>CM042696.1:291343882-292543882 GCA_023614405.1 Avena insularis
AAAAATGAGCAACAGATTTGTGCACTTGCCTTGGGTGCTCTTCTTTTCTCTCTTGCTTACAAGCTTGAGGCTCTCTTTTGCTATGGGAAACTATTTTTATTTTCCTATGTATCGTTTTCTCTTTTTTTGCTCTCCCTTGATGCTACCTAGTCACTCTTTCTATTGCTCTTGCACTCTCACTATCCAAGGACAAATGCACAATGCTCAAGCAAACACAAGATGAGCCACTCTCATGGGATAGGTACACACAAAGGAAGATATGGGTTAACAAGGTGACGCAAGTTATACCTTCGTTGGTGATGATGAACTTGCGGTCGGTGGTGCGGGATGATGTTTGGGTGTCGTGGTGTAGATGACCATGGATGGTGCTGATGCAGAAGCTTGTTGTTAGTTGACGACACGCACACGGGACACAAACAAACAATAGGAAAATTAGCCAATGCGAAATAAGAGGCAAAAAGTCAAAAACAGGCGTCTGGCCGGAGACTCCGGTGTGGGTAGGCCAGAAACTCCAATATGGTCCGGAGACTCTGGTGTATGCAGGCCGGAAACTCTGATGTCGGCCGAAAACTCTGGTGTTGTCGACTGGAAACTCCGGGTGTGGGGAAAACAGCTTGAACTGCTCGTGTTCTTGAACAGAAAACCATGCATTTGGGCCTCAAATCCACAAAAAATTGCCAAATTGGGCTAGCAAAACATAGGATAAAGCTGGACCAACACCTAAGATAAGATTTACTTGAATCAAAACCACAAATAACAATCCAAATGAAGAGATCGGTCCAAAGGAAAATTTGGGGCTCTTTTTTGGGGATTTTCAAATTTATGGTGGATAGAAGAAAAATTGGAGGGGAAATTTGTGAGCAACGAAGCTCTTTTTACCAATATGTTGAGGGCTAACCTCGTGGGTGTGTGCTCTTTCACGAATTCCCATGGAAATTGAGGGGGAAGTATAGGAGAAAGAGAGAGGGGATGAACACCACAAACTCATGCACGAAGAACACGATGAACACACTCACGCAAAGACACAATACAAGCTAATAGTTCATGCCGGAGGCGACCGGTCTGACGCAATCCCTAGGATCAGCGTCAGGAGAAGATCTATCTCTCTCTCTCTCTCTTGAACTGGCACGACGAGTGGGAGTCTCGGTGAGATCTTTACGTCTTGGAAAAGGTCTCTGATGCCAAGGCCTTGTACAACGAGGGAGGGACGATGAAAACTCCAACGAGATAGGGGATAATTGGTGCTCTTCTAGAAAAGGAGCACGAGACAAGAACTAGAGATATCCATGAGGGTGTCTTCTAATTCCAGTATCTAGTCTAGGGTTTACAATAGAGGTGGGGGATATTTATAGGCCAGCCACTAGTTCAGGGGTACTTTAGGAATGAAAGGGTAAAGTCTGGATGAACTTGGGGTTACATGGGCCAAATCCCTTAACATGCCTAGCGTCATGGACACCACAGATTCTGGTGTCATAGGCTAGATACTCCGGTCTGTCTCTAGAGTGGGGTTCAAACTATCCCAGACCTCGGTTTGGAGGCTGGTCCAGAGCCCAGCCGGAGATTTCGGTGTCACAAAGAGAGAACTATTAGCTTGCAAAGTGAAATCGCAAAGAAACCTCACACTAAAGAAAGGACTAATACTCTCAAAAGCTTTTGGTGGAAGGTTAGGGTTATGGAATGCCAAAGAACCAATCAAAATAAAAGGGATAGTCAAAAGTGGGTAAAATCCAAACAAAACTCAAGTCAAAGGTAAAGGTTAACAACTCAAAAGGGTGACGGGAACATACGATTATATACACACACGTGGAGATTATTGGGATTGACACGACTATGAAAATGAGCAACAAAATTTCCTAATGAAGACTAAGCTCGGTTGTCGTGCCAATGCAAGGAGAGACAGTGGCCCGTTTGCAAAGAGAAAAATGAGCAACAGATTTGTGCAGTTGCCTTGGGCGCTCTTCTTTTCTCTCTTGCTTACAAGCTTGAGACTCTCTTTTACTATGGGAGACTATTTTTCTTTTTCTATGTATCTTTTTCTCTTTTTTTGCTCTCCCTTGATGCTATCAAGTCACTCTTGCTATTGCTCTTGCACTCTCACTATCCAAGTACAAATGCACAATGCTCAAGAAAACACAAGATGAGCCACTCTCGTGGGATAGGTACACACAAAGGAAGAGAGGGGTTAACAAGGTGACGCAAGTTATACCTTTGTTGGTGATGATGAACTTGCGATCGGTGGTGCTGGAGGATGTTCAGGTGCCATGGTGTTGATGTGATATGGGTCTCCTTGTGGTTTACCCTTGGAGTGGCCCGATCTTCACTGATTTTAGGCGGGGAGTGAGGGAACACGTGATGGACACAATGAACGCAACTCTAATGCAAGGTAAAGATACAAAAACATGCCAAATCACACCCAATTCGATTTGCTCCCATTGGTTTGAACAACCAATCCAATAGAATCTTCGGTGAGAGACGTTGTAGTATAATCACCAAAGGAGAGATTTGCAAGCGGATGATAGAATCCAAACCAAGGAGAGAGTAGCAACCAAGTAGAATCCCAAACGGGAGAGACCAAGCACTACTAGAATCCTTGATAGGGAGAGACCAAACACTTGAGGAGGGTCTTGACGACTTGGAGAAGGGCACCGGCTCCAAGGCCTTGTACAACTCATAGATCTACTATTGAGAGGGGGTTCCCATCTAGGGTTAGGCACATGCCTTAATTCATCATCATCTCTAGGGTTTCAAGGAGGGAGTGGGGGCATATATATAGGCCAGCCACGAGCTGGGAGTTTGGGGGCGCTACATGGGCTAGGCCCAACTCAAGACATGCAGGCCCGCGTCACTAAGGCTAGAGTCTCCCGTGTCTGTAGTCTAGAGACTTCGGTGTGGTTCGGAGACATCCAAGTTAGTTGCTTTTCTCTGGCCCGTCTCCGGAGTGGTGTTCAAATTGTCCCTGCCGCTGTTCTAGAGGCTGGTCCGGAGTTTGGCCGGAGATTCCGGTGTGGTAGAACAGAGGTTCTGGTGTGCTAGGGCAGAGACTCTGGTCTGGCTCTAGCAGCTTCTTGCATCTTCTATTCTAGGCCAGTTTCTTGGGTCTTTCATCTCCTAGTTCATCCTTGTCGCATCCTCTTGGCGTCATGGTCATGGACCTAGTCATGTCATGGGAATTTACCACCATGTCGTCGATGTAGACGTGGATGTTTCAGCCAATTTGACTCGCAAGACACTCCTGCATGCACCTTTGGTAGGTTGCGTCGGCATTCTTGAGGCCGAACATCATGACGGTGTAGCAGAAGGTGCCGAATGGCGTGATGAACACCGTTTTCTCTTTGTCCTCGACCGCCATCTTGATCTGTTTATACCCAGAATATGCGTCGAGGAAGCATAGCGACTCTGAGCCCGCAGTCGAGTCGATGATCTGGTCGATGTGGGGGAGGACGAACTCCTCCTTCGGGCAGGCGCTATTCAAGTTGGTGTAGGCGATACACATTCTCCAAGTGGTGTTCTTCTTTAGAACTAGGACTGGGTTTGCCAGCCACTTGGAGTACTTGATTGGGCGGATGAATCCTGCAGCGAGTAGACGCTGCACTTCTTCGGCGAATACCCAGCGGCGCTCTTCATTGAAGGGCCGCAGTGACTGCTTCACCAGTCGCACTTTGGGGTCGGCATTCAGTTTGTGCTCAGTGAGTTCCCTCGGGACACCAGGCATGTTAGATGGTTTCCATGCGAAGATGTTGTGATTCTGACACAGGAACCCCATGAGCGTGCTTTCCTATGCAGGACTCATGTTCGTCCCGATGGTGACCGCCTGGCTAGAGTTACCCGGGATGAGCTCAACGGTGCGAGTGTGTGTGGCCGCCTCGAAAGCTGATCCCCCAGAGTTCTCCGAGGTGGGCTTCTTCAAAATGGTGGGGTCGTCCTTGTCGACATTGCTCGCGTATTTTGCAAGCTCATCCACGTGGTTGGTTTCCACGGTGATGACGGTGTCGACGAGCTCGGCGCCTTTGTCCTCGCACTCCATGGCCATATTAGGGCCACCGTGGATGGTGATGATGCTGCTTGGCCTGGGGATCTTCATCGTGTTGTAGGCATAGTGTGGGGCCACCATGAATTTGGTGGACGCCTGGCGCCCCAGGACACAGTGATACGGGCTACGAAAGTTCAGTAGCTCAAACACGATTCGCTCGATGTAGAAGTTTGTTGCTGTGTAGAAGGTGACTGGTAGCATCACCTTGCCAATCAGGAATGCCTTCTGACCAAGGACGATACCGTGGAAGGTGGTGAGGGTCGACTCGATCATCGACTCCAGGAGGTGTAGCCTCTTGAACGTATCCAGGTGTAGGATATTGATGGAGCTTCCGCCGTCCATCGGCGTCTTGGATAGCCAGTAATCGGCCACTTTGGGCCTAACCACCAGGGCGACTCGTCCTGGGTATTTGATCCTTGGCGCGTGATCTTAGTGACTCTAGGTGATGCTTTGCTCATACCATTTGAGGAAGCGGGGAACGTCAACCTGGGTCAACGCATTAACGGCGACCATGCAAGCGAGCACCTTTTTCTCGCGCTTGGTGTCGAGCCCGATGAAGGTGTGCAGCAAGCCGTCGACGTTGCCGAATCCACCGGCGTTGCTGTTGTCCCTTGGCGTGTTGTTATTGGGGTCCACTCTCGGTCGCCTTGCCTTCTTCATCTCCTTCGAAGAATGGCAGTCGGCGGTGGTGTGAGTGGCGGGCTTCCCCTCCCTGCTGTGGTAGACACAGGGCTGGTTGAGTAGGGCGACAGGGTCGAATTTTGGCCTTGCCGTGTTGTTCGCACGGTAGTTTCTGCTGTCACGGTAGTTTCCTCCGTCGCGGAGGAAGTTTTTCGGGTCGTGTTGCCTGTAGCCGGTGTTGGCGACGAAGTCGACTCACCCGTCACCGCGGCGCTTGCCGGTGAGGCGAGTGTTGCTGTAGCGCATGTCACACTGTCGCCCGTTGTCGTTGCCTCTAGGGCGGCGTCTTCCCCCTGACTCGTCGTCGGAGTCTTGGTTGGGGTCCTCCTCCACGTAGCGCTTGGCAATCTCGAGGAGGTCGGGGATGTTGTCGAGCGCCCGGTAGACCCTATTGATCTTGGCGACTAGGGGTTCCTACCGGCACGTGTTCTTGAAGCAGTGGATCACCGTGTCTAGGTGGATGCCAGAGGCTTTGATCCACAGGTCTTGCCATCGCTGGACCCAGCGGCGGGTCGATTCGCGTTGTCCCTGAATGCAGCGCTCCAGGTCCTCGATGGTGGTGGCGCGGGTGTAGGAATCCTCGAAGTGCCTTACGAAGGCATCGCGCATTTCCTCCCATGAGTCGATGTTGTCCATGGGGAGGGTGTTGATCCATTGCCGGGTCACCCCCTCCATCATCGGTGGGAGGTAGAGGGCGGTGAGTAGGTGATACGTCTGTCGTGGTGGTGGCACGGTAGATGCCATGGATAGGCTAAAGATGGGGCCAATGAGTGCTAGGGGAATCTAGGGAGGGAGAGCGTGGTGATTCCACGCACGGAATTTCTTGTATTTCCTTTATCAATGGTGTTTACAAATGCGCTTGAGGTTCTCAGCAAGAAGGAGACGATGTCTCTTACTCCCTAAGAAGTAGCCCTAGATTTCTACCTTATACAGAGAAAATGAATAATTGACCGGCCCTCTCTATGGAGGCCCCGGTGCTCCTTATATAGGGAAGCCCAGGTTACAATTCTAGGGCACAGGTGGCAGCATATTCTATGAATATGCTCCTTTCCTAAAGCAGATGCTTCTTTATTCTCTTTAACGGCTCGTCCAGGCTTTGGACGTAACCCATAGTGTAATCCTTGCCTTTTGGCGTCACCAGACACGGGCTACGTCATCCGGCTCTGCCCACATCACCTTGGTCGCCCCTGACCCACTGGTCCCCTTCTTCAGTTTACTTTGCTCATGCTACAGCTAATAAAGCCACCTTTTGACCAGCGGGGGATTCTTTCTCTTGGAAGCTAAGATAATCCTGCTAGCATATAGCTAATCCGGCTTACCAAGTTACCTGCAAAACAGATAGACATGGCCGGCATAAATCTTATGCCGGCCAGACCATAGTCAAGGTGATGCTCCCTGGGCCGGGTCACACCGTGATTCGTCCTGCCTTGAGGTGACCTAGTCAGCACTTGCTTTGACCGTGCCGTACCCCGGCTAACTTGGCCCTTATACCCCGGTGTTACCCTACCCGGGGGTATCCCCCCAACATTAGTCCCCGAAGCTGGTGTGATCTTAGCAACTTTTAGTTGTTAAGGCCAGAGCAGGTTCCCATATCCGGATCTTTTGCTCCTTAAGCCGAGTTACCTCGTAGCCTGGAGTTTCTCATCTTGCGACCCTTTGCTCATTCCGAGTTATTCCTCGTTGGCCAGGTATTTTGCTCGCTTATCCGGGTTAATTTTCCTTCTCTTGTACACTTCTCCACATCCTACGTGGAGGGTAATCATCATTTTGCCTCATTTTAAGGGCCACGTGCATTTAATGTGCCGGTTACTGTCGCAATGTCAGGAATAACTGCTGTAAACGTCCCTTCACTGCAGCGCCTCGTTAACCGTAACGTTGCATCACATCATGGGGTCATCTGCTCCTGTAGCCCCTCCTGTGGCCTTGCTCTGATTGGCTGTTCTGGCCACGTACACGCTCGTTGCGCGCTGCGTGTCGCCCGCAAAGGATCCCACGACGCGCGTGCTGCGCGGTTAAGTAGGAGGTGTGGGGCGATTTCAGGGGAAGTTCCCCCATTTCCTCTACGCTTCCCAGCCTCTCTCTCTTCCACAGCAACTTGTCGCCGCAGCCAATTTCTTGCTGCACGAGCACCACCGTGACCGTGCTCAGGCAGCCACTCGCACCTACGTCGATGTTCCCATTCACAGTTTCCATCACGGGGCCTTGCGCTTCCCGTTTTCCTTCCTCCAGCGATCTCTACTCCGATTACTCCCTCGAAAACCTCGAATCCACCATGTCTGAGGCGGAGGCAGTGGTGGTGGCGCAGCAGGAAGAAGGACCGAAGGTCCGCGAGTGCGGCTGTTAGGACGGCTCCATCGTCCGCGAGGAGGACCTTGATTGGCTCTGCGCCACGCGGCACATTTCCGCCGGCGTCGCCTGCCGCCTTGCCTCTGGTGAAGTCACTCCTTCCCCCAAATCTAGGGAATACGTTGTTTTTCTATCGCATTTCCAACGTGGCTTCGGCCTTCCCACTTCCGATTTTTTCTTTGATTTTATTTCTACATACAAGTTGCAACCACATCATGTCCCCGCAAACGCCATTACCTCTCTGTCCTCCTTTGCTTCGGGCATTGAGGGGTACATTGGCCTCTGGCCAACCAAAGAACTTTGGATCAAGTTCTTTGGCCTCCGGAGGAACGTAGTTCCGAACAAGGAGCGTGCCCTAGAGGACAAACACTTGACCCAGTGTGGCGCCGCCTTCATTTCTCCCTGGAAGCAATCCGTATTCCCCCGGGTCACCGGACTCGAATCTTGCAAGGGATGGGCCCGAACTTTCTTTTATGTCTGGAACACCACCAATGAGGACCTGATCCGGCTGCTCCCCTTCAGACTTGGCCCTCCTGACACCTCATGTTGGGAGAGCATTCTGAAGCGGCCCATGGCCCTGGCAAATCAAGTGGAGCGCCAGATCAAGGAGCTTCTCAAGGAGAAACTCCGGGGGTAGGACATTATGATTACTTTCCTCCACAGCTGGGTCCCCTCCCTCCAGAAGCGAGCCCACAAGATCTGCTACCTTAGCAGCCCTCTCGACCCTCACCGGACTTCCTCCATCGAGCTGGACAACTCGGCGGTTTACCGCCGGGTTAAGTCCATATTCAACGTGGAGAAGGAGTTCTCCGAGGATTAGGAGTGGGGACTTGAGCCCTTCACCCGGGTCAACCCTCCACCAAAGGTGAATTTTCCTTCTCGTTTTCCGAATCTTCTCTATATGTCGATTCACTCTTGTAACTCGTCAATTATTGCTTTGTTCTCAACGATTCCTCCAGCAGACACAGGAGGATGGTGAGGTACTGGCGAGCAAGTGGTTGTCGGACCGCACCGAGGAGGACGAGGACGAGCCTGACCCGGAGGCCTTCCTGCCTACCCCGGACATCGTCAGATGCAGCGCTGGTAAGGCCTCTTCTCTGAGGGATTGGCCAGACGATGATGACTCGGACGTTGAGGTCCTAGAGGTATTTATCTAATTCTCATCTCTTACGCGCACCTGGCTATGTTCGAATGTTCAGCTAACCCGGACGATCAGGTCCACGAGGTTCCTCCCCTTGCCACTGGTGGCCCGACCCCGGCTCCATACTAGAAGCGCGCGGCTACCTCGGCCGCAACTTCGGAGGTGCCGCCGCCCAAGAAGAGCCAAAAGAAGTCTAGGGTTAAACCCTCGGCCAAGCCTACCGCCAAGAGCACGGTTCGAAGGGCGCCCAATCCTCGGGATCCTCCTACCGCGGATGAGTAAGTTCTTTAATACTGCTTCTTGGGATTTTTTTCCTTTGCTTGCCTTTGTTTCTTATTGACTCTTCTTTGTGACTTGATGCTTTTTTCCTTTCTCAGAGCTCCTAGGGATATCCCTCAGAGCGGCTCTGGCATTGCCTCCCCACTCCGGAGCAGTCCCTCTACCCCCCCACACAATGACGATTATCGTCCGCTCAACCCTATTCGAGAGGGCTCCGCGGTTGCGCCTGACCAGAGCCCACCTCGCCAAGAGGAGGGTAACGTCTGCACGGGGGGGTAGTGGGGTGGATCTAGATACGGCAATGCCGGATCTCCCGGGTTCCTCGACCTTGACGCCAGATCCTGAGGTGTCAGCTTCATCGGTGCCGCCCCCAGCAATTCCTTTTGTTCTAGTACCAAGATCAAGAAGACCAAAGACCAGCACCACCAGCAGCAAAGACCTCCAAGCCTTCCAAGGGAAAAGCTCCATCGGCTCCCTCCGGGTCTACCCCTTCTATGGCAGATATTTTTCAATCAATTCCTCCACCCTCATCTGGCAAAGCCAAGAAGACTTCTGGGTCAGCAAAAGAAACTTCATCCGGGTCTACTGCTCCTAGATTAGAGGGCAGCCAACAGCTGGTTTTGCATACCAGTCCCGTTGCATCTTAATCCGCTAGGCGGGAGGCCCACGTGAAGGGTCTTGTGGCGAACTACTCTCTGAGCGGCGAAAGCTACAGTCCACTACTCCTTGAGTATGTGAAGAACTGGAACAACGCTGAATTCGTCGACCCTCAAGACGATCTGCCAGAGAAGTTTGGCCCAGCCGAGTTCAGCGCCCAGATGAACTCCGCTACCAAGGCTATCTCCTTAGCTAGCCGGATGATGGAGGTAATTCTTTTTCTCTGTTGTTGATGTTTTACATAACTAAGAACTTGTAGATATAGCCCCTAGTCCCCGAGCCTCCGAGGGAATAACTTGTTATTCGATCGGATGCTTCTTATAGAACTTAGCTTTTGTTCATAATGACATCAAATTTTAGTAGATTTAGAGTCGGGTCTAGTTCCCTTGGCCCGTATCTTATGTACTTCGAATATCCACACACCTAGAGCCGGGTTAAGTTCCACTTGGCCCGGGTTTTCTAGACTTCAAATATCCACACACCTAGAGCCGGGTTAAGTTCCACTTGGCCCGGGTCTTGTAGACTTCGAATATCCATACACCTAGAGCCGGGTTAAGTTCCACTTGGCCTGGGTCTTGTAGACTTCGAATATCCACACACCTAGAACTGGGTTAAGTTCCACTTGGCCCGGGTCTTGTAGACTTCGAATATCCACAAACCTAGAGCCGGGTTAAGTTCCACTTGGCCCGGGTCTTGTAGACTTCGAATATCCACACACCTAGAGCCGGGTTAAGTTCCACTTGGCCTGGGTCTTTTATACTTCGAATATCCACACACCTAGATCCGGGTTAAGTTCCACTTGGCCCGGGTTTTGTAGACTTCGAATATCCACGTACCTAGAGCCGAGTTAAGTTCCACTTGGCCCAAGTTTTGGAGACTTCAAATATCCACACACCTAGATCCGGGTTAAGTTCCACTTGGCCCGGGTTTTGTAGACTTCAAATATCCACACACCTAGAGCCGGGTTAAGTTCCATTGGGCCCAGGTTTTGTAGACTTCAAATATCCACACACCATGGACTCGGAGATCACTCAGCTAAATGCCGAAATTCAGAGGCTCAAGGGCTTCCATCAGTCCGAGTTGGAGAAGGCCGACCAGGAGTTTGCCGAGGAGAAAGAGCGTTTAACGACACAAACCTCCAAGGATAAGAGCCTACTGGAGGAAGCCGACATCAAGCTTACGTCGGTGACCACCAAATACGAGAAACTCCAGGCCCATAGTGCCAATGTTGATTCCGAGCTTCAGTGACTACTCTTCCAGATCTCGCGTAAATTTTTTGCCGTTGCTTGATCTTCTGCCCTCCGGATTTGGTCCTTTTGTTCATTATTTTTCTTCTTACTCTTAGGCAAATTTCCAGAGAGCGATACCCTCGCTGCCTCTGCTGTACACTAGTCCTGCATACAACATGGCATTCTTGGTACCCCTGGTGCCGAGCCAATCCCTTATACCACAGAGGATCTCCTGGCGAGTCTCACCGCTCGTCTTGAGGTAGTGAAGAATCATGACGCGGATATTATCCCAGCAACAACACGGATGTTCAGCTGCCTCTGGCCTAGTGAAACCATTCCAAAGAAAGGCTCGGATTTCATAGCCAAGTTAATGGAGCATGACAGGCAGCTGCATCTATGGCGTGAATATGCGGCACGGGCTGGGGCCGATATTGCTTTGAAATTCGCTCTCTCATGGTACGAAGGAATTGATCTTGGATTGCTCACTCGTATGCGCACCGGGTCTAAGTGGTGCGAGGATCCGGAGTGGATTGCGCGCCACCAAGCCTGTGCCAACAAGCTCATCCGGTACTCCTTCTACCATGCTTGGAATGAGGGGCCGAGTTATCTTGATGCTGCTGATGAAGAGGTTGTCTCTGGAGCTGAAGAGGAAGGGAGTGAAAGCGATGGCTCCGAACTAGGCGACGAGGCTGAAGATCCGGAGGATAGCGAGGCTAACCCGGAGGATGAAGCGGAAGCTAGCGCTCCTCCCCCATACTCCGGAGTGCCTCCCTCCTCGATAGATGATTCGTCTGTTGCTCCTGCTCCTTGAAAAACACTAGTCATATTTATTAGATCCCCGGAATGCCGGGCATAGATGTATTTAAATACTTTGGTTTGGTTGTTCTACAATTTTATGTTCTGAATTAAGTTCTATTGTTGGATTATCGTGGGTGAAGTCCCCGAGTTTCATTTTCTTGTTCCCCCAATTTTTGACTCGGCTCGCGTCTACCTTGATTCGGTTTTTCGACTTACGAGTCCGACGTTTAGAAAATTAACTTAACAATACTTGAAACTGTAAGATTAGCTCAAAATGATCTAGCATGTTAGTGATCCGAACAAACTAAGGGTTAGTCAAAAACCAATGTTGGCCTGCTTAAGCTCTTTCCCTAAGTCGTTTTTCATGTGCATTGCCATTCCAAACTTGTTCTCTTGGTTGCCATGAAGCCAATTCGTGTTGGACAGCAGCAAAGTCGAAGAGTTATGTTTTTGGTGCTTACACATTACTAGTCCAACTAAGGTATAAGCGACTTAATCCAGCCGACATAAAAATACGAAAACTAGAAAAGCATTATAGCAGTCCCCGAGTCTCTGCTTGGGTGGCACAGTTTTTATTAATAAGCTCATCGCCAACTTACATACCGACGTATGAGTAGCTCGGATACATTCACCTATTAGGTGTAGAAAGGACAAAGTACTGCTACGTTCCATGGTTGTTTGGACTCCTCTTCGGACGTGTTTGCCTTGTTCTTTTCCTTGGGCTGTGCATCAATAAGATAGTAGGAATCATTGCGCAAGGCTTTGCTCACAATGGAAGGTCCTTCCCATGGAGGGGATAACTTATGCGTGCCAGCAGCGCGCTGTATTAGCCGTAGTACCAAATCACCTTCCCAGAAAACTCGGGGGTTTACTTTCCGGCTATGATAGCATCAGAGATTTTGCTGATATATGGCGGATCTAGACAAGGCCAGTTCTCTCGCTTCTTCCAGCAGATCAACATCATTTTGCCGGGCTTCACGCACTTCGGCTTCTGTGTATTGGGTGACTCTTGGCGAATCATGCTATATGTCGGCTGGTAATACAGCTTCTGCCCCATATACCAGAAAGAATGGCGTGTAGCCTGTTGATCGATTCGGAGTTGTTCTTAAACTCCATAGTACCGCTGGTAGTTCTTCTATCCCGCACCCCGCTGATCTTTGCAGCGCCTCCATGAGCCGGGGTTTTATCCTGGACAATACCAGTCCGTTGGATCTTTCCACTTGCCCGTTCGATGCGGGGTGGGCGACTGAGGCGACATCTAAACGGATCTTCCTTTCTCGGCAGAATCTCGCAAACGCTCCCTCAGCAAAATTCGTTCCATTATCAGTTATGATGCTATGGGGATAGCCGTACCTTAGAATTATATCCTTGAGGAACTTACTGCTGTTGCCCCATCACATTTCTGAATTGGTTTCACTTCAATCCATTTGGTGAACTTGTCAACCATGACCAGAATATGGGTCATCCCTCCTTTGGCCGGCTCAAATGGTCCTACCATGTCTAGGCACCATACAGCAAATGGCCATGTAATGGGGATAGTTTTCAGCTCCAACATTGGTAGGTGAGTTTTTGTGGCGTATCTTTGACAACCATTGCATTTTCTCACCAAGTCCTCTGCTTGCTCCAAAGCACTGGGCCAATAAAATCCATGCCGGAAAGCTTTTGCTACTAAGGCCCTTGAGGAGGCATGGTGGCCACATTCCCCTTGGTGAATATCCCGGAGGATGTCAAGTCCTTCCTCCAGATCAACACACCGTTGTAGTACTAACGTCACACTTCTTTTGTATAGTTCGGCGTTGATAATTGTATAGGCCTTTGCCCTTCTCTGAATCTGCCTTGAACTTATTTCATCATCCGGCAAGATTCCCTCTTTCAGGAAATCAAAAATTGGCTTTGCCCAAGTTATTATAGTCCAGACGGGAAATGGTTCCTCATCAACTTCCATTGCATCCACCGACATAACTCCTGCCGGATCAATCTGAACGGTCCCTAGGTTTACTGAGGCAGTCCTCGGGTTTGCTGAAGCAGTCCCCGGGCTTGTTGAGGTGCTTCCCCATTCTATCTCCATAGGTGCAGCTCCTGATCCAGAGAGTGCCAGGATGTAAATGGAATCTGATTCGGGTGATGGTGTGATAGATGGTTTTCTCGGGTGCTCCAAGGCAACATTTGGCGGGATTGGCTGCCAGGACGGGCCCAACTTAGACAACGTATCTGCCGCCTTGTTTTGAATCCGGGGTATGTGATGGAACTCACATCCTTCAAAGAACCCGCTTATCTTTTGAACATGGAACCTGTATAGGGCCATGTTAGCATCCAGAGCATCCCAATTTCCAGACACTTGTTGCACCACCAAATCAGAATCCCCAAAGCATTGTATCCGACGTATCCCTACTTCTTTCGCCACTTTGAGACCATGCACCAACGCTTCGTACTCCGCCACATTATTCGAGGCACTGAAGTGGATTTGAAGGACATATTTCAGTTGATCCTTCTTGGGCGAGGTAAGCACTACTCCGGCGCCCAACCCATCTTTTAGTTTCGATCCATCGAAGTGCATTTGCCAATAATTGGAGTCCGGCAAGGGTGGCTCGTATTGCATTTCAGCCCAGTCCACAAAGAAATCCGCCATAGCTTGTGACTTGATCGCGTCCCTTCTGTCGAACTGTGGTGCGTAGGGAGCTAACTCGATAGACCACTTTCCTATCCGGCCGCTTGCGTCTTTGTTACTCATGATTTCCAAAATGGGTGCCTCACATATCACCTTGATGGGGTGTTCCTCAAAATAGTGTTTGAGTGTCTTGGCTGACATATATACGCCGTATGCCATCTTCTGATAGTGAGGATAGTTCTATTTCGAGGCTGATAATACCTTGCTCAGGTAATACACCGGCCTTTGCACTGATTTTCCTTCCTCCTCACGCTCCACTATGATTACTGCACTTAAGACTCGGTTGGTCGCGGCTGCGTAGAGCAACATTGGCTCCTTAGGTAGTGGTGCGGCTAGGATTGGCGCAGTAGATAACATCTTTTTTAACTTTCAAAATGCAAGATCCGCCTGTGGCGTCCAGGTGAACTTGTCTGCCTTTTTCATTAGTTGGTAGAGGGGCAAGGCCTTCTCTCCCAACCGACATACGAACCAACTTAACAATGCCAGGCAGCCAGTGAACTTCTGCACATCGTTAAGGCATCTTGGCAGTTCCATTCATTCTATGGCCCGGATTTTCGTCGGGTTAGCTTCAATGCCATGGCTAGACACCAAAAAACCGAGTAACTTTCCAGTGGGTATGCCAAAGGTACATTTCTCCGGGTTCAGCTTCATTCAGAACCTTCTCAAGTTTGTGAATGTCTGCCGGATATCATCAAGGAGCGTATCGCTTTCCTTGGTTTTTATTACGACATCATCCACATAGACTTGCACGTTTCGACCTATCTGATCATGTAAGCATTTTTGCATGCATCACTGGTACGTTGCTCCTGCATTACATAATCCAAACGGCATAGTGCGATAGCAATAAGCCCCATACGGGGTAATAAACACAGTCTTTATTTGATCATCCGAATTCAGGGGTATTTGGTGGAAACCAGAATACGCATCAATGCATGACAGTAGCTCACATCCGGCCGTTGAGTCTATGACTTGGTCTATCCTAGGGAGTGGAAATGGATCTTTGGGACATGCCTTATTCAGGTTCGTGTAATCAATACACATGCGCCATACCACAGCTACGTTCGGATCATCTTTCTTTTTCTCCACTAGCACTAGATTATAAAGCCAATCCGGGTAGAGTACTTCCATGATAAATCCGGCTGCTAAGAGCCTAGCTATTTCGTCTCCAATGACTTTCCTCCTGTCTTCGGCAAAACGCCGGAGAGGTTGCTTCACCGGCTTAGCCCCGGGTCTCACGTTCAATGAGTGCTCAGCCAACTCCCTCGGTACACCTTGCAGATCATGGGTAGACCAAGCAAAGATATCCCGATTCTCACGGAGGAAGTTGACGAGCTCGCTTTCCTATTTGCTGCTTAACCTGGCACCAATGGTCACGGTGCACTCTGGGAACTGATCATCGATTAGGACTTTCTTCGTGTCCTTAGTTGCTTGGAATGACACGCTCCTGTGCGGGTTGGTTAGGGCCAACATATGTTGTTGCGCGGATTGAGCCAGTGCCGCCACTTCTAGTATCTTCCTTTTTTCTTGAGCTATCACAAGTGACTCGGCTAAATTAGATCCGGCTGAGGCGCACTCGATCGAACGCCGGAAATCCCCTAATACAGTTATCACGACCCTTGGTCCGAACAACTTCATCTTAAGGTAACTAATGTGGGTCGTTGCCATGAATTTGTTCAGCGCTGGCGTGCCGAGTAATGCGTGATAAGCGCTCTCTAGATTCACCACTTCGAATTCCAAGTTCCCAGTGCGGCAGTTGTCTCTTGTGCCGAATAACACGTCAACCCGGACTTTACCAATTGGCTCATAGGAAATACCCGATACAATGCCATGAAAGGTGGTCCTCGTTGCCTGCAACATGTTCTCTGTTATCCCCAACTTGTGCATGCTATCCTTGTACATGATATTGATACTGCTGCCATTGTCCATCAGTACCTTGGAAAACCTTACATTGAGATTCGGCCCGATGAACGTCGGATCTAGGACCAGAGCATAGGTTCCTAGGCTTGGCATGATCTTTGCGTGATCCTTGATACTCCACGTAATCTCTTGATCCACCCAAGGCATATACCTTACCACTGCCGGCATTACTGCGTTTACTTCCATATGCCGGTGGTGCAAGATTTTCCGGTCAGTCTCTTCCGTGGTGAACACACAGTAGCTTTGATGATGTTCTCTGTACTCATTTCGTCCCTCATTCTCGTTGTAACCTTGACCTTGTTGCTGTTTATTGCCCACTTGATGTACCACATCCCTTCTTTCCGGATTTTCGTACCTCGGAGGAGGTGGTGGCAGCATCAGTTGCTGTCCATTCCCCCCAGTCAATAATGGTGGCCATGGTGCTTCATTTCTAGGTGCTTCGTTCTGAGGTGCCTGAGCATTCCCCAAACTTCCCTGTTCTAATTTCCTCATCCATTCACATTACCGGGTTGTATGATTCGCCGGGCTATTCAGTCTTGGCGTATGGAACTTGCAAGGCTGATCTAGCATAGACTCAGATGTATATCTCGGTCTATCCTTTCATTCTTGCCACTTCTTCTTCTGCTCCGGGGTCCAAGGTTTCTTCCCTTCATTTTTCTGCTACCAGTTTTGCCCTCCAGTTTTTTGGCGTTGACTGGCTCTGGCATTGGATTGATCCCGGTCCACTGCTGCGACCTGTTGCGAGTTATACTGGTAATCCGGACATTTATCCCTTCTCTTTCCTCGAAAATTGTTCCTCCTTGATGATCTGGAGCCATCTCGGCCGTAATACTCCTCGTTTGCCTCGCTCGACATTACCCGAGGTTGCGTTGGATCTCCCAAGGCATATGAATCTGCGATCCGGATTGTCTTAGCCAAGGTAGTTGGCATATCTCGCTGTAACCTCTGCCACAACATATTTCCATATCTGCATCCCTGAGCGAACCATGCAATAGCTTGTGATTCAATTACTCCTTCGCACGAGTTTTGCACATTGCACCACCGAGATAGGAAGTCTCTATCTGGCTCATTCGGTTTCTGCCGGCATAACGCGAGAGTCTGCGGCCTGTTGGGTCTCTTGTACGTGCTTGAGAAGTTGCTCACAAACAGCTCCTCGAAATCTAACCAACAGTTGACACTCCCTGGTGGAAAATTGTTCAGCCAAACTCGTGCTGGTCCTTCCAGCATCTGTGGCACATACCTTACCGCCCATCTCAAATTTCCTGTGGCGATTTTAACCGTTGTGGCGTAGTCAATTAGCCAATCCTCCGGCCTGGTACTACCATCATAAGTTCGGGTTGCTCTGGCCAGCTAAAAGTTCGGTACTGGCTCGTTCATGATCCGGGGCCCAAAGCATGCTGGACCCGGTGGACCTTGTATCTCTATTTGCTCTGACCTATAAATCCTATCCAATTTCAGCCTCGCATCATCTGGATGCAAATTCCTGCTTCCCAGCCTTGATCCCATTATGTGGTGATTCGGTCTAGGATATCCGTCGTTGACCATAGCTGAATAACCATCATTGTATCTTTCCTGATCCGGACGAGCATTTCGTTGTGCCGCTGCTTGTCCCGCGCTCCCCTCTTGCCGAGGTGCACGTTGTTGCTGCGTCCGAGGTAAATTTTGCCCCATTTCCCTGGGGTCACGCTGTCCGGCATTGCCATTGGCAACATTTCTTTGACCGGCATTGCCTTGGTCACGGTTACCTCGGGCAGCCGCACCTCGGCTGGTACTGTGCCTATCTTCATCAACTTGCACTGCTTTGCCTTTTCCAACCCTTATCGGGTCATAGGGAACCATCTGTTTGTCTCTTCTTCTGGAGTCTACCACTTCTTCTCTCCGGGGATTGTGACCCGGAGACGACGCGGCTCCTCTGGATCTGGCCGGGTTATTTCTGGCCGAATTTACCACCTGTGAGGCTCCTGGTGGTGCCGGGTTAGCCTTGTTTATTTCTTCATTTTGCTGTCAAGCAACTCTTAACAACTGGTTTACCCTCTCTTGCTGCCTTTGCCGGGCCTCTCATGTTAAACCTTCTAACTCAGATGCGGCCGCATTTGCTGACCTGAGGTTCTTTGCCGGGGTACTGTACCGATCCAACCCTCCTGTTACTATCATGGCTGTCTGACCCGGCCTAGGCTCGTACTCCTTGTCAATCTCAGTGATCAGGTTCCTGCCCCGGATTTTCACTCCATCTATGCGGTTTACCTTAGCATATTCTCTCAAGGTGATGTTCAAGGACTGATGCAACTCTGCTACCTTCTTTGCCCCAGCTAACATTTTCCGCCTAGTTTCCTCTAACTCAGCTTGTGCCTGTGCTGGATCTACCACATGTGCTATTGGCATTGCTAGGCTATCTATTGCTTGCTTAAGCACATTCTCTGGCCTTTCTAGCGGAGGAAACCTAGACCTGGTATGTTTTGGTGTTACCTCTGGCTCTGGCGCTGGATCCTTGCTTGGTCCCGCGTCTGGCGCGGTCATCAGGACCTCAATGCTGCTAGTGGGGTGAGTGATACGCACTCCACGAGCTGCGCTGAGAGGTGGCTCGCCTCCCTCGACGATGTGCCACGGATGAACGCAGGACTCATCCACGCCGACGTAGATCTTGTGCGCGCCAAGCTTGATGAAGACGCTGTTGCGCGGTGGAGGGTGCCTGCCGAAGCTTCCTGCATTGTCGCTAACGTAATCTAGCGCTCCAAAGCGCTGAACCAAGCCTGAGACGACACGCTCACCGGTGCTGGAGAAGTTTCCCGTCTGAATTTTCACCCCTGCTAGCACCGCTATCCCCACGGTGGGCGCTAACTGTCATGGTAGTGGCACGGCAGATGCCATGGATAGGATAAAGATGAGGCCAATGAGTTCTAGGGGAATCCAGGGAGGGAGAGCATGGTGATTCCACGCACGGAAGTTCTTGTATTTCCTCTATCAATGGTGTTTACAAATGCGCTTGAGGCTCTCAGCAAGAAGGAGACGATGTCTCTTACTCCCTACGAAGTAGCCCTAGAGTTCTACCTTATACAGAGAGAATGAATAATTGACCGGCCCTCTCTATGGAGGCCCCGGTGCTCCTTATATACGGAAGCCCGGGTTACAATTCTAGGGCACAGGTGGCAGCATATTCTACGAATATGCTCCTTTCCTAAAGCATATGCTTCTTTATTCTCTTTAATGGCTTGTCCGGGCTTTCGACGTAACCCATAGCGTAATCATTGCCTTTTGGCGTCACTAGACACGGGCTACATCAACCGGCTCTGTTCGCATCACCATGGTCGCCCCTGACCCGTTGGTCCCCTTCTTCACTTTACTTTGCTCATGCTACAACTAATAAAGCCACCTTTTGACCAGCGGAGGATTCCTTCTCTTGGAAGCTAAGATAATCCGGCTAGCATATAGCTAATCCGGCTTACCAAGTTACCTGCAAAATAGATAGACATGGCCGGCATAAATCTTATGCCGGCCGGACCATATTCAAGGTGATGCTCCCTGGGCTGGGTCACACCGTGATTCGGCCTTCCTTGAGGTGACCCAGTCAGCACTTGCTTTGACTGCACCGTACCCCAGCTAACTCGGCCCTTATACCCCGGTGTTACCCTACCCGGGGTATCCCCCCAACAACGTCCATTTTGCATCACTATTATATATCATAATTTACTGTTATTCATTGATATATTTCATGTTAAGAGATGATACTTATGATATTTCATCTATTTTTGCATGGTTGATGACTTTTGGAGCATGGACCGCTGCAGTCAGGATTCTGATGGAAAAGGTTCTGTTTGGAGGCAAAATTCGCGAAGATCAGAAAATTAGGGAAAATACATGGAAAATCCACTTTTTCCAGAAGACGAAGAATGCCAGAAGGGGAAGTGGAGATGGGCCATAGGGGCCCACACCACCCCCTGGTGCGGGCCATCCCAGGCCACGCCACCATGTGGTGTGGCCGCCCTGGTCCACTCTAGCCTCTCCCCTTTGGCATATATTATCCTCCCGAAACCCTAAGACTCGGGGACCGACCACAGAAAGATTCCGCCGCCTCTATGGGATGGAAAACACCGAGAGAGAAAGATCTCTTCGGCAGATAGAATTCTGCCAGGGGAATTCCTTCCCGGAGAGGGAAGATCGTCGCCATCAACACCACCATCAAGCTGGACTTCATCGGGATCATCATCATCATCATCACCATCATCATATCCACCAACACCATCATCACCACTTCATACCGCTGTAACAATTGGGTTGAATCTTGCATAGTTCTTAGGGGAAACTTTCCCGGTGTTGATTACTCCTTGTAGTTGATGCTATTGAGTGAACCATTGAATTATCGTTTATGTTCAGATTGTTACATATCTTTATATCATCTCTGATCATGATCCATATGATGTCTTGTGAGTAGTTCATTTTGTTCTTGAGGACATGGGAGAAGTCATGTTGTTAGTAGTGGAGTTGTGTTGAGAAAGATTCAATGGTTTGATATTTAAGTTGTGGTGTATTTCTTCTAGTGGTGTCATGTGAACGTCGACTACATGACACTTCACCTATATGGGCCTAGGTGAATGCATTGTGTATTTGGATACTAATCGTAGGGGTTGCCGGAGTGACAGAAACCTGAACCCCCGTTAGAAAACCATTGCACAAGGGACGTCAGGGTCTTAGATTTTAAAGTTGTGGTTAGGTTTCTACCTTAATTACTTTCTTGTACTTGCGGATGCTTGCAAGGGGTATAATCATAAGTATGTATTCGTCCTAGGAAGGTCGGTACATTAGCACAGGTTCACCCACACAACACTTAGCAACCTAAAGAAGATTAATCAACTATATGAAGCAAAAGAACTTGATGATATTCCCATGTGTCCCCGAGAACGTTTGGTCATTTTAAGTAATACAACCGACTTGTCATTTGCTAAAGAAAGGATTGGACCACTTGCTGCATTTATTCTTATTGTCTTTTATTTACTCGTACTTTATTTACCTGCATTATCAAAAACCCCTAAAAATCTTTTTCCTAAGTATTTACAGAGAATTCCTGCTCCAAGCCATTCGCCAACACCTTCTGCTCCTCATTGGGTTCGACACTCTTACTTATTGAAAATACTGCGATACACCCCCTATACTTGTGGGTCATCAGTAGGTCGGTGTGACCGGCGATCCCCATTGCCATGAGGCATGTATCAAGCCACATCGTTGGGTCGTACGTCGGGTCATACTTATCTATCTCCTTCGGCGCCTTGAAGTTCACCGGGTATTTTTTGCCTCGGATCATTGGTCCGAAGCACTGCAGGCCGATTCGGCTGAGCGAGCCCCTTGGCTCCACCTTGCCGCGGTTGAGAAGGGTGTGCCGCAGATAGTGCGGCTGGCAGGCTTGCCAAGCCTGGTTGTTGATGATGTGTGTCCGCGTGTTGACTAGTTAGCCGTTGGCAGCGATCGTATTGTTTGCAGGTCGCGGCTCGTTGGTGGAGAGCGCAGGGTTGGCGGCCCGCGGTTGGAGCTTCATAGGCTCGGGCGTTGGGCAGTTGAGGGTGTTGGTAATAGTTGGACGGCCGCTTGAGGCCGCCCTGGTTCCCGATGAGCGGGAGTACATCCGCCCCCCGCGGGTCGACTCCCGCGGCTTGCTGTTCGACGGCCCTAGCGAGTAAGTCCTTGGCATACTGGACCTGCAGTGCGCCCTCTCCTTGGATTTCGAGGTTGGTGACTACAGCGTATCCCGCGATGACGTTGTCCATCGGGGTGGACTACAGCAGGAGCCTGTTGGCGTAGTGGGCTTCCAGCGAGATGATAACCTATGGCTGGTCCGGTGGAGGCGCGCGACCTATGGGTGGCGGTGGGGCTCCAGTCGCAGGTGCCCTAGGTGGTGGGCGGTTGCTGCCGCCGGGTGGCGCATTCTCACAGAGCTCGCGCTCGGCTGCGCGGGCAGGGTCATTTTCATTGTTGAAATTTAGGACGCGGCCCTGGATGCTGGAGTGTAGGCGGGTCCTGATGCGGCGTTGATGGTAGAGCAATAGCTCCTGCGCCATATCCCACTCATGGCGGAATTTCTCGCACTCGGCCTGCTCCTTGCGCGTTGCATCCTCTAGTCGCAAGCAGACTTCTTCGACCTCCATTGCCATCGCGGTCGGCGGGATCGGCATGGAGAAGGGATCTGGTGGGGAGCTTGCGCTGCCCGCCATGTAGATCTCGTTGAAGCGATTGGATCTAGCGTGGAAGTCCTCGAGGGACTCCGATCCGGAGTCGAAGTCGAAGGTCCCGAGGATGGAGGGGTCCTCGAAATCCTCAGGGTTGGAGACTCACATGATGGAGACCTCGCGCGATGCGGTGGTGATGGATCCGGTGACTGAGGCAGGGGTCGCCGAATCAGCGTCATCATGGAGAGCCACGTCATCCGCGGCGGCATCAGTTCTGGCCGTGTTGCTGGCGGCTGAGTCGTACTCGGAGGCGAGGCGGCTGATGGAGCGGATCTGGTCCTCTGAGAGCAGATCGTGGCGTGACGGTGATCCTCCGATGATCATCGTCGCTGTCGGGTTGACGGCATCTATGAAGCCGACGAACAGGTTGATGGTGCCGACTGGGCAGGATATGACGGATCCCGCTGCTGGCGATCATACGGTCGGTGGCGATCGACCGATTGATTGGCAAGTAGGGTCTCTCCACAGAACTCATGCCAGACTGACCATGCCCCATGGTGGGCGCCACTGTCGTGGGAATGACAACGGCAGTCGCTACCAGGGGTAGCAATTGGAACGTTTTGGCGCAAGAGTGAGCAACCATCTACGGAGCGAGATGAGGGTGAAGACATAGGGTTTACCCAGGTTCGACCCCCCGGAGGGAAAGACCTACTCCTGCTAGATTGTATTATCGAGTGAGTACAATGGTGGCAAGCTCGGCAGCTAGGCAGCGAGTTGATGGGGTGTATGATGGAACGTAGGTACAGAGAGTACCCTAGGGAAGTTTATATAAGGGGTACCTCGCTAGGGTTTACAGATATACAACCGAGTTAGTTAAGGACTCGGAGGATTTGACCTAATCCGATTGGCTTTTGCTATGCCTCTGGGCCTCAAGCTTTTTATCGATGGGCTTCTTCTTAGTCACATTCCAGTCGCTGTCCTGCAGGCCCACTCATAGAGGCCTTGGCCCACTCGAAACGTCCTACTAGGCATACCTCATTCGGCATATCCCCATCCCTGGTGATGTGTTGCATGGTGTGGTTTTTGAGCTTGTGGATCAACTGCTTGTTCTTGTTGATGACGAGCTTGGTGTTCCATATTATGGTGGATAGGTTCTCCACGATGAGAATGTGAGCACGAAGCATCGCCATGAAGACTTGAAGATCACGCACGAGATAAACTTGATGAGCTTGAATGATGTCCATGATGGTTGCCAAGGTTGGCAATATCTTGGTGAAGAGCTTGGAATTGAGCATTGTGCTCCACTTCGCGTTGCCAGTCATGGTAGTCGAACTCCTAAAAAGTTTCATCAAGCCAGTTCTCAAGCCTCTCGAATTGGGCATGGAATTCTTGTTGTTGCGCCCATAAGTTGTGGCATGTGGTGAAACCATCTGGGTTGTTGAAGTTGCCATCTCCGCTTTTCTGCTTCCCCTGGACATGTTGTATGACCATAAGTGAAGGGAAGGCTGGTATTGGTGGTATGGTATGTGCCACCTTGCCTCACCAAGTCAAAAATTGGAAAGGTTGTTTTTTCCAAGAGAAAAGCGAATACACAAGACACACACACAAAGGACTATGGTGGAAGGTTAGGAAGGTGGATAGCAAATGGAACAACCAAATGCAAAGGTTATTGTCAAAAGTGGGTAAAATCCAACAAAAACAAAGTCAAAGGAAAAGTTAAAAAAGGGTGATGAGAACCTACAACTATACACACATAATGGAGATTAATGTGGCTAACACGACTATGAAAATGAGCAACGAACACAATTGGTCCTAACAAAGACTAATGCTCGATGTCGTGCCAACGCTAGGAGAGATCGTAGCACGTTTGACAAAATATTGAGAAGAAATGGATTTACACGCTTTCCTTGCTCTTGCTCATAGTCTTGCTTGGAAGCTTTGGACTCTCTTTTGCTATTGGTACCTTTCTCTTATTCTTTTTCTTAGAAGCTTTTCTTTCTTTTCACTTTTTTGTACCTCTTTTTCTTTTCTATGCTATGGAGTCAAGTTTTGCTATTGCCTCTACACGATGACTATGCAAGAGCAAGTGCACAATGCTTGGGCAAACGCAAGATGGGCTACTCTCGATAGGTTAGGTGACACATAAAGGAAAAAAGGGGGTTAACAAGGGTGGTGCAAGTTATACCTTGTGGTGATGTCGTACTTGCAACCATTGGTGGAGGGGTTGTTCGAGTTCCATGTTGTCGATGTCTAGCGCGAGGCGTTGTTGATGTTGCGGTGATATGGGGTGGCCTGATCTTCTCAGCAAGCACTTGTCGGTGGATATGGTGGATGATAGATAACTAGCATGTATCTATGAACTCTCCGGCTCGATCCCTGATGCCAATGCAACAGCTCTCGAACCTTGTAGGATATTCACAACACCACGCTCTTGCGCACGCAGCCGTGACCATGAACAATAGTATGCAATCTACTAATTCCCAATGGAACAACAGATCACACTCAATTATAGTTGTAGAATTCGAACACAGGGTAATTTCAGAGGTTCTATGAAAGAATCAACTCCAAAATATTTTAACATGGTCTAAAGAATAAAGCTAAAGCGCCGCCATCTATTTATGGGTCCAAGGGGCGGCGGCCTAGGGATACAAACTGACCCAACTTGGGTTCGGTCAAACTGACTCTGCCGTGGCAGAGTTGTAGTCGCTTTCTCTGCCGCGGGAGCCTGCCGTGGCAGAGTTGGACTCTGTTTTCCTCGGTAGCCTGCCGTGGCAGAGAACTGGGGCTTTTCTCTGCCGCTGTAGAGAACTTCCGTCTCTTGTTGATCTTTGTCTTGGATAGCTCCTTGCGCTTCCTCCCTCTCCTCCCTCATGCATTCTTCATTGATCAACACGCCTTGTTCCATTTGCTCCTCGCTCCTTGCTATGCCTTCTTCTCCTAAGTACCCGATCATGCAATAGTTCAAAGACTTAGGTAGTATAAAATTCTCATTAATAAAAACACCAGGTTCATTAAGAAACAAGTTCACGTGTTGTTCTAGTAGCTTAGCATGAGCTCTTGTGATTGGTCCAATCCTTATCTCATTGGATTGATCCTTGCAATTGGAACATCTTCATTATCAATTGGGGTAGGTGTAACTGTAGGGATGTCCTCATCATCTCCCCCTTCAAAAGGCATCGACCTCGATGCTCCAAGGTCTTCTCCAGCATATGGTGACAAATCAGCAACGTTGAAGCTATTGCTAGCGCCACCAAACTCCTCAATAGGTATATCAACTGAGTAGGCATTATCATTAATCTTGGTAGCACCTTGTAAGGACCAGCACCACGTGGCTTCAATTTGGACTTGCGTAGTAGCAGAAATCTATCCTTGTGCAGATGCACCCAAACCATATCTCCAGGCTCGGACAACACTTCCTTCCTTGCATGATTCCTTGCAGCAGCAATGTTCTTGCCTTTCTTCTCAATTGCCTCTCTAGTCTTCTCATGAATTTTCTTCACGTAATCAACACGTTTTGATGCCTCCATATCAACTCTCTCATGTAATGGCAGAGGCAGCATATCAAGTGGAGTCAATGGCTTGAAGCAATACACCACCTCAAAAAGGACAAACTTGAGTAGTTGAATGCACAACCCTGTTGTAAGCGAACTCAACATGTGGCAAACACTCTTCCCACTCCCGCAGATTCTTTTTAATCATGGTCCTTAGCAGTTGTGACAATGTTCTATTCACCACCTCCGTTTGACCATTTGTTTGGGGATGACATGTAGTGCTGAACAGTAGCGTTGTTCCTAGCTTGCCCCATAAGGTCTTCCAAAAATAGCTCATGACATCACGGTTAGAAACAATCGTCTTTGGTACTCCATGTAATCTCACGATGTCCCTGAAAAACAGGTTAGCAACATGCGACGCATCGTCGCTTTTGTGGCAGGCAATAAAATGAGCCATCTTAGAGAACCTATCCACTACCACAAATATAGAATCATGACCTCTCTGAGTTTTAGGTAGACCTAGCACAAAATACATACTAATGTCTTCCCATGGAGTAGTAGGTGCAGAGAGAGGTGTATACAAACTGTGAGGTTTCAGCTTTGATTTCGACTTGTGGCAAGTAATGCATCAGCTCACAAATCTGTACACATCACGCCTCATCTTGGGCCAATAAAAGTGATCAGTGTGAGATCCAGGCACATGGCTTAATAGGATTGATAGGATACCCATATCAACAAGTTGCAACTTCTTTTTCGGAAGCTCATTCGAAAAGAACTCTAAGGTTAAGCGTGCTTGGCCTAGAGCAATTCTAGGATGGATGGGTGACCAAGGAAGTGGGTAACCTGGTGCGCACGAGTGAGGACAAAGTGCGCAGAAAAGACTAGTGTTGGTCTGTGGGGCCAGTCTAGATATCCTATTAAGCTGCCAGGAATGACACCCCCGGGGCCCAGGAGTGGACGGGGTGTTACAAGTGGTATCAGAGCCGACCCTTGCGATTACACGGGTGTGTGCGGGTTAGTGGCGGGACATGTAGAGCATGGCATGTGTGGCCCGAAGTGGACATGGCATGGCACATGTGTTGGCACTGGACGCACAGACGCGTGTCAAGAGGGAACGTTCCTAGGGTGTGCTTGATTGATGAGGGCATCGATCTTCTAAAGGGTGGGTGTATGTGAGATCCAGGCACATGGCTTAATAGGATTGATAGGATACCCATATCAACAAGTTGCAACTTCTTTTCCGGAAGCTCATTCGAAAAGAACTCTAAGGTTAAACGTGCTTGGCCTAGAGCACTTCTAGGATGGGTGACCGACCGGGAAGTGGGTAACCGGGTGCGCACGAGTGAGGACAAAGTGCGCAGAAAAGACTAGTGTTGGTCTGTGGGGCCAGTCTAGATATCCTATTAAGCTGCCAGGAGTGACACCCCCCGGGCCCAGGAGTGGACGGGCAGCGAGTCGGCCGCGACGCCCGTGTCCCTGGCTGCCCCGACCTCCTCCGTCCTCCTTCGCGACTGCGCCTCTGCGTCGAGCTCCTCCTCACCGGCCGCTGCTCCTTCTCGCCTCCATCCGGTGTCCGGGCGCTGCGGGTATCCGGCCTTGCTACTGTTCGTTGACGACCCAGATGCTCAAGCTTGCCCTGCAGCTTATTGTCGTAGTAGTGTTGTTGTTGTGACTGTTCGCAGCTAGTTTGTGCCGCAAGAACTCAAGCCGAAGACAATGTTAACCGTGCCAGTGTTCAAGTGCCTCCTCTGCGTCAAGTTCAAGCACATATGTCATTCTAGGTCGACGCCTCTCGTAAGCAAAATTAGTCTCGTCGTTGGCTTTGTTCCGCAAAGTCAATATCCTCGGGAGCCTGAACGCGTCGACAACAAGAATTTCTGAAGACCCCACGACCGAATTACAAGATCTTTGTTCCGGACGCCAAGTCCTCCTCACGGAATCGATGATCGAAGAGCACCCACATGGAGCCGACTGGATCGCCTTCATGGACCCGGAGAATCCCCGATCATGGATGACAAGATCCCCTTCTCGGACCCGATGACCGCCAAGGTCGCCACAAGGAATGACAAGCGCTTCATCTCGGAGCACCAAGACCTTCTACACGGATCCGAACATCGAACCCCCGGACGCCAAGACCGACCCGATACGCGGACCCGACAAGATCTTCGCGACGACAAGATCGACATCGACCAGGGCGAATCCGATGCGCCCCTGACGCTAAACCAAGTCCTTCTTCCTGGATGCGACAAGATCTACTCCGTTGTCTGAGAACGTTTCCGCCGAGACCGATCCCCGTCGAACCCTATCGAACCCCGAACCCCGGACCCAAGATCTCCCGAACCCAGGTGTGTGACCCTAAGCCTCTATTTTTTATAATATGACATCTATGCTGTCACATATTAAATTATTCATGCATGCATACCTGTCTGTGGGTTTGGGGGCATTATGCCGATTCACCTCATAATTAAATATGGAGTCTAAATGCGGGCTATTCTAGTCTTATTCCGGACTCCAATTAAATTGGTGTAGCGAACCGGTGCCCTGTTTAGTCTTGCTAATCCAACATTTAAATTGCGGGGGTTCTAAATAACTCGAACCTATTAATTAATTGTTGGGACGCCGGTTCCGCTTAATACTGCCTAATTGCACCGCATCCGCATCATATCATAATCATGCCGGATCTTCTGCCATGGTATTAAATATTGCACCCGGTGTTTGTTCTAGTGTTTGCTTCTTCGCGGATTAGGCCGATGAGTTGATGCGAGTACCGACAAGTTCTCCGGATATGATCCGTCGGCAGTGTTTCCCAGGCGAGCATCTCTCCCCTTCTACCTATTTTGCATTTATAGTCTTTACTTCCTCCTGTTGATTTATTGCTATCCGTGTCGCGATGCTTTAGTTTTCGTGCACTAATTATATCCCGTGCAGCGTCTATATTGCCTTGGACACCTCCTATTACCTGTGTTTGGTAGATAGCTGGCCCTGCGAGTCATAGTTGCTTTCTCAGGTGCGATCTCGTGTTGTTGAGTACCACAGTTGTTGGAATGCTGGAAGATGTTTTTGGTGGAGATGATCATGACTTTAAACTATTAAAATGCTAGATATATAACTAATGCAGAGGCATCGGTGGGCAATAGATGTTATTTGGTTCTTCCACGCTCACTTGTGTCCCGTAGGACCCCGAGTACTTGATACCCGTTCCTTGATTTTTCGCACTATCCACATCCGGGAGGCCTTATGGACCCCCCTGAGCCAGAGCTTGATTCATTTCTATTTCTTGGGGCCACAAGTAGTTTGGGGATTTATTACTATCCTGTACTTATGCCATGCTTTACCGCTTTATTTAAGATTGTGCGTGGAGCACTTGTACTGTTTTGGATCGCGGCACGATTTCGCGGTATCGACAAGCCCAGTCACACTTTCGGGTTCCCAGTCGTTTACAGTCGTTCTCGCAAACCCTGGGTCCGTTCCGGAGCCGGCCAACTTTTTTGTGGGTAGCTTAGTGGGGTGGCCCCCTGAAATATTTTATGAATCCCGTGATCGCTTTGTTGTGAAAGCCTCATTGGGTTTTGAGTTGGTTTTTCCGAGGTTAATCGAGTGTGTGTTGCTATTTGTGCACCCCTGCAGGTTACAACTTTCTGAAAGCCGTGTCCACGGTTATGGACGACTTGGAGCACAGTATCTCGATCATAGACAAGCATAACTAAAGTAGTGCTATAAACTTGACTTAATATATGACTAGTAATCAGATTCAACTATAACGGAATGGATATTAAAAATGCCAACAACTGCTGGATCTAGGTTGTTTGATATATATGCCTAGTAAGTATTGCAACTCCAATGGAATGTGATAAAAGTGTCAACAACTGTTGGGTTTTGGGATTCCTCAGGACAATTATATCTGACTAGTAAACGTTCCAACTACAACGGAATGTTGACTAAAACTTCCCACTACTTATGCTATCAGGATGACTCATGCTATCTATATCTGATTAGTAATTGCTGCAATTATAACGGAATGAGTAAAATTGCCAACTGTGTGAGTTCCTTGGTCCGACTTCCCCATTTGGTCTCGAGGGGGAAATACCAGGATGGGTTTGTTTGGTGTTAGCTTCAGGTTGGATCCGAATAGGTCTTTCTTATCCCTCTCTGATAACCGCCAGTTGTATCGAGTCTCTATAGGTTGTTTAGTGCCCATGGCGCTGCCGCCGTCCACCATACCTATGTAGGCGAGGCGCCAATTCTAGTCTCGCTGGTGTCTTGGCCTCGATCGGGCGCTCCTCTTTTTCCTTTGCCCTTTGTCGGCACCCCTTTTGTTTTAGCAAGTTTGAGATCGATGTCATTAGCAGGGTTACCCTTCCGGCTTGGCCTGGGCAGGGTTATGGACGCCATTGGTTATTCTTCAGGGCTCTTAGCCCCATTTGCATCTTGTCCGTACTCGGACGCTGTATCGTTTTCCACGTGATTTGGATCTTTGTATCGTATATCTGTATTCTTGACTCGTTGAGTCGCTGTTGTATATATATATATCTGTTCTGTGGGTCCCATCGAGGACTGTTGTGTAATGGTATTACTTTGTTTTCCACCCACACAAAAGTGCCTGGTGGGCGTCCTTGAATCGTTTCTATGCGGGTTTGGCGGAAAGGGCTAAAACTTGCATAGGGCCGATTTGAGGGTGTTACAGAGTGGTATCAGAGCCAGGTTTCGATCCTGGACCGTGGAAGCATCTTCACGTCCAAGTTCTGGCGAAGTTTCCAAAATGCTTTGGGAACAAAATTGAACTTCAGCACAGCTTACCACCCTCAGTCGCAAGGACAAGTGGAAAGGATCAATCAGATTCTGGAAGATATGCTCCGTGCTTGCGTTATCTCTTTCGGCATGAAGTGGGAAGAATGCCTTCCTTATGCTGAATTCTCTTACAATGTCTTCGGAAAAGTCTAAATATGGCACCATTTGAGGTTCTCTATGGTCGCAAATGCAGAACTCCGATTGGTTGGTCGGGCGCAGGTGAAAGAACATTGTTTGTCCCCGACATTGTAACTCAAGCGGAGGAGAAGGTTCACATCATTCTTGAAAATCTGAAGGTTGCTCAAAGTCTCCAGAAGAGCAACTATGACCGAAAGCACACGGACATGGAGTATGTCCCTGGTGATCTCGTTTACCTTCGTGTCACTCCCATGAGAGGCACGCACCGCTTTGGTATCAAAGGAAAGCTGGCTCCTAGATACATCGGTCCTTTCAAAATTTGTGGAAGAAGAGGAGAAGTTGCTTATGCTCTTGAGCACCCTGAAAAACTCAAGGTCCATGATGTGTTCCATATCTCTCAACTCAAGAAGTGCTTCAAGGACCCCGACAGGACCGTGGACCATGAGCTTATCAATCTCCAAGAAGACCTGTCTTATCAAGAACACCCCATAAAAATTCTAGAAGTCGCAGAAAGAAGGACTCGCAACAAGCCCATCAAGTTCTGCAAGGTGCAGTGGTCGCACCATTCCATTGATGAAGCCACTTGGGAACACGAGGATGAGCTCCGTGCCAAGTATCCTACCCTCTTCGTGTCTTCTTCTTCTTCCTAGAATCTCGGGGCGAGATTCCTGTTTAGTGGGGGAGAGTTGTAGCATCCCATCTGTCTAACATATGTAATGCTACATGGTCTAGTAATATAATTGCTACTTCCTACATATAATTGTTGCATCATAATTATATCATGCTCATGTCATCATGCCACCTTGCATTTGAGCATCATATAAAACCCTTTTCATTTGGTTCTTCTCTCATATGCATTAGTAATTGTATTTGGTTCTTGATATATTGTATTTGGTTCTTGGTAAATGCTTGATGCCCAAGTTGAGTTGGGGGCATATCTTTTATTCAACTCCACCACCTTTCTTGTCACCACATTATAATTCCACCATCCAACTAAATATGAGCCTTGCATCTTATTTGGGTTTACCTCTAGCTCATATGGGTTGGGATGGATCCTTTTACCACTCCACATGCTTCCATGCAAGCATCATGTTGTTTTCACATTTTTGATATGTGGAGCCACCTTTGCATGCTATGTGAGTGGCATCCCTCTTTCTAGCTTCCATATGGATTGTATTGGAATATTTGCTAATGTTGGAATATTATTGGGGATATTATGCACCTAGTGGAACACACACACTAGCATGTCCCAAATTATATTCAAATTTGAGCATCTCCATCTACTCCACTTGGAACATCTTTCTAATTCTTTTAGCTTGGCCTTACTCCACATTTTGGAATGCATGTGTATAAATGCCATGATTATTATTTTGTTCTCACAAGATTAGACATGGCATTTAATGTTCATGCATGGGCCATGCAACAATCACCACCATTCTATTCTTTTGGGTTTTTACTTGGTGTTTGAGTGGATCTCCTCTTTTGAGCTCTCTTTTCTCTCAAACCTTCTCACCTTGATCTAGTTCCTTGCCATGTGCATCAAGCCCTCCATACCTCTCATCTCCTCCATGCATGATCATGTAAGATCATCCCCATATCCATTTTCCCCCTTATACTTGATCATGCCACACATAAAACCCTCTCACCACCTCTTCTCTCATCTCACTCTCCTTATCCATCACCACACCCCTCCACTTCTTCTTGATCTTGTTGGCATGTGGAGAAAACCCTAAACACCCTAACCAACCCACTCACCCTAGCCTCTCTCTCTAATCTATCTCTCCAAACCCCACCCCCTTCTCTCTAGCTACCCGAGCCACCACCCCAGCCCTAATCTACCCCTGGCTCGACACCTAACCTAGCTAACCACCCCATCCCAAGCCTCCCCCCTCTAGCCCTAGACCTAGCCGAGCATCTCTCTCTCTCGGCCCCTCTCTCTCTCTCGGCCCCTCTCTTTTTCTCTCGCTGCAAAAGAGCCCCACCGAGCCCCTTCCTTCCCCTGGCCGGCCCCAGCTGCAGCCCCTCTGTCCCCCGAGCCAGCAGCTCCATGTCGAGCACGTGAGGGAGTAAGGGAAAAAGGTGGCCAAAGCCACCTTTTCCTCCACCGAGCCACCCCACGGCACCCCTCTCCTCTCCCATCCATATCTACTCCCCCACGTCTCCTCTGCTGTGCCCCAGATCTACCCCGGGCCTCTGCGCCGCAGCCCTACCCCAGCTACCCTCCCCTTCCAACTCCGGCCACCACCGTCCGAGCGTCGGTGTCCACCACAGATCACGGCGGCAGGCGGGTGTGTTGGTGTCGGGGAAGCTCAGCGCGGTCCCCATCGTGGCACATGCGCAGGCGAGGAGAGGCGGCCTGTCTGCATGAACGTCGCCATCGCCCGAACAAAACCCTAATCCTGCCAGCCGTCTGCATCACCGGTGACTTGCTGCTCCCCGGCCCGATTTGACTGCGCCGACCACCTCGCGATGAGCCACCCTCCCTTCTAGACAACCCCGCAGTCGCTGTCGCTTCCTGGTCGCGTCGATCGCTCCGACGAATGCCCTCTGTGCACCGGCGTGCGCATGCGTCTGCTTGTCGCTGCACCGCAGAACCCTATCTACCCCGCGCCGTAGATCCTCTCATCAGTTACCCCGTGCCGCGTGCTGTCTCTGCTCATCATCGGTTTAAATGGAGAGAGAAAAAGGATGTGCACATCTTGCAGAAAAGCCCCCACCTTTTTACTCCCTCAAACCCGCGCTCCCCTAGGTCCCACCTGCCAGCCGCTGTGTCTTTTTACAGAAAGGTACCCAAGGTTCCAGGTCCTCAACCCGCGGTCCCCCTCCGCGCCGCGTGGCCAGCCCAATCCCTCTCGCTGGCGCGTGGGTCCCTTTTCGTCATGGCTGGCCTACACTGGTCAAGCTAAGCCGCGGTGAGAAAAGGTTTTGCCGTGCCGTTTTCGCCCAGCGTTGGCCCCACCCATCAGTGGCTGTGGCTAGCTCTGCCTGAGTAGGAAAGGTTTCTGCGTTTTTCTGGTTTTATAAAATGTTTTCAGAAATGTTTAAATTCAAATTTAAATTCTGTTTTTAATAACTTTTGAAGTATAATTCCAAATAATGCATATAATATATGTTTCTGAATCAGAAAAATGTGGGGAATTCAAATATGCCATTTAAAATATCTTTTGAGCATTTTCAATTTTCGAATTTATTTAAATGTAATAAAAAGGCCTTTTCTTAATTAATTAATAACTTTAAATCTACAACTCCAAATTCGACAAATAATATGTCTAAATCGATCAGCGCGACGAGCCCGTTCTAACCATGCATACCATGTTATGAATTGCAGCATGCATCATATAAATATTAAGTGGACAGCAAGTGTTATGGGAGCAAAACATGACTAAAACTTAATAAAATGTTTTATTCTTGTACCCCACACCTCACCCATGCCATGCTACATTATTGCCATGTAAATTGTGCATCATTCATCATGGCATGCTTGTTTGTTTGTCGCCTTTTATTCATATGCTTGTGCACTTTATTTATGTTGGCCCTTGTTTGTTTGGTTCTTCTTTCGAATAGACGCCGAGCAGGAGAAATATCAGGAATCCCAAGAGTACTAGCCAGATCCGTCCCTCACTTTAACTGAGCTGCCAGGCAAGCACTACCACATGCTTGCATACATATAGTACCTATTGCCTCTATCTTATTCTTGCATCATTGAGTCGCGATTGCATTAAATTGAATCCCAAGTACTGCATAGCCTTTACTTTTAAACCCCACCGAAGCTTGTTCCTCCATCCCATGAGCCATTACTAGGAGTTGTTTGAGCCATGCGAGTCGTAGAACAACATGTGTAGGGTATGTGAGTGTCTGATGGATAACGAGGTACCTAAACAACTTAACCTGAGTAGTAATGGGATAACTAATGAAAGAGGCACCGGTGGGCAATATCTGCTTTTTGGTTTTTCATGCTCACTTGTGTCCCGTAGGACCCCGAGTACTTGATTCCTGTTCCTTGACTATTCGCACTATCCACATCCGGGAGGCCTTATGGACCCCCCTAGCCAGAGCTTGATTCATTCTTATTTCTTGGGGCCACAAAGTAGTTTGGGGCTTTATTACTATCCTGTACTTATGCCATGTTTTACTGTTTTATTTAAGATTGTGCGAGGAGCACCTGTACTGTTTAGGGATCGCGGCACGATTTCGTGGTATCGACAAGCCCAGTCACATTTTCGGGTTCCCAGTCGTTTACAGCCATTCTTGCAAACCCTAGGTCCGTCTCGGAGCCGGCCAACTTCGTTGCGGGTAGCTTATTGGGGTGGCCCCCTGAAATATTTCTGAATCCTGTGATCGCTTTGTCGTGAATGCCTCGTTGGGTTTTGATTTGGTTTTTCCGAGGTTGACCGAGTGTGTGTTGCTATTTGTGCACCCCTGTAGGGTAAATCTTTCTGAAAGCCGTGTCCGCGGTTATGGACGACTTGGAGCACAGTTTCTCGATCATAGACAAGTATAACTAAAGTACCGCTTTTAATTTGACTAAGTAACTGGCTAGTAAATAGTGCAATACTCTTGGAATGGTTAATAAAACTGCCAACGGATGGGTTGTTCATCCTCTTTCTCGTTGGTAAGCGAGAAGGAGGATGGATCTGTTAATTATACTGTTATAACTGTTGTTACTAATTAACGGGCATCCGTGTATCATTGGTTAGGCGGGTGGTTAGCGAGTATCTATAGACTTGTTAGTTATTATCTTTTGCTGCAATTGCGTCACCCCAGGTATATGCTTTAGAGGCATAAAGACTTGCTGAGTACCCCTAGGGTCTCACACGATAAATTGTTTGATTCGGATGAACAAGTGTATTCGCAAGATGGATACTGGGTGGAGGAGACAGATGATGTTGGCAACAATCACTCGGTGTAGAGATTCCCGGGATGGGGATCCGCGAGATCTGTGGGCGGGATGTGTTTATTTATGTGGCATCTTATGCCAATTTGCTTCTTATCCGTACTCGGACCTTGTTTTCCGCTTCCGCCTGATACTCTGATGTTTGATGTATGAGGAGCTATCCTAAACTATTATCTCTATCTAGGACATTTGGATCTTGCCGTATGGCGTTGCAATATTTCTATTTCTTTTAGATGGAATGGCTCTGAGAACTGTTGTATGGTGGCTTGCATACATACTCACATGTGTATGTAGTTGATCCCTTCGCCTGCCGACTACGCCGCTCGTTCTTGTCCCGATGTTCTAGAAGTGGTTAGGACGGCCGACGGGTCTACCTGTGGGTGGCCCCTGGGCCCCCACCATACTATTTTAACCACTTTCGCTCATCCAGGCATGCAACTTAGAGCGTAGTGTCCGGGGGGTGTCACTCCTGGCAGCTTAATAGGATATCTAGACTGGCCCCATAGACCAACACTAGTCTTTTCTGCGCACTTTGTCCTCACTCGTGCTTTGATTCTCCACTTCCTGGTGGTCACCCATCCTAGAATTGCTCTAGGCCAAGCATGCTTAACCTTAGAGTTCTTTTCGAATGAGCTTCCGGAAAAGAAGTTTCAACTTGTTGATATGGGTATCCTATCAATCCTATTAAGCCATGTGCCTGGATCTCACAATCAGCGAGCATGAGCAATGTCTTCTCACGCCCAAAGTGACCCATCAAACCACTAGCATGTGATTCCTGCACTAAGAACAAACGCAAGACGATTCTGGAATACATAGTTTGTTACCTCGAAACAAATAGCCATCAGGGATATGATACTTATCCCATGCGTTTCTAATAGCACACAAACGATATGGTTCAGCAAAATCATGATCAGTTGCATAAAGTGCACAAATAGCTTCTAATCCAGGAATTTTAACATCAAGATTGGTTAATAGCATAATCTTCCTAGATAGAGCATCAGCAACAACATTCTCTTTTCCCTTCTTATAGTTAATGATGTAAGGAAAAGACTCAATGAACTCAACCCATTTAGCTAATCTTCTATGCAAGTATGATTGAGCTTTTAAGTATTTCAATGCTTTATGATCAGAATGTATGATGAATTCCTTTGGCCACAAATAATGTTGCCAAACCTCAAGTACTCTAACAAGCGCATACAATTCTTTATCATATATTGAATAATTCAAACGAGCACCAGTCAATTTCTCAGAAAAGTAAGCTATAGGCCGACCCTCTTGCATCAAAACGCCACCTATGCCTATACCACTAGCATCACATTCAACTTCAAATTGCTTTGAAAAATCAGGTCATGCAAGCAATGGTGCAGAAGTAAGCAAACTTTTCAATGTATCAAATGCAATGTCTTGGGCCGCGCCCCATACAAAAGGAACACCTTTCTTTGTCAAATCATTCAAAGGTGCAGCAATGGTGCTAAAATCTTTCACAAAGCGCTTATAGAAACCAGCGAGACCGTGGAAACTATGCACTTGACTTACATTCATTGGAGTAGACCAATTCTGAATTGATTCAATTTTAGATTGACCTACCTATACTCCATGCTTAGAAACAACAAATCCTAGGAATATGACCTTATCTTTTGCAAATGTACACTTCTCAAGATTAGCATACAGTTTATTATCACGTAACACTTGCAAAACTTGTCTAATATGAGTGCAATGTTCAGATTTGGTGTGGCTGTATATGAGTATATCATCAAAGTAAACAACCACAAAACGACCAATAAACTCTCTCAAAACATGATTCATCAAACGCATGAAGGTACTAGGTGCATTAGTAAGACCAAATGGCATGACTAACCACTCATACAAGCTGAATTTAGTTTTGAAAGCAGTTTTCCATTCATCCCCTTCTTTCATCCTAATTTGATGATAACCACTACGCAAGTCTATCTTAGAGAAAATAGTAGCACCACTCAATTCATCTAGCATATCCTCTAAGCATGGAATAGGATGACGATATCGAATAGTGATGTTATTAATCGCTCTACAATCAACACACATGCGCCATGTACCATCTTTCTTAGGAACTAAAATAACAGGAACAACACAAGGGCTAAGAGAGACACGAATGTACCCTTTATCCAGAAATGCTTGTACTTGCTTCTGAATTTCCTTCGTTTCTTTGGGATTAGTCCTGTAGGGTGCACGGTTGGGAAGTGTGGCGCCAGGAATCAAGTCCACTTGATGTTCTATACCATGCAATGGAGGTAAACCTATGGGTACATCTTCTGGAAACACATCCCCAAAGTCCTGCAAAACAGAAGAGACACCAAGAGAAATAGGGGTCATGTCGTTAGAAACCAATACCTCGCCCTTATACATGAGCACAAGCGGCATGGCTGTAGTATCAATAACCCAGGCACTCTCTCACTTTTCATTATATCACTCAATTTAGGCTCAATTACATCAGGAATAGCTGTCACACAATCTCGCCGAGTGGTAGTATCTTCCTTCAAGTTCACCTCTATCTTCTGGCGAGAATCATTCACAATTTCTTATGGTGTCATTGGCTGCATAGTAATCTTCTTTCCTTTAAATTCCAAGTGATATGTACTGGCTCGGCCATTGTGTTGCACATGGTGATCATAGAGCCAAGGCTGACCCAATCGTAGGTGACAAACAGTCATAGGAACCACATCAAAATCAATAGAATCTTTGTATGGCCCTATTTGAAAATTCACACGTACCATATGATTTACCTTCATCTCACCATTGTTGCTCAACCATTGTATGTAGTATGGCTTGGGATGAGGTAAGTATGTCAAATTCAGTTTGGCACATAGTTCCTTACTTGCAAGATTTCTGCAGCTACCTCCATCAATAATGACCTTGCAAGCTTTGTTTGGTCCAACTAAAGCTTTTGTTTGGAACAAGTTGCAACGCTGGGATTCCTCAACCGGTTGCACACTAAGTACACGTGAAGATACGAAAATAGTGGGTGCACGCTCAGCATGTGCATCAGAACCATCCTCACCATTATCAATATCATCATTAGAAGCTTCATCTCCACTTTCTACTTCACCTTGTTCATTAACAAACATAACCTTGTTGTTTGGACAATCTTTATTGTATTGCCCTCTACCTCCACAAGTATGGCACACCACATCACGAGTACGTGCCGTAGACATGTTGGAACCCGAGCTAGCAGCAGGAGCAGCGGTTTTCCGAGCATTAGAACCAAACGAAGGTGCTCGCTAGTTTGGTCGATGGTGTAAACGGGGCAGCAGCTGGTGGCGCAGCTATAGGAGGAGTAGATCTGGCCAAAAATCTGCTGGAGGATGGAAAACGAGTGCGTGACTTCGCCTCTTCTGCCAACTAGGATTCAACCTCTCTAGCATGGTGCAATAGCTCATTCATAGTCTCATACTTGTGATGACGAACTATGCTCTTGATTGGCAACTTCAGATTGTTTAGGAATCACTGCATGGTCATCTCAATAGACTCACGAATTCTAGCACGCTGCATAAGCAGCTCCATCTCCATGTAGTACTCATCAACAGTCATGGTGCCTTGCTTCAATTGCGTCAATTTATCAAAAACTGATCGCAAGTAATTGGTTGGTACAAAACGAGCCTTCATGATTTGCTTCATCTCGCGCCAATCCCTCACAGGAAGTTCATTGTCCTCCCTCCTATGTTGCACGAGAGCATCCCACCAACTAAAAGCATAACCATCAAATTCAGATGCTGCAAGTTTGACCTTCTTGTCTTCTAGATAGTCAAATAAGCGCCAGAGTTTCTCAATCTTCAACTCCCATGTGGGGTAATCTTCAGGATCAATGGAACCATCAAATTTGGGAATTGAGAATTTTGGCTAGCCCAAACCATCATCAGCAGGTTGGTTGAGCACACACTGAGCACGCCCAAGAGGGGCAAGCCCACGGCGATGAGCACGTGCATGGGCAGGGGGAATTGCACATCCCCTACCAACATGTGGAGCAGCATCCACAGCGCTACCCTCATCAAAATCATCAAAGGCATCATCAGGTTGAGGCTCTTGCCTTCTATGTATGGCGGCTGTCAAACCTCAATGGATTGCCGCAAAGTGGCGAAGTTGGCAGTGAGTGTAGCCACTTGCGTTTGGATAGTATCAACCGCTTGAATATTCTGATCCAACCTCATATTGATGTCCTGGAGATTCTTGTCAAATCCATCTGTGGTGTTTGTAAACACAAGTGTCAAATGAGACCTCAAAGCCTCATATTCACGCCAACTGACAAGCTCCTCATCCTTCTTTTTCTGCGACACAACATCACCATCACTAGTATACATGATTAGTAGGTTAGTGCAAAAATCAAAATTTGTATGGTGGAAACTCTCACAACTCACTCACAACTAATAAGAAAGGAGATCTTACCATTCCAAAGTGAATAGAGATACTCTACCAAACAAGATCAATGACTGATGCACTGAAGTGATGAAGTGAATATCAAAGGCATAGAGAATGATCACAGGACACACATGTTATTTATGGTGGAGCTATAGGTATGGTATCCTATCTACACCGCAAACAAGTCCTAGTGCTGATTGTACAAATACCCAAGAAACACACACGTGGAGAAAAACGTGGCAATGCAACTATGAAGGGTGTTGCACTATGCTCGAGAGACACTAGCAAAGTTCAAAGTAAACAGGCACAAGATTGCTCAATCTACCGGTGCACAAAGATATCACTAGGCCTCTTGCTCAAATTCTCTTTTTCCACAATTTTTCTCTTTTGTATAGCTCTTTTTTTATATACTTTTTCTTTTTCTATCTTGCTTTTTCTCCTTTTTTTGATTTTATAGTTAACACATGGCCAATTACAAAGTACAGCACCAAAAATCCTAAGAGCAGCCTATAGGAGCAGAAACTAGTCTCAATAGGCAAGTTCCTACACCTATGTAGTAGATTGGCTGTGGCTAAGGGTTTTGGAAAAGTGCAAATTGATCACACTTTGTAATTATGGTGTCGTGGCAGAAAAACAGCTCAAAATCCTGTCGTGGCAGAACAAATCCCGTCGTGGCAGAGAAAGACGCAGAAATCCTGCCAGGGCAGAGCGGCGGCAGCAAAACGTCCAGAAATTGTGCCACGGCAGAGCGGCGGTAGCGCGCGGCAGAGTCTCTGTCGGACTCGGGTTCGCGGCAGGGAAAGTGGCCTTTTCCATGCCGCGACAGAATCAGTAAGTATTTTTTTTGGACTAAGCCAAACCGACTCGGCCTGGAGTAAAACACAAGGACTCTAAACTAGATCGGATCTACTAGATGGAGCAGAAGACAGATGATGAACACGACTAGACATAAGAAAAACGATGAAAACAAAAATAGATCCAGACTAATTGATGAACACGACCAGCAATTATGACTCGTCTAGAAGCTAATCTAGGCTATGGAGAATTTTTTTGTGGGGCTATTTTCTGTATAGGACGAAAACACTCTCTAATCTATGGATGGATTGCGGATTTCTTACCGAGGCAACGAGGAAATCTGATACCAAGATGATATGGGGTGGCCCGATCTTCTCATCAAGCACTTGTCGGTGGATATGGTGGATGGTAGATAACTAGCCTGTAGCTATGAACTCTCCCACTCGATCCCTGATGCCAATGCAACAGCTCTCGAACCTTGTAGGATATTCACAACACCACGCTCTTGCGCACGCAGCCGTGACCATGAACGGTAGTATGCAATCTACTAATTCCCAATGGAACAACAGATCACACTCAATTACAATTGTAGAATTCGAACACAGGGTAATTTCAGAGGTTCTATGAAAGAATCAACTCCAAAATATTTTAACATGGTCTAAAGAATAAAGCTAAAGTGCCCCATCTATTTATGGGTCCAAGGGGCGGTGGCCTAGGGATACAAACCGACCCAACTTGGGTTCGGTCAAACTGACTCTGCCGTGGCAGAGTTGTAGTCGCTCTCTCTGCCATGACAATGTGGCAGAGTTGGACTGTTTCTGTCATGGCAATGCCGTGGCAGAGAACTGGGGCTTTTCTCTGCCGTGGCAAAGAACTTCCGTCTCTTGTTGATCTTTGTCTTGGATAGCTCCTTGCGCTTCCTCCCTCTCCTCCCTCGCGCATTCTTCATTGATCAACACGCCTTGTTCCATTTGCTCCTCGCTCCTTGCTATGCCTTCTTCTCCTAAGTACCCGATCATGCAATAGTTCAAAGACTTAGGTAGTATAAAATTCTCATTAATAAAAACACCAGGTTCATTAATAAACAAGTTCACCTATTGTTCTAGTAGCTTAGCATGAGCTCTTGTGATTGGTCCAATCCTTATCTCATTGGATTGATCCTTCTTTGCAATTGGAACAACTTGATTATCAATTGGGGTAGGTGTACCTGTAGGGATGTCCTCATGAAGCTTTGTTAGTTGACAAACACCCACACTAAACACAAATATCAAAAGGAAAATCAGCTGAAAAGGAAAAGAGGGAAAATTTTGTGAGGGACAGATATTCTGGTGTCTTATGGCCGGAGATTCTAGTGTGGTCCGGAGACTCCGGTGTTGGAGTCCGGAGACTCCAGTCTGGGGGCAGCACCTCGAATAGCTCGTGTTCTTGAGCAGACATCCGGCCCTTGAACCCTCAATTCTATAAAATTTCAACCAAATTGGGCTGGGAAACACGGGGTAAAAGGTAGACCAACTCCAAAGACAAGTTTCTTTTGGACCAAAACCACAACCAACTCACCAAAACGAGAGATTGGTCCAAAAGTAATTTGGGTGTATATTTTTGGTATTTTTCAATTTATGGTGTAAATCAAAGAACGAAATCAAATCCGTGGCAACCAAAAGCTGTTGATACCAGTTGATATGGGTCTCCTTGTGGATTTACCCTTGGAGTGGCCCGTTGTTTATGGATTTGAGGCGATGAGTGAGGGAACACGCGATAAACACGATGAACGCAACTCTAATGCAAGGTAAAGATACAAACACACGCCAAATCACACCCGATTCGATTTGCTCCCATTTGTTCAAACAACCAATCCAATAGAATCCTCGGCGAGAGACCTTGCGGTAGAATCACCAAAGGAGAGATCAGCAAGCGGATGATAGAATCCAAACTGAGGAGAGAGTAGCAACAAAGTAGAATCCCAAATGGGAGAGACCAAGCACTACTAGAATCCTTGATAGGGAGAGACCAAACACTTGAGGAGGGGCTTGACGACTTGGAGAAGGGCATCGACTCCAAGGACTTGGACAACTCATAGATCTACTATTGAGAGGGGGTTCCCATCTAGGGTTAGGCACATGCCTTAATTCATAATCATCTCTAGGGTTACAAGGAGGGAGTGGGGGCATATATATAGGCCAGCCACAAGCTATGGGTAAAATGGGCATAAAAGGGAGTTTTGGGGCGTTACATGGGCCAGGCCCAACTCAAGGCGCATGCCCGTGTTGCTCTGGCCGAAGTCTCCGGTGTCTGCAGTCTGGAGATTCCTGTGTCAGCTGCTTTTCTTAGACCTGTCTCCATAGTGGTGTTCAGATTGTCCCTAGCACTGGTCCGGAGTTCGGCCAGAGATTTCGGTGTGGTAGAACGGAGATTCCAGTGTGCTGGGGCGGAGACTCTGGTCTAGCTCTAGCAGCTTCTTGCGTCTTATCTTCCAGGTTTTTTTCTTGGGTATTTGGGATCCCGGTTTATTCTTGTCGCATCCTCTTAGCATCATGGTCATGGAACTAGTCATGGCATGGGCATTTGTCACAAGTGGGATCCCATCCACATGATAACCAAAGGACGATAAGAGATGGAAGGAATTCACCTTTGTAGGGGTGGGTGGTGTGGCATGATGTGGACCAATGGCGATTGCCATATGTTGGGATGCATCACAATGAGCGCATATGATGTTGCGGAAGCTTGCTATTAGTTGCTGACATGCACACGGTGAAAGGGCATTTATGCCCTTACTATTATTTTGATGTTTGGTGACAACACTTGGATTAGTTTAATCATTTGTTAAATGTTTCAGGAGATTCCGTCTGTCCCATGTATGGTGCAACAAGGGAAAAAGAGCTTACAGGTCAGGTCGAGTTTTGCATGCATGTGATCTGTCCGGCTGATCCTGGCCAGAGTGTCCGGTGGGATACGGCCGGACTGTCCGCCCCTGAGAAGTGGGCAACTTCTCTAGACACTCAGAACAGGTTTTCGGACACTCTCCGGACACTTTCCGGATTCTGGCCGGAAACTTGGCATGGCCGGAGTGTCTGGCTGGTCTCGCTCGGAGTGTCCGACTAGGCCGGACTGTCCGGTTGACATTGGTCGGACTGTCCGGGTCAAGTGGCTCCCAACGGCTCCATTTCTAGGGGGCCTATATAAAGGCCCCTTCTTCTACCTTGGAAGCTGCTCGTCCAACTCAAGAACTCCAGCACCATTAGAGCCACCAAATCCACAAGATCTCCTCACTCAACCATCCAAAGTCATTGATCTTTGGAGAATCGAAGGAGGAGGCCTTGATCTACATCTTCACCAAGAGAGATCTTCATTTCACCCTCATTCACTTGAGGGCGCCTTGCTCTAGTGTTTCATTGGAAACCCTAGCTTGTGATTTGGTTCTTACTAGCTTGTCTTTGATTGTTTGACATCTAGCTTGTACTTGGGAGCCTCCAATTAAGTTGTGGATGTGTGCCCCGAACTCATTGTAAAGGTGTCGGCATCCACCTCGAAGGTTACCGTATAGTGGAAGAGGTGAATCGAACCCATTGGGGTGAGGTTCATTGGAGAACAAGGGAGGCCTCTCGTGGCATTGGTGGTTGGAAACCACCCCCTCTCCAAACGTAGACGTACTTCCCCTCAAAAGGAAGGAACTACGGGAAACAAATCCTTGTGTCTCCGCGTGCTTCACTTTGGTTACTTATATCCTTTACCGCACTTTGCTTATCTAGTTATTGCTTAGCTTGTGCTTGTTTGTCATATAGGTAAATTCACCATAGCTGCATAATCTAGAGAATTTACCTTTCATGTCAAACCCTAAATTGAAAAAGAGTAAAATTTGAAGTAGCACCTATTCACCCCCCCCCTCTAGGTGCCCATACGATCCTTTCAATTGGTATTAGATCCTCGGCTCTTTATTCGGGCTTAACCGCCTAAGAGATTATGGGAAACCCAGAGGAGGGAGAAAGTGAGGCTAGCCATTCGGTGACCATGGTAGATCTCAAGAATTCGGAAACAAGCTTGAGCTCTACCTTGGGAAACGAAATCCTACAGTTGCGTCAACTTGTTGAGCAACTTGTTAAGGATAGGCAAACCTCACCTCCTCCCTCTCTAGTGGAAACACCACCAAACCCAAAGGCTAATGCTCCGGCAAAGCCTTTGGAGGAAGTGGTAGGGGATGAACATAATTCCACTAACTCCGCCACCAAAATGGGTGATGGGAAGGAAGAGTTCCATACGGTTCCTGGATGGTACTCTCCCGACCCTCCTATCCCTCATCCACATATAAACAATAGAGGAGACCCACCTAAGTTAGCTGCACATACTTTTGCTCAATGGCAAGTGTTAATGAAATCTCATGTGCGCAGCTCTTGCATTGATTTGTGGAATATTATTGAAGAAGGACTCAAAATTGAGGATCCAACCACCTTGACAAGAAGAGAAGTGGTCAATATCCAACTCAATGCAATTGCCTTGCACATGATCCAACTTGGGGTGGGGCCAAAGGATTTTCCCCACATTGAGCACTACAACACCGCCAAGGAAGCTTGGGATGCTCTCATTGACTTGTTTGTTGGCAAAGAGAGTATGAGGAGAAATAGATTGATGCCTTAAGCAATGAGGCCGAAGTTTTCTTCATGAAGGATGGTGCGGATCATGAAGACATGTATCGAAGACTCAAATCCACAGCCATCGCTTTCAGGAATGTTGGCGCCTCTCACATTGATGATGCTTGGATCAAAATGAAGTATGTGAGTGCTCTCATGCCCTTCGAGCCTACTGACTTGAAGAGTCTCCAAGGAAGACACAACTACCATCTCATGACCTCCAATGAAGTGATGCAAGAGATGGCAGCCTTCAAGGTTGCTGCCAAGAATGCCAAAGACGCCCGTGCTCGTGCCATTGGAATGAGTAGTGGTGCCAATCTTGCCTTGAAGGCCAAGGTTGTGGAATATGGTGAAGATGAAGGAAGTGATGAGGGACCTTCAATGAGCCACCCTGACGATGTCAAGACTGCTCATGGTGAATACATGGCCTTCTATGCAAGAAACTTTTGGAAAGACCCTGCCAAGGCCAAGATGGAAATGCAACGAAGAAGCAACCCCAATGGGAGAGGAGACAATGGGTCCAAGTTGAGAACTTGTTTCAATTGTGGTGACCACTATCACTTCGTTGCAGCTTGTCCCTATGATAAAAGAGAAGATCATGGGGGTAAACTTGTGTTGACCTCCAAAGTTCCATACAAGAAACCCTTCATCGAAAGAAACCCAACCAACAAGAAGCCGGGAGAAATTGTCTTGATCACACATGAAGAGTACTCCTCCGATGATGATGATGAGGAAGAAGAGGATACACCAAGTGGTGTGGCGGCTCTTGCCACTACCTCTACTCCTTCATTCTCACTCTTCGACTCTCCAAATGAGAATATCTCCAACAAGAATGTCACTTGCCTTATGGCAAGAGGAACGGAGGTATTATCATCATCACACTCCACTTCCTTAATCAATGATGATTTTGATGATGAGTTATCTCTTGAGGTCAAAAAAGGAACTAGTTGATTTTGATGTGTGTATGAATAACTTGCAAGGGGAACACAAGAAACATGTTGTGGACCTCCTAAATCAACTTTCACACACACAAGAACTTCTAGATGAGAGATGCCAATTAGGAAGAGAGCACATGATTGAGGTAGAAGCTCTTAGTAATGCTCTAGAAGAAGAACAAGAAACTAGAATATCTCTTGAAACTAAACTAGAGGGTCTTGATGAAGCTAATGACCTCATTATTAATTAACTCATCAAGGAACCTGATCATGCTATTGCTAAATATAAAAAGGTTAAAAAGGATAAGATTGAGTTTGATGTTGTTCATAAAAAATTTGCCGAGGACTTTAGGACACTTGACAAGGCTCACAAGGTCTTGGAAAGTGAACTCTTGTCCCTCACAAAGTCTCGTGAAAAGCTTCAAACTCAATTGATCAATACTCCCTCACCTAGTACATTCATTCCTTCTAGTTGTACAAATACTCTTGAAGAACATGCTAGGTTGAAGGGGGAGATAGCTAAGACTTCCTTTCCCAAAGGAAACAAGTCTATTGATGACCTCTTAAACAAGCAAAGGTCAAATGGTGAAACAAGGGGCTTAGGCTTTGTCCCTAAAGCCAATAAGAAAAAGAATAACAAGAAGAAGAAGGCCAAGCCCGCTCAAGAAAAGAACAAGGTCAGTGTGGGAAGTAAGACCACAAGTGGCAAAACTATGTCTCATGATGATTTTGCAGGTAGTGCTAACCCTCACTATGTCTTAATGTGTGATTACTATGGTGATGTGTATGCACAATATGTTGGCCCATTTGATGGTTATATTGCATGGTCGATTTGGGTTCCCAAGACCCTTGTTGCTAACAAAAGAGGACCCATTGAGAAATGGGTACCTGAAAACTAGTTTGATCTTTTGTAGACCTATGCTTTCGGAGGGTCAAAATGGGTGCTCGATAGTGGATGCACAAGTCATATGACCGGAAGCGCTTCTAGTGTCAAGGAGTTGAGACCAAATGTTGATCAAATATATGTGACATATGCCGACAAATCAAAGTCTAAGGTAATGGGTTTCGACAAAGTTGTGGTGGCACATGATATCACTCTCGTGGACGTCATGCTTGTTGAAACCCTTGGCTATAATTTGCTTTCAGTCCGTGCTCTAGGAAAGATGGGTTTTGCTGTCTTCATTGATGTTGATATTGTGATCCTCTTGTTGAGCAAGACTCTAAAGGTTGATTTCGTTGGGTACGTCGAGGATGACTTGTATGTGGTGGACTTCTCGGGGAAAACCACTACAAGTCCGATGTGCCTATTCGGAAAGGCTGATGTGGGTTGGCTATGGCACCGCCGTCTAGCCCATGTCAACATGAGAACTTTGCAAAGCCTCCACAAGGATGGTCATATTGTTGGACTAAAAGAAAATGTTTGCTTTGCCAAAGATCATGTTTGCAGGGAATGTGTTGAAGGAAAGATGCATGATTCTCCCCACAAGCCAAAGAACTACATCAAGTCCAAGAGGATCTTGGAGCTTCTTCGTGTGGATCTCTTTGGTCCTCCGTCTCATGCAAGTCTTGGTGGGAAGAAATATTGTTTGGTGATTGTTGATGACTACTCAAGATACACTTGGGTATATTTCTTCAAGTTAAAAAGTGAGACCCAAGAGAACTTCATTGACTTCATCAACATGGCTCAACGTCAACACAATGTCCCAGTATTAACAATAAGAAGTGACAATGGCACCGAGTTCAAGAACTACACATTAAATGGATTTCTTAGTGATGAGGGAATAAAACATCAATATTCCGCTGCATATACCCCTCAACAAAATGGTGTAGCTGAAAGGAAGAACTGGACTCTCATTGACATGGCTAGGACTATGTTGGCAGAATTCAAATCTCCATACAATTTTTGGGCTGAAGCTATCTCCACCGCACGCCATGCATCGAACCGTCTCTATCTCTGCAAAGAATTGATCAAGACTCCATATGAGATCCTTACCGGTAACAAGCCCAATGTTTCTTACTTCCGAGTATTCAGTTGTAAGTGCTTCTATTGCATTAAGGGCATTCGTTTATCCAAGTTTGATTCCAAAGCATTAGAGGGTATTTTTGTTGGTTATGGTCTCGAATCCCACACTTATAGAATCTATGACAAGCTCTCAGGAATTGTCATAGAATCTTGTAGTGTGGTGTTTGAAGAATATGATGGTCCCCAAGCGGGGCGTGTTGATGTTTGTGATGTAGATGATGAAATGCCTCAGGATGCCATAGGAAGAATGGGTGCGGGTTTCATCCGCCCTGTTGAGGAACCCCTTATGGTGGATCGAGAAGAACTATGCTCTACTCACGTGGAGCCCTCATCTTCACAACTTCAACAAGCTACTGTCGAGGTGGACAACGACCCATGCCAAAGACAAGTTGTGGACCCTCAACCTACCGATCAAGAAGGTGCCTCCAACCAAGAGTTGTTTGAGTCTCCATTTGCCAGGATGTCCAGTGGTGCTAAGGCCATTACACAAGCAAGATCTATACAAACTGCCATAAGTACAGCTGAATACCTGGCCAGTGGTGGGACTGATCATGACCAAGGTCAATCCTCTCCTCCTATAGAAGAGAATATTTCCAATGACGATCGAGGTCAAGTTAATGGTCAAGACGAGGACCAAAATGATGAAGTGATCTCACCAAGAAACAACAAGGAGATCGAAACTCGTCGCCAAGCTAGAATGGATAGAATATTGGAATTAAGAGACCACACTCTTGAGAATGTGGTTGGGGATCTAAGAAGAGGGATATCTACTCGAGCTCAATTGAAGAACTTTGGTGAGCACCAAGCACACATTTCCATGATGGAACCAAAGAAAGTATGGGTAGCTCTTGAAGATTCGGATTGGTTGGATGCAATGCACAAAGATCTCAACAACTTTGAGAGAAACAAAGTATAGAATCTAGTGGAAATGCCAAAGGATTGCTGCAATGTTATAGGCACCAAGTGGATTTTCAAGAACAAGCAGGATGAGCATGGAATTGTGATAAGGAACAAGGCAAGATTGGTTTCTCAAGGGTTCTCTCAAATTGAAGGCATTGACTATGGAGAGACTTATGCTCCCGTGGCTCGCCTTGAGTCCATCCGTATCCTTCTTGCTTATGCGGCACATCATAAATTTAAATTACAACAAATGGATGTAGAAAGTGCATTTCTCAATGGTCCATTGCATGAGTTGGTATATGTAAAACAACCCCCGGGATTTGAGGATCCCAACTTTCCGAACCATGTCTACAAACTCGATAAGGCACTCTATGGGCTCAAGCAAGCCCCACGCACGTGGTATGGGCACCTTAGAGAGTTGTTGTTAGATCGTGGGTTTGAGGTTGGGAAAATCGATCCCACTCTTTTTACCAAGAGGGTCAATGGGGAACTTTTTGTATGCCAAATTTATGTAGATGACATTATCTTTGGATCTTCTAACAAAGATTTTAATGATGAATTCTCTAAGCTAATGACTGACAGGTTCAGGATGTCTATGATGGGAGAATTGAGAGTATTTCTTGGTTTTGAGATCAAGCAAGTGAGAGGTGGTACATTCTTCAACCAAGCCAAGTATACTAAAGATATGCTCAAAAGATTTAACATGAAAGATCTCAATGGAGCTCCCACTCCCATGGCAACAAAGACTCATCTTGAACTAAACCCGAATGGTAAAGATGTGGACCAAAAGGTATACCGGTCCATGATTGTCTCTTTGCTTTACCTTTGTGCATCTAGACCCGATATTGTGTTGAGTGTAGGAGTATGTGCAAGATATCAAGCGGCTCCTAAAGAAAGCCATTTGATGGCAATCAAGAGAATCTTTCGATATTTGGTTCATACCCCAAACTATGGTATTTGGTATCCTAGGGGCTCAACTTTCTCTCTTTGCGGGTACTCGGATTCGGATTGGGATGGTGACAAGGATGATAGAAAATCAACCTCCGGGGCTTGCCAATTCCTTGGGAGGTCCTTGTGTGTTGGTCTTCTAAGAAGCAAAATTGTATATCTCTTTCCACCGCCGAAGCCGAGTATGTGGCAGCTGCTAGTGCTTGTACACAATTGCTATGGATGAGGCAAACTTTAAAGGAATACGGTGTCCATTTTGACAAAGTGCCTCTTCTATGTGACAACGAAAGTGCCATCAAGATTGCATATAACCCAGTAGATCATACAAGGCAAAGCATATTAAGATTCGTCATCACTTCATTAGAGATCATGTTGCTCGAGGTGATATTGAGCTATCCTATGTATCAACCAAAGACCAACTTGCCGACATCTTCACGAAGCCACTTGATGAAGCAAGGTTTTATTATTTGAGGAATGAACTAAATATCGTAGATTCTAGGAGCTTGACTTGATCACCTTGCATACTCACCTATATCTTGACTCTTATTTGGTTTAGGTGCAGTCATGGAGATAGGGGGAGTGCGGTTCTAATATATTGGACTATCCCTCCCCCATAATGCCAACATTAAGAAATTCAATCCTCTTTATATCATGTAGTGATATGTGAGCTTCATTGATGAGTAGTGGTAATGAACCCAAGGATATTTCTTCGCGGTGTCATACCACAATCTCTTACATGGTGGCCTTGGCCACCGCCCTCTTCATATGTGAAGAGGTGGTTTTTGACTTGTGTGGTTTGGATCTTAATTTGCCATCTTTTGACTATCTATGGTTGTTTGGTTTTTCACAGTACATCTTTTGAATCCCAAGCCTATACTCATCCTTAAAAATGCTCCTCTTGCCACACATTTGTCCAAATATTGTACTTGGAGTTTTTTTGGTCGTGGGGACCGGAATGTCCGCCTTGTACCGACCGGAGAGTTCGGCATGGCCGGACACTCCGCTTGATACAGGCCGGACACTCCGGTCGGGCCGGACACTCCGGTTATTTTCGCCCGGACAGTCCGGCCCCAGCAGTTTCAGTCCTGTAAAAGGGGTCGGGGAAGTGGACGGTTCAGTCCTCCTTCTTCCCCCGACTCTCTTCTCTCCACTCCCTGCTGCTCCCGACCAGGATCTTCACCGGGAGGGCTCCTCCACCCCGGATTCGACCGTTGCCGCCGGCCATTATCATCCCTTTGCCGCTGGGACCCGTTCCCCTCCGGTGAAGGCCCCCATGGATGCTGGTACTTGCCTCCCCTCTTCTACATCTCTAGGGTTTCCTCTATATGCTTTTTTTTGGAGGCAATGATTTGATCCATGGATTCATCACTGTGTGCACATGGCGTCTTAGTATTAGTCCTAGCAATCCCGATCCACTCCGATTGAGTCAAGTCGCACTGCCCGGAAAAATCACCAGATATCCCGCTGGACAGTCTGGTGGGTACAAGGCGGACACTCCGGCCCGGCCGGACTGTCCGGCGTGTATGCACCAGACTGTCCACCCCTGGCGGAGTCTCCAGCCCGATTCTTCTGAACAGTCCGGGTTTCCTTAGTCGGTTTTTGATCTCGTATTCCTACCACTACTGCTATGTGCTTTCTCCTCCTGGACAAATGTGTTTACCCTGCTGCTATCTCTATACTCTGAATTCATAGGTAGCTCCCGTCCTCGTCGCTCTAGGGTCGCTCAGAAAGCCCGTCCTCGCCGGTACCATTACAAAGCAAATGAGATTCATGTGGACCCTTCCATGGTCAGGCAGGCTGCTCGTGACTGTGTTGCAGCAAAGCAGGAGAAAGTCAGAAAACTAAAGAGGGATGACGCCAATCGCATGAAATTTGAGTCTTTGACCACTTTGGCAGATTTGGGCACCGAAGAGTTTGTGGAGATGCGTGTCCAGCCATTCTATTCTTTGCAGTGCACTTCTGAGGATCCTCGCTTCTGGAGGAATGAGCAGGCCTTGCTCTTCTCTGAGGTATTTTCTTCTTTCCGGACTCCGGTGTGCCCTATGCAGTGGTTGGATATTCTAAAGCTCTAGGCACACAGGTACTTTGAGGACACCCTCTGGGTAACGGAGAAGATGGGACTGCACACCATCTTTCAAACAAGAGAAGATTACAACATTGAGTTGATCCAGCAGTTTGATGCCACAGTGGTTTTTGGGGACACTCCTGATATTCCCCTTGAGTGGATTTCTGGCACTACAAGATGTCGCTCCAGCATGGCTCAGTTTGCCCATCTCCTTGGTGTGCCTTTCAACCCCAATACTCACAGTGGTCACCGGATGCATGTGCACGGTCAGGCGTATGACAAACAACTTTTGGCTCCTATCTACTCTCAGAATGGTGTGGTCGGTCAAACCATCAATATCAAGCTCATTTACAACATCCTGCTCCGCATGTTCCGCCACACTCTCACACCCAAGGCGGGCAACAAGGATGAGATGCGGGGTGCTGAGATCAATCTTATGGCCCATGCTCACTCCGTGTATGTTTGCGGTCCAGCTCACCCAGGAGGCACCATAGATGTCATGGACTTCATCTATCAGGATATGTACAAGTGCATCACTAACAAGAAGTGCCCTATGTTTGCTCCATATGTGATGAAGCTCATTGTTGCTCAGGCTCCAGACACCCCACTGTTGTACACTGAGCTTGTTGCTCATCTCCCTGCCAAGTTACAGAGGAAGGGTGCTCCTACCTCCAAGGCACCTCGTGGCTATACCCCTGCTCAGGATATTTTTGAGGATGATGAGATAGACGCCTCTGACAGCGATGATGCTTCTAAGGAGGTTTCGGGGGCTGTGACCCGTGGTCCTCGCATGAAGCATGCCAACAATGCATACCGCTTCACCACCTCCAAGGAGGAAGTACACAAGTAGGTGAAGAAGGCCTCCTGGTGGAAGAAGCTTCTTCTATGCCAGAACATTGACATTCGCCATGGTTAGTACGATGCATACAAGGCGAACAGGAACATGATGAAGGAGCTCAAGCGGATCAACCAACCTATGGATGTTGATCCTTCTCAGCAGCAGCCGTCTGATGGCACACTCTCATATGGTCACTGGAGTCAGGGTCGTGTGGATTGGTCCATGTTTGAGGATGTATCTTCTTCTTCTCGCCCTCACGGCCAGAGCTCTACTCAGGAGGATCAGGATGATGAGGACGAGGATGAGGAGGAGGATGACGACGATGACTACAGTGACTAGAGTTGGCTTTGGGGCGCTTTAGTTGTGCTCTTTTCCCTTTTTGGCATCTCGATGCCAAAGGGGGAGAAGTAGCCCCTTTATTAGGTTGCTACCGGGGATTTGCATGGGTACACGAGCTTCACGTTATTTCGATTTGCCTCTTTGAAGCTTCATGTCTTCTTTATCCTACTCTTTGAGTACTTTGTTGTGTTGAGACTTGCCTACCTGGTTGTGTTAAGTAACTATGTTATATCTATGTCTAGCTTATTGATCTAGTTGTGTTTATATATCATGTCACTTATTGATAGCTAAAAAATCTTGTGAGGATGTAATCCTATGGTGTGTGATCATGCATTCAAATGCAAAGCAAGAAGTGGTCACACATCTAGGGGGAGCCTCGCTATATGTTGTATTTCTCCACTTGTGAACATTTATAGCTATCCCTTTTGCAAATCCTTGTGTTGTCATCAAACACCAAAAAGGGGGAGATTGAAAGGGCATTTATGCCCTTACTATTATTTTGATGTTTGGTGACAACACTTGGATTAGTTTAATCATCTGTTAAATATTTTAGGAGATTCCGTCTGTCCCATGTATGGTGCAACAAGGGAAAAAGAGCTTCCCTGGGTCAGGTTTTTGCATGTGGCCAGTCCCAGCCGGACTATCCGGCTGATCCTGGCCGGAGTGTCCGGTGGGATACAGCTGGACTATCCGCCCCTGAGAAGTGGGCAACTTCTCTGGACACTCAGAACAGGTTTTCGGACACTCTCCAGACACTTTCCGGATTCTGGCCGGAAACTTGGCCAGGCCGGAGTGTCCGGCTGGTCTCGCCCGGAGTATCCGGCTGGGCCGGACTGTCCGATTGACATTGGTCGGACTGTCCGGGTCAAGTGGCTCCCAACGGCTCCATTTCTAGGGGGGGCTATATAAAGGCCCCTTCTTCTACCTTGAAAGCTGCTCGTCCAACTCAAGAACTCCAGCACCATTAGAGCCACCAAATCCACAAGATCTCCTCACTCAACCATCCAAAGTCATTGATCTTTGGAGAATCGAAGGAGGAGGCCTTGATCTACATCTTCACCAAGAGAGATCTTCATTTCCCCCTTATTCACTTGAGGGCCCCTTGCTCTAGTGTTTCATTGGAAACCCTAGCTTGTGATTTGGTTCTTACTAGCTTGTCTTTGATTGTTTGACAGCTAGCTTGTACTTGGGAGCCTCCAATTAAGTTGTGGATGTGTGCCCCGAACTCATTGTAAAGGTGCCGGCATCCACCTCGAAGGTTGCCGTATAGTGGAAGAGGTGAATCGAACCCATTGGGGTGAGGTTCATTGGAGAACAAGGGAGGCCTCTCGTGGCATTGGTGGTTTGAAACCACCCCCTCTCCAAACGTAGACGTACTTCCCCTCAAAAGGAAGGAACTACGGGAAACAAATCCTTGTGTCTCCGCGTGCTTCACTTTGGTTACTTCTATCCTTTACCGCACTTTGCTTATCTAGTTATTGCTTAGCTTGTGCTTGTTTGTCATATAGGTAAATTCACCATAGCTGCATAATCTAGAGAATTTACCTTTCATGTCAAACCCTAAATTTAAAAATAGTAAAATTTGAAGTAGCACCTATTCACCCCCCCCCCTCTAGGTGCCCATACGATCCTTTCACACGGGACCCAAACAACAATAAGAAATTAGCCAAAACGGAGAAGAGGCAAAAGTGGCAAAATTATGCGTTAGGGCCGGACACTCCGGTGTTTACAGGCCGGACAGTCCGGGTCAGTCGGACACTCCAGCGACTGCGCGTCGGACACTCTGGGTCAGGCGGACACTCCGGTGGGTGTGCTACAGACAGTCCAGTGTCAGGAACCTCGCGAAATCTGCTCGTGTTCTTGAGTGGGGATCCATGCCTTGGGCCTCAAATCCGCGAAAAAATTGGCCAAATTGGGCTTGGAAAACGCAGGATAAAGCTAGACCAACACCTAAGACAAGATTTGGTTGGATCAAAACCACAAATGAAACTCCAAATCAAGAGATCGATCGAAAGGAAAATTTGGGGCTCTTTTTTGGGCATTTTCGAATTTATGTTGGATAGAAGTAAAATTGGAGAGGAAATTCGTGAGCAATGAAGCTCTTGGTACCAATATGTTGAGGGCTAACCTCATGGGTGCCCGATCTTTTAAAAATTCCCGTGGAAATCGAGGGGGAAGTGTGAGGGAAAGAGAGAGGGGATGAACACCACGAAATCACGCACGGAGAACTCGATGAACACACTCACACAAAGACACGATACAAGCCAATAGCTCATGCCGGCGGCAACCGGTCCGGCACAATCCCTAGGATTGGCGTCAGGCGAAGATCTCTCTCCCTCTCGAACCAGCATGGCGAGAGGGAGTCTCGATGAGATCTTGACATCTTCGCAAAGGGCTCCAATGCCAAGGCCTTGTAGAACGAGGGAGGCACGATGCAAACTCCAATGTGGTGGGGGATATTTGGTGCTCCTCTAGAAAAGGAGCATGCGACAAGAACTAGTGAGATCCACAAGGGTGTCTTCTAATTCCAATATCCAGCCTAGGGTTACAAGATGGAGGATGTGGTCTATATATAGGACAACAACTAATCAGGGGTAGTTTGGGTATAAAAAGTAGATTTCTAGACGAAATAAAGGGGTACATGGGCCAAGGGCCCAGCTGTGGCTCGCAGGCCCATCACTTGAGCTGGACACTTCGGTGAGAGTGGGTCAGACATTCCGGTTAGGCCGGACAGTCCGGGTGTTATCGGCCGGACATTCAAATGGGAGTCCGGGCAGCCTCCGATTTGGTCTTCTGAATGGAGACACCATACGGTGTTGTCGAGGACGGATGCTCTGGGGCGATGCGGTCAGACAGTATGGCTATGCCGGACACTCTAGGTGTTGTTGGCTGGACACTCAGGTCTAGACGGTGACTTGCAACTTCGTCTTTCGGGCTTGGCGGGCAACATGTCAGGGCTTCATACCTAAGGATGCACAGTGTATGGGTGCAGGCCATTCATAGGTGTATCAAAATCACAAAACGCTAGGAGCGAGTTAACCTTGTCTTGAAGTAACTTGGCTCGGGCGCGAGTCATTGCTCTACTTGCGGGACTTGGTGGTGTAGATGTAGGGACGTCCGTAGGACAGGCTGCATCAGATGTTGAGCGCGTTGAGGGGCTCAAAACCGTACATGATCATGAAGGGACTCATCTTGTTTGTTGAGTGCTTGGCTCGATTGTAGGTGATCTCGGCATGGGGAATGCATTCCTCCCAATCCTTGAGGTTTTTCTTGATCAACACGCGAAGGAGTGTGCCGAGGCTTCGGTTGACGACCTCAGTTTAGCCATTGGTTTGCGGTTGCGACGTGGATGATAAGAGTACCTTGACGCCGAGCTTGGACATGCGGGTCTTCCATAAGTATCTCATGAACTTGACGTCACAGTCAGAGATGATTATTCTTGGCACACCGTGAAGACGGACGATTTCCCTAAAAAACAAATTTGCAACATGTGATGCATCATCGGTCTTATGGCACGGTATGAAGTGTGCCATTTTGGAAAAGCGATCCAGAATGACAAATATAGAAACATGACCATGCTTAGACCTAGGAAATCCTAACACAAAGTCCATGCAAATGTCGGACAAAGGTGCATGAGGTATAGGCAATGGCATATAAAGACCAAATGGATTAGACTTAGACTTAGCTTGAACACATGTAGTGCATTGTTGAACGTAGTGCTCCATGTCTCGCTTCATCTTGGGCCAATAGTAATGAGTTAAGAGCATGTCCAATGTCTTGTCACGGCCAAAGTGACCCATAAGGCCTCCACCATGTGATTCTTGGAGAGACGACTTTGGAATGCAAAGCTTGTTTTGTTTAAAGAGAAAGCCCTTAAGCAAATAGAAATCATAAAATCCTTTTCCAATGGAGCACTTTGTGAAAATTGGTCCAAAGAACGTGTCAAAAGCATAAAAAGTTTTGATTTCATCAAGACCCAACATGTTTACTACATTATCTTTGCCCTTCTTATAGTTGACAATGTACAAAAAAGACTCCATAAACTCAACCCACTTAACGTGTCTTTGAGATATTTCAACGACTCATGGTCGGAATGTATGATAAATTCCTTACGCCAAAGGTAGTGTTGCCAAACTTGAAGAACACAAACTAAGGCAAAAATATATTTGTCATAAATCGGATAGTTAAGGCGTGTGCCATCAACTTTCTCGTTATTGTAAGCAATAGGACGTCCATTTTGCATAAGGACTCCTCCAATGCCAATACCACTAGCGTAACACTCTATCTCAAAAGTTTTTGTGAAATCCGGTAACACAAGAAGAGGTGCTTCTGTTAGCCTCTTTTTTAGCTCATCAAAAGCTTTTTGTTGTGCTTTGCCCTACTCGAAGGTGACATTCTTTTTGGTCAACTCATTGAGAGGGAAAGTAATGGTAGAGAAGTCTTTCACAAAGCGACTATAGAAACCGGCCAACCCATGAAAGCTTCAAAGTTCACTCACATTTGTGGGAATGAGCCAATCGCTTATGTCTTTGACTTTAGAAACATTGACGTCAATGCCATTGGAAGAAACAACAAAACCAAGGAATATCAACTTGTCTTTAGCAAAAGTACACCTGGGAAGATTAGCATATAGCTTTTCATTTCGAAGGATTTGTAAAACCTCCTTGACATGTGTAACATGTTCCTCAGGTGACTTGTTATAAACAAGTATATCATCGAAATAGACAACAACACTTTTTCCAATGAGAGAATGCAATATATGATTCATAAGGCGCATGAAGGTGGATGGGGCATTAGATAAGCCAAAAGGCATAACCAACCATTCATAGAGACCAAGTTTGGTCTTGAAGGAGGTTTTCCACTCATCACCTTCCTCCATACGTATTTGATGGTAACCACTACGAAGATCAATTTTCAAGAAAATAGTGGCTCCACACAACTCATCAAGCATGTCATCGATACGAGGAATAGGATGTCAATAACGTACGGTGATACCAGTGATTGGGCGATAGTCCATGCATAATCGCAACGTATCATCCATTTTTGGAACAAGAATCATGGGTACCACACTTGGACTAGTGCTTACTGGGATCAAACCTTTGGACACGAGTTGGTTGATTTGGCGTTATATCTCCTTCGTATCCTCCGGGTTCGTGCAGTAGGCGGTGCGGTTTGGAAGAGGTGCGCCAGGTATGAGGTCAATGCGATGCTCAATTCCGCGAAGAGGAGGAAGTCCATGAGGGATCTCTTCGGGAAACACATCCTTGAATTCCTGCAAAACATCCATCAAAGAGGGAGAAATATTTATCAAGTCATTAGTTCCTTCTGCTAGTCCCTTGCAAATGTAGACATAGTGCAAAGATGGATGGGTTATTGCTCACATCTGTCATCTCACTTTTGGTTGCAAGAAGAACACCCTTAGTTTTTCCACTCGAGTTAGGCTTGTGGCTCTCACTCGCTATATGGAGGTTCTCTCGCTCACCACTCTTCTCACAAGTTTGTGTTGTGGTTTGCGCCCTCGCTACAGCCTTTGCATTTTCTGCAATTATTTGGCTAGGATTCATCGGTTGCAAAACACGTGTCTTGGTAAGCCATTTGAAGATGTATACTTTTGTGCTACCATCATGTAGAGCACCTTTGTCGAATTGCCATGGTCGACCAAGCAACATGTGGAAAACCATCATTGGGACTACATCACACTCCACCATGTCTTTGTATGGGCCCATAGAGAATGTTACCGAGACGGTGTGCTTGATCTTCACGAACCCTTGGTCACTTAGCCATTGGACATGGTAGGGGTGCTTGTGAGGATTGAGGGTGAGGTTGAGCTTCTCACACAACTTGGTGCTTGCAAGGTTGTGGCAACTCCCTCCATTGATGATCACTTTGATAGATTTCCCATTGATATCGGCACGGGTTTGGAAGATGTTGGATCTTTGATCTACATGTTCTTGGGCTTGAGTAGTCAAGATCCTTGTGAAAACAATCGATGGACTTGCGGCATGTTCACACATGAGGACTTCTTGATCATCTTCCACACGTTGCCTTGTCATTGCTTTTTTTACTCTTACATCGAATTCATCTTCACTCAAGTATTCCTCGTCGCCATTGTCATGGATGAACAATAGTTTCTTGTTTCCACAAGTTCCCGACTTGTGTCCTTTGCCTCCACACTTGTAGCATTCGTCGTTGAATGGCGGTTCATCCTTATATGCTTGCCACTTGGGGGTGGTTTTCCTTGAGGAAGTGTGGGCTTGATGGAAGGCTTGGAGGTACTTGAGGAGCTTCCATTGAAGGTTGTTGGTGTGGAGGTTTAAGATTGCTTGTAGGTGAAGTACGTCTTGGGCTTGTTGTACTTTATATCCTCTTGTACTTGACTCTGAGCTTTTGTTGCAATGTGCACAAGCTCAACCAAAGTGTTGTACTTTTGAAACTCGACGGTGTGATTGATTGGATGGTTCAAGCCGATGAGTAAATGTGTCATAGTTTGCTCTTCACGCTCATCAATGTTGGCGTACATCATGTTGAGCTCCATTTGCTTGAAGTAATCTTCCAAGGTGTTTGTCCCTTGACTAAGTGATTTTAGCTTGTTGAAGAGGTCACGCGTGTAGTGCGTAGGAACAAAGCAGGATCTCATGTGGGCCTTCATGTCATGCCAAGTTGTGATTGGAGGCTCTTCTCTTGCATCACGAGCAACTAGAACTTATTCCCACCAAAGTTTGGCGTAATCACTAAACACAAGCGAAGCCATGGCGACCATCTTCTCATCACTATAGTTGTGCATACGGAAGATCTTGTCTACCTTGAGTGCCCATGAGAGGTATCCTTCAGGGTCATTTGAACGGGTTAAATTGGGCATCATGAACTTGAGCTTGCCAAAGGTTTCTTCCTCATTGCGGTCACGGTGGCGGTGTTTGCCATGATGGTGACAATCTTCGTTTCCATGCAATCATTGCGGCGAGCTTGGTGACATTGCTGTTGAGGAGCCTCATTTATGGGAGGTGGAACTTGGTTCACGCGACGTTGTTGAGGAGCTTGCTCTTGCTCTTGGCATGGTTGATGACGAGGTTGAGGCTCTTGGGCCTCCTGCTGGTGTTGAGGATGTGGAGCCTCTTGACGTGGTTGTGGATGAGGAGGAGGCTCATTTCTCGGTTGGTGACATGGGTTTGGAAAATGGGCCTCTTGTTGACGGTTATGGTCTCGAGCCTCTTGACGTGGTTGGCGGCACTCTACATGTACCATGCGACGCTCCATGTCTTGATGTTGTGGAGGAGGTTCATCATGGTGACCATGGTGTTGGCATGTATGTTCATGACGGTGATGACGAGGAGGAGGATCTTGGAGAGCTTCATGTCGACGACGAGCTTGTTCCTCCAAGTTGGAGTCATCACTTGTTGTGTGAACAATGTCTCGCGGACAATGACGGTGTACTTGAGGTTGCACTCACGGTTCCACTTTTGGTTGCGGTTGTGGGATCACTAGTGCCCTTGCGTGATAATGGTGTCCTTCTCGCCTTGCTTGGGGCCTTGAGGAGAAATCACCATCATAGCTTGACGTTGCATCGTGTCGTGGGTAAGGTACATAGTGCAAAGAACGTTCATCTTCAACCACGGGGGCATCATTGCATCTTGGATCACTTGGATGAGGATCTTGACAAAGAGGGGAACGCTCATGCGACAAGCTTGAAGAGCTTGATGTGCTTGAGCGCGGTCCTGTGTTGCGCGTGAGCTCGGCCATCGACCTTTGTAGTGCTTCGTTTTGGTTGGCGAAGTTGATGTGCATGGCCCTCGTCTATTTATGAAGATTGGAGAAGCCTTGTCGCATATCATGCATTTGTTGTTGTAGGACATCGAAGCGGTTGTCGATGATCTTGAACTTGGCTTGAGTTTCTCCAAATTGTTAATCTTGGCGCGACTCGAGAAGGCATTGCAACATTCACAGAACTCATGGCGAATGATGTAGTGGCTTGCGTGCGTCATACATGGGCCTTCGTCTTCACCTTATGGCGGAGGTTGGCTCGACTCACCGTGCCTATCCATCATGCAAGACACAAATGGATTGTATATGGAAGGTAATATGTGGTGGTATTAGCCTTTTAACTCACCTTGGGGATTGCACTGAACTAGAAGCCACAAGAGAGAACTATTAGCTTGCAAAGTGAAATCACAAAGAAACCTCACACTAAAGAAAGAACCAAAACTCTCAAAAGCTTTTGGCGGAAGGTTTGGGTTGTGGAATGCCAAAGAACTAATCACAAGAAAAGGGATAGTCAACAGTGGGTAAAATCCAACAAACACAAGTCAAAAGGTAAAGGTCAACATCTCAAAAAGGTGATGGGAACCTATGACTATACACACACGTGGAGATTATTGGGATTGACACGACTATGAAAATGAGAAACCAAAATTTCCTAATGAAGACTAAGCTCGGTTGTCATGCTAATGTAAGGAGGGATGGTGGCTCGTTTACAAAGAGAAAAATGAGCAACGGATTTGTGCACTTGCGTTGGCGCTCTCTTTCTCTCTTGCTTACAAGATTGAGACTCTCTTTTGCTATGGGAGACAATTTTTGTTTTTCTATGTGGCTTTTTATCTTTTTATTTTATTTTCCTTTTTTCTCTCCCTTGATGCTACCAAGTCACTCTTGCTATTGCTTTTGCACTCTCACTATCCAAGGGAAAATGCACAATGCTCAAGCAAACACAAGGTCATCCACTCTCGTGGGATAGGTACACACAAAGGAAGATATGGGTTAACAAGGTGATAAGAGTTATACCTTCGTTGGTGATGATGAACTTGCGGTCGGTGGTGCCGGAGGATGTTTGGGTGTCGTGGTGTCAATGAGCCACGGATGGTGTTTGATGATGCAGACGCCTGTTGTTAGTTGACGACACGCATATTGGACACAAATAAACAAGGAGGAAATTAGCCAAAACGGAATAAGAGGCGAAAACTAGGCAAAACTTGGCGTCTGGGCCGGAGACTCCAGGGCTGAGGCCGGAGACTCTGGGGTGGAGAGGCCGAAGACTCCGGGGCCAGGGTTTCTGCTCCACTTGCTCATGTTCTTGAGCAGAAAACCATGTCATGGGGCCTCAAATCCGCGAAAAATTGGCAAAATTGGGCTAGGAAAACGCAGGGTAAAGCTGGACCAACACCTAAGACAATATTTGATCGGATCAAAACCACAAATAACACACCAAACCAAGAGATCGATCAAGAAGCAAATTTGGGGCTCTTTTTTAGGGATTTTCGAATTTATGGTGGATAGAAGAAAAATTGAGGGGAAATTCATGACCAACAAAGCCTGTGATATGAGTATGTTGAGGGCTAACCTTGGGGGTGCCTGATCTTTCACAAATTCCCGTGGAAATAAAGAGGGAGGTGCGAGGGAAAGAGGGAGGGTATGAAAACTACGAACTCACGCACGAAGAACTCGATGAATACACACACGCAAAGAAATGATACAAACCAATAACTCATGCTGGTGGTGACCAGTCCGGCGCAATCCCAAGGATCAACGTATGCCAAAGATCTCTATTTGAATCGACACAGCGAGTGGGAGTCTCAGTGAGACCTTGACATCTTGGCAAAGGTATCCAATGCCAATGCCTTGTACAACAAGGGAGGAATGATGCAAACTCCAACGAGGTGGGGGATATTGGTGCTACTTTAGAAAACGAGCATGAGACAAGAACTAGAGAGATCCACAAGGGTGTCTTCTAATTCCAATATCCAGTCTGGGGTTTACAATAGATGTGGGGAGCTATTTATAGGCTAGCCACTAGTTCAGTACCACAAACTGGCATGTTACATAATGAAGGTAATAAATAAATGATATCAAAACAAGCTAACTTATAAAGATCACACGGTAACCTTATTCGACTACCCCAAATCGATGCTTGTAACTGTTTGGATTGCAGAGTGATACGTCCATTTTGCATCACTATTCTATATCATAATTTACTGTTATTCATTGATATATTTCATATTAAGAGATGATACTTATGTTATTTCATCTGTTTTTGCATGGTTGATGACTTTTGGCGCATGGACTGTTGCAGTCAGGATTCTGATGGAAAAGGTGCTCTTTGGAGGCAAAATTCGCGATGATTAGAAAATTTGGGAAAATACATGGAAAATCCTATTTTTCTAGAAGACGAAGGAAGCTAGAAGGGAGGCTGAGATGGGCCACAGGAGGCCCACACCACCCCCTGGCGCAGGCCACCCTAGGCCGCGCCACCAGGTGGTGTGGCCGCCCTGGTCCACCCCTGGCTCTCCCCTCTGGCTATATTATCTCTAGGAACCCTAATACCTGGGGGTGACCACAGAAAGATTTCGCCGCCTCTGCGAGGCGGAAAACACCGAGAGAGAAAGATATCTCCGGCAGACAGAATTCTACCGGGGGAATTCCTTCCCGGAGAGGGGAGATCATCGCCATCAACACCGCCATCAAGCTTGACTTCATCGGGATCATCATCATCACCATCATCTCCACTAGCACCATCATCACCATCTCCATACCACTGTAACAATTGGGTTGAATCTTGCATAGTTCTTAGGGGAAACTTTCCCGGTGTTGATTACTCTTTGTAGTTGATGCTATTGAGTGAACCGTTGAATTATTGTTTATGTTCATATTGTTATACATCATTATTCCATCTCTGATCATGATCCATATGATGTCTTGTGAGTAGTTCGTTTTGTTCTTGAGGACATGGGAGAAGTCATGTTGTTAGTAGTGGAATTGTGTTGAGAAAGATTCAATGGTTTGATATTTAAGTTATGGTGTACTTCTTCTAGTGGTGTCATGTGAACGTCGACTACATGACACTTCACCTATATGGGCCTAGGGGAATGCATTGTGTATTTGGCTACTAATCGTAGGGGTTGGGAGTGATGTGAAACCTGAACCCCCGTTAGGAAACCATTGCACAAGGGACGTCAGGGTCTTAGAGTTTAAAGCTCTGGTTAGGTTTCTACCTTAATTACTTTCTTGTACTTGCGGATGCTTGCAAGGGGTATAATCACAAGTATGTATTATTCCTAGGAAGGTCGGTACGTTAGCACAGGTTCACCCACACAACACTTAGCAAACTAAAGAAGATTGATCAACCATATGAAGCGAAAGCACTTGACGGTATTCCCATGTGTCCTCAAGAACGTTTGGTCGTCTTAAGTAATACAACCGGCTTGTCCTTTGTTGAATAAAGGATTGGGCCACTTGTTGCATTTATTCTTATGGTCTTTTATTTACTCGTACTTTATTTATTTGCATTATCAAAAAACCCTAAAAATCCGTTTGCTAAGTATTTGCAGAGAATTCCTGATCCATACCACTAGCCAGCACCTTCTGCTCCTCGTTGGGTTCGACACTCTTACTTATCGAAAATACTGCGATACACCCCATATACTTGTGGGTCATCAAGACTATTTTCTGGCGCCGTTGCCGGGGAGTGAAGCGCTATTGGAGAGTGGAACTGGTAAAGGAAACTTCTACCGTGAGTATTGTTTATTTCTGTTAGTTGCTTTATTTTCAATATGGATAATTCACTGAGTTTCTTATTTCATAATGCTACTACCACTGCTAAGGTAGTAGATGAACCACCACCTGCTGAGAATGATACTTTTAAAATACCTACAAGAATTATTGATCGTGTTATGGATAACTACTATGTTGGGGATGGAACTATCCATCCTAGTGATCATTTACTCTTTATACACGAATTATGCGAGTTGTTCAAGTGTGCAGGTATTACTACAGGTCAAGTTAAGAAAAAGTTATTCTCATTGTCACTGAAAGGAAGAGCTGAGGAATGGTATAAGCTGCTAAAGAATGGTCAAGCTCTTGAATGGGAGGAAATAGTACCTCTCGTTTATTCAAAGTTTTATCCTCCTAGTGAGATTCATAAAGATCGGAATCAAATATACAACTTTTGGCCTCTTGATGGAGAGAGTACAGCTCAAGCTTGGGGAGATTGAAGTTACTAATGCTCAAATGTCCCATTCATGAGCTCCCCAACAATATTATTATCAATAAATTTTATGCAAGGCTTTCTCTTCATGATAAGGATTTATTGGATGCTTCTTGTGCTGGATCATTCACTCACATGGAAGGAGAAGCTAAATGGGGTCTTCTAGACCGTATTCAAGATAATGCTGAAGCATGGGAGAATGACAAAGGAAGAAAGTCAGGTATAAATTATGATTATGAATGCATTGAATCTTTTATGGGAACTAATGACTTTCAAAATATTAAAAATGCTTATGGTCTAGACTCTCAAGCTATTGCAACTTATTTTAAGGCTTTTGCTTCCTACATTGAAGTGCCTAAAAAGAAGTGGAATAAGTATCATGAACCTTATAAAGATATTGCTAAGAGTGTTCCTACAAGAAATACTGAAGTTTACACTGCTAATCATGTTTTACCTAAACCTTACATTGTGAAAATCCCTTTCCCATTTAAGATAAAGGAACATTCTATGATAGCTAGTATGGTTAATGAAAGTACAAGTAAAGCTGTTGAACCTGATAAACAAATGGATGATGAACCTATAATAGAAAATGTGAAAGATTTTGTCACTAAATATGAAGAAGAGGGACACACTATCCTTTGTAAGGATATCTCTAATATTGTTACACAAAGTAGTATCATAAGAACTAGTATTCCTGTGTTTTCTGTTAGAATAAGTGATCATTATTACGATGGTCCTTGTGATAGTTATATTGTTAAGTTTATGCATGATACTGAAAGTTACTATGAGAGAGGGAAAAGTGTTCTTATGTATCTCAATAATATCAAGTTTCCCTGTTTTATGCTGGAAGTTTTTATGTTGCACTTCTTTTGCCTTCTTATGCTAGTAGCCTCTGGTTTCAACAACTTGTTTGTTTACAAAATTCCTTTGCATAGTAAGTGGGTTAGACTTAAGCGTGTGTATTTTTTCTTCTTAATGCTCTCTTTCACTTCAATTCATATTTCTAAGTGAGCATCATCAAAATTATCATGCCCATCTTAATGGCTATAAAGAAAGAGCTTTTTGGGAGACAACCCAATTTATTTGTGTTTTCAGTTTGTTTTTGTTTTTCTTTAAGTCTTGGAAGTTATTACTTCGGTAATAACCTCTCCTTATCCTTTTTGTTTGGTTTTTGTGTCAAGATCAACCTCTAATGAGAGAGAAGTAAGATTTGGGGAAGTTGATGTCCCGAAACAGATTTTTGTGCTTCACCGTAAAAATTCGTGAGAGATCTCTGTATGTCGGATTGAGCTGTAATTTTTGTACTTCTGCCCCAGTTGGTTATTTAACTTTCGTTAGTTTTGCACTTTTTGATTTGAGCAACAGAAGATTTTCGAAAAAATTGATCTTTACCTGCTGGTCTGTTTTGACAGATTTTTCCACTCTTGCATTTGCTTCTTTAATCGATTTCCTTTTTGAATTCTTTTTGGGTTTTCGGAAGGAGTCACTACAGTAGCTCTTGTTTTGATGGTTTTCAGTTGAAATTGGACTCAAAAGGTTTTATCACTTCACTTATACTAATGTTGCTAATGAGAACTATGTGAAGTTTTGTGTGAAAGAAATTTCCAGGTTATTGGAGTTAATGGTGTAATAAGGAAGTGAAAGGTTTCATGACTCAAGCAATAAGTGTATGAAGATGAAGATATTGAGGTTATTCAAGTGGTGACTCCAGAAAAATTTATCAAAGACCAAATTTAGAGACCTGCAGAGTCCGTTTTCAAATAGGTAACAGTTCTGGTAAGAAAAGTTCCGCGAAAGATCTATCCAGTTATATTTTTGCAGTTTTTAGCCAACAAGGAAAGCTACAAAGCGAAAGAGGGACGGAAATGGAGCCAGGGTGGCTCACACCACCCTGTGGCGCGGGCCCACCCCTAGCCGCGCCACCACGTGGTGTGGCCACCTCGGACTCCGTCTCCGACCCGTTTTCTCCCAGTACCTTCCTTTTGTTGTAAAACTTCATAATATATAATCCCCCAGATCCCCCGAGGTTCGTATATTGTGTTTTCGTTTCGATCTGTTTCTGCCAGGAACTATTTTTGAAAGTTTAGAGGCACAATGGTGTCCGCCAAGGATAAGGGAAAGGAGCCCATGGAGGAAGATCTCCAAGACCCTGCTCAGGAGGAGGAGATCAAGAGTGAAGATGAAGAGGAGCAAGGCCAACATCCGCACACCGGCACTACCATTGCAAGCATTGGAGTGGTGACAAAACCTGCCAGGGTTAGAAGGACTACATGGATGCAGACTGGGGGGAAACTCCTCATCACTGCTTGGCTCCACGGTCACTTCCTCCATGCACCAAGAATCCTTTCCATACCCTTATCCATGAGCATCAATACCAGAATATGCCCAAGGGCAGACTACCCTCCAATTGGGATTTGCCTCGTTCTAGCCATGCAGGAAAAGAAGACTTCAAGGAGGAAGAGTGTGGAAAGAATCGCAAGAGCTGGGATTCTCAACCCGACATGATCATGAGCCGCATTGAGCAAAACTCACAGCTGATTCGTAATCTCACCTTCGAGATCGAGGACTTGGGGAAACTGATCAAAGAGCTCATCGAGAGAATACCACCACCACCGAAGGAGTAACTCGTCATCAGGTTTTGGCATCCCCTTGGTTTGTTCCAAGCTTGGGGGAGTGCCGCGGTATCACATCACTATCTTCTATCTTTTTACCTTTTTAGTAGAGTCATATCATGAATAGATAAGTTATCATGTAGGATGGTTTGCATTATGGAAGTGTCCCCTCTCTTGTTAGATATCTATGTATCCCTTGGTGTGAGTTCCGTTATGGAATATTAATGAGAAGTTCTATCATTTACTCTTTTGCATATCTTATATTAGTTTTCAATTCATGGTTATATGGTTGATCTTGTTGTTAGTATTGGTATCACTTTGGGATCATTGAGTTAATTTAGTTGGTTTTGGCAAACCTGGCTCGGTCAGTAGCAACACTATTTTTGAGGGTTGAATGAAAAAGATAAAAGTACTCCTAAAGAAATATAATTTCATCATCTTTCTTTCTTGATTTGCTCATAAGTTTAGTATGCTCTAGCTAAGATCTTTTGTGCTTCCGAGGAAGATTGCATGTTTGTTTTTATCATTTGTATGTTTGTTTGTTTCCTTCAACTCTTATGCTTGCTACCCAGCCTTGCTACTCAAAAACCTGTACTGAGAGGGAATTCTTCTCGTGCATCCAATCCTTAAACCAAACCTATGCCATTTGTGTCCACCATACCTACCTATTAGCATTATTGCTATTCCAAGTAAATTCTTGTTTTTATCTACCTTCCAAATTAAACTTGTTATGAGAAAATTAGTGATTAAAGCTCTCACGAACTTGATGGCACACTTTACTTTCTTGCAATTAATAAACTTGAACCATTGTGTCCATCTCTGTTGCGTATATGCTTGCGCTTTATAAGTTGAAGTTAGCAGAACCATGTATCATGGGGAACGCTTTCAACATTGCACTGGTACTTTGTACCTCGTTGATATCATGATTCTTTTGCTTATGGATCCTGGCGGTGTGAAATAAAAGGGGAACTTGTCAGATCATGGAGTTTATATGTGTGTTAGAGAAACGCCTGGGCCGCTAGACTAAGCCATGCCTAATCATGGTGGAAACTTGCAGCATAACCATAATGAGCACTCTATGAAGCATCCTCAATAAAAACCTATGCAAATAGCAAATAAAAGGATCACTGAGATGCTCATTGTCTGCTTGCCTTGTCATTTCGATTATGGGATAGCTCCTGTATCATGTGCAAGGGGTACCATGTTGGTGGTTCTTTATGATACATATGTATTTACAATGACAAGAGCTTACTTGTGATTGAAGTTGAGTAGCATGAGGTTCGGTACTCGTAAGTAAGGGGCATGAGATTTCAACTTATAACTTGTCAAGCATATCCTCTTAGTTATGTCACTTTAACCTTAATCACCTAAAGATGCCTATGATAGGGGCAATGAGAGCTGAAAGCTAATAAGTACCATAATTTTTGGGAGCTCTTTATGAAACTTGAAATCCCTGCTTCCCTCTGCGAAGGGCCTTTCTTTTACTTTTTAGTTGAGTCAGTAAACCTACTCCCTTCTACCTCAACAAGCATTTTGAGATGTTGTGTTTCATTCATTCATATGATGATTTATTCAATCATGTTTCTTATGTTCCTTGCTTTGCACTTTGCTCTTATTTTAGTGTCTACTACTTTGAAATCTATCATTGAAAATCAGTTATTTGTGAACTCCAGCAAATTGTCAACTATTCTTTGACCAAGAGCTAAGTTTGCCATTACCAATTATGATTCACTTTATGTATCTTTATTGTGTTTCCTTTACTTATTGCTAGTTAAGTTATATAATAGTGAATTGTCTTCTACTATGACTTATGTATTGATGAATGTGATGCTTCTTGTCCGTATTCTTTTATCGACTCTTCACTCCATAAACCTGAGGTCATGTTTATTGAGTTCAGTTTCGCTTGGGGACAAGCGAAGTCTAAGCTTGGGGGGAGTTGATACGTCCATTTTGCATCACTATTCTATATCATAATTTACTGTTATTCATTGATATATTTCATATTAAGAGATGATACTTATGTTATTTCATCTGTTTTTGCATGGTTGATGACTTTTGGAGCATGGACCACTGCAGTCAGGATTCTGATGGAAAAGGTGCTGTTTGGAGGCAAAATTCGCGAAGATCAAAAAATCCAGGAAAATACACGGAAATCATATTTTTCTAGAAGACGAAGGAAGCCCGAAGGGGAGGCTGAGATGGGCCACAGGGGGCCCACACCACCCCCTGGCGCAGGCCACCCTAGGTCGCGCCACCAGGTGGTGTGGCTGCCCTGGTCCACCCCTGGCTCTCCCCTCTAGCGTATATTATCTCCACGGAACCCTAATACCTGGGGGGCGACCACAGAAAGATTCCGCCGCCTCTTCGGGGTGGAAAACACCAAGAGAGAAAGATCTCTCCAGCAGATAGAATTCTGCCGGGGGAATTCCTTCCCGGAGAGGGGAGATCATCGCCATCAACACCACCATCAAGCTGGACTTCATCGGGATCATCATCATCACCACCATCATCATCATCATCTCCATACCGCTGTAAGAATTGGGTTGAATCTTGCATAGTTCTTAGGGGAAACTTTCCCGGTGTTGATTACTCTTTGTAGTTGATGCTATTGAGTGAACCATTGAATTATTGTTTATGTTCAGATTATTATACATCATTATTCCATCTCTGATCATGATCCATATGATGTCTTCTGAGTAGTTCGTTTTGTTCTTGACGACATGGGAGAAGTCATGTTGTTAGTAGTGGAATTGTGTTGAGAAAGATTCAATGGTTTTATATTTAAGTTGTGGTGTACTTCTTCTAGTGGTGTCATGTGAATGTCGACTACATGACACTTCACCTATATGGGCCTAGAGGAATGCATTGTGTATTTGGCTACTAATCGTAGGGGTTGCCGGAGTGACGGAAACCTGAACCCCCGTTAGGAAACCATTGCAAAGGGACGTCAGGATCTTAGAGTTTAAAGCTGTGGTTAGGTTTTTACCTTAATTACTTTCTTGTACTTGCGATGCTTGCAAGGAGTATAATCACAAGTATGTATTAGTCCTAAGAAGGTCGGTATATTAGCACAGGTTCACCCACACAACACTTAGCGAACTAAAGAAGATTGATCAACTATATGAAGCGAAAGCACTTGACAGTATTCCCATGTTCCTCGAGAACGTTTGGTCACCTTAAGTAATACAACCGGCTTGTCCTTTGCTGAATAAAGGATTGAGCCACTTGCTGCATTTATTCTTGTTATCTTTTATTTACTCGTACTTTATTTATTTGCATTATCAAAAACCTCTAAAAATACGTTTGCTAAGTATTTGCAGAGAATTCCTGATCCATACCACTAGCCAGCACCTTCTGCTCCTCGTTGGGTTCGACACTCTTACTTATCGAAAATACTACGATACACCCCCTATACTTGTGGGTCATCACAAAGCTCAAAGGGAAGGCACAATTTTATATTCAACACTTATAAGTGACTAGATTATTAGATGATTAGTTTAGTCAATATAGACAACCAGATTACATATATACTAATTTTGTGCAGAAGTTATACTTGATATATTCCAAATTATTCACTAGTTCAATAAAATTTAAAATAGAAGGTATGGCTAGAAGCTCCCACGAATCTTTACATAAAAGCAAGATCTAATATGTAATCAAGTTTCATAATTTTTGTACATCAAAAATAAAAAATATAAATTATGACATTTCTTTTGGACTCAATTTGTCGATGGAACCCGCTTGTTTATTGTCTAAGAGGGCTAAAATTAGCTTATTCTTCTTGTTTTAGGAATACATTAGATCATGATGGCCCGCGTTGCCACGCCCCTCTATTATTATAATAGATTGGTAGAAAATCATCTGATCTAAATATATATAAGCGGGACATGAAAGTTAAATTTGCATATGGGTGTTAATTTTTAAAATCGTCTTAAAGAAAAGTTGTGCGGGAATATGAGATTATTGGGTTTACATATTGGATCTAATGGACTTCCGATTTCCAAATAGATGCACGTATTATAAAACATTCATATTGTTGTGGCAATAAATATTATATTCCTCTCCACGCAAATATCAGACGAGTACATTTCATACTCCACAGGAGCTTATCCCACGCATAATTCTTGTCTTTGTGCATGTATTAACATGTACTTGAATCTCTGAAAGAAGCTTGAAAGAATTGACATTCATGGCTAACACATACCCCATCTTAAGTTCGTCCAACATTAGCTTCTCCTAGCTATAGGAACACAAATGGATGCCATCAGGCGATGTTGATAGCATAAAATTGGTTGGTGGCAAAATTGAGAAATTCAGGACACCGAAGTTTCAGAAATCCAGTAGCAATTCAGTCTGATGAAACAACTGTTACTCAAATAGCAGGAAGCTGCTCGCTCGAGAAGAAAACATAAGGCTCGAAAACATAAGATATTTTCTTATAGACTTCCAAGATGCTCATTCAAAATGCATAACTGATAGCTAACCTTCTATCAGCCGACCATGCATATTAGATGGAACACCCTCAAGGGTGAAGGTTTTTGCTGTTACTATTTGACCGTGCATGAAGATAGAACATAGAATGACTGAAACCATCAAGCGCTGATCTCAAGGTTGGCTAGTTTTTCAGCAAATACGAAATGTACGCCATAGGAAATCAGCAGTTAGGATTCCTTGAACCAACCTAGCAGATGATCCAGACATCAATCCCTCCAATGTCACCACCTGCATTAAATTCGGAAAGAAACAGAACACCCGTAAGAATCCAAAATAATTGGGTGAAAAAAGAATGCATGGAGAAAGGGTAATCCGTGGGCAAGGGAGAAGACAGAGCGTAGTTTAATCCAGAACAAACCCATTAAAACCAATCTTCAATCCTTTCACCTAGAGCACCTCTATCAATTTAGTTAGCAGATCGAAATATCAGCCTCAATAAAAATGAATCATGTATTGGATGGAGAAATCGTTGGGGGAAGAGGGGAGGTATGAAAGAGCGAATTTTGGAAGAACTAAGAAGATGAGTGACAACCTAAGATTCATCCATGATCTCTGGAGATTCTATGGAAAAAGTGCGCGGGGTGGAAGGGACAAAGTGAGGGAAGGGACTATATATCTATGCACATGAGTAAGAGAAGAGTACTCAGCGGGGTGGTAACTGATATGCACTATCAGCCACGGGCAAGTAACTCGATTCGGTGCCATTAATGGCTTGTAGCAACGGTGAATTAACTCCTGAAACGCCGGCGAGGGTACTCCAATAGATCACTCAATCACCATCGCTCCTTCCTATCCACCATAGTCCTGTAGCTACTGAGCCCGCGTCGGAGTTGGATGAGCGCCATAGCAATCGGAACGCAACGGAGCACAGGCACATGCTGCATCGATCTGTCCGCCTTGCTTGCTCTAGGACTCCCTCGCAGCATCGCCTCTGTCCTGGTCGCATCTCTCTAAATGGTCAAACCTATTGGGCTTTTGTTGATAATGAAGCCTAATTCACCACAACATCCCAATTAAATCTCCAGAGTAGCATCTTTTAGAGATAATTGGCCCAATGCGGATCTAACGGCTGAAAACGTCTAGGCAATATGATTCAATGGCCAAAATTTCTCAGGTCATGAGAGAGCTCCCTCTTCTTCCAGTTCGCATCTCTCTAAATGGTCAAACCTATTGGGCTTTAGTTGGTAATGAAGCCCAATTCACCACAACATTCCAATTAGATCTCCAGAGTAGCATCCTATAGGGATAATTGGCCCAATGCGGATCTAACAGCTGAAAACGTCCAGGCAACATGATCCAATGGCCAAAATTTCCGAGAGCTCCCTCTTCTCCTAGTTATAATATCCCTAATACATGGTAATAGTTAAAGTGACATGAAACGTGACCTTTTCTTGCAAGGCGCGACCATTTATCGCCCTGTTAGCGCTCCACGCTTTCTGTACAGTGATTCTTCCATTTAGTTACTGTGGCTTCTGGGTTCTACCCAATAGCTATGTGCTACGTTATCGCATGCCTCACGAGCCTTCTTCTTTCCAATTCCTTTTTTTCCATCATATGTCCCTGATTTTTCCAGTCAAAGCGGTGAGGATGATGCGACGTATTCGCGTAGTCCCACATAGGAGAATATCTAACTGCATCACCCTATCACTCTCACGCCTACCGTCACACGTGCTGACCTCCTTATCTTCCAGTCAAAGCGTGGTGGCAGACGACTGCACGAGGTCGGGGCGATGTTGACTCGGTACTTGACAGGTTCGAGGTAGGAAAAGCAGAGGTGGACGATGGTAGATGCGGGAGCTAGACAGGAGGTGATAGCCTCATGTGTGGAGGGATAGAGGGAGCAGAGGTGAGAGCGAGAGCTTGGGAGCGGAGGGGGTGGCGCAGGTTGTCGGAGCCCTAGCATCCGGGGTGCCACGTCTCCACGTTGGACGAGCCCTACAACCTAGGAGACTTCATCTTCTACAGGTAGGATGCCTCTCGATGGGACCAAATCGGGCAGGCATCATGAGGTACCCCCTCGAGAGGGACCGGTATGGCACCAGGTAAACATCTTAGAGCCTCGAATACCCCGGGGTACGTCTGGGGTAGAACAGTAACTGCCCCAGACGTAGTACTGACTGCAGCCCCAATAGTGAGTGCAAGGCTTTCGTGGCATCAGCCGCCTCGGGAAAGAAGACCTGGTCTACTCTCCTTTCATAGGGAAGGAGCAGGTGATCTGGTGGTAGGGGTCTCCCCCAGTTCTCGTTTCGGTGAAAGGAGGGAAAAAGCAGAGAGCGCCGGATGAAGACAAAGGACGTCGACAAAGGAAAATTTACAGGAGGACGGAGTGGAGCGCGGCATGCTGTACCAAGTCCATGTAAAGTAGTCTCCTAGACCAGGGTCACGGGGGGTGGCACTACGGACACCTCTCCCATTAAAAGGCTGGAGGGAAGGGCCTGGCGCCACGCTATATAAGGAGCCCTTATCCTACCTTGTAAGGGGACAGATCCCAGAGATCTAAAACCCAAGACTTTCATCCACCATTGTAACATCACGAGGCAAGCGAGCAATACAACAAAGCAGGAGTAGGGGCTTTAACTCCTCATGAGGGTCCCGAACCTAGGTAAATAAACCCGGTGTCAACTCTCTGTCATGCATCCGCTCAGCCACCATAGCCGTTGCTGAATTCCTTCGGAACCGCGTGTTCAGCCCCCTCATGAACCAAGGGATCGTTGGACCCTAGTTCCTTCGCGAGAGAAATCTCCAACATTTGGCGCGCTAGGTAGGGGGCTAAGGCGCGTTTTCAAGATCTTCGACGACCTCGGCAACATGTCGGCCAGCAACGAGACGCGTGCCAAGCGGACTCTCCGTCGCACGGTGAGCAAAGCCTAGACGGAGCCGGCCCCATAGTGCACCGCCTCTGAGACGATCCCGTGGATGGAAGACGAAGGGGCTCCTCCTACCGCCCTTTGCGGGAGCCAACTCCCTCCTCGCACGGTGTCACGTCGCTCTCCTGCACCGCGTCTTCTCACGGCCACCCCGAGCAGCTCACCCCGGAGGCCGCCAAGCGCATGGTGTGCGAGCTCCTAGACCACCCGCCGTCTGAGCAAGGCCAGGAGAAGTGGTGGGACCAGATCACTGAGCTCCTCAATGCCGCCACCCTCTTCCTGGAGGGCCCGGGGGCTCGCGCCGAAGGCGTGGAGCCGAGGTTGGGGGCTCACTCCCGCCTCACCGGCGTGGGAGTGCGGCCAAGCCTGGTGACACCTCTCCACCTCCAGCAAACAACTGCCAGATCATCTCGCCTCCCGTCGCTACGACGTCGCCGCGCGAGCGCGAGGATGGCTTCACCGAGGAAATCGCCTCCACAGGGCAGCAGAACCTCGTGGCCCTAGACAACGGCAGGGCGGTCCAAGCGAACGGCTGCCTCGCCTTCACCAAGAACCTTCGTCGCGTGGTCTGGCCTCACAACTTCCGCCCAGAGACGCTGGCGCGCTACAACGGCACCACGAACCCGTGAGAATTCCTCCAGCTTTACACCACGGGCGTCGAAGCGGCGGGAGGAGATGACCGTGTGATGGCGAATTGGTTCCCCTGTGCCTAAAGGAGGCGACCAGTACCTGGTTGATGAACCTCCCCAGGGAGTCGATCGACTCATGGGCGGAGCTCAGCTCCCTCTTCATCTCCAACTTCAAGGGGACTTACGAGCGCCCGCTCACCTACTACGATCTCCGCTAGATACGTCAGCAGCCTGGGGAGACCCTGTTTAAGTTCCTACAGAGGTTCAGTCGAGTCTACAACAAGATCCCAAAGTCTCAGACTCCAGCATCATCACAGCTTTTCCGAGGGCGTGAAGGATGTCAAGATGAGGGAAAAGATCGGGATTTAGGGTGAGAGCCTCACCACCGCCACCAAACTCTTCTCCATGGCTGAGAAGTGTGCCAAGGCCGAGGCGGGGCGGACGTTCAGCCTCGCGGAGGTAGAAACCACTACCAAGGCCTCAGGTTCATCCAAGGGTAAAGACAAGGAGCCTAATCACAAGACCGCCTCCGTCCTAGCGGCAGAGCAGGATTGGAAGATCCCTCACGAGGGGTCTAGCGAGCGGGAGCGGGATGACATCTCGTACTGCCACTTCTACAAGAAGTCAGGCCACCCCCACCGATGACTGCTATGAGCACAGGAAACTCCGTGACCTGCGCAACAGCCAGAGAAAGGGAAGGCCAGGAGGCGGGCGAGGCGGCCAAGGCAGGGGTAACCAAGGAGGCAACCGCTAGAACAACAACTCTGGCTGGCGCGATTCCCCTCCAGCGGGTCACCAAGCTAACGCTACGCAACAGCATCTGCACCCGCCGGAGCAAGGACGCGCCGAGGATCCGAGGGCTACCAAGTGCCGCAAGGTGCTATAGCCTGCATCCTCAGTGGCTCCCAAGCCACGACGTCCAACCGGCACTTCAATCTACTCACTCGCGAGGTCGCAGCTGCCAGACCAGGAATCCCTTTACCGAAGCTCAGGTGGTCCTAGTGCGCCATCACCTTCGACACCAGTGACCACACCATCTCCACCAAGCCCGTGGGCACACTCCCCCTGATCTGCACCCCCACCATCAACAACATCGCGGTTGGAAAGACCCTCATTGACAGAGGTGCGAGCCTGAACGTGATCTCCACCGAGACTTTCGCCCAGCTACAGGTGCCTTATGATAGGCTGATGCCAACCATGCGGTTCTCTGGGGTGACAAGAGAATCCATCGTACCCATTGGGCAGGTGTGCCTCTCCGTCACATTCGAAACGCGCGACAACTACCGCACCGAGCTCATCTACTTTGATGTGGCGCACATCAACCTCTCGTACAACATCATCCTTGGCTACCATGTGTTGACCAAGTTCATGGCCACTACTCACCATGGCTACAACATGATCAACATGCCTGGCGGCAGCGGTGGGGTCATCACGGTTTGTTACTACGAGGTGGAAGCCTTACGCTCCCTGGAGCGCACCTACAAGACTGCTGCCGCCACCTATCCCAAGGATGTGGATGCCCTGGACTACATCGGAAGCTCCACCAGGAGGAAGCAGATGATGGCCCAAGAGATCGCCATGGCAAAGAGGGTAGCAGCCGCGCTGTTCCCGCCTCGCGAGGGGCCGAACATGACCGGTGTCCGCGACCTCAAGAGGGGATCGGGAGCTTCCCCTCCCGTCCTCGCGAGCGATGGGGTACCTCCTGAGGGAGACGATGGGGCAGGGACTCCGAACATCCCCATGGACTGTACCCAACGCGCGTACATCACCTGCTTCCCCCGTGGTGGCAACTAAATAGCCAGATAAGTCGGCAGGCCGGGCTGCTGGAAGGTGGACAGACCCCTCCGAATGGTGCACCTGACTGTGACTTTTTGAAGATGAACCCCGAAAAGCCCTAACCCCTTGCGGTTTTGTCTCTTGTTAGACCCCATGCGAGCCATGGTGGCGTTTGTAATAATCCTGTACTATTGGCGCTTCCTTGGATCTTGTGTTGCGTGCATGCTTGACTATTTGGTTTTTTCCTCGAAAAGCATTTCTTCGAAAAACCACACCACCGGATCTCCCTCACACACTCCGGACGAGCGGGAGCTTGGGACGGTACCCCTCACCGGGCCAGCACCCTATCAGCATCAGGGCCTAATGTGACGAGCTCTAAACTCACGAGACGGTCCCAGCCATGAGTTACCTCGTCACACGGTTCCTGGTGCCTAAGATCCTCGTGCGGCGCGTGTACGGGCCTCTAACGGTGGGTGCTCTTGCCCTACGACCCTCTCCTGGTAAGGTCTACGGGGAAGCTCGTTAGGACCTAAAGTGTCGAGTTCTAAACTCCACAGCCAGTTCCTCGACCGTGAGTTACCTCACCCACGGTTCCTGACCTTGTTTTTATCCTCGCAACGGCTCATGAGGCCCTGTTCCTCCGCAGCCCGAGCTCGTCAGGACCTAAAGTGTCGAGATCTGCACTCCACGGCCCATTCCTCTGCCATGAGTTACCTCACCCACGGTTCTTGACCTCTTTTTATCCTCATGACGGCTCATGAGTCCCTATTCCTCCGTAGCCTGAGCTCGTCAGGACCTAAAGTGTCGAGCTCTGAACTCCACGGATTGTTCCTCGGTCGTGAGTTACCTCAACCACGGTTCCTAACCTTGTTTTTATCCTTGAAACGGCTCATGAGGCCCTGTTCCTCCGCACCCCGAGCTCGTCAGGACCTAAAGTGTCGAGCTCTGAACTCCACGGCCCGTTCCTCGGTCGTGAGTTACCTCACCCACGGTTCCTGACCATGTTTTTATCCTCGTGACGGCTCATGAGACTCTATATCTCCGCAGCTGATGGCTGTGATAATACAACATTTTTTTAGCAATATAAATTGTGTCATTTTCCTATCATATCATGCTCCATCTAACCATTGCTATGCCTGATATGCATGATTACTTGTTTTTATTAAATTCAATATGAGCTATGCACATTTAGTAGTTTAGGTAGAATTTTATCCCTCTTCCTTGTCTTTGACATGTGTGTAGGTGTTGATTATGATTATGAATAAAACAAAGTCAAAAGGAACAAAGAGAGCATAGTATGGAGGAGCTGCAGGGACCAGACTTAGCCATTTGAGGTGTTGGAAAAGTTAATTTTTCCAACTTATCAAAATAACTATCCAAGACAAAAGGGTTGTTGCCCTCGACGATACGAATTCAACGAGCCCAAGAACACCCAAAACGGAGTTCGTATGAAGAAATGGCGACCAAAATACTAAAGAGTACTGATGGTTTAACGACCAACTATACGACAGGAGCAAAAATTCCGGTCGTATATCTCTCGCTGTATAGTTGCCAAAAAGGTCGTAAACGACGGGATTTCGCCCTCCAGAAGCTCTAGAACCTTCCCTAAGTCATATGACGGTATTGGAGGAACCCTAGGGCACCCCCAAGGCCTATATAAAGGAGGGAGAGGTCAAAGAAGAGAGGAGGAAGCCACCATACACCATATACAAGATCGAGATCCCATCTACCGCCTCCACGGCGGCGCTTTGCCGCCGTGATGCCTCCATAGCCTCTACAGCTCCACCAAGATCCAAATCTCGATCAACACCATCAAGTCATCCAAGCAAGAAGACAAGGAGAAGGAGGACACCGCCATCACCACGCCGACGCCACCATCACCGCACCGTCATCACCATCTCCATCGCTGCAACTCCTTCATCCTTCCCCATCATGATCTTCGTGATGGGTTGTAACATGGCTTGAACCCCCTTTTATTAATGATATGATGATTTGAGTAATTGAAGTGTCGTGTGTTCTTGTTAATTAATATGATTGTGCTTTCTCTTTACATTGTTCTATTCATGATATTATTCTAGTGATTGGAGACGTCCAATCCATTGTTGAGGAATTTACTAGGGATTCATGGAGAGCCACAAAACTTATCATTAGTCTCTACTCTTCCATGGGTACTTGACAAGTCCATGGGTAGAACTAATAGGCTATTTGCTATAAGTGATTTGCGAAGGCAATAGAAGCTTAGAGTGCACCGCCCAGAGTTCCTTAAGATCACTCATGATATAGATAAGTATATTGTTGCGAATTTCTTGACCCCAAAGTGACAGATGGGATATCTTGTGACTAGCACACTTGCTTAGGAGTACGGTTGTCCATAGAACTTAATGCCTTTGCTCTGGTTTACCTTGATTGGTCTTGTTACCTTAATACACTATTCTCTTACAAGATGACCCATGTCTGAAGAGGGTGTGGACAATTGAGTTGTCTAGTTGCCACTTACCAACAATGGGAGACAAAGGCATAGGAGGGACTGCCACAATTATAGTTAACAGCTATTCCATAAGCACTTATCATGCACACCGGTATACACAACATTACTTGAGGAATCATAGCATTACTATTTTATCTCATTGCATTCACCTCTTTTCAGTTTTACTTTTGTTCTAGTTTTCTTCCAGTCCTAGTAGTAGTTATTACAAAACATCTTAAATTCATTTATCCTAGCAACTTATAGAATAGGCTATTTCCAAACCACGGTTTGGGTGCGAACATGGTCGCATTGACAATGTGGCTGCTGGGTCATGTTCGCCGAGCTCCCATCGGGATAAACTCTTTAAATATTTGCTGCTACAAGTACTGCAATAACCCTGTTATTGGTGCATGAACACATCCCATAAAATTGGCGTTGTTGCCGGGGAGCAAAGCGTTCGGTGATCTACTCGCACATAGTTTATTTCAATTTGTTGTTATTATCTTACTGCTTTCTTTTATATTGAAAATAATAAAAAATTACAAAACCAAAAATTTATAAAAACTGTTGCTACTAATCATGTCTTCCGAGATAAATTTTGTTCAAGAGATAATACAAGCATTTGAGGAGATAAAGGATTCAAGTTCATCAAGCCTGGTTGCTAGACATGAGCTGATAAAGAAATTGGTGGACCGATTGGAAATGCATTCATTATGGTTACGTGCTAATGATGGATCTTATTGCACAATTTGTATAATAGATGACCACCTTAATTTTCAATGTGAGTGTTCCAACAATCCTACTCTAGCAAATTATAATATAGATAAATCCTATGCTAGTTTGGAAGTACTAGAATACTTTCTTTTCAAAGGTGCATCTGAAATGGTATTTAGACTAGGAATTATTGATGTTGAAAGTGAAGCACTTGATGGAGTTTTTAATTTAGTATACCTCATATTCCTATTTTGCAACAATAATTTAAGTAATAATGCATTGGTATTATATTATTCTAAGCGGTCTAAAACCGCCATGGAGAAAGATAACCTTTTGCAGAATTCACTAAAGAGCAAAGAGGAAAAGGAGCACAAGGAGGAAGAACGGATTGATCACCCGCTCACACCTTCGACTCCTACTTTTGAATCTATCATTGCTATTAAAACATTAGTCGATGAAAAGGAGGAACAAAAAGGTAAGGTTGACAAAGAGATTAACACTACATCTTTTGTTTGTGATGCCTCTCACTCTAGTAGTGATTTTTATGATGCTAAAACTGTTGATAATTGTTCTGTGGAGGTCTTGTTCCTAGACACTCATATGGAGAGCATTAATAATAATGAACTAGAGATAGAACCTTGCTATACTAACATGCAGGGTCCTGAACTCCTTGCTATGATGGAAGAATACTATGAAGTGTTCCCCTACACAGGTAACCAAGGTAAAGATTTAAGAATTTTATATGAATCTCAAATCCTCTCATTGCATCTATACACAGAGGCATGTTCACCAAGATTGGTGCATCAACACTCGCTTGAAAGCGAGAACTTGTTCATCTACATGATGCTGATGCATCGTAAGAGGGTATGACTCCGACTGAACTCTACTTCATGATGTTCCAAGCTTGAACCTTGTGTGACGACGTGTTTGGTAGTGCCAACCGTGCAAACACTCGCATGAGACACTTGGTTGCTTCAATTCAACATTTCAACAATTAGTGTCTGGTAAAACCTTCCAACTCAAACCTCTTTTAAATAAGCACATAGGGGTTGCACACTCATGTTTCATATTTTGTCTCACTTACACTTCATCAACTTCTAGGAGAAGCGCACTTATAGAATTAATTTGTTGACTTAAGCGTTGTGTTTAGGTTGATGAACCGACTCAGTGGGACTTGTATTTTTATCACTTGTGAGCTAAACCCATGTCTTCAAAAACACAAAAATATTTTGTTGTCTTTCTAGTCTTGTTCCTACCAGGTTCTTAAGGAAGGCATACACCGGATCATGAAACATTCATTGAAGCAAAGGTTATTTGTCCATCAAACTAGAGGTTAAAAACACCTCAACGGTAAAGTGTGTCACTCTTTCTTTAACTTAAGCTTGGGGAGGTAACCACTTCTTATACTCTCTTTTGATAACTGCATTTTCTCTTTTGTTTTCATGATCTTCGCAAGTGGATACTTGGAAAGTTCTTAGCTTGGGGAGATTATTTTGCATGTGTAGAGTCTTGTGCGAAGTTCTTTAACTTAAAAGGTTTTCATGCTATTGGGTATCTCTCTGTTTTTGAATGCTTGCTTAGGTGATATTTTGTTCATATTTATATAAGGGATATACTTGCTCATGTTATGCCCCATAGGATACAATCCATTGCTTTGATGCACCTTGTTAAACTTTTATCTAGCTTGTGAAAAATATTGTGATCCTCTAAATATACATTGCCATGTCCTCTACATTTTTAAAATCAAAAAAAATATAATAAAGAAGTTCTTCGAAACTTGCTAGTTGTCACTGTTCAGAATTGTCTTAAGTGAATGGTTATGGAGTAGCACGACCTCATAGTGTTGGAAATGATGGTCTTAATAGATGCTTACTGAGTGAGTTGTCAAATAAGAAATTATGTTTCAAAGTTTCGAGATTACATATGCCAAAATTTTGTCTTGTAAATCAAAGTAAGATATTGCTTTATGCATGTCTTGCGCCACTGTCGCACAACATGGGATGCTAACAACTCCGCTGGCCTTTGGACAATCCAAAAAGAGGAAACTCTTGGAGTTTGGCTATGAGTTGCCCAACATATGTAGCAAAAAATGCTATATTTGGGCATGCATTGGTATTCGCATGGGCCTGTGTTAAAAGCAAAAGTCGGAATACTCCTCTGACCATTATGAGAAATCATTATACCGAAAAGGGAAACCTTGGTAATGGTCACGAGTGTCCTTCCTAGCCTATATAGTCTCGATTGAACATATACCACTCTTTTGGCATATTCTCGTTACTAAGAAATATATTTTCTATGAGCGCAACAATCGAAGTTTTCAATTGAGAGACTTTAATAGATGGCATGAGTGGGCAGCATTGGAAAACTCTATTTCTATTTATGATTGACAACTAACCGTGTTCAGCTTTGCCTTATACAAATAAAAATACAAAAATACAATAAAGTGCACATATAAGGATCACAAGTTTACTTGCAAGCTAGATTTAACTTTGACATGGGGCATAGAAGTTTTTGACTAATCTCTAGTGGTTTGGAATAATATAACTGAGCTTATATTGCCTTGTATGATTATGTGCTCTCTTGCTTTGAGCTTGCAGGAAAAACAAGGATACGGTGCATTGATTTCCAATGATGAGCAAGATCACATCCATTAATTTATCGATCCCTTTTGCTCGAGGACAAGCAAGATCTAGCTTGGGGAAGTTGATGGCTATGATAATACAACACTTTTTAGCAATATAAATTGTGTCATTTTCCTATCATATCATGCTCCATCTAACTATTGCTATGCCTGATATGCATGATTACTTGTTTTTATTAAATTCAATATGACCTTTGCACATTTAGTAGTTTAGGTAGAATTTTATCCCGCTTCCTTGTCTTTGACATGTGTGTAGGTGTTGATGATGATTATGGATAAAACAAAGGAAAAAGGAACAAAGATAGCATAATATGGAGTTGCAGGGACCAGACTTAGCCATTTGAGGTGTTGGAAAAGTGAATTTTTCCAACTTCTCAAAATAAAGATCCAAGACCACAGGGTTGTATCTCTCGATGATACGAATTCAACGAGCCCAAGAACACCCAAAATGGAGTTTGTATGAAGAGTAATGATGGTTTAACGACCAACTATACGGCGAGAGCAAAAATTCCAGTTGTATAGCTCCCACCGTATAGTTGCCAAAAAGGTCGCAAACGACGGGATTTCGCCCTCCGAAAGCTCTAGAACCTTCCCTAAGTCATATGAAGGTATTGGGGGAACCCTAGGGCACCCCAAGGCCTATATAAAGGAGGGAGGAGTCAAAGAAGAGAGGAGGAAGCCACCATACACCATATACAAGATCTAGATCCCATCTAACGCCTCCACGACGGCGTCCTGCTACCGTGCCGCCTCCATAGCCTCTAAAACTCGACATGATTCCAAATATCCATCAACACCATCAAGTCATCCAAGCAAGAATAGGAGGAGAAGGCGGACACCGCCATCACCATGCTGACGCCACCATCATCGCGCTATCATCACCATCTCCATCGCTGCAATTCCTTCATCCTTCCCCATCATGATCTCCGTGATGGGTTGTAACATGGCTTGAACCCCCTTTTATTAATGTTATGATGATTTGAGTAATTGAAGTGTGGTGTGTTCTTGTTAATTAATATGATTGTGCTTTCTCTTTACATTGTTCTATTCATGATATTATTCTAGTGATTGGAGACGTCCAATCCATTGAGGAATTTACTAGGGATTCATAGAGTGTCACAAAACTTATCATTAGTATCTACTCTTCCATGGGTACTTGACAAGTCCATGGGTAGAACTAATAGGATATTTGCTATAAGTGATTTATGGAGGCAATAGCAGCTTAGGATGCACCTCCCAGAGTTCCTTAAGATCACTCATGATATAGATAGGTATGTTGCGAATTTCTTGACCCCAAAGTGATAGATGGGATATCTTGTGACTAGCACACTTGCTTAGGAGTACGGTTGTCCATAGAAATTAAGGCCTTTGCTCTGGTTTACCTTGATTGGTCTTGTTACTTTAATACACTATTCTCTTACGAGATGACCCATGTCTGAAGAGGGTGTGGACAATTGAGTTGTTTAGTTGCCACTTACCAACGGTGGAAGACAACGGTATATGAGGGACCGCCACAATTATAGTTAACACCTATTCCATAAGCATTTATCATGCACACCGGTATACACAACATTACTTGAGGAATCATAGCATTAATATTTCATCTCATTGCATTCACCTCTTTATAGTTTTACTTTTGTTCTAGTTTTCTTCTAGTCCTAGTAGTAGTTATTAAAAAACATCTTAAATTCATTTATCCTAGCAACTTATAGAATAGGCTATTTCCAAACCACGGTTTGGGTGCGAACATGGTCGCAGTGAGAACGTGGCTGCTGGGTCATGTTCACCGAGCTCACATCAGGACAAACTCTTTAAATATTTGCTGCTACAAGTACTGCAATAACCCTGTTATTGGTGCAGGAACATAGTCCATCAGCAGCCCGAGCTAGTCAGGACCTAAAGTGTCGAGCTCTGAACTCCATGGCCCGTTCCCTGACCGTGAGTTACCTCGCCCAAGGTTCCTAACATTTTGTGAAAAATCCACGTGAAACCCACAAAACCCTTGGTGCGGGGGCTAGAGGGAAGAACACCTAATTCTACGGTTTTCTCCTCGAGAAGCCTACGGAGTGACCCTGGAGACGCCCTCTCTAAGAAGCTAAACTTTGGAGGGCCTAAAGCGTGAGATATGAACTTACAACCCTAGTCGGTGGTGAGTTACCTCACCTACGGTTCCCAGCATCTTCACACTTTGCATGAGCGCGCCTCAGGCCTCCAACCACGTTTGTTCGCACGCGAAGGTGATCCCCACGGGAGGCGCCCGGGAAAGGCACGCAAGCCTCACGAGGCCGTGCCCCCTCTCAAGAGGGTGGGGTCCAGAAGTTAGCATAGGACCCCTCCTCGAGGGTACGCGTTGGGTCTCTCCTTGAGAGAACCGCCCAAATCTGTTGCAATCGACGAGCCACGGAAAATTGCCTGGGCCCTTGAGGCCTAATAACCTAGGCTATCCCCTGAGAGAGTTGGGGCCTATGCTCTTGAGGTGTTAGAAGCCTCGCAGGCCTAATCAAACACGGTCCATTATGCGGCAGCCCGACTCATTGGCTGGAAGGATCCCCGCTAGCTATGCCCCGCAAACACCGTCCTCAGGAATCACCCCCACAAGTCCTATGCCTGCAACCTCGCCTCACGAGGGCACCGTCCCAGGACGTGTAATCCCTCGACGGACGCGTTTGATGCTTCTAGAGGACCGTCCCCATGAAAGAGAGACGCGAGCCGCCGTCATGGACCCCGATAAGTGGGCACTACAACATGAACATGTGACAAACCTCAGGCACAACAAAAACAAACAAAGGTAGGCAAAACAGAACAAGGACCTCCACTGGGAAGTTCATCCTAAAGTCTTAATTACAAGGCAAAAGGAGCTGACAACTATTTCGGCATCACACCTCTAGGGACCAAGCTCTAAGCATCCCGATAGCGTCGTGGTGGCCACGCCTACTGGGTGGACCAGAGGCAAGGAGGATAGTCGATGTGGCACAGCTGCATGTCAAACATAAAGATGGAGAAGTCCCCCTTGCCGGCATACCGAAATCATAGCATGAAGTCGTGCTGGATGTAGTGCTTAGAGAGGAATCGAAGCCAGCTGCCGGAGATGGACTTCTCGCCTCCCGAGAATGTCGTGATGCTCACCTCCCACTTCTCGCGCTGCCAAAGTGGTGTAGCCGCGCCGCGTCCGGGAGGTCGTGTGCGGTCCCATGCACGAATCGCTTGGGGAGATCCACCCTCATGAACCAGTCCAAGTCGTCAAGGACAACAATGAAGTCGATGACCCTTTCAGGAACAGGGTCATCCTTGATCTTGATGACCACGGGAGTAGGGGCCGCCAGTGCCAGGGCCTCGGCAACAGCGGGAGTATTCGGGCCAGGTCCCACTCTGGGCCTACCACCATGCCCTCGGTGACGACCCCTGCCACTCCCGCGAGGACAACCGCACCCGCGCTTGGCGAGAGTCTATCCCGAGGACGTGCTCGCCCCCACGGGTGCAAGTACGGCGAGAGCCATGCCAAGTCCGCCACGCCTCCCTCGACCACTCCCGCGGGGTCGCCCATGATCATGCTTCACCGGCGGAGCCTCTACCGCCTCGGCCATCACAACCTTCCCCTTCTCAGCCGAGAAGCGTGGGTGTTGGGGATATGCTAAATGGGTATCACCATAGCACGTCTCTAATCTGTCAAACCCGGGTGGCCCACAGTTGGTATCATGGCCCATAGCTTGCTAGGCGGCCCAGTTAGACGGATACCAAAGGGAGGCCCATGCCGGATAAAGGAAGGCTACGTAGGAATCACCGACATACTGGGCGCCTTGGAGTACAAGACACGAAGACTAGTTAGTATTAGTGTAGGACTCTTTACCTTGTCCGACAAGGTCCTTTCCCTATAACCCTAGGTTATGGTGCCCTTATAAGCCGAACTTGTGGGAGCCTTAGGGTAACAATTAGAGTGTACACCGTACAACATCCCACTGGAGCAAACCGATCTCTTTAACTCGGCGTATTGCCATTATAGTGATTTATAGAATGAGTAGAGTTCCACCACCGTTGTGGGACTTGAACCTGGGTAAGATGTGTACCCTGGGGGGATGACCTTCGGATACCCCAACCAGACAAGATCTACGACAAGCGGTTCGCGTCTGGCTACCTTCTGGTAGTCGGACCCGAACACTTCGTACCGGCTACTATCCAGTAGCCAGAATCGGGAGGAGCAACAAGACACAGGACCAGATACATCAGCGTAGCCGGACGCAATCAGGAGGACAGGGCGACGTGCTGCATAGTGCATGGTACTCCCTGGTATGACGACAAGATCTGCAACTACATGGCCATACCGAACACTTTGCTGGGTGACACGGGCATAGTGGCCAGACGCTGACGACAGGCCCGCACGGCGTTCACTGTACCCACAACGACCCTACCGCATGTACCTCGATGGGATGTAACTGTACCGGATAATGTAGATGACCAGCCGGCTAGGACCTGCTTGTGGGGCCCGCCAGCCGGACTGGCCAGTGAGACCGTTGCCCCTCTACCTATATAAGGAGGGGCAAGGCTCTCATAGCAAGGGTTGGTCTCAGTGCATTTAAGAAGGTGGATAGAAGATACATCTCAAGGAGAGATTGTAGCCCGTATACCACTCATAGTCAGATCGGCAGGAGTAGGAGCTTTACCTCACCACGAGGGCTCCGAACCTGGATACTTCTTGTGTCTCTCCACACTTGCTCGTATCCAATCCCGCGTGTGGACGCTGTCGAGAGCTTCCCTGCTAGTCCCCACACCTCTATCTAACCTGTTTAGGTACTGTCGTTCCTAATACAACGACAGTTGGCGCCCACCGTGGGGCTAAATGGCTTCGACCGGAGTCATGTTCTGCACGGGACCCGCACTTCAGCCGGTGAGCGCGTGTCCTTCGTCCTAGTGCTTACGCTCGGCAACTTCGACTGCGTCATCGACAACGCTTCGTGTTTCGCTGGATCCACGTTTTTGACAAACGGTTCTATTCTGCGCTTCGGTGACCTCCCCGTCTATGTCGCCACCGTGCCGGAGCGTTTCCCTAGGGAGATCGTCTCCATCATGGAGCCGCTGTACCTCGGCAGGAGTGCCTCCATCGCTCCCCACGGTGTCGAGGTCATGATGGCCGGCTCCAGCTCTCAGCCCTGCCAACCTCGGGAGAGGCGCGATGGCGAGCCCGGAACTTCCGCTCCGCCACGGCCTAGGAACCCGGTGGAAGAGGCCATCGACCGGCTCCTCACGCCAGTTAACATCAGGGACAACCCGGAGGCGGCGGAGGCCAACTTCGCCATGGAGAGGCAGCTTCTCCTGCAGGAGGCCATGGAGCTGGCTGCGACTAGGAAGCAAATCGAGATCACCCGGCGCGAGTACGACCGCGCGCACGGCCACACTCCGGCTACAGTGGAGCCGAGTCGGCACGGACAAGTACGTCGCCGGGGCGGCAAGCTAGGCGGAAGAATAGAAAGGGATGGCGAGCTAGATCCGCCAAGTTCTCTCATTCGGCCCACCTCCAGCACACCCATCAAGAACCTGCACGCGGCGCGAGCCGCACAGACGAGCATCCCAACTTGGAGGGCAAGGAGTGAGACCGGCAGCATGCTCGGGTATAGGAGCTCCTCCGGTCGCTGACGAGCTAGCTGATGCCATCCGGCAGATGCACGAGGACCCCAGCTGCTCCAGGGGAAGCAAGCCGCCCGGCAACAGCAAGGGTGCACCCCGCGAGACCCAGTAGGCGTCCTCCCCTCCAGCTAAAGCCCGCAGCAAGCGTTGCAGCTCTGGCAACAAGGGCCAGCCGCGTCAGGAGCAAACGGTGAATAGCAACCCACTACCGCCCCCTCCACCAGCCGGAGCGCCACGACCTGCCGGTTCCCGTCTCTTGGGCCGGGTAAGACCGCCCATCCCGGATCGTCTGAATGCCCGCGGCCGCATCGAGCTCCTCGCTCAAGCGCGTGTCACGGAAGAGGAAGACTCCACCGGGCCAGTTTGTTTTGAACCTTGCATCTGGAACGAGCCGTTTCCGGATAAGTTCACCCTACCCCGGGATACCCCCAAGTACGACAGCAGCATGAAGCCGGAAGATTGGCTGACCAACTACACCATGATAGTCGGCATCACCCACGGGAACAAGCGCACAACTGTGCGCTATGTTCCCCTCATGCTAACCGGGTCAGCGAGGACATGGCTCGACAGCCTCGCGCCAAACAGCATCAACGCCTGGCCAGATTTTGAGAAGGTTTTCGTCCGCAACTTCAACGGCACGTATAAGCGTCCGGGACACCCGCGCGACCTGGCCTTGTGCGTCTAGGGCGACCTCGAGTCAGACCGCGAGTACCTCGCCAGGTGAACGGAGCTGCGCAACACATGCGAGGGCATTGTGGAGAGCCAGGCGATCGGGTTCTTCATTGAGGGGTGCCGAGAAGGCACCATGCTTTGCCACCGGCTACTGTGTGACGAGCCGAAAACCATGGCGGAGCTCATGACGGTTGCGGACCAGTACGCCACGGCCGATGCCGCAATGAAGAAACCTTTCTGGGAGGGTGCTGACGGGCGTCCGACTCCTTCAGAGCTGGCTCGCGACCGGCCAAGCAATCCGGCTGGAGACGCCGGATCCTCCAGACGCCACGGCAACGATAATCGGTTCCATGGGGACCGCCAAGCCGGACAGCAGAAGCCTCGGTACCACGCGCGGCAGGTCAACACCGTGGAGGGCGCGCCCGACGCACCGGCAAGCGATGCAAGAAGGCAGAAGCCACGGCTCACCTTCAACCAAATGTTTGACAGCCCATGCAAGTGGCATAGCTGTCCCTTCAAGCCGGCTACGCAAACCACCCGGAACTGCAGCTGGATCCGTCAGCTGAAGGACCAAGGCAACTAGCAACGGCTACCCCCGCCCCCTCCCAGTGGACCCCCACCGCCGGCTAGGTAACGACGGCAATGGCGGCAACAACAACAACGGCTACCCCCAGCCGCACGCCACCTATCACATCTTCAAGACTGAGCTGGACGACAAGCACAGCCGTAGGCGGCTCTCTAAGGAGGTCAACGCCATTGTCTCCCTAGTCCCCCAGTACCTGAACTGGTCGGAGACCCCCATCACCAGGAGCCGGGAGGATCAGCCGGATCAGCTTCCAAATCCCGGGGGCTACACCATGGTGCTTGACCTCCTCATCGTCTCCAACGAGCACACCTGCCGTTTCTCGCGCGTCCTCATCGACGGGGGCAGCAGCCTCAACCTGCTTTACCGGTCATCGCTAGAGAAGCTTGGCATCCATGAGTGCGACCTGCGCCCGACTACCACGACATTCCACGGTGTACTGACGGGGACGGCTTGCGCTCCGCTGGGTAAAATCCAGCTGGACGTCATCTTCGGGACCGAGCATAACTTCCGGCGCGAGCCAGTATGGTTCAAGGTGGTGAACTTATCAAGCTCCTACCACGCTCTCCTCGGGCGCCCCGCCCTCGCCAAGTTCATGGTCGTCCCCCACTATGCATATCTCAAGACGAAGCTGCCGGGGCCAAACGACGTGATCACCTTCATCGGCTGCTTCAGGCGGTCGATGGAGTGCGCCTCAGCTAGCTCCAAGCTGGCCGAGGCCCTCATCATAGACGAAGAAAAGCGCGAGATCATGCGCAATGTGGCCATGGCCCAGCAAGAAATACCGGCTAGCAGGAAGCCGGCTGGGGATGCAGCTTTCCAACCGGCCAAGGAGACGAAGAAGATTCTGCTCGACCCCGCCGACCCGACCAAGTTCGTCACCATTGGTGCCAACTTGGACAGTAAATAGGAAGGCACGCTCGTCGACTTCCTCCGTGAGAATCGGGACATCTTCGCATGGTCACCCAAGGACATGCTAGGTGTACCGAGGGAGTTCGTCGAGCACTCGCTTCATGTACGACCGGATGCCAAGCCGGTTAAGCAGCCTCTGTGCCGGTTCGCAGAAGAGAAGAGAAAGATCATTGGTGACGAGATCACCCGGCTCCTTGCAGCCAAGTTCATTATGGAGGTGTACCACCCAGACTAGCTGGCCAACCCAGTCCTAGTGTTGAAGAAGAACAAGACCTGGTGCATGTGTATCGACTACACCAGATTGAACAAGGCGTGCCCGAAAGACCCCTTCGCTTTGCCCCGTATCGATCAGGTTATGGATTCCACGGCCGGCTGCGATTTGTTGTCCTTTTTGGATTGTTACTCCGGTTACTATCAGATCCGGCTAAACCCGGCCGACCAAATAAAGACGTCGTTTATCACCCCATACGGGGCCTTCTGCTATGTAACCATGCCTTTCAGTCTAAAAAATGCAGGCGCTACCTATCCGCGCTGTATGCAGAAATGCTTGCACTCGCAGATCGGCCGAAACATGCATGCCTACATAGACAACGTCGTCATCAAGACAAAGGAGAAGCGCACCCTCCTCGAGGATTTGGGGTAAACGTTCGGCAACCTCCGTCGGTACCAGATGAAGCTGAACCCAGAAAGTGCGTCTTCGGCATCCCATCTGGCTAGCTAATCGGTTTCCTCGTTTCACGACGAGGGATCAAGGCGAACCCGAAGAAGATTGTGGCCATCGAGAGAATGCAACTGCCCAAGAGCTTGCTTAGAGTCCAGAAATTCACCGGATGCCTAGCTTCCCTCAATCGTTTCATCAGCCGGTTGGGGGAGAAAGAACTTCCGTTGTACCAGCTGATGAAGATGGACAAGTTCTCCTAGACCTCGCAGGCCGACACCACCTTTCATGACCTCAAGTGCATGCTATCCACAACGCCGGTTCTAGCCACGCCGGCTAGCAAGGAGACGATGTTTCTCTATATAGCAGCCATCAGCCGGGTCGTCAGCGTCGTCCTGGTGGTGAAGCGCCCCAAGGAAGGCAAGGCTCAGCCGGTTCAGTGACCCGTTTACTACCTCAGCGAGGTTCTCTCCCTCTCCAAGCAGAACTACCCCCACTACCAGAACATGTGCTACGGTGTGTACCTGGCATGCAAGAAGCTCAAGCACTACTTCCAGGAGCATCCGATTAAGGTCGTGTGCACCGCACCCCTTTCAGAAATCACCGGCAACAAGGATGCCACCGGCCGAGTCGCCAAGTGGTCCATCGAGCTCGCCGCCTACTCCATCCAGTACGAGCCAAGGCTCACGATCAAGTCACAGGCCCTGGCGGACTTCCTTGTCGACTGGGCTGAAACCCAATACCTCCCCCCGGTTCCCGACTCGGACCACTGGAGGTTGCACTTCGACGGCTCGAAGATGCTTAGGGGCTTGGGAGCCGGCATTGTCCTCACCTCGCCCAAAGGAGACCGGCTGGATTACGTTCTCCAGATACACTTCAAGGCCTCCAACAACGTCGCCGAGTACAAGGCACTGGTGCATGGCCTCCGGCTGGCCAGGGAGATTGACGTCAACCGGATACTTTGCTTCGGCGACTCGGATCTGGTGGTGCAGCAGGTATCCGGAGAATGGGATGCCCGCGATGCAAACATGTCCCTCTATCAGTTCCACGTGCAGAAGCTCAGCGCCTGCTTCGACGGATGTGAGTTCCATTACGTCCCTCGTGTCAACAACAAGGCAGCCGATTCGCTCGCCCGATTCGGATCCACCAGGCAGGCAATCCCACCAGGGGTCTCCTTGGAGCATCTGCGCAAACCCTCCATCAATCCGTCTCCCAAGTCGGATTCCATTGTCTGGGCGGGAAGCATTCCGGTTGATGTCACGGTAGACGCGGAACTGGTAGAACCTACCAAGAAAAAGGCTCGCACCGACTCCGGCACGACCACACCTTCTGGCTCGAAAGACCCCGGGGCTGCCGACTCGTCAAGTGGCCTGGGGGCTGCCGTTCCGGGTACTTCATCCAGACGACCCCCCGGTGCCCCTCAACCGGGGAACGAGAGCGTCTTCACCATCCGGGAGATACCATCCTGGGCGCAACCCTTCATGAACTACATCACCAATGGAGAACTTCCGGATGACGAGGTGGAGGCCAGGCAAATCCGGCAATGCGTGCACACGTACACCATCATCAACAAGGAGATGTACAAGCGTAGCGTATCTGGCATCTTCCAGTGATGTGTCAATGTGGACACAGGCTACCAGCTACTCAAGGACATCCACCAGGGCGAGTGCGGACATCACGCTTCATCCAGGGCAATAGTCACCAAGGCGTTCCGCCACGGCTTCTATTGGACCACCACCCTCGAGGATGTCGAGCAACTGGTTCACACGTGCAACGGTTGCCAATGCTTCGGGAAGCTCAGGCACATGCCGGCAACGATACTCAAGACCATACTGATCACCTGGCCCTTCGCCATCTGGGGCCTCGACATAGTCGGTCCCTTCAAGCGGGCATGCACGAGCATGACCCACTTGCTGGTGGCGGTAGACAAGTTCACAAAGTGGATATAGGCCAAGCCTATCCAGAAGCTGGATGGGGCGACAGTCGTCACCTTCTTCATAGACCCCATTAACCGGTCCGGCTGCCCCAACAGCATCATCACCGACAACAACATGAACTTTGCCAAGGGGGACTTCGCCCGGTTCTGTAGCAACAAGGGCATCTGGCTAGATCTCGCTTACGTCACGCACCTGCAGTGGAACGGGAGAGTCGAACGGGCAAATGGCCTAGTTCTAGCCAGCATCAAGCCACGCCTCATCGAGCCCTTGGAGTGGGCACCCGGATGCTGGATCGAGGAACTTCCGGTTGTGGTCTGGAGCCTCCGCACCACGCTGAATAGGTAAACCGGCTTCACCCTGTTGTTCCTCGTCTATGGATCGGAAGTTGTCCTCTCCGTTGACATCGAGTTCGACTCACCGTGCAAGATCCTCTACGATGAAAAGGCCAACAAGGAGGCACGGGAGGATGGCATCGACCTACTCAAGGAAGCCCGCGAGCTGGCACTGTCCAGGTCGGCCCTGTACCAGCAGCGCCTACGCCACTACCATTCGAGCCGGATCCGACCCATCACGTTCCGCGAGGGCGATCTGGTTCTCCGGTTGGTGCAAGATACGAAGGGCATGCATAAGCTATCACCACCTTGGGAGGGCCCCTTTATCATCAGTCGGGCGCTGCACAATAACTCCTACTACCTCATTGACGCGCAACAGCCGTGCAAGAACAAGATGGACAAGTCGGATGAAGAGACAGAACGCCCCTGGAACGCGGCCCTGCTCCGCCCATTTTACACCCAGTCATCGGACAGTGTATGTATCCCACGAACTCTATGAATGAAAATGCGGACCCCTGCGAGATACTCGGGGGCTCCTTGCTAGAAATTTCTGTGTATTTGTTTCCGGTTCAGTTTTTCCGGCTCTGGCAACCCCTACCCGGGGCACGCTGGCTGGCCCGACCTGCTAAATCAACAAACCGGGTGAGTAGTGTGCGATGATATCAGAGGCCCACTCTTCGTCTTAGCTATAGACCGCAACCCGGCTGTCTGGCTAGCAAGAGCAAAAGCCGGAGACATCCCACATGAAAGACGGGGAGGAGATGTGACGGATCGGACGTTTCGGCCTTGCGCCTAGTTTGAGATTATCCGGCTACTAAGCCCTCAGTACCTTGCACAATGTATTGTCAGCTCCCTTTGATTCCGGCTGCAGACCCCAACCCGGCTGCCCGGCAAGGATGCAGGGTAAACAACAAAGCGCACGAGAAAGAGACTAAGTGTCCAAAGAAGCACAAGCTAGTTTTCAAAAATTAAAGCTGTCTTCCGGCTAATAAGCAATACTTTAACTGACTAACCTATTAACAAATGGGCCTAAATGTGTATTTTTTTGTACGACTACATTGAGTCAGACTTCAAGGAGAGGGAAGATTCGAAGTCCTTGCCTTCATCAAGCGCTCCGAATCTTGGGTGCTGCACCCACTGGGTGCACTCGCGCGCCCCTAGTGGAACCATGTAGTTCCGACCGGCTAAAGAGAGTTTAGCCGGATATTTGGAGCCCAGGTGAGGGCAAGGGCAGGAAAAGAAAGAGGAAGATTGACAAGCGGCCTTGACTACTCCGAATCTCGGGCTACACCGATTGGAGTTTGGGCGCCCCTAGGGTTAAAGATCCCCCGGCTAAAGGCATTCAGCCAGGCAAGGTAACCGGATATCTCCCGGATTGTGTTAGCCGGCTAGAGGTGTCTAGCCGCTCGAAGCTAAGGGTTTTAAGAAAAGAAAGAAGAAGATTTGAAGCACTTGGCTACACCAGCTACTCCGAATCTCAGAGGCTACACCCAGTGGGTGCGCTGGCATGCCCCCACTGGAGTTGGAGTTCCCCCAACTAAAGGTGTCTAGCCGGGCGAACGTAGCCGGATAAGCGTAATCGGCAAAAGTTAAAAACTTCGAAGCACACAGAAAATCACAAGGAATATGGAAGCAAGCAAATAATACGATTGGATAAAAAAGGGAGTCGAAGCTCCCATAAGTTCACCCGGCGTCAGAGACAGTCCGCACAGACAACAAATTTCAATAAAACGAAATAATTAGAAATTCACCCGGCATTCCGTGGATCATATCTAAGCGGCGGGGCCCTTGCCGTGAGGTTGATCCTGGCCGGAGGCAGTCTCGGGAGGCGGAGGAGGAGCGCTGGCGGTTCTAGCCCCGATGTCCCCGCCAGTCGACTGCGACGAGGCTTCAGCTCCCGCATCCGGCATCCCGGCAGACTCCGAGTTGGTAATGACCTCGTCGACGTCCGCGTAGTCGGCAATCTTGATGGCAGAGGCGCGGAGCTACGGATGGGCTTGGCAGATGGCGGCGAGGTCGGTGCCAGCGTGGAAGCCCCCATCGATCTTCTTGACGCGGGCATCCTTGTACTAGGAGAGCATCAAGGCCAAGGCCATCTCTGCTCCGGCTCGTGCCGCCAGGTCCCGTAGACGATCAACGGTAGCCGGCACCTCTATCACCTTGGCCGCCAGCTGCACCATCGTCTCCGGAGCCGCCGGGTCCGGCCATAAGAACTTGAAGACCGCCTGAGCCGCTTTGTGGAGCTTAGCAGCCTCCTCGCCAAGAAGGACGACCAGCTCCTGGGAAGTGGGTTGCTCCCCTGGCCAGTTCTCATATAGCCGGTTGTATGCCAGAAGGTCTACGCCGGGATAAAAAAATAGAAAGTCAGATCCGACTACCGGATCCGGAAAGATGAAGCTAGTCGGAAAGAACTTACCCTTGGCAGTGCGCCCAACCTGCATCAACTCCTCGAGCAAAGCCTTCTCCTGGTCCGCCAGCCGCTTGATCTCCTTCTCTTGGTCCTTGCTCAGGGCGTCTAGAAGATCAAAGGCCTGGGCACGGCTGGCGAGGGCGGAGTCGCACTCCTTGAGGGTGGCCTCCAGCGCATCCTTCTTGGCATGCCAGTCCTTGTTGTGCAACTGGAGTGTGGAGTTGGACTTGCTCAGCCGATCGTTCGCCATCTTCAGATGATCGATTTCCCGCTAGGCACACACCATGATGGCTGCGGAAACCGACTATCAGCACACAAAAAGTAGGAAGAGGAGGAAGACGAAAGTGTCCGGCAACGGAATCCGGATAAAGAAACTTACTCTGGGAGGTCCCGTTGGCGGCTGCCAGCTTCTGCTCCAGGGTCCAATTGCCGCCAGTTGTGGCCTCGAGCTGCCGGATCTCCTTCACCGCCAGCTCGAGCGTGGCAGCTAGATCCGCCAGCGAGGCGGCGGAGGAAGCGTCGTCATCAACAGCGTTGGCGACCAGCGACTCCTTCGCCTCCTTCGCCTCCAGCACCGCTGTTCGCCACTCTTCCCCTAGCTCATTGTTGGAGTTGTCGTCGGCGACGAGCACGAGCTCCTTGCCGGTGGAGGCCCTCCACGCCGCCACGGGGGAACTACCTCCACTTTGTGGGGCCGCCGCAGCCATTTCCGGCTGCACCACTATGGTCGGTGGGGCCTCCCTTGCTCCGGCTGCGGTAGCTGGATCAGCTCCAGGCGGGGGCAGAGACGAAGCCCTAGGTGAAGGAGGGGGAGCAGAAGCAGCCGGAGGTGGCGCGGTGTCCGGCGCGGGGGGCGGCGAGCTAGTGGGCGCCTGCGCCAGGCTCGCGGCACTAAAGGAGTCCATCGAGCTGAACAACAGAAGATAAGAGAAAGACAAAAGCAAGTAAGGCAAAAGACAGAAAAGCTGCACAAAAGAAAGAGAGAAGGCAGAAGCAACAAACAAGGTCAGCAGATGACTTACCACTGCACCATGGGAGGCGGCCCCTTCTTGCGGCCAAGGTGGCTGGGGGAAGGGCACCGGTTCGGCTCCTCTTGGGGGCTGGCTCCTCCACGATAGGCCGACTGGACCCACCTCCTCCTCCACCGGACCGGCTAGAGCCGCTCCCACCAGCGCCCGATCGACCGGAGTCGTCCTCCGCCATGCGGCGTCGGGCTGGCTCGGGAGACGGCGCGGCCTCCTCCTCCATGTCGACCTCCACGTGGGGGTCGTGCGTCGGCTCGTCATTCTGGCTGGAGAAGATGTTGCCTTCCCCATCTGACTCCTCGCCGGACCGGCGAGCGTGCGGCTCAGGAAGGTCAGGCGTGAAGTTCTGGAGGGGGGTCTCGCCCTCCTCCCGGATGATGTATGGGAAGGTCTACAAAAGAAAGAAGACAAAAGTTAGCCGAATAGAAAGACGGTCCAGGAAACAGAGAAAACCGGCTGGCGAGAAACTTACCCGAGGCACGCGGTTGTCGTGGCTGTAGGGGGCCAGCCCGAACTTCCAGTGCTCCGGCAGACGCTCCTTCGTAATCATCCACACCCACTCCTTAAGGTTGTGGTAGTGGGGATCACGGCGGGACAACTGGGTCGGGTCTAGCCGGCCGGAATAGAAGCACATCTTGTTTGCGCGTTGCTGTAGCGGCATCATCAGTCGAGACATCTAGCTAAGTGTGATGTCTAGGCCGGTCAAGCCGGCAGTGACGAGGGAGCGCATCCGCTGCAGCATCGCGTCCGACTCTGCCTTCTCCCCGTGGATCTTCAGGTCCCAATTCTGTCGGCTAGATTCCATGTCCTGGAAAGCCAGCAGATTGATCCAGTCGACGGCGGTGATGTTGCTGACGTAGAAGTACGACTGCTGCCACAGTCGCACTATGTCTTGCAGCCGGAACTTTGAGTAGCCGGTCTGCATAAGGGAGTAGATGGAGGCGCCGCCGCACGTCACCAGCGCCCTTGGGTAAACTGCACCAGCAGCCGGACGCGGAACAGCCGGCAGAACAACCTAAGATCCGGCTGGATCCCGAGGTAGCTCTCGCAGAACGCCACGAAGTGCGCCAGCGTGCCGATGGAGTTGGCGCCGAGGTGGTGGAGGCGCAAGTTGAAGAACACAAGGAACGTCAGGAAGAAGGGATGCACCGGTAGAGAGAATCCGCAGGCGAGGTGAGAAAGGAAGATGACCCGATCCTCCTCCGCCGGGTGCGGCGACTCCTCTCCCGCCAGCGCCAACCGCACCTTCACCTCCGTCTCCGGCGGCAGGACGTGGGTGGTGCGATACTTCTCGATGTGCTCCTACGTGACGGAGGAACCGCACCAGGTGCCGCGCTCCGAAGCCATCACTGGTTCGTTGGTCGTCGTACCGGCTGTGGAGTGGTGGTGGCCCGTGTCTCCAACAACGCTAAATGGGCAGCGTGGTGAACTACGGCGACAAGAGCAAGCAAGGCAAGGCAAGAAGGCAAGGGCGAAGGGAGGAAACTGGGAAGGTAGTGAGCGGAGGGAGGAACCGCCCTCCCCGGGTGACCCTTTAAAGGCCTGGGAGGGCAACCTTCTGTGGTGCCATGCGGTGCCCATCGAGCTCTGCCCCGCTCCCTCCAGCGCACCAGATCCTTTGTGCAGGCGCTGAGTGTGCAGAAGATCCTAGAGCGGGAACCGAAGAGCCAAATGGCAGTTTCCCGAGGCGACATGCAATGGGACAATACACTGCGCGCCGCAGTGTAATGATGGCGCGTGCGCGCGTGGACGGCGTCAACACTAATGTCACGGGCAGCGCAATCACCAGGCGTAGCCAGTCACAAATTTCAAAATTAGGGAGGAGCGCGTGCACATTTCACCTAAGGGCGACATCTACACACGCTCGAGGGCTAGTGTCGGGGGGATGACCTTCGAATACCCCAACCAGACAAGATATACGGCAGGCGGTTCGCGTCCAGCTACCTTCCGGTAGTCGGACCCGAACACTTTGTACCGGCTACTATCCAGTAGCCGGAATTAGGAGGAGCAACAAGACACAGGACCAGCTACATCAGCGTAGCCGGACGAAATCAGGAGGACAGGGCGACATGCTGCATAGTGGGCGGTACTCCCAGGTACGACGACAAGACCAGCAACTACACGACCATACCGAAGACTTTGCTGGGTGACGCGGGCATGGTGGCCAGACGCTGCCGACAGGCTCGCACGACGTTCACTGTACCCACGACGACCCTACCGCATGTACCTCGATGGGATGTAACTGTATCGGATACTGTAGATGACCAGCCGGCTGGGACCTGCCTGTGGGGCCCACCAGCCGGACTAGCCAGTGAGACCGTTGCCCCTTTACCTATATAAGGAGAGGCAAGGCTCTCGTAGCAAGGGTTGGTCTTAGTGCATTTAAGAAGGTAGATACAAGATATAGCTCAAGGAGCGATTGTAGCCCGTATACCACTCATAGTCAGATCGACAGGACTAGGAGCTTTACCTCACCATGAGGGCTCCGAACCTGGGTACTTCTTGTGTCCCGCCACACTTGCTCGTATCCAATCCCGCATGTGGACACTGTCGAGAGCTTCCCTGCTAGTCCCCACACCTCTATCTAACCTGTTTAGGTATTGTTGTTCCCAATACAACAACATACCCCATACCATCCAACTCTCTGCCTTACCCCACGCTCTGTGAGGAACCCTCCATGGCATACTCGTCGGCAATACCACGATAGTTGGCGCCCACCGTGGGGCAAGAGGCGCTTTGAGCTCTACACCAGGCGAGGTCCAAGCTCTTTACGGGAATCGGCGACACCATGGCCATCGGGTGCATCCTCCTCTCCAGCAATGTCCTGATCGCCCCCCCCCCCCCCGATGAATTTTGGGTCCTAGCAAAGACGAACCTTACCCGCTGCTCCATCGTCCCAGTCAGATACATCCACATCTTCATCGGCGAAACCGACTCGGGTCCTAGCTCCCAGGAAGTCAGAAACTCGTGAAGGCCCGCACAGACCTCCTACGGGCAGGATACATTTGCGGAAGAATCTGGGATATACCTCTCTCTAGAGTATGGTGGCTCAGATCAGGAAAATTCAAGGCCCACCCAAACCGCCCCTGTGCAGGATATAATGGTGGAAGGACCCCGCAAATCCGCTTGGCTTCCCCGAGCGTTAGAGATGCGAAGTTCACACTTTGTCGGTGTCGTCACCATCTTCAATCCAGGCACATGCATTCAGAGGGAAGGAGAACCGAGAATATCATTTTGCGGCCCGAAAGTTGGGGCGCCCAGGCAATGCGGTACCCAAGTTCCCTGAAATCAGTCGGGATGACTACAGTTGGTGTGCCAAATACTCAGAGGGTCTTTTTCGGCACGAATTCAACTTTACGTTTCAATACAAAAAATCAGGCTAACGGCCGTCAAGTTGGGCCCCCCTTGTCAGTTCTCGTCGTTATGTCGCTCCCGTCGCTTAGGCGAGGTGACTGTCATGTAGGCTTGCAGTGTTGGCATAGTGGATAAGACAACACCCCCTGCCCAGTGCATTGACGTGACAAAATAGGGCACATGTATCGGCGTTATAATTATTTTTTGTTTACTCAGAAGCTAGAACGGCCAGCGCCACGCGTCTCTCCTTGGACTTCCGTCCCCGTCGTTAACCACTACCTTAAAAGCAGATTAACGGTTCCAACGTTCCCTTGCCTCGCAGAAACCACTCTTCTTCTTCCTGTCATCTGTCTTCTTCCCGTCTTCTCCTTGCCGCCATGGAAGGTCGTCGCACTCTAGAGACAAGCTTCACTACCCATGACAATAAGAAGATAGACGTTGTCTACATCAACGAGGAGGAGACAGTGGTGCCTGTCCTGAGGATGTATGAGGGTTGGCTTGAGAAAGACAAGGACAAGTTTGTGGGATTGGACCTCGAGTACACCCCGGAGAACCCATATGAAGGGAGTGAAGTCGTCGTCGTTCAACTGGCCATGAGGAAACACGTCCTCGTCTACCACCTCTCCCGGTTTGTAGATCTGCTCTCTGTAGCTAACCGCTTTTAGGGTTTTCTCCTCTTGTTCTTTATCCATTAGCCCATCTTGCAACTACTGGATTTTATTTAGGACCAAATAAATTATGACAAGACAATGTTGAGAATCTTGATCTTGCATTTACTAAACTTTTCAAAATTATATTCAGATGATGATCTTGCATTGACAAAATATTTGTAGTTACAAATTTTGGTGATGATAAACTACATACTTTCATGACTGACAGGAAATGTCTGGCGCTGCGCCAGTTCCTTGTAGAAAAGGGAATTTTTTTCTGCACTGTCGACAATACAACTGATTTTTCGAAATTTTATCGAGAGGGAATTATAATTCCTGCGCACAACTGGATCGATATTCAACGTCTTGTCAAGATCCTAGGGGGCTCGAGGAAGGATGGAATGGCATCACTCGCAACTAGAATCCTCGATGAGTTGTACGATAGAATGAAGGAAGATCTCCCTACGGATAGGCACGATTTCTGGGACGAGTGGCCGTTGTCTGATATAAACCTGAAGTATGCAGCCATAGATGCTTACGTGACCTACTAGTTGTACAAGAAGATCCATTTTTTTCTACGTTACCTCGTGTTTTGCCCTATTTGCAAGAGGGAAGACGAGCTTAGGGGAGCCCTTTGTAGAAAATGCAGAATAGCTAAGTTTGAAGCTGCATATGCAAAGAAAATGGTTGCATCTGAAGCGGTGACGAGAGAGGCTGCGAAATGATAGAGAGGCTGCAATGAAGCAAAGAAATGAGAGGCAAGATCTTCTAGAGGCAACAATCAGGCATGTGATGCACCGCTAATTGTGCCGCAGGGTGCTGAAGATATGGAAGCCAAGTTAGATCCCAGGTGGGACGAACTTGCATTTCGTGAGCTATGGAGGGCCAATAATGTAAGATCCACCTGGAATGCTCGCAGTTGGTCGCCTAGGAACGATGGCAAGCGCCTCAAGTGGTCTGATGAGAAGTGAATTAAGTTTTACTTCTCACTATTATGTTTCTATTTTGTGGAACTCGGTTATCTTATCAAGATGTCTAGCACCTCAAGTGAGAGTAGTAAAATAAATTTAACCTTGTTTGTGTTATGTTTATGTATGTGTCTTGTAGCTTGTCAAGATGGTAGCTCGTTAACTGGCAGTTTGAAAGAGTACCCTTTTCCTCTCTCGCTAAACAGATATGTTTGCCCAAATTGGTAGCAAATCTAGAGAAGATTCTCTCTTCGATAATTCATTCCCTTTTGGACCTCTTTTTGCCTTCGATCAGGTAGCAAATCTAGAGCAGCAAATTGCACCAGGCAGAATACATTCATTCGGAAAACAAAACAAATGTAGATATATATGTGTGCAACTAAATAGGATATAGCGATAGAAAGTAGGTTGCTTAACGAGGTTTGATGCATTCAGCCAGAAATAGGATGCAAGCAGAATATAGAAAATCAAAAGAAGTCGCTTAGCAAAGAAGCCTTCAAGCAGCACATTCAAGGCCTCCGCCTCCTCCCTCTGGCGCTTCCTCCACTTCTTGCTGCCTAGTCCCTTGATCTTGCGGGCCTTGGGACTGATTGGAGGCATGCAACCCTCTTTGATGGCCACCTGTCGGAGGTTTCGGAGGTGAATGTCGAGAGCCTGGTGTTCAGCGATGTAGGCGTTGATGTTCACGGTCTCACGCTTGCCGCCTTTGTGGATGCCGGAGCCCGTGGCCTCTGCATGCTTCAGTAAGGTGTTGAAGTCGGTGCCGCCAGCGTGACTCACCCAGCAGTAGGCGATCCCCTTGCGGAAGGGGTAGCTGTAGTCGCCGCCCCTGAAGAAGGCATCTTACTGGCCGACCCGCAGCCTCCTCAGCACCTAACGAGCCTTGGTATGAATGGACTCGTCATCGCTGCAGACGTCGCTGCCGGAAACCTATTGGAAGAAAAGGAAAATGGGGGAGTAGATAATGTAAGAAGATCGAGCAATCAAAATGCGAACAAGCGAATCCTAATAAACCAAGATCTAGCATCCAACGATGGGAACGGTAGAAGAACCAGGGGAGGGGAGCAAACCCTAGTTACCTCCGACCATGGGTCGTCGATGTCGGCCTTGTAGGGGTTCAGCGAAGCGATGTACTTATTTGCATTGTAGGTGCCCAAGAAGTGCTTGATTTGCTTGTGACCGGTGGGGGCCTCGACTGGGGCCTGGACAGGGACGACGGCTGCTTTCAACGCGTCGAGGGGGCGGCAAGGAGACAGGGGCCTCCTCGCTGGTGGCCTCGGAGGCGACGATGTCCCCCTTATCCTCCTCGGCCATCGCCGGCATGGACGGGGTATTCTCGAGAGTTTGCGGATGTTGGTGGGACAGTGGAGAGGGTTGCGTGGGGAGAGTGAGCGAGAGTGAGAGTGGGTGTGCAGAGAGGGGCTCTATAGTTAAGGTGGATGGAAGCAAGGCACGTTTCATTGCACCACCGTGGAACGCGCCGCGCAGTCTACTGCATCATGCACCGCGACACATGCATGGTACGTCACGTTTTTTCCCGGGCCATGCATGGCAGTTCTGAATTGAGCCGCATGCAAAGGGCGCATACACAATTTCTATGTACGAAGTTTGACACGACCCTCAAATTGGCGATAGTTAAAAGTGGAAATGTAGAGGGGAAGGTAGGTGGCTGTACGGCGAGATTTGTGGGGTTGTGCTAGATCGGGTAGAGGGATGTGTTGATGACTGTGAGTGACTCGATGAAGGCGGAGACGTTAGGTATCGTCGAGCTTAGCTCTTCGGCCTTCGTCTAGCGCGTGCAAGTTTCTTACGGTCGGGCCTAGTTGGAAGTAAGATTGAGATCCGCTGCGTAAAAAATGGGATATGTCTTATTAAAATCAAGTAGCAATAAATTGCAGCTGTCCATCAATGATCGTGCACTCGATGACGCATGCGTTGTGGCGTAGTAGTAGCAGTAGTAGGCTTTTTAGACTTGATTAAACATGACATGACCGCTCGACGACTTTTTCCATGGACGGCATCGTGTTCCTTCTTATAGAAGTCTCGCTGAGGGAGACGACCGTGCTGTCTCACGCTATACTGTTAAGGGAACGACGTGTGCAATGATCATCGTTGGATCGCATAGAATCAACGGTTGGTGCGCACAATCTGCGTGACAACAGTGACAACCAATCAGGGAGTAGCAGACAGGGTGAGCACAGGTTTGGGCTTCTATGAAAGATAGAGAGAGGGGGCAAAATTGAGTAGTACCACATAAAACCAAGGGCGAAACTGAGTAGTATAAAAATGGAAAGTGAGTGTCTTGTACAATGAAATACATCATGGCATACATCAAATTATGCCAAGATATATCCACTAGAGTTCATTGGATGTGTGTTCTTCTCATAAACCACATGGACCCACTAGAGTTCATTGCATGTGTGTTATTGTCATAAACCACATGGATCCACCGGTGTCATCGAATGTGTGTTCTTTTCATAAACCACACGTTGAAACCACATAAGGATCCACCGGTGTCATTGGATGTGTGTTCTTTTCATGAACCACACCCAGTATCATTGGATGTGTGTTCTTCTCACAAACTACACATGGATCCACCGGTGTCATTGCATGTATGTTCTTTTCATGAACCACACATGGATCCACCCAGTGTGATTGCATGTGTGTTCTTCTCACAAACCACATAAGGATCCACCAGTGTCATTGCATGTCTGTTCTTTTCATGAACCACACATGGATCCCCCTAGTGTGATTGCATGTGTGTTCTTCTCACAAACCACATAAGGATCCACTAGTGTCATTGCATGTTTGTTCTTTTCATGAACCACACACAGTGTCATTGGATGTCTGTTCTTCTCACAAACCACACATGGATCCACCAGTGTCATTGGATGTGTGTTCTTTTCATGAACCACACACAGTGTCATTGGATGTCTGTTCTTCTCACAAACCACATAAGGATCCACCAGTGTCATTGCATGTGGTCATTGCATCTGTGTTCTTCTAAACAAACCATACGTGGATCCACCAGTGGCCATTGCATGTCTGTTCTTCTCATGAACCACATCTAGAGTCATCGCATGTGTGTTCTTCTCACAAACCACATAAGGATCCACCAGTGTCATTGGATGTGTGTTCTTTTCATGAACCACACCCAGTGTCATTGCATGTGTGTTCTTCTAACAAACCACACATGGATCCACTAGTGTCATTGGATGTGTGTTCTTTTCACAAACCACAGCTAGAGTCATTGCATTTGTGTTCTTCTCACAAACAACGTAAGGATACACCAGTGTCATTGCATGTGTGTTCTTTTCACAAACCACAGCTATAGACATTGGATGTGTGTTCTTCTCACAAACCACATAAGGATCCACTAGTGTCATTGCATGTATGTTCTTCTCATGAACCACGGCTAGAGTCATTGCCTGTGTGTTCTTCTCACAAACCACATAAGGATCCACCAGTCTCATTGGATGTGTGTTCTTTTCATGAACCACACCTAGAGTCATTGTATGTCTGTTCTTCTCACAAACCACATAAGGATCCACCAGTGTCATTGCATGTGTGTTCTTCTCACAAACCACACCTGGAGTCATTGCATGTGTGTTATTTTCATGAACCACACTCATTCTCATTGGATGTGTGTTCTTTTCATGAACCACACCCAGTGTCATTGGATGTGTGTTCTTCTCTCAAACCACACATGGATCCACTAGTGTTATTGCATGTATGTTCTTTTCATGAACCACACATGGATCCACCCAGTGTGATTGCATGTCAGTTCTTCTCACAAACCACATAAGGATCCACCGATGTCATTGGATGTGTGTTCTATTCATGAACCATACACAGTGTCATTGGATGTCTGTTCTTCTCACAAACCACATAAGGATCCACCAGTGTCATTGCATGTGTGTTCTTCTAAACAAACCACACATGGATCCACCAGTGGTCATTGCATGTCTGTTCTTCTCATGAACGACATCTAGACTCAACGCATGTGTGTTCTTCTCACAAACCACATAAGGATCCACCAGTGTCATTGGATGTGTGTTCTTTTCATGAACCACACCCAGTGTCATTTCATGTGTGTTCTTCTAACAAACCACACATGGATCCACCAGTGTCATTGGATGTGTGTTGTTTTCACAAACCACAGCTAGAGTCATTGCATGTGTGTTCTTCTCACAAACCACATAAGGATACACCAGTGTCATTGCACGTGTGTTCTTCTCACAAACCACATAAGGATCCACCAGTGTCATTGCATGTATGTTCTTCTCATGAACCACAGCTAGAGTCATTGCATGTGTGTTCTTCTAAACAAACCACACATGGATCCACCAAAGGTCATTGTATGTCTGTTCTTCTCATGAACCACATCTAGAGTCATAGCATGTCAGTTCTTCTCACAAACAACATAAGGATACACCAGTGTAATTGCATGTCTATTCTTCTCATGAACCACATCTAGAGTCATTGCATGTCTATTCTTCTCACAAACCACATAAGGATCCACCAGTGTCATTGGATGTGTGTTCTTCTCATGAACCACACACAGTGTTATTGGATGTTTGTTCTTTTCATGAACCACACAAGCATCCACCAGTGTCATTAGATGTGGGTTCTTCTCACAAACCATAGCTATATTCATCGCATGTGTCTTCTTCTCACAAACCACATAAGGATCCACCCGTGTCATTGGATGTGTGTTCTTCTCATGAACCACACCCAGAGTCATTGCATGTGTGTTCTTCTCACAAACCACATAAGGATCCACCAGTGTCATTGGATGTGTGTCCTTTTCATGAACCTCACCTAGAGTCATTGTATGTCTGTTCTTTTCACAAACCACATAAGGATCCACCAGTATCATTGAATGTGTGTTCTTCTCACAAACCACAGCTAGAGTCATTGCATGTGTGTTCTTTTCATGAACTACACCCAGTGTCATTGGATGTGTGTTCTTTTCATGAACCACACCCAGTGTCATTAGATGTGTGTTGTTCTCACAAACCATGCATGGATCCACCAGTGTCATTGCATGTCTGTTTTTTCATGAACCACACATGGATCCACCCAGTGTGATCGCATGTCAGTTCTTCTCACAAACCACATAAGGATCCACCACTATCATTGCATGTCTGTTCTTTTCATGTACCACATCTATATTCATTGCATGTTTATTCCTCTAAACAAACCACAGATGGATCCACCAGTGTCATTGCATCTAGTCATTGCATGTGTGTTTTCTAAACAAACCACACATGGATCCACTAGTGGTCATTGCATGTTTGTTCTTCTCATGAACCACATCTAGAGTCAACGCTTGTGTGTTCTTCTCACAAACCACATAAGGATCCACCGGTGTCATTGCATGTATGTTCTTCTCATGAACCACAGCTAGAGTCATTGCATGTGTGTTCTTCTAAACAAACCACACATGGATCCACCAGGGGTCATTGCATGTATGTTCTTCTCATGGACCACATCTAGAGTCATCGCATGTCAGTTCTTCTTACAAACCACATAAGGATACACCAGTGTAATTGCATGTTTGTTCTTCTCATGAACCACATCTAGAGTCAGTGCATGTCTATTCTTCTCACAAACCACATAAGGATCCACCAGTGTCATTGGATGTGTGTTCTTCTCATGAACCACACATAGTGTCCTTGGATGTCTATTCTTTTCATGAACCACACAAGGATCCACCGGTGTCATTGGATGTGTGTTCTTCTCACAAACCATAGCAATAGTCATTGGATGTGTGTTCTTCTCACAAACCACATAAGGATCCACCAGTGTCATTGGATGTGCGTTCTTTTCATGAACCACACCCAGAGTCATTGTATGTTTGTTCTTCTCACAAATCACATAAGAATCCACCAGTGTCATTGCATGTGTGTTCTTCTCACAAACCATAGCTAGAGTCATTGCATGTGTGTTATTTTCATGAACCACACCCAGTGTCATTGGAAGTGTGTTGTTTTCATGAACCACACCCAGTGTCATTGGATGTGTGTTCTTCTCACAAACCACACATGGATCGACCAGTGTCATTGCATGTCTATTATTTTCATGAACTACACATGGATCCACCTAGTGTGATTGCATGTTAGTTCTTCTCACAAACCACATAAGGATCCACCAGTGTCATTGCATGCCTGTTCTTTTCATGAACCACATCTAGAGTCATTGCATGTTTGTTCCTCTAAACAAACCACACATGGATCCACAGTGTCATTGCATTTGTGTTCTTCTAAACAAACCACACATGGATCCACTAGTGGTCATTGCATGTATGTTCTTCTCATGAACCACATCTAGAGTCAACGCATGTGTGTTCTTCTCACAAACCACATAAGGATCAACCAGTGTCATTGGATGTGTGTTCTTTTCATGAACCACACCTAGTGTCATTGCATGTGTGTTCTTCTAACAAAACACACATGGCTCCACCAGTGTCATTGGATGTGTGTTCTTTTCACAAACCACAGCTAGAGTCATTGCATGTGTGTTCTTCTCACAAACCGCATAAATATCCACCAGTGTCATTGGATGTGTGTTCTTTTCATGAATCACACCCAGAGTCATTGCATGTTTGTTCTTCTCACAAACCACATAAGGATCCACCAGTGTTATTGCATATTTGTTCCTCTAAAAGAAACCACACATGGATCCACCAGTGTCATTGCATGTGGTCATTGCATGTGTGTTCTTCTAAACAAACCACACATGGATCCACCAGTGATCATTTCATGTCTGTTCTTCTCATGAACCACATCTAGAGTCATTGCATGTGTGTTCTTCTCACAAACCACATAAGGATCCACTAGTGTCATTGGATGTGTGTTCTTTTCATGAACCACACCCAGTGTCATTGCATGTGTGTTCTTCTAACAAACCACACATGGATCCACCGGTGTCATTGGATGTGTGTTCTTTTCACAAACCACAGCTAGAGTCATTGCATGTGTGTTCTTCTCACAAACCACATAAGGATACACCAGTGTCATTGCATCTGTGTTCTTCTCACAAACCACAGCTATAGTCATTGGATGTGTGTTCTTCTCACAAACCACATAAGGATCCACCAGTGTCATTAGATGTGTGTTCTTCTCATGAACCACGCCCAGAGTCATTGCATGTGTGTTCTTCTGACAAACCACATAAGGATCCACCAGTGCCATTGGATGTGTGTTCTTTTCATGAACCACACCCAGATTCATTGTATGTCTATTCTTCTCACAAACCACATAAGGATCCACCAGTGTCATTGCATGTGTGTTCTTCTCACAAACCACAGCTAGAGTCATTGCATGTGTGTTCTTTTCATGAACCACACCCAGTGTCATTGGATGTGTGTTCTTTTCATGAACCACACCCAGTGTCATTGGATGTGTGTTCTTCTCACAAACCACACATGGATCCACCAGTGTCATTGCATGTCTATTCTTTTCATGAACCACACATGGATCCAAATAGTGTGATTGCATGTCAGTTCTTCTCACAAACCACATAAGGATCCACTAGTGTCATTGCATGTCTGTTCTTTTCATGAACCACATCTAGAGTCATTGCATGTTTGTTCCTCTAAACAAACCACACATGGATCCACCAGTGTCATTGCATGTGGTTATTGCATGTGTGTTCTTCTAAACAAACCACACATGGATCCACCAGTGGTCATTGCATGTTTGTTCTTCTCATGAACCACATCTAGAGTCATCGCATGTGTGTTCTTCTCACAAACCACATAAGGATACACTAGTGTCATTGCATGCGTGTTCTTCTCACAAACCACATAAGGATCCACCAGTGTCATTGCATGTATGTTCTTCTCATGAACCACAGCTAGGGTCATTGCATGTATGTTCTTCTAAACAAACCACACATGGATCCACCAGTGGTCATTGCATGTCTATTCTTCTCATGAACCACATCTAGAGTCATCGCATGTCAGTTCTTCTCACAAACCACATAAGGATACACCAGTGTAATTGCATGTATGTTCTTCTCATGAACCACATCTAGAGTCATTGCATGTCTGTTCTTCTCACAAACCACATAAGGATTCACCAGTGTCATTGGATGTGTGTTCTTCTCATGAACCACACACAGTGTCATTGGATGTCTATTCTTTTCATGAACCACACAAGGATCCACCAGTGTCATTGGATGTGTGTTCTTCTCACAAACCACATAAGGATCCACCAGTGTCATTGCATGTATGTTCTTCTCATGAACCACACCCAGTGTCACTGGATGTGTGTTCTTCTCACAAACCACACATGGATCCATCAGTGTCATTGCATGTGTGTTCTTTTCATGAACAACACCTAGTGTGATTGAATGTCAGTTCTTCTCACAAACCACATATGTATCCACCAGTGTCATTGCATGTAAGTTCTTCTCACAAACCACATAAGGATCCACCAGTGTCATTGCATGTCTGTTCTTTTCATGAACCACATCTAGAGTCATTACATGTTTGTTCCTCTAAACAAACCACACATGGATCCACCAGTGGTCATTGCATGTATGTTCTTCTCATGAACCACATCTAGAGTCATCGCATGTGTGTTCTTCTCACAAACCACATAAGGATACACCAGTGTCATTGCATGTGTGTTCTTCTCACAAACCACAGCTATAGTCATTGGATGTGTGTTCTTTTCACAAACCACATAAGGATCCACCAGTGTCATTGGATGTGTGTTCTTTTCATGAACCACACCTAGAGTCATTGCATGTATGTTCTTGTCACAAACCACATAAGGATCCACCAGTGTCATTGGATGTGTGTTCTTTTCATGAATCACACCAAGTGTCACTAGATGTGTGTTCTTCTCTCAAACCACACATGAATCCACTAGTGTCATTGGATGTGTGTTGTTTTCATGAACCACGACCAGTGTGATTGCATGTGTGTTCTTCTCACAAACCACATAAGGATCCACCAGTGTCATTGCATGTATGTTCTTTTCATGAACCACACCCAGTGTCATGGCATGTCTGTTCCTCTCATAAACCACACATGGATCCACCATTGGACCGAGTCTTCTAGAAGGCTCGCCCTAACACAGTTGTTCTGCTTGACGATTGTTACATACCGTTCGATCGGGGCGCTTGGACGATTGGGATGGTCTTCGTGAGAGCGATCTGCGAGTAGGCTGTTCTGCGACATGATTGGCCACGCTTGCTCTAGACAAACTGGCAACACCGGGTGCTCCCCTGTTGCGAGTGTCATGACTCATGAGTCCAGTGGGCCATATCCCAGTGTCACGTCCCCATTACTTCTCTTCCTCCTCGTACTTATCTTCCTTCCCCTCGAAGCACCTTTCCCCACTTCACTCCCATCCTACCGTAGCCGCAAGCCGACGGAGCCTCCATCCCAATCCCCTATCTAGCTACCACCCCCTCCCCTCTCACCATGGGTTCAAGGGGAGACGGCGAGGAAACGCGTCATGATGACAAGGACGGTGATTTCGATGTGAGTCGTATCATCTCTATATCTATCATCTGTGGCCAGTAATCTATTTTTGAGCTAGATCTACTCTGTTTACTCATGCGCGTATGATGTGTTAGGCGAACCAGACGATGTATGACTCCGACTATCACGGTTTAGCGGATGAAGACAGTCCTTTGCTATGTAAACATGGACATGTGTCTGCTAAATTTGTAGCGTTTGAAGGATGAAATCAGGCAGGAGGTTTCTACGGTGTCAAGGACATCGTGCAATGATGCAAGGCGGAAGTTGCGGTGTTGTCAAATGGGTAGATCCAGAGTGGCCCAAATTGATGCAGAAAACGCTGGACAAAACTATGGGATATGACTGTTGAGTTGAAATAATCTGTAGTCAGCTCACTTCTTAACAGTGTTGAGATGAAGATTGGGACCCAGTTGACACGACCAAGCTTAACCGAGATCTCAGGAGGGTGCAAGACAAGGTTAGCAAAGTCGAGAAGGAGAGGGACGTGACGTTGGCCCTGAAGGCTAAAGCAGAGCAAGAACTGACTCAAGCAAGGAATGATCTTCACTAGGTCAAAGTCCTGCAGTTCACAACTACGAGTATTGACAAGTGCATGAGGAAAAATACGGAAAAAAAATTGAAGTTGTGTAAGGAAGATGCTAAAAGGAAGGAGTAGACGAATCGATCCTTGCTCTCGCCGAAAGATGCGCATCGGGCTAAGATTAGGAAGATCAAGGAGATGTGTGATAACTAGTTCTATTTAGCTTGAGCTCCGTGCCTTTTTAAGTTGTAATAGTAGTACTTGTTGACCTAGTGGTCCGAACTAGTGGTCCCAGAGTCCTAGGAGGAAAAAAATTGGTCTCCCGTTATTCTGTCTTAACCCTGCATCACTTCCTTTTGTCTGATCATGGTGGTATTCTGACATTGGTGGTTTGTTTAAACGTAATCTATGTGGATTGTGCCGCATGCAAATGGCACAGCCACAATTTATAAAGTGGAAGCACGTACACCCGGTTAATGGAGATCCGGGAGCTTTGCCAGACGCAGGGGATGCAGGAGCAGGGAGGCGGTGAGATAGACGGGCTCAAGCGTCTCGCATTATCGGTTGCCATTGCTATTTATGTTGCCATGTCGTTCTGCAGCATCTGAAATAAGTTGCTGCTTCGTGGAGTGTGGAAGCTTAAATGATTTATTTCTGTGCCACTTACATTCTGTCGTATTTGGAGACCTCCTGCCCCTCAGCAATCGTGGAACTGGTGTTGCGTGTTTTCAGATAGTAGTGGCACAATTAAAATTTCGGATTCAACTACTGACACGGGCGTTTCCAAACCCTAAGTCATGGTACATTTTACTCAGAGAATGTGGGTAGATTGTTTCGCCCAGCAAAGTACCACACACAGAGCTCCAGAATTTAACCGGATTACATATATAGGTTCAAGTTCAACACATTACTATGCATCTTCATTGCCAGCAGCCTTCTTCCCCAGCCTGGGTGCCAAGCCTTCACGTCCACTGGCTTCTTCATTTCCTGCCTTCTTCCTCTTCCTCGGTGCCAATTTTCTTAGCTTCACGTACTCTGCATCACCGGGACAATGGGCATCAGAATCGTGTCCAACATCATCTTTCCACTCGTTTCGGGCAGCAAAATGACTGACCCGGCAGTCATGTTTCTAACCTTGCGGCGCTTCCTGTCAAAGAAACAAGATTGTTGCATAACTGGCCAATATCTACAGAGTAAATAAAACAAAAATTACAATTCAGCACAAACATGCGAACCCCAAGAGACTTTTGCTTACCAGGAGCTAATTGGGTTCGAGCAACCACCCTGTCCAAGAATAGAAGGCGACTCGATTCGGCAGCTTTCACATCCAGTACATCACAATTCAGCTTAAACATGCAAGCCGAAGCATACCTTTTCATCAACCCAATTAGCTGACTGTCACATGTTAGAGGAACCATGATGCCACGTTCATCCATGAAGCTGAACTTTGCAGTCTGCTTCGACCATAATTCATCATGATTACGCAGAGCAGCAACCATACCAGATATAGTGCAGATCTGCGCAGGCGCTTCTTCCATCGTGATACAATGGTGTCCATACCACTTGCCCTTAGAGTCGTACCTGAAGGGGACTACCGTAACCAGGTAAGGGTGGTCCGTGGAGATCCCACTTGACAGAAAACTATGGACAAAATATGTTTGTCAGCATTGGGCTAACAAACAATTTGAGGTTCAGTAGCTAGCTAGCAGTTATAATTAGTGCGAAAAGCAAAGAGAAGGGTAGCTCACCCGCTTGTAGCCAGAACTTCTTCTTCCTTGGTAGTAGGATCTGCCATCCTCCGAGCTACTCGGCTCGTCGGTGGCGGAGGCGGGCTAGAGCCTCGCAACGGCGGCTATGGCATGCGCCGTTGGAGCTCGGGATCAGCGACTAGGCGCAGCAACTTGGCACCGGAAGTCAAATGTCCGAAGGGATCGTCCTGCCTGGAGGGTGGATTCCGATGCCGCCGGTGCTAGGGGAAAGGTGGGAATAGATTTGTGAAATTGGTCAACACATCCAATCCACTTAGTTACTCGATTTGCCAAAGAGGTTACCGCGTTGGCGGTCACGTCACGGACAGATGACCGACATGGGGGTCCCGACCGTCTACTTCACGGGGCAGTTTAACGGAATGTTTGAATTTGGCAGGGGTGAGATGGGTTTACCTCGAAATGGCCCCTCTCAGTAGTTGGCGGCCAAACATTTCGAAACGAGGCAATTGTAGGCAACTTAGGTACCGCCATGCGCTGGCCTGTGAACTTTGGTACCACAGACGAACAGGCCCAGGAGAACCCGCCCCTCCCCCCTCCCCCGTGAATACCTTGCCAGATGGATGAGGGTAAGGGAAACCCTGGAGGGTGACCGTGCTGACGAACTTGTCTACCACTTCGTGGAAGGGCTCTCGCCCGGAACACTCCTCCAGCATACCCTCTGAAGATGGCAGGCCGCAGGCCTTCTCACCCTTGGTGAGATGGTCGTAATCGTTAATGAATATGCGGACATTGAGGAGAACACTTAGGCTATGCCTGGGCCCGAAGCTGGAGGAAGCAACAACAATGGCCCGTCTCCATCACCTTCCACATCCGCCGTCAATAACAACGAAGCCAAGTCCGACTTAGTCCTCGACGCACTATATGCCGACATCAACATGGATGGCGGCAACTCATACGCTAACTCGGAGGAATACGATGCTGTTATGAGGGAGATCAAGCAGGAGATCGAGAAGGAGGAACGTGCCGAGAAAACCAACACTTCCCATCAGGTGCTCGTCGCCATCGGTAGCATGATGGAAGAAGACGGATAGGAACTGGAACCTGAGCGAGCTCCACCCACACCTGCGATTACTAGAGCGGTAGAGGCAAAGAAGGCTGCTATGCCCCCTCCGGCTGTCCCCTCGCAGCAGGCGTAGGAACTTACCATAGGCCCTAGTACTGCCAAGGAAACAAATTTACCGCCACCGCCACCATCAACGTCTGCAGCTAACAACCCTTTGGTTACCCCCGCCAACAAGGCGATATATGGTGCACTCCTCGTCGAGCCCATCACCATCACCCATATCCAGAGTGTTACGTAGCTTGATGAGAAGCATGTAGAAAACGTCGCAGAGGCCAAGTGCATTGCAGAATAGGGCGCTTAGCTAGACAAGGACATGGCCAGGGCACAACAATCCATCAATGCGGCAAGAGCAATGGAGGCTGAGTACAAGAAGCTGATGTTAAAGGACAAAGCAAAGAAGGTACCGTCTCATGTCGTCGAAGACCTTGGCGTTCGGCACAAGTTGGGATATAAGGGAGCAATACCACAAAAGCCACCCCATACATTGATTCAGGGGGGGCAAGTAATGCCAACTCCCGCCCTTAACATTGTCGTCGCCAAGACCCTCCTTGAACAGGAAAGGTCGCCAGAGGCGGTGGCTTAGGTCTATGACCTCGTAGCCAAGGCTTGCAAGCAACAGGAGAAGGCCATGTCGCAAAGGCTTGATTCCAATCCAGAGCTTTGCCAGTTAACCCTAAACGGTCGTCGAAGGCCTAGATCTCCCTACGATGAAGGATCCCACACACTCTCCACTTAGCGAAGACGTAGGGATGTGCATAACAGGGCTGATGCCATACCCATATCCTCCGACTATGAAGATAAGGCTCACCCCCTTAGATCGCCGAGACCCCCACCATCCCGGCGTCACGAGGAGCAACAGCCATGCCACCGTAAAGCATGCCACCTCCTAGGAATCCCCAGTTTGGTATCGATATGCGTGACCATGGCGGGCAGCCCTGGCATGCCGAAGAGAACAGCGGCAATGAGGGACACAGGAGCAGATCCTACAAGGAATCACCATGTCCGACAAGCAATCGGGGCAGACGTGAGGATTCGCATGGAGGGAGTAGCAAGAAGGCTAACCCACCGCCGCCACCGCCACCGTTGGCACCCACCAGCCATCATGGCGGAGGAAATGGCGGATCCAAAAGATCACACCACAACTCTCCTCCCAAAGACAGAATAGGGAAGCAACTGGAGCCATACGACACGCGTTCACGGCTGGACAAGATCCAAGAAGCGCAGGAGCTCCCATATCTTGGGCCACGTTGTTTTGGACCGGTAATACGAGGCACATCTTATCCAACGGGCCTCCGGATTGACAAGACCATCAAGCCTTATGACGGCACTACCAGGACAATTACATGGTTGCAGGACTATAGCGAAGCGATTCACATCGCTGGGGGAAACCCTAATGTTGTTGTTAAGTACCTCCCGCATATGCTTACCGGCACCGCCCGATAATGGATTGATGACTTGCCGGAGAAATCAATCTGCAATTGGTTGGACATGCATGCAGCGTTCACCAAGAACTTCGAGCGTACGTACAAAGTTCCCTGCACTATCGGAGAACTACAGCAGTGCATACAAGAAAAGGATGAATCCTCTCATTCTTACCTTTCCTGCTGGCTAGATATGAAAAATTCATGCACGGGGGTACACGAACAAACCGCTATGGTCGCCTTCATCGATGGTCTGGAGAAGGGGACTCTGCTCCGGCATACGTTGAAACGCAAGCAAGACAACAACAAGCTCAACCTCAATGCAATGATCGCCATGGCTAGCGAATTCGCCGCTGCTAATGACGACACGTGCGGATCGTTGCCAGCAATAGCAATCCCTACCCAGGCCTGAAAAATAAATAACAACAAGCGGAAGACTCCACCTGAAGAAAAGCAAACATCCGACATGGTCGCCACAATGTTCACGGGCAGAGGTGGAGGCAGACAGCATGGTCGTAGCCGGGGGGCTGGCCATGGTCAGCAGAGGAGTGATTCTACACCCTCAGCGCTCCGTGTTCCCCAAACGTACAAATAGTATCGCAATATGTCGTGTTTCGTCCACCTCGACGCAAAGGGCAAGGCCACCCACACCAACCGCCAATGCAAGTTTGTCAACAACCTCAAGGAAGACCCTGAATCCAGCTACAAGCAAAGTCGGAAGAACAGACCCCATGGAATGGGCAAAGGGAAGAAGAAGGAAGAGGAGTCTAAGGATTCAAGTGACATGGTTGAAGACGTGGAACCCAAGTCTGCCGACAAGAGCGATGGCAAGGGAAAAAACCCTGTCGAGAAGAAGGCCCCGGTCTACCACATTTTCCTTGGTACTCTCACCGTCCGGGCCCAAAAAACCTCTCCAAGGATACTGATGGCCACACTCCTTCCGGTTCCCCAATATGTCAGGTGGTCGGAGATTCCAATTACTTGGGATAGGAAGGATCATCCAGATCTTATCCCAACAGAGAACCAGTATGCCATGATCATCAATCCATTGATTGACGGCACAGAGTTCACAAAGTGCCTCGTGGATAGTGGAAGCAACATCAACATCATGTACCTGGATATACTACAAAAGATGAACTTGACGGAGACCCAACTAAGGAAAAGCAACACCATGTTCCATGGTGTTGTCCCTGGCCAACAAGCTAATTCCCTGGGCTGCATCACTCTTCCGGTCGCTTTTGGTGATGTCAATAATTACCGCCAAAAATGCATGACCTTTGAAGTGGTGCCCTTCAAGAGCGTGTACCACGTCATCTTTGGACGTGACATATTCCACTCCTTCCTTGCAAGGCCATGCTTTGTCTACAACAAGCTCAAGATACCCGGAACCAACGACATCATCACCGTTGACGGAAGCTTCACCAAGGCACGGGAGTGCGAGCTTAGTGAGGCCGCCTTCACCGAAGCGGTCCTCTACGGTGAGGAGTTCAAAGAGATCCAGAGCTAGGTCGATGCCTTGGAGGTGTCGGCTTTGAAGAAGCAAATCACTAATACCGAACCCGCATTCAAGGCCGCCATCAAGACCAAGAAGGTGGAGCTTGTTGAAGGAGATTCCTCCAAGACCACCTCCATTGGCACGGACCTGGATCCCAAATAGGAAAGCCCGCTCGTTGAGTTCCTCCTTGAGAATAGGGACATCTTTGCCTGGCAACCTGTCGACATGAAATGTGTACCTAGGGAACTTGCCGAGCATAGCTTGAATATTGATCCTAATGCTAAACCAGTGAAACAACCTCTACGACACTTTGGTGACGAAAGAGACGTGTTATAGGCAAAGAAATAGCTAGGTTACTTAAGGTTGGCTTTATCCGAGAAGTTATTCACACCCGATGGGTGGCAAATCCTGTACTTGTCCCCAAAAAGAGAACCAAAGAATTAAGAATGTGCATTGATTACACCGGCTTGAACAAAGCGTGTCCGAAGGAACCGTTTTCTTTGCCTCGCATTGACCAAGTCATTGACTCAACGACTAGCTTGGAACTTCTGTGTTTTCTTGACACTTACTCAGGTTACCACCAAATCCGGGTGCGAAAGTCAGACCAACTAGCCACTTCGTTCACCACATCCTACGGCACATACTGCTACATTACGATGCCCTTTGGCTGAAAAATGCTGGTACTACATATCAGCGGACGATGTAGCGTTGCCTACATGACCAAATAGGTCGCAACGTACATGCTTATGTGGACGATATCGCGGTGATGTCAAATAAATCAAATGATCTCATCGCTGACTTGCAAAAAACCTTCGACAATCTTCGGAAGTACAACATGATGCTCAACCCCAAGAAGTGCGTCTTCGGGATACCATCCGGCAAATTGTTGGGCTTCATCATTTCACACCGCGGAATTGAGGTCAGCCCGGAGAAAATCAAGGCCATCCTTGACATTAAATGCCTGACATGCTTGAAGGACATACAAAGGCTAACAGGCTGCATAGCAGCAGTAAGCCGGTTCATTAGGCGACTTGGAGAGAAGGCCATGCCGCTCTACAAGTTGCTAAAGAAGGCAGAAAATTTTATATGGACGGACGAAGCAGATGCAACACTTCAGGTGTTGAAGAAAATACTCTCCTCCGGACCAATACTCGCAGCACTGGTATGAAGGGAGACTGTGTTAGTTTACATGGCGGCAACCAACTGGGTCATCAACATCGTCATCATGGTGGACGCAAGGAACCAACACACGAATATGGAGTTCAGCGACCAGTTTACTATGTAAACGAGGTCTTGACGGAATCCAAGCTGCATTACCCGCACTACCAGAAGATAGCTTATGAAGTTTTCCTTGCTTCACGGAAGCTAAGGCATTACTTCCAGGAGCACCCTATCACAGTAGTAAGCAAATCTCCACTGTCCAACATCATTAACAATAGAGATGCTACAGGAAGAGTGGCAAAGTGGGGCATTGAACTTGCCGCCTTTGAAATCACCTACAAGAGATGCGACGCTATCAAATCATAGGCATTGGTGGATTTTATTGCAGATTAGACAGAACTACCAGAAGACACTCCTGTACCAGAGCCAGAATATTGGGTGATGCACTTTGACGAATCAAAGCTACTCAACGGCTCAGGGGCTGGTGTATTATTACAATCACCAATAGGGGAGAAATTGCAATATGTCTTGCAGATCCACTTCAACGCTACCAACAACATGGCGGAGTATGAGGCCCTCATTCACAGACTTTGGGTAGCCAAGGATATTGGCATCAAACACATAGTTTGCTGTGGAGATTACGACTTGGTTGCCCAGCAGGTGGCTGGCACCTGGAACGCGCGGAACCCTATGATGGCAGCATATCGAGACGAAGTAGACGAAATAGCCAAGCGTTTCGATGGCTACAAAGTCAAGTACGTCAAAAGGGAGGAGAATGAGGCGGCAGATCTGTTGTCAAAGCTTGGATCCGCTCGCCGACCAATTCCGCCAGACATTCTCCTGGAGCATTTACGGACCCCATCCATGAAGGGAGCGGACCCTGACAACCCGGATAGAGTGGACTCATTTGTTAATTCTGTAACAATGACCTCTCTGGCTTGGACAAAACCATTCACGGACTATCTACAAGACGGAACTTTGCCCACCAACAGAGTCAAAAGCTGACAAATAGTATGCAGAGCAAAAGGCTACATCATCATTGATGGTTAGCTATACAAAAGAAGTACCACATGAGTTTTCCTATGATCCGTCTCCTAGCAGCAAGGTATCAATATCCTTAGATAAATACATCTCGGAGATTGCGGGCATCACGCCGCTCCGCGATCGTTGGTGACCAAGGCCTTCCGAAAAGGATTCTATTGGTTAACTGTCAAGGCGGATGCTGACAAGTTGGTACAAACATGTCTCGGGTGTCAGTTTTATCCAAGACAACCCAATGTTCCAGCTCACGAATTGCGAACCATACCAATAACTTGGTTGTTTGCAGTCTAGGGGCTTGACATGGTTGGACCTTTGCAAACAGCACCTTGTGTATTTACACACCTGCTAGTACCAGTGGATAAGTTCACAAAATGGATTGAAGCTAAACCCATTAGTAAGATCGATGGGGCAACAACCCTAAAATTTGTCCGGGATCTAGTGGTGAGATTTGGTCTCCCACATAGCATCATCACCGACAACGGCATAAACTCGTCTCTTGGAGAAGTTGAGTAGTACTGTCATGAAAAAGGTATCTGCCTTGACCTAGCATCTATGGCACATCCACAGTCAAATGGACAAGTTGAAAGGGCTAATGGACTAATTCTGCATGGAATCAAGCCACGCTTAGAGGCACCGTTACATAGAGCAGTTGGAGCCTAGGAAGAGGAATTACCATCTGTATTGTGGAGTTTAAGAACAACACCCAATAGATCTACCGACTTGCTCGTTTCTTCATGGTTTATGGAGCAGAAGTCGTCCTACCATTCGACATCCGCCACGATGCACCAAGAGTTGCTGCCTATAAGGAAGATGTCACTAAAGAATCTAGACGCCTATCTGTGGACCTACTCAAGGAAGAGCACGTGCTGGCATGCCAGAGAACCGCCATCTGCCAGCAGAATCTATGTGGCTAATATAATTGCCACGTTAGATAGACATCGCTCATTTAAAGAGGGGGGTCTGGTGCTTAGACTCAAGCAGGAGAAATCACACAAACTATCCCCACCTTGGGAAGGACCATTTGTCATAAGCAAAGCATTGCTCAATGGTTCATATTACCTCGTCGATATCCGCGAGTTGAAAGATAGGCCAAAAAATTGCAAGCGCAAGCAACGTTGTGGCGCCCCGCAAAAACCACTACTAGAAAATCGTGTTGTTTTTGTGCATTGCATCATCATGACCGCATGCTCATGTCATCATGCCACCTTGCATTTGAGCATCGTCATCACCATGAATTTGTTTGTCTGAAACTATTATCGAAAACCTATTTTGTTTTTTCTAATTAAGCCCCGTCTTTATTCAAATACAAAACCCGGGTCTCCGGATTATTTTGTTTTGTCTACCAACGGATTTCAAAAGCCCGGTTTTAAATACTAAAATATTTACTTTATTTTTAGGGGCCATTAGCCGATCCAGGCCGATCGGCCACCCCAGACAAAACCAGAGCTACCCCAAACCTTTTCCTACCTAATCTTAATCTACCCATCCCCAGCCACCTCACCCTAGCCAATCACCGGTCGCCACCTCAACCTGGCCCAATCCTCCCTCCAACCCCTGTGCGCCACCTCAGCCGCTGGACACGCCAAGTTCCTCTCCACTACGCCAGCCACTGGACCCACCCGACAGCTTTTCCGCCCGCGTGCTTCCCACCCGCGCGGACAACCGTCCCGTCCACCCCACCTGCCTTCCTCGATCCCCACGCCCCGCGGGCCCACCAACCCCACGTGCCGCTCACTCCCTCTCTCTCCCCGCTCTTCCTCTCTCCCATTGCATCCCACCGCGCGCCTCCCTTCCTCCCTCGCTCCGGCGCCCGCCGCCGCAAGCGCCAAGCGCCGCCTCCCCGCCTGCCTCCGCGACTTCGCCGACCACCCCGCCCCCTCGCGTCCTCCTCCCTTGCCGGTCGCCCTGCCGACCTCGCCGCGTTCCCCGCCCCGCTCTCCCGTCTCCTCCCTCGCCGACGACCCCGTCGGGCTCCACCCTCGCCGCCGCCGTCCCTCTCCTCCGTGCCGGCCGGAGCTCCGCCGCTTCTCCTCCCCCACACCGGCCTCCTCCTGCTTCTCGGGCTGGCCTCCGCCGCCGCCACGCCGCCAAGCTCTGCGAGCGCCCGTCACCACCGCTGCATGGTCCCGGCCCACGCGCCCTTCCCCTTCTCTGTATCGGCCCGGCCGTCCTCATCCTCGTCCCCGCCTCTGGCCAGGCCGCCATCGCACGCTGTCCTCGGCCTCGCCGGCGACCTTGCTCCCCGGCCACCCGACGCCTCTCCACCGCCACGCTCTTCCCCGCCGCCAGGCCTGCTTCCTCCTCTGCAGGCGCCACCGCCACTCGAGCAGGCCACCGCACCGGCCCCGAGCGCCTTTGGCCCCGTTCCTCTCCACCTCGCTGGCCACCAGCGAGCCCATCTCGCGTCCGGCCGCCCGTCTGCGCGACCTCGCCTCCGGCCGCCGTCCTCTGTCCGTGCGTCTGCCTCCTGGAGTTGCACGCCAGGCCAAGTAGGGCTTGCGGTGTTTTTGCCTTTCGCCGTCTTGGTGCGTGCTGGCTGGTTTGCTTTGTGCGCGAAATGCAGACAGCGTGAGGATGTGAGGTTGGAAGCCCGATCCTCTAGATCTTCTCGAAGCCAGATCCAAGTACAAGACCGACCCGTAACAAGTTCTTCGATCCCGTTGCCAAGACCTCCTCACGGACAAGACCAACCCGATGTCGGCCACAGATGATCGAGATGGCGCACCAAGGTCTTCATATGGACAACAAGATCTTCGGCAGGGAACGACAAGAACTTCTACCGGAGTCCGAACCCCGAAGATTTCCGAAGCACATGGGATGACATGATCTTCTTCACGGGACTTTGAGTTCGCCATCACGGACGACAAGGCTGTCGACCTGGAGCCTGGAATCGACAAGTTCTTCTTCCCGAATCCGATGAGCCGCCGACGCCGAACCAAGTGCTTCTTCCTGGAACGCCATGACCTTCTTCACAGATCCGTTGACCGAGAACCTGAAGACCGATCCCCGTCGAACCTCGGACCCGAACCCCCCCCTAATGTGTGACCCTGACCCCTTCTCCTATTTTATAATATATGATGCCAACTTGCTGCATTAAATCTTTCTTGATCGCATACATATTTTGTGGGTTCGGGTTGTATAGTCGATTCACCTCATAATTAAATATGGAGTCCATATGCGGGATATCGTTGTCTTATTCCGTACTCCATCTAAATTGGTGTAGCGAACCGATGCCATGTTTCACCCTGTTAATACAACATTTAAATTGCGGGGGTCTAAATAACTTGAACCGCCCAATTAATTCTCAGGACCCCGGTTCCGCTTAATACTGCCTAATTGCACCGCATCTGCATCATATCATAATCATGCCGGATCTTCTGTCGTAGTATTAAATATTGCATCCGGTGTTTCTTCTAGTGTTTGCTTCTTTGCGGATTAGGCCGATGAGTTGATGCGAGTATCGGCAAGTTCTCCGGATATGAACCGTCGACAGTGTTTCCCAGGCGAGCATCTCTTCCCCTTCTACCTGTTTTGCATTTATAGTCTTTATTTCCTCCTGTTGATCTCTTGCTATCCGTGTCGCGATGCTTTAGTTTCCGTGCACCAGTTATATCTCGTGCAGCCTCTATATTGCCTTGGACACCTCCTATTACCTGTGTTTGGTAGATAGCTGGCCTTGCGAGTCGTAGATGCTTGCTCAGGTGCGATCTCGTGTTGTCGAGTACCCCGGTTGTTGGAATGCTGGCAGATGCTTATGGTGGAGATGTTTATGGTGGATATGATCATGACTTTAAATACAACTATTAAAAATGCTAGCTATAACTAATGTAGAGGCATCGGTGGGCAATAGATATTATTTGGTTCTTCCACGCTCACTTGTATCCCGTAGGACCCCAAGTACTTGATACCTGTTCCTTGATTTTTTGCACTATCCACATCTGGGAGGCCTTATGGACCCCCGAGCCAGAGCTTGATTCATTTCTATTTCTTGGGGCCACAAAGTAGTTTGGGGCTTTATTACTATCCTGTACTTATGCCATGCTTTACTGCTTTATTTACGATTGTGCGTGGAGCACCTGTACTGTTTAGGATCGTGACACGTTTTCGCTGTATCAACAAGCCCAGTCACACTTTCGGGTTCCCAGTTGTTTACAGCCGTCCACACAAACCCTGGGTCCGTTCGAGCCGCCAACTTCGCTATGGTAGCTTAGTGGGGTGGCCCCCTGAAATATTTCTGAATCCTGTGATCGCTTTGTCGTGAAAGCCTCGTTGGGTTTTGAGTTGGTTTTTCCGAGGTTGATCGAGTGTGTTGCTATTTGTGCATCCCTGCAGGGTAAAACTTTCTGAAAGCCATGTCCGCGGTTATGGACGACTTGGAGCACAGTATCTCGATCATAGACAAGCATAACTAAAGTAGTGCTATAAATTTGACTTAATATGTTACTAGTAATCAGATGCAACTATAACGGAATGGATATTAAAAATGCCAACAACTGGTGAAACTGGGTTGTTTTGTGACATGCTATACCTGCCTAGTAAGTATTGCAACTCCAATGGAATGTGATAAAAGTGCCAACAACTGCTGGGTTTTGGGATTCCTCAGAACAATTATATCTGACTAGTAAATGTTCCAACTACAACGGAATGGTGATTAAAACTGCCACTACTTATGTTTCAGGATGACTCATGCTATCTATATCTGATTAGTAATTGATGCAACTTTAACGGAATAAGTGTGTGAGTTCCTTGGTCTGACTTCCTCGTTTGGTCTCGAGGGGGAAATACCAGGATGGGTTTGTTTGGTGTTAGCTTCAGGTTGGATCCGAATAGGTTTCTCTTATCTCTCTCTGATAACCGCCCGTTGTATCGAGTCTCTATAGATTGTTTAGTGCCGCTGTGCTGCCGCTTCAGCCTACCATACCTATGTAGGCGAGAGCCGCTAAATTCTAGCCTCGCCGTGTACTGGCCTCAGTACTGACGCTCCTCTTTTTCCTTTGCCCTTTGACGGCACCCCTTTTGTTTTAGCAGGTTTGAGATCGACGTCGTTAGCGGGGTTACCCTTCCGGCTTGGCCTAGGCAGGGTTATGGACGCCATTGGTTATTCTTCAGGGCTCTTAGCCCCATTTGCATCTTGTCTGTACTCGGACGCTGCCTCAATTTCAAGGTGATTTAGATCTTTGTATTGTATATCTGTATTCTTGACTCATGGAGTCGTGTGGTATATATATCTATTCTGTGGGTCCCATCGAGGACTGTTGTGTAATGGTATTACTTCGTTTTCCACCCGTACGAAAGTGCTTGGTGGGCGTCCTTGAATCGTTTCTATGCGGGTTTGGCGGAAAGGGCTAAAACTTGCATAGGGCCGATTCGAGGGTGTTACAAATGTGACTCCGATGATAATTACCCGGAGACAGATCGGCCATGGAACATAGCACAACAACGTCCCTTTTACACTTAGCATATTTAATTTATGTAATAAGTTTCTTATATGATCAATGAAATAAAGCATTTGGTTCACTCATGATTTCTGAGTCTTTTATCTCCTTTAGTTATTCATTTTTGGATCATATAAACCCTTTATGTGCAAGTTTGCATTTGCACTTGTGAAAATTCCGCCTATGGGCGTTAGCTTAAGTTTTCTGGTCTACACGTTTTCTAAAGTTTTTATGTGGATTCTGGAGTAGTGACTTTTCGGCACTCAAAGCCGGCGGTTTTGCTCTTAGGTTCTTGACGGTGCTATTAAGCATCATCGCCTGAGAGCATAGTTCTATGTTGTGACTCTTCCATCTCACGAAAGGTCAAGCATAAGAACCAGAATAATGGATAAGCCAGCACTTGCTTAAAAAATATATACATGCTGGAAAACAGATAAGTGGCAGGAAGCTTGAGTACAAGTTTTTCTGCCTTACAAACACATCAGTTTTTTCTGCATACATACTGCAGAGATACATTTAATACATCAATGTTTTTTATGGCTCTGTTGTAGGGACTTTGTGGCTGCATCATCAGCAACAGGAGAGCCAGGCCTAGAGAGTTCTTCAAATTTGGACGGGCCAGGGCTAGACTCATAAGATACCAGGTCAACATCCATCTCCTCGGTAGGCACATAAACGTCTGCCTTGACCATCTTGGCAACATTTTTTTAGGTGAAACAGTAGGGAAAGTCCCCACTTCAATTTTTCTATTATATAAATGTTGTGATATTTACAAACGAGTCTACAGATCTAAGGAAGATAGAAAGAAAACATAGTCCACCTCAAAGAGGGTAACAAAATCTACTTTATCTCTGGTCTAATTGTTGGCTCAGCCAAGTATTGAATTTCTCTTGGTGTTTTCTTTTGATTCTAAATTGCACCCATCTCAACTCTTGATAGACAATTTACTTCCATCCATCTATTGTTGGCCTTTTATCATTAAAAAATTTGTCATTTCTACAAATCCAGATACCATCTTGGCAACCTTGGTGTCGTAGCCAGTGAGGGAATTCCAAATAGCATCACTATCAATCTCCTTTCCTTCCTCGTCAAACTTTGGCATGCCAGAGGTTACCAGATCAATGTCGGTGTTGTCATAGTGAGCCTTGACCAAGGATAAGGTCATCCTTTCACCAGCACGGACGCAAGAAGCTTTCCGGTCCTTGACTTTCTCGGGGGCTCGGTGCAGGATTTCCGAGTACTTGGCCACTGATTCGGCCGCCTTGATATTGATGCCCAGGGGCTATGCTATCTCCTTGGCCTGGGTGATGGCAGTGTTGATGAAGTTGCCGGCAAGAATCATGCATTCTTTTGGACCAGGAGAACCTTCACCCATGTTGGATAAACCAATGGGGGATGTGTTTTTGTTAGAGACAAAGATCATGAGTACAACAATACAAGTATCCATCTTACATAAACTGACAAAGTTGGAGGAAACTTATCGAAGATGCTCGTCTCGGCTTGCTTGCAGGTATCCGCCAAGATGTCCTGCTCCTTCTGAACTTTCTTGTACACCTCAAGGTTTTGCTCATTCTGCTCTTTGGCAGCTTGATTCTGTTCCTTGAGCTGTGCAATTTCATTCTACGGGCACTGCATCTCGGTGTTAGCAGACTCTTGCAGCACCTTCATTGCCTGCTCATGGCCCTTGACAGCTTCAGCCAGGTCTTTCTTCAAGATTTTGTTTTCATCATCAAGATCCTCAATATGCTTGGATTGCTCGACAATGCTCTTGGCTTTGGCAATGGCCTCTATAAGACAGAAAATGGAAAGCATTATGAGAAGTTGGTAGAAATAGAACCATGAGGAAAGTAGTGAACTGTTAAAAGAAAACAGACTCTGGCTATTTTTGATATGTTCCTTTAGGAAGGCTGTTTTACCCTTTTCAAGATCCAGATCCTTCCGGAGCTTATCAAATTTATCATTGGCGGCTTTTCTCCGGATATTCTCATTCTGCAAAAAAAGACAACATGCTTAGTTTCTCTAGAGCATCAAGTCGGAACTATCCAGTTTCAACTAAACGCTCGGAGGCTATAGTATCAAATTTTAATCAACAAGGTATTCTCTCTTAAGAGTATCTAATCGAAATTTTTCATTCTAAAACTAGAAACTCGAGGGCTACACTAGCAATTTTCACACTTGGTTCTCTAGAGCACTTAGGCCAAAAGACAATAGTTTTGCCTAAGAGCTCGGGGGCTATAGTGGGATATATTACAAAGTAAAAGAAGTGAAGTTCAGAAACTTATAATGGCAATAACCTTCAGATTGTTGGTCAAGTGAGCATATGCATTATGGAAGGTCCGGGCGTTGTTGTACACAACATCTGCCGGTTTGATGAGATCGTCCAGGCACAAGGTCGGAGGAGTCAAAGCCAGAGGAGTTGTCGAAGCTGAAGGCATGGATGATGCCCTGGCCGCCTGCTGTGTGACTATGGCAGTCGATAGCTCAGAGGCTCCCGCCTCGCCCGTTGCGTTGGACGCCTCTGCCTCTGCTCCCTCCATTGCTTGTTTCCCTTTCTTGATGGCATCCTTAGTCGGAGCTTCAGCCATTTTATAGGAGGTACTCTCCAGTGGTGCCTAACCACTAGGCACAATATCCATGCCGGTAGAGCCTGAGACTTCCGTCATCAGATCGATGTCAATCTCCATGACGGAGGTTTCAGGGATGACAAGGGATGAAGGCCCAGTGGGGCCTATAACAGGCTTGGCGGCAGGAGTAGGGGGAGCAGTGGTGGGAGAAGACTTGGCTGCCACATCCCTGGTCAGCATATCACGAATATTTTTGGACCCTCCAACATATTTTGAGGATCACTTCAAGCCAACACCAGATTTCTTCCTGAAACATACTCAGTATAAGTACAGGAATATAATGGGTGCAATGAAAATTAAAGTCAAAGAATGAATGAACTTACATTATAGCAGACGACCTAGCTAAGGGGATGTTGGTAGACTTGTTCTTATCTACCTCTAAGGCGGTGGTGGATTTTCTGGAGACTCCACTCTCCGTTTTCTTCTTCTTGCCCTCGGCAGCGGCGTCAGAGGTGGAGCTCTTCTGCTTTCGTGCTGCCGGAGCTGAAGGATCCTTGGAGGCATCATCGTTAGACACCACCTGGATATACTTCAGCTTGGGATCATAGACCTGGGAGGCCATCTGATCCACCACCAAGGTCGCCAGCTGTAGGACAAGGGAGTGTTAGATTGGTGACTTCAAGAAGGAAAAACCTTAGAGTATATATAACGATAACAAAGGAAACAGAAGCTACCTCTGGGCACTTCTCGCATTCGAGCATGTCATAGATGATCTTGAAGCCATGCTTCCTATCCTTCAACTTGACCATGTCCTTAAGCCAGAGCTTGATGGTGTTGTTGGAGAAGTTGTCTCGCGAAATTTGCATGGGATCATTTCTATCCTTGGAGTACATGCACATCAGCTCGGCACGGTGCTACAGAGGCTGGATCCACCTAGTAAACCAGCACATGGCTAGATCCAAGCCCGTCAGGCCTCCATCGATGAGCCATTCGATCCGCCTTACGGCGCGGTTGGCTTCTTCATCGGACGAGAGGGATGCTGGAGACCTCCAGGTGGGTGCTTCGGCAGCGGCCCCATCGATAAAGTCGTGATACGTCTCTAGACGGTTGGGCAGAGGAATGTCTAGGCCATAGAAATATGTGTGCTACCAGTTCTTGCAAGACTCGTGGCCCATGTGTCGGGGAAGCGTCGGCTATGCCGGATCTTAAAGCTATTGGTTCCATAGTTCCACAGTTCCTCCTTGGACTCTACGGACTCTCTCTTAATGGTAAAGAAATAGATAAACATATCTAACCTAGGCCTGATTCCTAGGTATCCTTCGCACAAAGATATGAAGTTGCTGAGTACGAGGATGATGTTGGGAGAGAGGTTGTGGGGAAGTACCCGGAAGTAACAAAGAACATCCAGGAAGAAGTTGGACACTGGCAGGCTTACGCCACGTACCAGCTGAGCTTTGAGGTACACCTTTTCTCCGGATTGGGGAGAAGGAGTCACCTCGCCGGCCGGCGCCGGCCGCCAGACCAAGCCCTCCGTCGCAGGAAGATATCGCTCGGCGATGACTTTTTATAGATCTTTAGCGGAGAGGTCAGAACCCCTCCACTCTCCCATGTAGGAATCACCATCTCTTTGGAAGTGTCTGGCGCCGCCTGTCTTTGGTCACCGTCGGTGGTTTCCACCATGACCGAGACAGGAACAACGACCCCCTCTGGCGGGACGGTCACTCCCTGGGATGGATCCGTTGAAGCCTCGGGAGTCACCGCCATTGAAGGAGCATTGCTGCTGGAGGCCATTGCATAGGTGGAGGAAGATGGAGAAGGGGGAAGGCTCTAGTTATGGTTTTCCAACAAAAAGCTCGAACAGTCGCTCAGCTAGAAGACGACGAAGACGCGGAGGAAGAATTTGGGTAAAAGTAAAAGCCTAAGCCACAGTTAATATATATAGACCCAGCGTCAAGATTCGTGCAGAGAAATCTAACGGACAAAGTGTTGCCGATGTGGAGATGAGCATGCGCGGTAATTTCGCCACGTCCTCCGTCTTTGCCGCTTTGACGTTTCGCATTTTGTGCGTGTAATAATAGATAATGATTGATTCACGGCTTTCTATGAGTTTCGAGGTAACGTAGGTTGTAGCCTACGTCATCTTCTGACCGTTGCAGTGGAGTAGTCACATCTAAAGATTCTATCGAAGACGGAAGATATCTAGCTCTAGAAAAGAAGACTCAAAGAATCTCTGGATACATCATGAAGACGGAGAGGACTGCAGGGTTCTTTGGGAGACCTTCGAGATATTGCTTGATGAATTGATGGCATCACCTAGACGAAGCATTCAAGATTAAAGGACAAGACGATGCAAGATCTCAAAGTCCTCTAGGGGCTACTATTGGGTATATGCTAAATGGGTATCACCATAGCACGTCTCTAATCCGGCTAAGCCGGGTGGCCCACAGTTGGTGGCATGGCCCATGGCCTACTGGGTGGCCCAATTAGATTGATACTGAAGGGAGGCCCATGTCGGATAAAGGAAGACTATGCAGGAATCACCGACATACTCGGAGCCTTGGAGTACAAGACACGAAGACTAGTTAGTATTAGTGTAGGACTCTTTACCTTGTCCGGCAAGGTCCTTTCCTTGTAACCCTAGGTTCTGGTGCCCTTATAAGCCAGACATGTGGGAGCCTTACGGCAACAATTAGAACGTACAATGTACAACATCCCGCACAGCGAACCGATCTCTATAACTCGTCTTATTGCTATTATAGTGATTTATAGTAGGAGCAGAGTTCCACCACCGTTGTGGGACTTGAACCTAGGTAAGCTGTGTACCTCGTACCCGCCAACTCTCTGCCTTACCCCACGTCTCTAAATACGCTCTGTGAGGACCCCTCCATGGCATACTCGTCGGCAATACCATGACAGCGGGGGTGCCATGGAGAGGGGGCGAGGTCTTTGTCTCGAGAGCACAAGAGAGGTAGGAAGAAGGCAGTAGAGTGGAAACAAAAAGATTCCTTCCCCACCTTTAACTGCACCAGCTGAAAAGACGTATCACTGTGCCACATACACGGTATTAGACGCAAGGCCCCACACGCCGTCACGTCGTGGGAACAACTCCCGGAGCAGGAACAATGCGTTCCAGATCTACGAAAGAGAGCTCACGGCTGGCTGGGCTTCGCGGCTAGGATTCGAGTAGGCCGGGTCTTCGTTGACCAAGTGAGCACAGGGGCTCGTCCACCATCTGAGGCCGCTTTCCCCTTCGGGCCCATGAGGGGATATGTGCAGGCCAATCGCCCGGGGGCTACTGTCGGAGCCCTAGCATCCGGGATGCCACGTCTCCACGTTGGACGAGCCCTGCAGCCTAGGAGACTTCATATTCTAGAGGTTGGATGCCTCTCGAAGGGACCAAATCGGACAGGAATCATGAGGTAACCCCTCGAGAGGGACCGGTACGGCGCCAGGTAAACATCTTAGAGCCTCGGATACCACAGGTACGTCGTCAGGTAAACAGAACTACCCTGCATAGTAATCGACTACAACCCGACAATGACGCAGGATTTCGTGGCATCATCTGCCTCAGGAAAGAAGACCCGGTATACTCTCCTTTCGCAGGGAAGGAGCAGGTGATCCGGTGGCAGGGGCTCCCCGAGTTGCCGTTTCGGTGAAAAGGGGGGGAAAGCAGAGAACACCGGATGAAGACAAAGGACATCGATAAATGATGCTTTATAGGAGGACGGAGTGGAGCACGGCGTGCTAGACCAAGTCCATGTAAAGTAGTCTCCTATACCGGGGTCACGGGGGCAGCACTACGGACACCTCTCCCGTGAAAAGGCTGGAGGGAAGGGCCTGATGCCGCCCTATATAAGGAGCCCTTCTCCTACCTTGTAAGGGGACGGATCCCAGAGATCTAAAACCCCAGACTTTCATCCACCATTGTAACCTCACGAGGCAAGCGAGCAATACAACAAAGCAGGAGTAGGGGCTTTACCTCCTCACGAGGGTCATTGAACCTGGGTAAAAATCCCAGGTGTCAACTCTCTGTCGTGCATCCGCTCCGCCGCCATAGTCGTCGCCGAATTCCTTCGGAACCGTGTGTTCATCCCCCTCATGAACCAAGGGATCATTGGACCCTAGTTCCTTTGCATGACAAATCTTCGACATGTTCCTAGGGAGATAGAGAAGGGGCTGGGATGGGTGGGAGTTCGGGACTCGGGAGCTCGGTTGTAGGGGAACGGGATCAAGATGGAGGTAGGGGTGGGGCGGGGATGGGAGGGACCAACTTGTAAGACTTCGGTCAACACCTGAAACTGCACGATTGATATGACTAGGGGTGAAAATCAGATGGCCAAAAATGCGCGCGCGGGCAAATGACCTCAGATATCTCATTTTTGCTCAGTCATAAGCTATAGTATAATTTATCGAACGAGAGATTAGATAAACCTTGTTGCCTTTAGTGAACCCGGCCTCAGATCACCATCCGAGGTCGTTCATGTTTGAGCTCAGCCTGGTTTAAGATCCATAGAAAGAAAATTTTGAGAGAGAAATGGGTGAAATACAGATCGAGTACCCTAAGAAGTTGAAGTGTTACAAGAGTATATCTGATTGGATTTTATACTACTCTGTACGTCCATAAATAAGTGACATGGATTTATCTAAATTGTGTGACATGGATTTATCTAAATTCAGATGTATCTATAACTAAAACATGTCTAGGTATATTCAAATTTAGAACAAGTCATTTATTTCTCGATGGAGAGAGTACATGTTTATATTATTATAGCTAGCTGAATGCCCTTACGTTGCTCTGAGTATTTACTTAAGAAATAATGAATGCGAAAGTTCTTAACTTAAAAAATATACTTGTCGTTTGACATAACTTATAAATGTATAGGTTCAGATCCAGATTGAAGCAAAATCCACCATAGAGTGGTCCTGACCATATATAATAAATTGTAAGTACGCACACTATTTAGCAAACCTCCTAACAAGTACAACAAAATGGTAGTAAAATGCATTCTCATTCACTTTGGAAGTAATATTCTATGTTTCTTCGATTTTATGAAAATAAATAATGGCAGATAGAAATATAACTCAAGAAACACATACAGTTTGCAAATATCTTGATTTTCAGTAATTTATAAAAATTATGACCGTGCCACTAAGGACTGCAAATAAGTTAGAAAAATACCACCTAACGTCCTGTCTCAATTTAATGCCATCATTCTGATCTGTCTACTCGTGTGCATGAGCTTGTAAATCTATATCTATACCTATCTATATCTATATCTATATATATATATGTATACCTAATAATAAAAAACGGATTACTTCTTCCGGTCCAATACTTTTTAACCGTTTTATCCTTTCATCAGATAGCAAATTGCCCACCAATACCACCGTTAAGTCAAACAGACTAAAACGGCACGGTTAGTTTGAAAAAAACCAAGTTCCTCCCTCCAGCGCATCGATCTTACCATCTCCGGCTGACAAAATTGATCCTGCTGCCCAATTCCCGTCGTCTGAGATTGATCCTGGTGGCCCGGTCGTGCCGCCCTACTCCCGTCGTCTGAGATTGATCCTGGTGGCCCGGTCGCGCCGCCCTACTCCCGCCGTCAGATATCAACCGGGATAGGGCACCCGACTAGCACCGGGGACAATGAGCGGGTATGAGCCGAGTGTCGGCGGCCGTGCGCCATGCATGGTGATGCCTTCCATTGCTCACATGGCTTTTATGTGCTCTGCTTTTTCAATAGTCCAACACCCGGCTTGGGATGAACCAACACGGGAATAGCTAGGTCCATAGATGGCGTGCACCAAGAGCAGCGCTGTGGCGGCAAGGTCGAAGTTGCTCCAGTGAGCGGCACCACATGAAGCAAATAGTGAAGGATAAGAACCGAGCCACCGATAGTGTGCAGGGGTGCGACATTTGGAGGGGCGCCGCACGTGTTTCTGCTTCTGTGCCTGTACTAAGTACTGCACGTCGCGATGTATAAGATCTGCGTTGTTGGCTATTGTAGTTTTGTACAGAACTAATAAAGTGAGGATCAATTTGGTTAGCTAAAATAAGTACTCCCTCGATCCAGAAATAACTGACTTGGTTTAATCTAGACGTATTTTAGTGTATAGATACATTCGAATTTGGACAAACCTAAGAAGTTATTTCTGGGAGGGAGTAATTCTTTGGAAAATATTAGCTAGAAGATTTGGGTACAAAGGTGTATTTTGAAAAATGATAGTGTCAATGGAAAAATGTGGCTACAAAAATATCTAATCCGATCCTTGAAAAGACATAAAGTCAAATTGTGAGTTTAATAAAATTCAGTTCTCAATAGTGCGTTGTATAAAGACGAATATAGTGAAGCAAAGGTTTTCTAAATTTGATGCATCTTTGAAATTTGTTGTTTGCCGGATTGCCAATGTTATGATGGCTGTTCTTATAGATAGAGATTTTCTTTGCTCCCGAGCAACGTGGGATCAGTCTGAGTGTGTGGGTCCAATGCACCCGTCCAGTAACCATACAAGGTGCTCGTGCTATGAAATAATTTTTTCTTCCATTGCAACGCACGGACATGTGTGCTAGTATATATATATATATATATATATATATATATAATAATAACTATACCTAATAATAAAGGACGGATTGTTTCTTCCGGTCCAACACTTTTTTAGACCGTTTTGTCCTCCCACCAAAACATATATTTCTAGCAAGCCACCGGCAAAAAAAAATCGATGGGTCAGAGATCATGCGAGATACAATTGATCGAACGATTCGTGTACAGAGGTATCCTAATCCTAAACGTGCACGATTGCATGCAGCCTCTGTCGTACGTGCTCCATCCGCTGAGGCCAGAGAACACGCATTTGAAACAGAATCAACAATCCATAATGTATCTATATCTCTGGCCCAATTCGTACGTCACATCCGTAAGTCCAGATAACTGGTTGCATGTAAAATCGTTAAAGGCTGCCAGCGTCCGTGTCCAACACAGTTTCAGCTTCGTTTTTTAGTTCCACATTGAAAATTTAGTAAGAAATCTACCACCTTAAATATCACCTCTCTCTTTTATGGTACAAGCAACAAGCAAGTTGCATACTGATATGGGATGCTCGTGGAATGCAATAACAGAGAATTTGGGATCAAACGACTCGCTGTCAACAGCCCGGTTCGCTGAGCAAAAAAAGAAAAGACGGATCTTTCCGCGTACAGTCTGAATAGCTAGCAGAAAATAACCAAACCACAGTTGGGTTTGAGTGTGTCGGACTGAGCAAATGACAAAGAATTCACCAAGGTGGAAGAGAGGAACCCTGCGGGGGTGGGGGGATCCGGTCGGGATCCACAGGATGTGGCGAGTAGAAGAGTCTATCAACAGTTAGAAGTAGAAAATAACCAAACCACAGTTGGGTTTGAGTGTTGTCGGACTGAGCAAATGACAAAGAATTCACCAAGGTGGAAGAGAGAAACCCTGCGGGGGTGGGGGGGATCCGGTCGGGATTCGCAGGATGTTGGCGAGTAGAAGAGTCTATCAACAGTTAGATCAACTTCTGGTCTGATTGCTATTACCAGTAGTAGTGTCCTGTGTTCACTTGTTGTTTGCATGTACTGCAAAAGTGTATTAAAAATAAATCCATCGCTTAGGAGATTGTGACCCTACTTGTATAATTTGAATGTTAACATCTTTTTTTGTGTACAATTCTACTGATTCTTTTTATAGTAGTAACATTTGTTCTGGTTTTGTAGTGAAGCACGACAAATGTGTTATAGTATACTAAATAAAAATTGTAGTGAAATTGAGTATGTGAATGTATATAAAGAATTTCTTTATCCCGATGCACCACACGGACACTTCTGCTATATATACATATAGTTGAAATGTAACATGACTATAGATTTTTTTTTTGAGATAACAACTGATGGAATTTCAGCAATAGCGAAACCGATTACAAAGTACTCTAAAAAAACAAAAAATACAACATGGACCCAGAAGATCACACACCGTACTTCCAAATCATGATCAAGCCCACCGTCCTTATCGTCACCATCCAAGTACCGGGATCGGATCCAGAAGCAGCACATCTTCAACCACCATCGAATCACCGCCGCCACCTTCGCCACATTGGGCTTTGAACACCACAGGAGTGCCCACCCCGTGGAGTGGGAGCTAAAAGACTTTTCCAGACCATCGGGCGGGCAAGAGATGGTGAAGACCAGACAGTACCTCCAATCCAAGATCCCCGAGCAGAAGGTCCCAACCATCGACGCCACGTTGAATCGCCTCCTCCCCTCGCCACCATGGATGGCCAGAAGAAGCTTCAAGACGCGACAGTCGTATCTCAAAAAAAGACCATACAAAATCTTAACAAGAAGGGTGTTTGTACCATCCCCTTCCACTCCCTCGCCACCACGGCCGGTCGAGGGGAAGACAATAGCAACAGGAGCCCTCTGACTTCCGAAGCTCCACGGCAGAGTCGAAAAACAACTATGCCCAGAGAGACCACCCTCCCTAAATCCGTAGATCTGAGAGGAAACCAGGCCAGCTTCATGGCGCCGCCACAAGTGGCCTTGCCGAGATGGGGATCGAGCTCAAAGACCTTATTCTGACACGACGTCACCTCCACCATCCCGACGACGTCTCCCAAAACCCTAGCAGAGCTTAGGCCGTCACCACCGCCGTCGGGGGCAACCGCCGTCCACACTCCGGCGCAAGGTCTCCGCGCAGCAGAAGCCACGTCGGCGTGCCCCTCTCCAAGCAGGTCGCCACCATTGCCACCCAGCCCGCGCCGTCGCCTCCATGAGCGGGGGAAGGGGGCCCTCCGCCGCCAGCGCCAGGCTTTGCCTGGCGACGCCATCGGCGATGGCGAGGAGGAGGAGGAGAGGATTAAAGCCGCGGCGGCGATGGGAGATCGTCCGTCGCCCACATGGGCGGCAGCGGACGAGGCGGCGGCTAGGTTTTTAGGAGTCTGCTTTTTTCATGGTTTATAGACAATTTATTTTTAAAGGTCAATTTGATATGTCTTGAACCTGTAAATTTGAACCCGTTGCAACGCACGGGCTTTTTGCTAGTCTATACCTAATAATAAAAAACGGATTGTTTCTTCCGGTCCAACACTTTTTTGGACTCTTTTGTCCTCCCACCAAATCATGTATTACCACCGGTATCACCAGAAAAAAAACTGTTCTTTTACTCGATCCGCGTAGCTTGTCCCGGTCGTACATCGGTTAGAAACCTCACCGGCGCGATGGGCCGGGCCACATGCACGCCCAGGACTGGGGCGGGAGATAGGGCCTGGTTGCTTTGACCTTGAATCAAATCAAATTTGGTACAACTCATGAGTTTAGTACCACCCTGCTGCGCGAGGATGAGCCTTACCAGTTCATATACGGTCCTTTTGCGCCTCAGCACGTACTCGGGAATCACACGAGCATCAATTAGAAGAAAGGATTGTGGGCTTATAATCAATCGAGATCTGTGTGCTCTAACTAAATAAGTGGGGTTGCCGAATTCAATGGGAGAGATTGGTGGCAGGCTAACTAGCGGGATGGTGGCCGCCGGAAGGAGATGAAGGTTTTTGGTGAGGCGGAGCAGCCCAGCTGGTGGATGTCTCCGTGCGACCAGTGGCGTCAAGGCGGCCAATCGAGAAGGTCAACGTGCCTTGGTCGTTGTGGGGGAAGACGGAGGCGCCTCCTGTCGGTCCTGGTTGTGTTTGAGATTGCCTTTGAAGGTTGGACGCGCTGGAAATCGGTGATAGCGGCGAGTGAAAGCTGCCCAAAGGCGCAGGAATTAACTGCCACTTTGGGGGTTCAGAGAGAGAAAGGGGAATTGGAACAGCGCAGGAGCGATGCGACGACCACGCTGTGGATGGGTAGCTGCGTCCACGCGCGTGTATGCAGGGTTAGGCCAACCATTAGTAAAAAAGCAAGTAGCAGTACTCGCAGGCCACGTACGGCCCAATCGAATGCACCAGAAGACATGCGTTGGCACACTCTACAGAAGTGTGAAAAATATATTAGGGTCAGTACACTCTAAATTTGCACATCATCCCTGATAGTTGCAAAGAACATCATCCATTCTGAATATTATTTTCTCAAATCACCTTTTTATTTAGTGTATAATCGATCTTTTTATGAATCCTTTATGACATGATCATCGATGCTTACCACACCAAAACTAAGACAATGTGCAACGTGGCGTAATCTGGACCCATAGAACTGCTTAAGGAAAGAAAGTTGAAAGACAAAAGAAAATGATGGATCAGTCCACCATAGCCTAAATTACGATATGTATAGGAGGATGGGTGATCACTAGGGGCTGCAATCGGAAGCGCACATCCCAATGCGGATGATAAATGAAATATCAGTATTTTTTTTTTGGCAACACACTAGTAATAATAAAGAACATAAGGTTTCTGTCTGTCGTCCGTTTTATTCAAAATATCGGTTTACTATTTCGTCGTTTGGGCAGGGTGCGATACAGAGCCCTCCCCCTGGTGGTCGAGGACGATGGGCTCAGGAGGCGCAGAGCCGGAGTAGAGGTAAGGAGGCCCTCGACGTCAGCGGCGCGATGCGCCGAATAGCACCGTGTAAGCCCGCGAGGCGCCAGGCTCAGCTACGAGGCCCCGGTCGGCGGCTCGGGATCGAGTAGGGGAGAGGGGGAAGAGGTTGATGGAGAGGGCGCTCGGGGCGAGGTCGAGGGTGTATCGAGAACGGAGAGGAGGCGACGGCTGGCGAGGTCGCGAGCTGGAGAGGCCGAGTGGCGGCGCTGCAGACAAGGCGATGAAACTCGTCACTGCGGAGAAGGCGTGCCATGGCTCGGTCGAGGAAGGGCGACGCCATGTAGGTCGGCGGCGGAGCTCGGGAAGAGGCGACGGGGCTTGAGGCCATGGCGGCTGCCGACCGAAGGTGGAAGGAGGCGTCGACGATGGGATCCTGGGCTCGGCGTGGGGGAGGAGAAACCCGCAGGAGGCACCGACTACGGGGATGGCGCTGGGCGAGCGGCGAGGAGGAGGAGGGCCTCGGGAGGAGGGATCGCTACTGGGCGCCGTCGGTGCGGGGCATCAAGGAGATGAGGGCGCGGGTCGAAGGTAGACGATAGGGTGTGGTCGATCGGACAGGTGGCGCTGTTTCGGCGTCGTCGTGAGTTGTGCCGCGTCAGAGTACGTGACCATGCGCTATTTGGGTGTGCGTTGCTGCGTGCCTGGGTCCAGATAATGCCGATGCCTCCTTGAACACAAACGTGGCGGCCGGCAAAATCTACTTTTTATAGTCCCGTGTGCAGGTTTGATCATGTGAGGTGAAGCTGGTTCTATCTTATTTTTCAAGCATATACTTTGTATGGAACTTTTTCGATCATCAATCACTTAAGGTGCTAGCTTTGCATTGTATCTATTTTTTAAAGACCCATTCGTTCTCTAATTTCTTTAATGATAATTAGTTTTTTAACCTGAGTACTAAAATTGCCAGATAACAAATAAATTACTTTGTATTTTCTTTGCTCCTGCCACCGCTGGAGCAACCACGGAGGGATAACAATGGTGATCCAAAGGTCATCGAAAGGCTGTAAACGGCGCGAAAAGTAGATACACCGAGTACGAGCTTGGTCTTCCGTCTGGTTTGAGCTCCACGTGACTCCTGACGGATATATTACTGCCCAGAGAAGGTATATAAGCATATAGTTTTCCCTCCGCCGCAACGCGCGGGCATTTTGCTAGTAATAATAAAGGATGAATTGTTTCTTTCGTCCAACATTTTTCTAGACCTTTTACCCTCCCACCAAATTGAATATTATCCACAATGCCACCGTTAAGTAAAAAAAAACTTTTTGTCTAATCGTGGGATTTTTTACCGTAACGAGTATGCCCGACGCAGATCTAGACCAACTATCCCCGTCCAGTGGATGTGGTCTCCATTTGATTCCCGCAGCAGATGCAGTGGCGACGTGCCCACCATGGCGAGGCTCCTGGCGCAGCCCTGGCCCGTGACTCCACATGCCTAGGCATCGGCAACGGAGGTAGTCGAAGAAGGTGCTGGAGGAGGAGGTTAGGAAAAATCGTCCGGTGCTGCTTTTTGAGGAGGGATGGGCACTTGGGCAGAAACGGCAGGAAGTGCTTCTTCAGTACGAGGTCGGTGACGGGAGAGATTGGAACGTGACGGTCAGACCTAGACACGAGGGCTCCATGTAGTGCAGGGACAGCCGATTCTACGCGGGGATATCTCTGCCTAAGTCTGGGATCTATTGGCATGGGGGAGACGACTGGGGCAGGTGGACTCGCCAAGGTCACTTCCATGGCGGTGGCCATTGCCGATAGTGGTGGACTGATGGCCCAGTCGGCCATGTAGTAGAGAAGAAAGGAGGGTAGCAGTGGGAGGGCATAGCAGCAGCAAGGAGCGAGCGACACAAAAGACCAGTGTCGATGCGACCAATGCCATCGATTGATTGAAATCTCCACTTGTATGCCATCGATTGATTGAAATCTCCACTTGTACTGGTAGAGCGGTGCTTGTGCCTGCTACTTGTTTCCCTTAATGCCTACTTACAAGAAAGCTAGCATAGAAAGTGGTCACTGTATGAGTATTTTCTGTTCGTACCTGCTACTCACCCCTTCCGAAAATAAGTGATTAGGTTTGTCTAGATTCTCATATATATATATATATATATATATATATATATATATATATATATACTAAAACATACCTAGATACATTCAAATCTAGACAAATCTAAATCACTTATATTGAGATGGAGAAAGTATTTTATTACTTTAGACGGAGTACGACACAGTTTTGCTTTCTACAAATTAGGTTGCTTTGCTTGTGATTTTGTTAACACATTACTTTCTCGCCTGTCTATCGACTGTTACTCGTAATATATTGTTGTTGCTCTAAATTTAGCTCTTACTAGATCATATAGGCGCGCGTTGCCGCGTCCTTTCATTAGGACAATAGATTGTTAGAAAATTGATAGGAATATATTTGGATTTTAACACATTCCGAAGAATCGAATCACGCCCATGACATTGTTAGTCCAGATAACCTAGCAGCAACATGTGCAGCCTAGCCCAAATGAAGTCTTACAACAAATGAATCATAGGTCATATAACAATATTTACATAAATTCTAGAGAAATTAACATAACACTAAGCTCCCTAAAATCTTGCAGCATGAAATTACACAACAGTGTCTCCTAGTTAAAGGAACAAAAGAAAGATCCCATTGATGTGGCTTACACCATTTGTCTTCTAGCAAAGATATGGACGTCTGGACTCGTGTACTTGGAATGAAAGTCAACTTGCATCGCATCGACAACATGTAAATTCAATGGCAGGAGACAATAAAATGGATGCAACTTTGTGTTTCCCAATTAATAACCTTCTTCATCAATGACTATGATTTATTGTATGTCCACCTAATTAATCGAATCATAACTACATGTGAGGTACAATCTTGTAATGAGAAATATAGTGTAGCCTAATATGTTTTGGGGTCATCACAGTGTAAAGGTGTGCACGGTCTGATGCTACAAAGCCACATGCAAACATAATTAATCACATATAACAATAGGTTCAGTAAGCTTGAGAAAACTAATTTAGATCAGAGGTTGTAAATAAAATCAATAATCTGCTGTAAAAGGAGACCTATAATTCTATACAGAATCAATGTGTTAATGGCACGGGGCCTGAAGATAATTATCAACAATTGGAGAAGCACTTCCTAAATTCAATTTCCCAATCCCCAGATAAAATAAATTTGCCTATAATCATGCGTGAAGTGCTTACAATCATATTAAATTCAGATCTGCTACAGCCTACAGATTATCTAGGTTGCCTAAAAAGGCTCACGATCAAGCAGAAACAACATACATTCAATGATACCTTTTTCTTTACAGGATCTGTACAAATAGTATAATGCCATTTGATTAGATAGAAAACGAACCATGTGTGGAAACAACTACAATATTTGTTGCCTTGGATCTGACTCCACACTGAAGGTCATATTGTAAATAACCAAATAACCCAATTTTAAGACGCGAACTTGATCCGTAAAAGTGGATTCTAAGAATAGTTACTGAAATGGGCTAAGCAAATCAAAAGCTATCGAGAGCAGTGTCACAAGAAGTATGAGCTATGTACTGAAATGAATGCAATCAGCAGGGATATTGGCCATGGTCGCTCACCGACGCACAATGCTCCCCAAACCATGACCACCATGGCCAATATCCCTGCCAATATTGGGCATGGTCTTAACTGCGCCTGATAATACCAGCATGGCCTGAAATATCAATAAAAGAGTATTGATAGGTAACATCCATCAAGGACAAATAACTGAATATGGAACATATAAAGGCCCTTCTAAATTCAAAAAAGGGCAAGGTATTTCATCAAGGCTAAAAGAGAAATTAATAGTGCTACTGACGCACTGCAGTTTTAATCTGAACAAAATGAGTTTTTTTGGTCACCTTTCTAATTTTTTGTTCTCAGACATTCTTCATCCTGGATTTATCAGTATCTAAATACGTGATAAATTTCATGGACATCAGAATAAAATCATGCCTATCATCTACTACAGTCTTGCAATTCATCCACACTTGATCGGTGATCTGGAACCACATGTTACAAAAGTTAGCACATAGTCTTAATTCAGACAGATTGGAAGCGATGCACCGACTGCAAAAACGATAAACAAACTATAGTTTAGGCTTCATGTGAATAATAAAAGAGATAAAAACGAATTGGAACATTAGAGGAAAAAATTCACAGATCATTGATAACAGCCTAGAGACAAAACACTCAACGTTTGTGCATCTCTAAGTAAAACATATTCGTCCAGTTTGTGTGAATCAGCAAAACTTAGTATATTCAGCATATTTAGTAAAATAACCTAGAAAATATATATATAGGTGTCGCACATGAGCTCACCAACATCAATTCTCGATCACGTATGCAAGGCGACTTCACCTCTGTAGCACTTCCATCGCCACCAAGGATTTCAAGTGATCCCAGGGATTTATTGTTGAGGGGTAACACGCTGTCGATGCAGCTTCGAAGATGGATGGCCGCGTTGGGACCATGCAGCTCCCTGGCCCAGCCCGCGCCTGCAAACCGGTTCTCATAGCACCGCTGCCAAGAGTCTGGCGAGGTGCGCTGGGTGCCGCGTTGCTGCTCGAGGTTGATGTAAGGTGGAATTTACCGTGGCGACAAGGATCTCCGGCTGAAGTGGAAGGAGGTGCAGGCGTGAGAGACCTCTTGTCGTCGCCATCGCCGGAGTCAACTTGGGCTTTTCCCTGTCGTGCTGAAGGGACGTGCAGTGGTGGCGGCGCCTTTTCCCTGTCGCGAGAGAGGAGAGGTCAGCAAATTGGGGTAGGATGGGAGGACTATGTTCAACGCAAATCGCAACCGTTCATCCGGAATCTGACGTTTAGCAGTATAAGTGAAGGAGAAGTTACGGATTTTACGTCGAGAGTAGCGGCCCACGGGACAACCGGCCTACGAGCGGCCCAAGCGGGAGAGGAGGTGCATCTGACGGCCAAAAACACCAGAATGCACAATCTGACGGTCACAAAGGCTGATAGCGTGAGAAGCTTCCTAGTTGACTCAGTTATAATATTCCTAATAGTGTTGCTGCTCTCGCAGAATATGGATCTCAATGTTGACACAACCATTTTTGAGGAATTTGATGACCGTCCATTGAAATAACCAAAATATTCATAATCAAGCATTATGGATGATTCATTGCCATCACCTATCATCTCGACATCTTCTCAGATTTCACGGTCTTTTGAATCGATTGCTTCAGAATTAGACAACCGAATAAATGATGAGTTATTGTCACGAGCCTTGTGTATTGCAGAACTTACAGCTTCAACCAAGACCGAAGGTCATTTTTGGAGGTAATTATTGTTTTTTTCAATTGCTCTCGCTCTAATAAGCCAGCCTGACAGGGAGGAAGAGATGCGCAACTAGCAAGACGGCATGGCTAGATCTCTTTAGGTTCAAAAATATATGTGAAAAGAAATTAACCCATAGCAACGCACAAACAATTGTGCTAGCCTATTTATCTATCTATCTATCTATATACTATAATTTTTTTTATGGTAGGTTCATTACCCCCAGATTTTCGTTCTAGATTTTCGTTCCCATTTTTTTAGGTTGATTTTACCCCCGAGTGTTTGAAAGTATTACGTGGTATGCCACCGCCAAGCCACCGAAACGAAAAGGTCAACGGCCCCGAGCGAGCTCCGCGCCCCGTGCCCCGCACCCCGCACACACTACCGCACACCACCGCTGCCCCCACGCACAGCCGGAACGGCCACCCCGGCAGCCCTGCCGCCGCCGTCTGCTAATTCTCTCCACCATCCTTCGCTTTCATTGCACATCGATTACTCCCCAAGCCACCGTTGTTTCTCCCTTCCCCTAACCCCTCCGTCCTCCTCAGATCTTTCTCCATTACTGTTGCTTCTTGGGTCTCCTCCCAGATCCGCAGCCCCCACCCCAAATTCGCCCTCAATTCGATGCAGAACGACAACGTAGAAGCGGAGGGTGCTACAGTCGACCAGGAATCGGACGTCATCGGGGCAGGTATTCTTCAGGATGGGGCGTGTGGACCATGGCCGGACTACGGTGCATATTGAGCGGCTCTGTGGCTTTCTGCGTCGGCCACACCCAGAGCTCGTGTCCGGCTGAACGCCAAGGCGTTCTAGTGTCAAGGAGGCGTCCGTGGATGCGCCCTGGAGGACGGGTTTGCGCGTCATCCCTCAACCTCGCGAGTGACGCGCCCTGATGTCTGTGCCAGCGATGACTGGAAGCATCCCGTGATGAGACTACATACCAGGCTCATAATGTATATTCGTATGTGCTGGACTACTGGCTAGATTGAAGTGTCGAGTCCTGCTATTTTGTTTTCGTATGCACTATACTGGTATATGAAATCTGACGATTTCTGTGTTGCCTTCCAGCTATCGCTTAGAATGAGCTCTCAAACTGTCAAATTTGGCACACCAAAATATTTGTTCTTGAATGTTCTCTGCAAAATATTTTGTTCTAGAATGCTTTATCTCTATAATCATTTGATAAGACTTTCTTATTTAGTTTTATAGAAATTGATGTTTCACAGAAGAGAAGAATATGGGATCAAACTTTTATAATCAATTGGAGATTAAAGCATATTGTCTACAGCGTAATCGTTTCATGTGCCAATCACTTTTGTTCACGTCCATTGTATTACGAAGACTTATTTAAATCATCTAGATTTTACATGGTACAATTATATATTTAATTGGATTTTACCTTTTATATTTATCTGACTGAACTAATAGTGTCTTGACCGCTTCTCTAGGGAAGATGAATATGATTACTGATCCAGGGATGGTGCTGGAGGAGGTGGCAGAATGCATGACTGAAGCTAACGCTCGTAACTTTTAGTGTTTTCGTATGCGTATGCCAAAGGTGGGAGAGGGACGAGGCGAAGCATACATTTGATCATATGGTTGCATCAGGTGTCAAACCTCATGGATTAGCCTATACGGGTATGCTGGATATTACACATTGTCGCAAGGTCCGTTGAGACAAAAAGAGCGATGGATTTGTACAATGATGAAGGATGATTATAGAGTAGATGACACACTGTATCGGATCTTGTTTTCTGCGTAAGTCATGCAGGTTGTTCGTCAAATGAATCCTCAACTGATCCATTATAAGGCAGAGTGCATTTCTCAGGGTGCTACGCTGCTAAACAAGGCATGTCTACAACGACACAAGCCTGACAGTTAGATCCACCGTCCACTTTGGACACATTATGTTGACACGTTCATTTATTTTCCAAACATGTAAGTCCAATGGGCCTAAATGCTATTCTACTTGGTTAAAAGTATAAAGCGTACATGGTCTTAGCATTTTTATTTCATTTCTTTATTGTTACACATATACATTGTGCATTATATAAAAACTTCTTGTATCACCATTGCTACTAAGTTCAACTATAGATCTAGAGAGGCCGTGGCAACGCACGGGCATTTAGCTAGTAATAATAAAAGGAGGAAGGTTTCTCTCTTCGTCCTTCTGTCTGATTACGCTTTGGTCCGTCCGTTTATGCGCCTTCTTATCCGTGGTAGCGCGTACATCTTCGTAGGTCCCGCTTTGCCTTTGCAACTGGCCCGAGCTATCTACTTTTTTTTTGAAACGCGACAAAACGCCTTTGCCTTATATTGATAAAGGAGAAGAAAACATAGAACTAGCCAAAGCCAACCAAAAAGAAAAAGAGAGGGGGTCCAAACAGCCCTCCGATAAGGGAGAAAAAAGATTAACCCACAAGCTCCGCCAGGTTTTTCGTCCTAGCAAGGATCTAGTCCTTGCCCGCCTCCCTGATTTTGTGCATCACGATCGAGGGCAAGGAGGATTTATTGTTGAAGACTCTCTCATTTCTCTCTTTCCAGATCTCCCAAGTAATGAGCATGATGGCGGTCCGCAACCCTTTGGGGGAAGAGGAAGACGAGTTGGCGATGGCATGCCAGTAATCAAGCACCTTGGGTCTACGGGTATCGACTCCCCGAGACAGATTCGAGCAGGAAAGCCAGGAAGACGCCACAGTCCAGATCCTTTTGGAGAAGCGACATTCGAAGAGGATGTGTCGTGCCGTCTCAGGGCTGCATCTACACAACTGACAAGAAGGCTGATGCGGCCACCCTCGTTTTGCCAGACGGTCTACGGTCCAAAGGCGGTTCTGAACAGCGAGCCAGGCAAAGAAACGACATTTTGGAGGGGCCCAAGTTTTCCACACAGTTTTCGCAAAGGAGAAAGGCAAGGAGGCAAGAAACTGGCCTTGTATGCGGAGCTGGTTGAGTAACAGCCATTGGCGGACATGATCCAAGTGATGGAGTCCGGAGTATCAGGAGACAGTTGAACCGTCGAACGACACTCCCATAGCCGGATGTATTGATCAAGGTGTTCAACAGAGAAAGAGTCCACCTTGATATCAGCAATCCAGTTTTGACCTTCAAGAGCGTCCTGAACCGTCCTATTCTTTCTCCTAGAGGCTTTGAAGATCAGAGGAGCCAGATCTTTCGGGGTGGAGCCGTCAAGCCAAGAGGAGGACAAAAAGGAAGCTTTATTCCCATTTCCAATGGTGACCCGGGTGGCAGCATTGAAGAGGTCCCTATCAGCAGCGTCATTTGGTGTTTCAGTACCGACCCAAGGTTTATCCGGTGCCTTCCACTCATTCCACAGCCAACGGAGTCTCAGAGCACGAGAGAACTTCTCCAGATCAAGAACCCCCAAACCACCGAGCTCCTTGGGGCGACAGACTTTTTGCCAGTTGACCTTGCATTTTCCACTGCTGACAACCTCTTTGCAGTCCCATAGCATACCGTGACTAATCTTGGCGAAAGACTTCAAAATACCCTTGTCAGCCTTGAGAGCTGTAAGCAAGAAGATAGGCATGGAAGAGAGCACGGACTTCACCAAAGCGGTACAACCAGCACGATTCAGAAACCTTCCCTTCCAGGGGTTTAGACGGGAAGCCGCCTTGTCGATGAAAGGTTGTAGATCAGCACGCCTGAGTCTGCCGAGGGAAAGGGGTAGGCCCAGGTATTTCATAGGAAACTGGATGGTGGCCGCCGGGAAGTTTGCCTGGACCGTTGCAAGATCAATGTCAGAGCAGCGAATCGGAGCGACGGAGCTTTTTGTTACATTAGTCACCAGACCGGTCACCTCCCCAAAGTTTTGCAGGATATCAGCTAAGTTTGAGACGTCGTTCTCGGAGGGGGCCAGGAAAATTGCGGCATCATCCGCGTATAGAGAAACTTGAGGCCCTTGGAGGCCACCAGGCATAGCGTGAAGAATCCCAATGGCCGTGGCATTGTCCAGGATTTTCTGAAGGGGGTCAATGGCAATGTCGAAGAGCAGGGGCGAGAGGGGGTCTCCTTGTAGGAGGCCACGCCCATGAGAGATGTCCTTTCCAGGGATGCCATTAAGAATCACGCGGGAGGAGGCCGTAGAAAACAAGGCAGACATCAAAGCACGCCATCTTTGTGGGAAGCCCAGCCTTTGCATAAGGTTAAGAATGTAGTCCCAACGAACCGAATCGAAAGCCTTAGCAATGTCAAGCTTGAGGAGGAGGGCAGGAGATTTGCTACGTTGAAGTTGTCTGGCAGTGTTTCTTACGTACATGAAATTATCATGAATGATTCTGGACTTGATGAAAGCACTCTGACTGAGGGAAACAATCTCATTCATCCTGGGATTGAGGCGGCGAGCCATAGCTTTGGCAATTATCTTAGGGATCAAATGAATGAGGCTGATGGGCCTGAAATAGCCAACGGAATCAGCACCATCCTTCTTTGGGAGCAGCACAATGTTGGCAGTATTGACAATATGGAAGTTAGAAGCTGAAAGCTCCGAGAAAGCGTTAATAACTCTCAAGAGGTCGCCCTTCATGACATCCCAGCAACAACGAACAAAGGAGATGGATAACTCATCAGGGCCCGGGGCCTTGTCAGGAGGCATATCGTCCAAGGCCTCTTTTATCTCGAGTTCAGAGAAAGGAAGTCCAAGATCATCCAGAGCATGCACATTGGGGTTTAGGACCGCCTAGTTGAAATCCAGCTGGCGAGGGGGAGGGCGGCCTAAGGCTTTGGAGAAGTGATCGAAGATGATTCTCTCTTTGTCTTCATGACTTGTAGACCAGCCCTCGTTGTGCTTGAGTCTCAAAATATGATTTCTACGCTTTCTAGCGTTAACACGCAGATGGAAGAACTTAGTGTTGGCGTCTCCCTTGCGTAAGAAGCTGATTCTAGTGGCCTGCCGTTTGCGGGATCTTTCAAGAGTCGCCAAGCCCAAGACCCTTCTCTTAAGCCCAGCACGAAGGATCCTTTCATCGAAGGAGAGGGTCCGAGATTCTTGAGCCACATCAAGTTGTAGGATGACATCCAGGGCCATAAGAAGTTGGAGCTTGCAATTGGAGAAAAGGCCTTTACTCCACGATCTCAGACAGGACGCTGTGAGCTTCAGCTTGTGGTTGATGATATGGACCGATTGGGTGTGATTCGAGGACGTCACCCAAGCATTCTGGACCGTATCCTGGAAACCAGGCATCTTCGTCCAGAAGGATTCAAAACGGAAGGTGGGCGGCTTCCGAGGCCCACTCAGGTTGGAGAGTAGAAGCGGGCAGTGATCTGAGAGGGAGGAAGACAATGCGTGGAGCCCGTGGTTTTCAAACGTCAGATCCCAACTCGTATTGCAGAAGGCGCGGTCAAGCCGCACCAAGGTGGGGGAAACTGTTTCATTGCTCCACGTGAATTTTCTGTTCTGAAGCTTGATCTCTTTCAACCGACAAGTGGTAAGGGCCTTCCTAAACTGCCCCATAAGGCGAAAATTAAGGTTGTTGTTGTTCTTGTCCTCTACTTGGTATATGAGATTGAAATCCCCAATGATTAACCATCTCGAATCATTTACAGGGGCAGTGGTGATAGCTTCGGCAAGGAAGGCTCCCTTTTCAGTATAAACGCTAGGACCGTAGACCGTGGTAAGCTTGAAGGAGGTGCCATAGGGGCGGATACTGACCTCCATGGAGATCAGATAGCTACCGATGAAGATGTTGGAGATGTCGACGTGGTCCTCATTCCAGAGCAAGAGGATGCCGCCACGAGTGCCAATGGCCGGACGATGGGCGAAGGAGCGGAGCCTGAAGCCACCAATGTAACCCGCCGTTTGATGATTGATGAAGTCCAGCTTAGTCTTGTAGCATCCCAATTGTCTAACAATTGCAATGCTACTATCTTAGTCTATATATATGCTACCTTCCTACATATAATTGTTGCATCATAATTATATCATGCTCATGTCATCATGCCACATTGCATTTGAGCATCATATAAAACCCCTTTTCTTTTTGGTTCTTCTCTCATATGCATTTGTATCACTTGTATTTGCCTCTTGATATATTGTATTTGCTTCTTGATAAATTGTTTGATGCCCAAGTTGAGTTGGGGGCATATCTTTTATCTATTCCACCACCTTTGTCACCTTCCTTTATCTCCACCACCTTTCTTTGTCACCACCTTATAATTCCACCATCCAAACTATATGTGGGCATTTGCACTTCTTTTGGTTCTTTTCTAGCTTCTACTTCTATTTCTACTTCCACATGCTCCCATATATGCATCATGTTGTTTTCACAATATTGATATGTGGAGAGCCACATAGCCACCTTTTCTTGCCATGTGAGTAGAATCTTTCATGCCTCTCTCATATGGTTTCTAGTTGGATCTATACGCAAATGTGAACATATATGAGGTCATATAGTCATCTAGTGGGATACACACACTAGCAAGTCCATTTTATTCAAATATGCCTATTATTCATACTTTCCATGTGAGCTTGAGCTTGCCATCTTGGTAGGGCCGTAATTCAAACACTTGAATGCATGTCAGAAATCATAGGGCCACATTGCATTATAGTTGTTTTTACAAATATTATGGTGGCCTTAATGTCATGCATGGCCCATGCAAGCTACTCCTCACCTTCTCTTTTTCTTGGGTTTTTGGGATGGCCATTTGATGGTTTGAAATCCAAACTAGTTTTTCCACCATTTAGATGCCAACCTTGGGTTGTTCCTCCTTTTGCTCTTGTTTCTTAAACCCTTGGATCAAGTATGCTTGGCTTGTTAAACTAAGCAAGTCAAAATTATTTGAATCTAACCCTAATCTCTCTCTCTCCACTCCTACCCGTGGCCACCACATGTGCATGTGCCATGTGAGTCTCTCCCTCCCATATCTTTCTCCTTTTGGCAAAAACTTCATCCACCCTCCCCTCTTTTCCTTGTCCCTCATGCAAACCAGAACCACCACCGCATCTACCTGCCCTACCCTGGTCCCCTCTTCCCCCTACCTAGCTAAAGCAAAAAGGAGAGAGAACCTCTCCCGAGTCCACCCTCCTCCTCTACCTTGCAAAAGTTGACAACCCCCATGTGCTTCCTCCCTCCCTCTCCTCACCTAACCAGCCACCTAGAGCAGCCTCAGATCGAGATCTGAACGCCCCAGACCCATCTCCATCCTCTCTTCCTTCCTCCTTTCCCAAGCCATTGCCATGGCACCATACCCTCTAACCCTAGCTGTCTACCTGCTGTCCCCGTCGACCTGGCGACCCCCAAGGCGAACCCGCAATACCAGGACATTCCCATGCTACCTCACCGTCGCCCTGGACCTGCAGCCGTGCCTGGACCTCGCCGGATCATTGCCGTCGCCACCATGTCCGCGAGGAAGCCGATGAAGCCGGCCGCGAGCCTCGCCAAGGATCACGTCCACCTCGAGCCGTCTTTCTGCACCTATCGGTCGCTGGTGAGGTCCTCAACCCTCTTGACATGGCCTCTCCCTCTCTCTCGCTTTGCATCGCTGCTGTGGGTCGTCGAACACCCTGTGCACCGCCGACATCGCCGTGGAGTCCTCTGCTAACAGTTCATCGCTGCGGTTCTGGCCAAACCTTCGCCGCAAGCGTGCCTCGAGTAAAGTTAGTCCTAGCCCGAGTTTTTGACACCCCGACGTAGCCCTGTCCATCCTCTTTCCAGCGAGCCCACCCACGCCTGTTCCAGTTCACCACCGCCGCCGCCAGCATCGACACAAGTCACCGTCACAGTCCGGTTCCGTCAGATAGATCGTCCTCTGCGGACAACCTTTTCTTCGTCAGTTAGTAGCGGTAGAGTTCGCTTCTTGTTGCGCGATCATCCACTTTGGACACCAACCGATGACCGGCCCAGTGGTAGCACCCGTCTTTGTTCTCCTCGGAAGGAAAGGTCGGGTTCGAACCCGTCGCCTCTTTCTTTTCTCACGACACCACATTTCTACCGGCCTCCTGCCTCGCCACATCACCAATGCTTTCCAGTCAACTTCTCCCTGTCCCACACGTCAGTGGGTGTATCTAGGTTTTCCTCAGTATAAATGTCTGTGAACTTTTCTGTTAACAAAATATAATTCCAAATTTGTTTAATATGTTTTAATATCCAAAATCTAATAACTTTTTATTGATAAATCCAAATAACACAAATAATATATGTTTCTGAATCAGAAAAATGTGAGGAATTCAAATATGCCATCCAAAACAATGTTTGACTAATTTAAATTTTTGGTAGTCAAAATGGTCGTTGTCAGTCTAGCAAATATTTTGGTAGTTATGTATACTAGGGAAAAACAAAACGTGAGAGTAGGACTGCTTCCACTTTTCTTCTTACCCACCCACGCACCCTTTTCTGGTAAGGAAGTGTAACGTTTTCAATCCTCTCCTAAAAATTCAAACTAGGATTCACGTGTTCTGGGTTCCATAGTACCATAGGTTGTGTGTGTGTGCGTGTGTGTGGGTAATTATTTGTCTATCTGTTGCATCCAACCTTGTTACCGCAATCTTTCTTTGGCTATCAATTGTTGGTACATTCCATACCGACAGGCTTTTGTAAACCGACGCGATCTATCCGACTCCTTGTTAACCGGTGCCATCTTGTTAAGGGTGTTCATTCTTTAGAATATTTCACATAATGTGTAGTTGCTAATATCTATCTGTTAAGTGGTTTTGCGCATCTATTGGTATTTTAATGCTGAAAAATGCGGAATTTTTTTCTTTGATACATCTATGTTTCCACACTCCTTTTCAGTCGTGTGTGAAACATTAGCTATCTTCCTTTTATTGGCATGATCATGCTAACTCATTCTTTTGTCACTAGCGCTGGAATCCTAGAGTTTTACTTCATCTTCAAATTCTCTTGGGCTAATTACATAACATGTGTCGATCCGATGTTTGTGATCATAATTTGGCTCTCGGCAAAGCTATATGACACTTAGCATGAGTGGAATATGGAAAATGCTATCGACACTATCCTCCAAATGGTGGCGGTTATCTCCTATGATTTTGAGTTACACCGTGATCATATCTATGCATATTCAAGTATCTTTGGCAATCCGGAGTTTTCTCAAGGCACTACGGTGGTCTATCATCTGTTCATCATGCTGCACATCTTTTTGAACTCCATATCTGCAAGATTCTATTTGATACAGGAGAATCACATCTTTTCATTTCGGATAGCTTTGCTTAAGGTATGAGCTATCATTGTTTCTTTATCCAAGATCTCTTTATCTTTGTAACCGGTGACCCGATCGATGATGTGAACCAGGTGGCATTTCCTGTTCTCTTCCGAAGGACCAGATAATCTATTCTGCCAGTGCATCTCTTTCAACATGAACCCGTGCTCTTAATATTGATCTTTCAAAGAGCATTGAGCTCAGGAAGTGTTTCGAGCATTTGTTCGTTTCTCTCGCCTCTTGAACTTGGTATTCTGGGAATATCTTGTTAATCCATGGTGGTATATGTTGATAATATGCTTGCCTATTCTATATCAATGGAAGAACATGGAAGATCATCTGTGTCTCTTTCTCTCAAGCTTTGTGAACACCGCTTGGGTGAAAAGTTCTCACAGTGTGAATCCTGGCTTCTTGAAGTCACAGATCTCGACCACGTTCCTTCTGCTAAATACATCGCTTCAATTCTGGAATCAACAAGTCCATTGTTAATTCCATCCTCCACCTTCAATCAAACCCGGAGTTTTTCCTTGTTAGCGAGTTATCATCGTCGTTCCGCTGAAGATTTCCTCAAGGCTGCTAAATCTCTCTCAATCATTTCTAGAAGAACATGGAGTTCTTTTCACCTCTGTCTCGTCAAGTAATCTTTTGAAACCCTCTCGTTCCATCTTCTATCCTCAATCCACCGAAGGCCACGAAGACTTCTCAGATCTTTTGTAATCCTTCTATTCAAGTTGTGGATATCTTTTCTTTATCTGTTGAATCTTGCAATTATTTTCCGTAATCTTCCTACATATCTTTCCGGTGGCTTGGTACTTTCGACACGACAACAACATCATCAACCTTATCTATCTTGGATCCGACGAATCATTTGCATCATATCTTTTGTTTCTTACGGAGTTCCACGAGTTCTTTTGTCAGGATCATCAGTCTGTCTTTGGGAGTTGGGTTGCATGATTTTCTTATTCAGGTACGGAGTAATGCTTTGAGTGCGGGATGGAGTAGCTACCATACCACTACTCTTATCATTCGCCCTTGTACATTGAATTGGTGGATTAATGTGATTTAACTCATTCCACGGAAGTAGAAGTGGCCTTTATTCCTCGATACTTCTACTTCCGTCCTTGTTTCTCCGGAGTGCTCTCTCAAAGAAAGTAATCAATAATCTCTTGTCGGTGATCTCGCCCTTTCTACATGGAGCAAAATCTTCAATTATCTAGTGGAAGCAGATGTATTTATCTTTTCGGGTACTCTTCATTCCACCGGTGCTCGACATCCTTAAACAAGATGGAAGGAAACTATATCGGTCTTCAATTTGACAAATCCCTTTCTCTTGGTAAAGCCAATTATGGTTGATGCCATCAGTCGCAAATCTATTGCATTAGCCTCAAGGTTAAAGAAAGCAATAAGTATCTCTACAATAAACTCCAGATCCTCCATATTCTTTTCTTCTCGGGATTCTACCATAAACTAGCATCCCCGTCTCTTGAAGTGATATCCGCGCACCTCAATTGCGTGATCCTTTGGTTCTTACCGGCGAAAGAAAGATCTAATCCGACAATGTCTAACTAAATCTTTCCGTTGATATCAAGGAACTATATTGTTTGAAGGCGATATGGTTTCCGAACTTCTTTTCCCAAATCCGAGAGAAGAAACAATGCTATTTTCATAGTGGTTGATAACTTCTAAAAAGTCATTTTTTTCCGGTGAGACAAAGATTCATCTTCTCTTGTATCTGTAAATCTTTAATCTTAATGAGGTGTCGTTTCTTTCTCCCTGATACATCGTCCTTTCTATTTCTTTCACAAGTGGTTCTATTCTTTTATCATGTTTCTCGAGAAAACCGGAGCTATGTTCATCCTATCCTTCTTGTCTCACGACAATCCTTCAATTCTTCTAACCCTTTGTGTCTCAAGCAAAACGCAAGACTCGCAACAAGTCTAGCAAGTTTGCAAGGTGTAGTGGTCGCACCACTCCATTGTTCATCATCTTGGGAATGCAAGGATCACCTTCGTTCCGAACACCCGCCTCTCCTTGTGTTGTTTTTCTTTTTCCTAGGAATCTCGGGGCGAGATTCTTGTTTAGTGGGGGAGAGTTGTAGCATCCCAATTGTCTAACAATGGCAATGCTACTATCCTAGTCTATATATATGCTACCTTCCTACATATAATTGTTGCATCATAATTATATCATGCTCATGTCATCATGCCACATTGCATTTGAGCATCATATAAAACCCCTTTTCTTTTTGGTTCTTCTCTCATATGCATTTGTATCACTTGTATTTGCCTCTTGATATATTGTATTTGCTTCATGATAAATTGTTTGATGCCCAAGTTGAGTTGGGGGCATATCTTTTATCTATTCCACCACCTTTGTCACCTTCCTTTATCTCCACCACCTTTCTTTGTCACCACCTTATAATTCCACCATCCAAACTATATGTGGGCATTTGCACTTATTTTCGTTCTTTTGTAGCTTCTACTTCTACTTCTACTTCCACATGCTCCCATATATGCATCATGTTGTTTTCACAATATTGATATGTGGAGAGCCACATGGCCACCTTTTCTTGTCATGTGAGTAGAATCTTTCATGCCTCTCTCATATGGTTTCTAGTTGGATATATATGCAAATGTGAACATATATGAGGTCATATAGTCATCTAGTGGGATACACACACTAGGAAGTCCATTTTATTCAAATATGCCTATTATTCATACTTTCCATGTGAGCTTGAGCTTGCCATCTTGGTAGGGTCGTAATTCAAACACTTGAATGCATGTAAGAAATCATAGGGCCACATTGCATTATAGTTGTTTTTACAAATATTATGGTGGTCTTAATGTCATGCATGGCCCATGCAAGCTACTCTTCACCTTCTCTTTTTCTTGGGTTTTTGGGATGGCCATTTGATGGTTTGAAATCCAAACTAGTTTTTCCACCATTTAGATGCCAACCTTGGGTTGTTCCTCCTTTTGCTCTTGTTTCTTAAACCCTTGGATCAAGTATGCTTGGCTTGTTGAACTAAGCAAGTCAAAATTATTTGAATCTAACCCTAATCTCTCTCTCTCCACTCCTACCCGTGGCCACCACATGTGCATGTGCCATGTGAGTCTCTCCCTCCCATATCTTTCTCCTTTTGGCAAAAACTTCATCCACCCTCCCCTCTTTTCCTTGTCCCTCATGCAAACCAGAACCACCACCGCATCTACCTGCCCTACCCTGGTCCCCTCTTCCCCCTACCTAGCTAAAGCAAAAAGGAGAGAGAACCCCTCCCGAGTCCACCCTCCTCCTCTACCTTGCAAAAGTGGACAACCCCATGTGCTTCCTCCCTCCCTCTCCTCACCTAACCAGCCACCTAGAGCAGCCTCAGATCGAGATCTGAACGCCCCAGACCCATCTCCATCCTCTCTTCCTTCCTCCTTTCCCAAGCCATTGCCATGGCACCATATCCTCTAACCCTAGCTGTCGTCGGATTGATGACAAGTACGCCATGAGGGGGTACTCGAGGCGTGCGGAAGAGAGGGGTGTGAGACGTCTCAGTGTTGGGATCTGAGCACACAAGTTTACCTGTGTTCAATCACGGCTTTGGACGGATCCTACTCTTGCTAGCAATCGATGTCTGGCGAGCCGAATATGGGTTACAAGGGTTTCATGCGTCTTGATTGAGGGTCTAAAGTATTGGGTGTGTCCTAAAGGCTCTCCCTAGGACGGCTTTTATAGATATCCGGCCTAGGGTTTACAGGAGAGGTCTATCCGGCTACGTCTAAGAGTCGGTTATAGAGTACATCTTGAACTACAAGTAACATTATGGGCCTAAGTCGGTAAGTCTTCTGGGCCTTCCCATAGCCGGATTGGACTACGTCTTTCTCCCTGACTGGGCCGCCCGTGAAGCAAAGCTCTAACCCGAAGTAGGCCACCCTGGTCAGTGAGGAACTGTGAGGATACCCGGAAAGTATATCCCCAACACTAGCTGTCTACCTGCTATCCCCGTCGACCTGGCGACCCCCAAGGCGAACCCATAGTACCAGGACATTCCCCTGCTACCTCACCGTCGCCCTAGACATGCAGCCGTGACTGGACCTCGCCAGATCATCGTCGTCGCCACCATGTCCGCGAGGAAGCCGATGAAGCCGGCCGCAAGCCTCGCCAAGGATCACGTCCACCTCGAGCCGTCTTTCTGCACCTATCGGTCACTGGTGATGTCCTCAACCCTCTTGACATGGCCTCTCCCTCTCTCTCGCTTTGCGTCGCTGCTGTGGGTCGTCGAACACCCTGTGCGCCGCCGACATTGCCGTGGAGTCCTCTGCTAACAGTTCGTCGCTATCGTTCTAGCCAAACCTTCGCCGCAAGCGTGCCTCGAGTACAGTCAATCCTAGCCCGAGTTTTTGACACCCTGGCGTAGCCCTATCCATCCTCTTTCTAGCGAGCCCACCCACGCCTGTTCCAGTTCACCACCGCCGCCGCCAGCGTCGACACAAGTCACCGTCGCGGTTCGGTTCCGTCAGACAGATCGTCCTCTGCGGGCAACCTTTTCTTCGTCAGTTAGTAGCGGCAGAGTTCGCTTCTTGTTGCGCGATCATCCACCTTGGACACCAACCGATGACCGGCCCAGTGGTAGCACCCCGTGCTGTTCTCCTCCTAGAGGAAAGGTCGCGGGTTCGAACCCCAGGTCGCCTCTTTCTTTTTCTCACACGCTGACACCATGGCCCCACCAGTCAGCCTCGTCTCTGCCACATCACCCGTGCTTTCCAGTCAGCTTCTCCCTGTCCCACATGTTAGTGGGTGTATCTAGGTTTTCCTCGGTATAAATGTCTGTGAACTTTTCTGTTAACAAAATATAATTCCAAATTTGTTTAATATGTTTTAATATCCAAAATCTAATAACTTTTTATTGATAAATCCAAATAACACAAATAATATATGTTTCTGAATCATAAAAATGTGAGGAATTCAAATATGCCATCCAAAACAATGTTTGACTAATTTAAATTTTTGAATTTTTTTAATTGCAACAAAAATGCCTTTTTTTAATTAATTAATAACTTTAATTCTATAACTCCAAATTTGACAAATAATATGTCTAAATCGATCAGCGCGACGAGCCCGTTCTAACTACGCATTCCTTGATATGAATTGTAGCATGCATCATATAAATATTAAGTGGACAACAAGTTTTATGGGAGCAAAACATGACTAAAAACTTAATAAAATGATTTATTCTTGTCCCCACACCTCACCCTTGCCATGCTACATTATTGCCATGTAAATTGTGCATCATTCATCATGGCATGCTTGGTTGCTTGTCGCATTTTATTTATATGCTTGTGCACTTTATTTTTGTTGGCCCTTGTTTGTTTGGTTCTTCTTTCGAATAGACACCGAGCAGGGGAATTATCGGGGAATCCTGTGAGTACTACCAGATCCATCCTCGCTTCAATCAGCCAGGCAAGCACTACCACATGCTTGCATACATATAGTACCTATTGCCTCTATCTTATTCTTGCATCATTGAGTCGCGAATGCATTAAATTGAATCCCAAGTACTGCATAGCCTTTACTTTAAACCCTACCGAGCTTGTTCCTCCATCCCATGAGCCATTACTACATGAGTTGTTTGAGCCATGCGAGTCGTAGAACAGCATGTGTAGGGTATGTGAGAGTCTGATGGATAACGAGGTACCTAAACAACTTAACCTGAGTAGTATGGGATAACTAATGGAAGAGACACCGGTGAGCAATATCTGTTATTTGGTTTTTCATGCTCACTTGTGTCCCGTAGGACCCCGAGTACTTGATTCTTGTTCCTTGACTATTCGCACTATCCACATCCAGGAGGCCTTATGGACCCCCTAAGCCAGAGCTTGATTCATTTCTATTTCTTGGGGCCATAAACTAGTTTGGGGCTTTATTACTATTATGTACTTGTGCCATGCTTTACTACAAACAGGGAATACTTTACATGAAAGTCATAGAAAATTGATATACCCGTCTGCCCAGACAGAGGTTCCGTGTGTTGAATAAGCTAGATGTTTTAGGTGCTGTGTTAGGTCTGAAACTATCACGTTATCTGATAGTCTTCAGGTAGTTGTTTCAGGTGTCGTTGTCTTTCAGTTTTTTCAGTTAGAGCTCTACGTGTCTGTGCATAACGAGCGGGTCAGTAGGATCTCACACGACGACCACGTCTCAGTCGTGGGATGGCGTGACTCTGTAGGAGAGGTGGCGATCGTTGCGGCATGATTTTCTGTAATTTCTAAATAAAAGGAAAACCCTGAAAAGCGGCAGAAGTTGTACGCTGCACAAACACTCTGTCTCCATCGTGTACCAGTCGATCTCTCTTACGATTTTGATTCCCAGGGCAACAAATGGTATCAGAGCCACATCGAGGGAGATGGCGAAGACCACCATGGTGATTGAGAAGGCAAAGGGGGCGCATGTGCCAGATGACGCCGCAAGAGGGTCCGAGCCGCCGGCACCGCGACGCACATCCGTGTCCCCGGCTCGACGTCGTGGGCGTAGCCTATCGAGGCGCGGAGGAGGAGAGCTGGTGGTTCGCGAGCACGTCGTGCGGGAGAGCACCAGCTCAGCAAACTACCCCACCCTCACGCGATCGAACTACGCGGAGTGGGCAATGGTAATGCGTGTACAATCGCAGGCACAACACCAGTGGGATGTGATCCAGTACGGCACGGAGGAGGATGGCAATGACCGGGCGGCGCTCGCGGCGTTTCTACGGGCTGTACCGCCGGAGCTCGTGCGCACCTTGGCGGTCAAGGACGACGCCAAGGCTGCGTGGGAGGCCATCAAGACGATGCGACTCGGGTGCCAGCGCGTCAGGGAGGCAAAGGTGCAGACGCGCCACCGCGAATGGGAAGAGCTGCGGTTCAAGTCCGGCGAGTCCATAGAGGACTTCGCCATTCGTTTGACGGCAATCGTCAATGACCTCGAGCTGCTTGGCGACCCTGTCAACGAGTACAAGGCAGTACTCAAGTACCTGCGCGTCGTGCCTCGCAAGTACCGCATGATGGCCATGGCTATCGAGCAGACAGTCAACTTGCGCGAACTCACCATCGAGGAGCTCACCGGCCGGTTCATAACCGCCGAGGAGGGCTACGAGCTCGACGACGTCACTGATGGCGTCGGTAAACTTCTTCTCACGGAGGAGGAGTGGGCCGCATGGCAGCGCCAGCGCGGCAACGGCGGCAGCAACAAGCCGTCGCCCAAGAAGCCGCAAGGCGGTGAGAAGGGCGGTGGCAGTGGTGGTGGAGACAGGGCCACCGGCTCAGGCAAAAAGAAAAAGGGCAATTGTCGTTACTGTGGCAAGGCCGGCCACTAGGCAAAAGACTGCCGCAAGGCGAAGCGCGATCGTGAGCGCGGTGTCGTCCAGCAAACCTCGTCGATGCCGAGGATGAAGAGGAGACCATGCTGATGGCGTTCCAGGAGGATGATGCCGTGGCCGTGTCCGCGGTGGGCACCGTGGTGCCAGCCTTGCCGTCGCTGGGAGAGCACGTGTTCCTCAACGAGGAACGCACGCGCGTCGAGCTGCGCAAGCACGCGTAGGACGTTGATCCCGCGTGGTACCTTGACACGGGCGCGTCAAACCATATGACGGGCGACGCCGCCGTGTTCGCTGAGCTCAGCGAGAAGGTCTCCGGCACTGTCCGCTTCGGCGATGGTTCACTGGTTGATATTCGTGGCAGCGGCACAGTCATGTTCTCCATTGACGGAAGTCGTCACAAGGCGCTCACCGGGGTCTACTGGATCCCACGCCTGAAGACCAACATCGTCAGCATTGGACAGCTCGACGAGCTCGGGTGTCCAACGCACGTCGAGGGCGGCGTCATGACTGTTCGTGACTGGCAGAAGAGGCTCATCGCCAGCACACCACGCCTCAAGAACCGTCTGTACAAGGTGCACCTTCAAATCGAGCGGTCGGTGTGCCTATTGGCCCACGCTGGCGAGGACGCCTGGGTGTGGCACGCCAGATTCTGTCATCAGAGTTTTGACGGGCTCGAGAAACTGGCACGCAAAGGGATGGTGCAGGGACTTCCTTCCATTAGCCATGTAGAGCAGCTGTGTGAGGCCTGTATTGCGCGCAAGCACCGCCGGGCTCCATTCCCGCAGATTTCCAAGTTCCGTGCGATGGCGCCGCTCGAGCTCGTCTATGGATATCTCTGCAGACCGATCACACCACCAACCCCAAGAGGCAACCGATACTTCCTGCTGCTGGTTGATGACTTCAGCAGGTTTATGTGGATCATGCTGCTGCGCATGAAGGATGAGGCAGCCGATGCAATTCATCAATTCCAAGATGCTGCTGAGAAGGAGTCAGGCCGCACACTGCGTGTATTCCACACTGACAGAGGCGGCGATTTCACGGCAAAGGCGTTCACGGAATGATGCGCTGATATCAGAATCAAGCGGCACCTGACCGCACCTTACTCACCTCAACAAAATGGGGTGGTCGAAAGGAGGAATCAAACGGTCGTCGGAACGGCTCGTTGCATGCTGAAGGGTGCCAAGATGCCATCCTGGTTTTGGGGAGAGGCCGTGTCAACTGCAGTGTTCGTCCTCAACTGGTCGTTCACAAGGAGTGTGGACAGCAGGACACCGTTTGAAGCTTGGTTTGGCACAAAGCCAAGCGTGCACTTCCTGCGTGTGTTCGGCTGCAAAGCCCATGCCAAGGTAACGAAATCAAATCTGAAGAAACTGGAGGACCGTAGCAAAGCTGTGGTGATGCTTGGGTACGAGCCAGGTGCCAAGGCCTATCGGCTCTACGATCCTAAGACCAAGCGGATTGTTGTCTCTCGCGATGCCATCTTTGACGAGGGAGCCAACTGGAACTAGAGTAGTGAAATCATGGGAGGTGGTGAGGCTAGCACGGATTTCACGGTGGAATACTCTGTCGAGCCTCTGGAAACCGTCTCTGCAGTGAACACTGAAGAACCTGTCGAACAGGAGGCTGCTGTGACCTCTGCCGTGGCAGGGAATTCGCCTCCAAGCGCTGCCACGGCAGAGTCTCCTGCCGCCAAGGAAAACAGAACAGAGTTCGCCACTCCACCATCGGTACCAGATCCAGAACTTTTCGATGCTGGAGATGATACTAATGCTCCACACCAATACAAGCGCGTCGTGGACATTCTGGCATCTGACGAATCTGCTCCTGACTTTTCTGATCGGTTGCTGCTCACCCCTTCAAGGGAACCCTCAACACTTGCTGAAGCTGAAGGGGACGAGCACTGGCACGAGGCGATGCATGAAGAACTAGCTTCAATAGAGGAGAACAAAACATGGACTCTCACTGATCTGCCTGCTGGACACAAGCCGATCGGTCTCAAATGGGTTTACAAGCTCAAGCGGGACGCGGACGGCAACGTTCTGAAACACAAGGCACGGCTGGTGGCGAAAGGATATGTACAGCGACCAGGGATCGACTTCGATGAAGTTTTTGCCCCAGTTGCTCGTTTGGACTCTGTTTGGCTTCTGCTCGCTGTTGCTCTCAGAAGTAGTGGGAGGTTCATCACATGGACGTGAAAACGGCCTTCCTCAACGGCGAGCTGGATGAGGAGGTTTATGTAGCACAGCCACCAGGTTTCATCAGTTCCAGCAAGACAAGCAAGGTGTACCGACTGCACAAAGCCTTGTACGGACTGCGTCAGGCGCCTCGGGCAGGGAATACTAAGCTCAATGGTGTACTGACCTCCTTCGGCTTCACTCGCAGTCCATCGGAACATGCTGTGTACACGCGTGGTGACGGTGCTGATCGACTGCTTCTGGGGGTCTATGTGGATGATCTTGTTGTCACTGGATCCAGCTCAAAGGTGATCTCTGAATTCAAACAGTAGATGTGCTCCAGGTTCTCAATGAGTGACTTGGGCCTGCTCAGCCTCTATCTAGGCATCGAGGTGACTCAGAAACCGGGAGAGATCACCCTCAAGCAAAGTGCATTCACCACAAAGCTGTTGGAAAAGGCAGGCATGGCAGATTGCAACTCCATGCACGTGCCAATGGAGCCCAGGTTGAAGCTGTCTAAGATAAGCAAGAATCCTTCAGTGGATGTGACTCTGTATCGTAGCATCGTCGGCTCACTCCGTTACCTGGTACATACTCGCCCAGACGTCTCATTTGCTGTGGGCTTTGTCAGTCGGTTTATGGAGACACCGACGACCGAGCATATGAGCGTTGTGAAGCATATTCTAAGGTACATCTCGGGGACTCTGAATTTTGGCTGCTGCTATCGCTCAAGTGCAAAGGGAGGTGAAGATCTGGTGGGATACAGTGATGCAGATCTTGCTGGAGATTTGGATGACAGAAAGAGTACGACAGGCACTATGTTCTTCTTTGGTCAGAATCCAATCACCTGGCAATCTCAGAAGCAAAAAGTGGTCGCTCTGTCTTCATGTCAAGATGAATATGTTGTTGCATCAAATGCAGCTTGTCAGGCTATTTGGCTTGGGCGGCTAGTTGGTGACTTATTCAGCAGAGATCCTTCAGTACCAACTGTTCTCATGGACAATAAGTGAGCAATTCAGCTCAGCAAGAACCCGGTTTTTCATGATCGGAGTAAGCACATTGAAGTGCGTTATCATTTCATTAGAGAGTGCATCGACAACGGCCACATTGCTGTCGACTTCATCGGCACTAATGATCAGCTCGCGGACATCTTTACGAAGGCGCTTGGGCACATGAAATTTCAGGAGCTTCGCGAGAGGATCGGCATCATCGAAATCAAGTAGGCAAATCCTTGCAGCACCTAGATTAGGGAGAGATTGTTGAATAAGCTAGATGTTTTAGGTGCTGTGTTAGGTCTAAAACTGTCACGTTATCTGACGGTCTTCATGTAGCTATTTCAGGTGTCGTTGTCTTTTAGTTTTTTCAGTTAGAGCTCTACGCGTCTGTGCGTAACGAGCGGGTCAGTAGGATCTCGCACGACGATCACGTCTCAGTCGTGGGATGGCGCGACTCTGTAGGAGAGGTGGTGATCGTTGTGGCATGATTTTCTGTAATTTCTGAATAAAAGGAAAACCCTGAAAAGCGGCAGAAGTTGTACGCTGCACAAACACTCTGTCTCCACCGTGTACCTCTCGATCTCTCTTACGATTTCGATTCCCAGGGCAACACCGTGTGATTGAATCCACTAATGGTGTCTGTAAAACTCTTCTCTTGTTATGCTTCTTCTTAAAGTGAGGATCAAGGCACTACAAATAATATGACAGAGAACTCGGTTGTCAATTCCATAAACATAAATTAAAATGAGGAACTGCACCACATAAGCATCCCTACACTCACCAGTATTGAAACAAGTGATAATGGACCAGGATACGATGACACGATTTGCTCAAAAGATACCGTTGCATTTGCAAACATAAAATAACTGTACCGACAAAACAGTTTCAAGCAGGGTCAAATTCTTGTGATAACATGAAACCCTAAATTATGCATACGTGCAGAAGATCTAAGGTAGCTTACACATTCCTAAGCCCAAGTTCTGTTACCCAGAACTGTGTGCTCCACCAACTACACAAGAAAAACAATCAAAGCGTCATCACACCAAAACTTCCACACTGCATCCTCCATTATCATTAGAACCACAAGAACCTTTTGCCGTATTTCTAGTCCAAGGTAGTTCCACCTTACGCTGGAGTTCTTGGCCAACCAAACTAAGAACCTACCACTCCCTGCACATAAACATTACCTAATAGCTGAGGCTAAGGAGATATATCAGCACAATGGAGATGCAATGGAAGAGAAATTCACGCACTGCAGCCGATGTCCGCCATGAGGGGCAGAAGGGGATCCTCGAGCACCTCCTTCCACTCAGGTGGAATCCGACACTGTAGCGAGCGAGAAAGCAGGGGAGGAGTGGGTGTTGGCGCTCACAGAGAGTTCGGGGAGGTAATCGGTGTGGTGTTGGACGTCGTCGAGGACGTAGCCATAGTCGCCCTCGTCAAGCTTGGCGAAGGCGGCGGCTTCATCGCGGAGGCGTACGGAAGGGCGTGGAGGTTGGGGTAGGAGTCGCGGGAGATCTGCACGCACGTGGCGGAGAACGGGAGCGGCTTCGGGGTCGTCTCCATGTTCCGGTACCCCCACGACTCTGGCAGCGAGCCGATCTCTGCTACCTCCATCCATGGCGTCGCTCCTGTCCTCCACGTCTTCCTGATCTACTGTAGGAGAAGGGGGATTTAGAGAGAGAGAGAGAGAGAGAACCTCCAGGACCTTGACGAAGAGGAGGTGGAGGAAGGCATGCTTCCACGCCATTGACTGTCGTCTGCTCCTGTGCCAACAAAAAAACAAGGATGTGGAGGAGATGGAGGGGCAAGGGACGCGGGAGGAGCTCTTGCTAGCGGCTGCGGCGCGGGAGAGAACGACGGCGGCCGCGCAGAGGCGAGCTAGTGTTGCTACTAGGGTTTGGGAGGAGAAACACGAGGGGATTGGAGAGGAGACACGGGAGGGGATTGGGATGGAGACGAGAGTAAAATCGGCGACTGCCCCTGTGATTCCCTCCGTCCCCAGCAAACGTAATGACGCGTAACAAATCAGACCACTGAGGAGCGGGCCACAGAGAAACGAGACCCGGCGGTGACCTCTGGCCAAAGCACGGCTGAGTGCGCATAGCACATAATGCTCCGAGGGCAAAAGTGTCAAAGGAACGATAGACGCACCAGATTCTTCCTAAGAGCTCGATCGGACGGCTAGAACGCGCTAATTGTTGAGGAGCTGGCTGGGGCTTGCCCCTATTATACCTTTGGATACATTCGACACCCACAACCCAATCTATTTTCTATCAACTTCAAGGTCACCAACACACTAGGGTCGTCGTCACCATCTACAAGAGGGATAGGGAAGTAATAATGAGGAATTGTTGGTCAAGCTCGTGCGAAGGAACAGCGCGTGAGAAAAACTAAAATGAATATGATAGGGAGATCCCAGGTTAAGACCCACGTTCCCATAAGCATTGTGTACATCCCTGTTTGCTCTATTGCCAAGGCAGCGGGGCGAAGCTGATGGCCTCCATAAAAAAATGCTATCGATACACTTAGCAAACAAGGAGGTCGTTCTTCTATGGATTGGTCACAGATTGGTGTGTTTGTTCTGCGAGTTGATGGTTTATTGCGATTGATATCATCAAATTTATATCATGTGATTTTCATTATTACACATCTTAAATCATAATGTGAGAAAGTCGATGTTCCGTGATAACCACTATTAGATAGTACAAAAACGGGTAAATTAAGATTCCATGAAGCAGGTAAATTAAGATTTCATGACACTTGGTTTCGACCACATACAGATTTAAACATATGAAATGTTGTTTTATTTTATTTAACATGGCGCTGTAGCAACGCACGGATATTGTGTTAGTCTATATCTAAATCTAATACTCCCTCCGTTTCAAAATATAATATGTTTTAGCTTTATGAAAGGAGTGTATCTAGACTGTTTTTAGTGTGTACGTTCATTTCAAACCTAAATGAACCTACACACTAAAATGACTCTAGATACATTTCTTTAACAAATCTAAAACATCTTATATTTTAAAACGAAGGGAGTAATAAAGGAAGCCATGCTTTTGTTAACCAGCCTTTTTTGGACCGTTTTGCCCCTGCCAATTCATGGTAATACCAACCTATGCCGCCGCCAAGTTAACTACACTGTTCGCAAGCATGGTCAGGCTGCGCTCTGGCTGGGTGTCGAGCACACGGAGAGCAGCCGCGGCTGGCTCTGTGCACGCGGGATCGATCCGGCCGGCGACGCCACCATAAACTACACCCCGAGCCCCTACTGCCTCTACCTGCCCGCTCCGATCTGCTCTGCCTCTCTGCGACGGTTGAAACGGCGCCACCCCGGATCGGGCCCGTCTCCAAACAGCCCAGCCGCCTGACGGGACTCTCTAACACCGGATTGGTTCCCGTCGCCACCACATTCTCTGGCATCTCCCCTGTTCGCTGACTGCCACTGGGTCATGGCTCATAGATGGTGAGGAAGGATGCTCTCGATGTGGTAGATTTGGCAGCGAGTCGGTTCTCCTTCGGTGCTGCTCCTCTTCCATGTCTCCTTCCCCACCCCGGGTAACTAATAAAGACGTTAAATCGATAGGCTCAGCATCACCGGGGCAGAGTACATTAGCAGCCTCCGCGTTCTGCAGTTATGAAGTGATCATCTCCGTCCCCTACCCATTGGTGGCAGCGGTCAATCCCTTCTCCGATCTGTTACTTTTCCATGTCAGTATGTGACCCCCACCCCCTACCCCTCCCCTCCTATTATTTAATATAGGGTAGTTGCAAATTGATGTTTTTATGCGTTTATTTAGTAAAGATTCTCCTGATAAACTAAGTTGTTATTGTGTTGATACATTGTAATGTTGTCAGATCAAGCTACTATACGGTGGTTGCAGATTTATGTTCTAATGCGTTTATTTAGTGAAGATTCTGCTGATAAACTAAACTGTTATTGTGGTGATACATTGTAATGTTGTTTGATCAAGCTACTAGATGAATATGTCCGCTACATACCTACATCTTATTTTTGTCCTTTCCATATACACAATATCTTAACCTAAAAATAAGATGTACATTTATATTTATTTTTTATTTAGTAATTAATCCTTTGACGTCGATGTTCTCACCTTCTCCGATTCTAACCTGAATTAGGTGCGATACAAATTTGCTGATTCTCATACTATATAGCTGCACCGGAGGGCCTACTCTTCCTCCTGTGTCGCCCCCGCTCGGGCAGCACCGGAGGGCTAAACCCTAGCCGTCGGGTAGGCTCCCTCCGCATCCATCGAAGGACGCGGCTGGGCGAAGCTCGCGCCGCCGATGATGAAAGCGGGGTCTCTCTCCCGTGCGCCTCATCGTGGGGGATTTCGGCTAGGGCGGCGGCTGAGGTCCATGGTGGCGCGGTGGTGTAGAGAGGCGTAGGGAGGGCACATAGTGGATTTTCAGTCCCGCGCCTGTCATGGAAATGGCCACGGCAGTCGCTGCCACTGGCAGCGATTGATTGAAACGTGAGGAAGAGTTGGCGGCCATCTGCGGTGCGAGATGGGGGCGGATGCACATGGGTTTACCAGGTTCGGCCCCCCGGAGGGTAAAGACCTACTCCTGCTAGATTAGATTATTGGAGAGTGAGTTACAGGGCTGGCGAGCTCGGCGTCTAAGCAGCGAGTCGCTTGAGGGGGTGTATGATGGAACGTGAGTCTCCAGGATACCTTAGGGAGGTTTACATATGAGGCACCTCGCTAGGGTTTACAAGCTACAACCGAACAAGATAAGGATTCGGAGGTTTTGACCTAATCTGACTGGGCTTCTGTTGCACTCCTGGGCCTCCAGTCGCCAGTCGCCAGGCCTCTCCTTCCATCGTAGTCCAGTCGCCGTCCTTCAGGCGCACTCACCGGCCCTTCGGCCTAATCGGAACATCCTGCTGGGCATACCCCCTTTGGCATATCCCCATCAGTAGTCCCCGAGGCCATCGTTGATGCAGGCGCAGGTGTCCCGTTGGTGTTCGGAGTAGGCGAGCCCAATTTGGACGCGCAGTCGAGTCGGCGATGGACTCCATCAGAACCAAGGAGAATTTCCCCAGGTTTCCATTCGCCACCCCAATGAATGTTATCGCCCTTGAAAGTCGCCGCTCCAGTAGAAAAGACTGGCGGGTAGCGGGTGGAATGGAGGAGTTGGACCGTCAATTCTGGTCAAACTATCTGTTGAAATTTCCAACGGTAACTTTGGCGCAATTACCGTGAGTAACGGCTATCCCGATTTTGGCGGGTAGCATTCCTGTATAAGGGGAGTGATGATTCAGTTCTACGAATCCTTCCCGCATTCTTCATTCTCCCACATGCATTCTTCCTGTCCTTGATCTTCCTGCCTTCAACCTTCCGACTCATCCTTTCCGCACCGTGCGATTCCACGTCCTACCCGATGGCGCCTCCCAAAGGATCATGGGGAAAATCCAAATGCACCACAACCCAGCTCAAGTCCTTCGAGGACGCCGGAGTCCTCCGCAAGGGGAACTGGCGGGTTCCCCCTCCTCCGAGACCGAGCCCAAGCCGAGAGCCGGCGAATTCATCTGCTTCCCCAGTCATCTTGAGAGAGGTCTGGGGTTCCCCACCTCGCTTTTCTTCCGGTGCTTCTGCGCATATTACGCGATCAAGCCGTCGGATCTCCCGCATGACATCGAGCGGTAGCGATCTTTGTTATGCGCTTTTGAGTGCTACCTTCGCAGCCGTATTTTCCACTGTGGTTGGAGCTCTTCCACGGCCGCATCGGACGTGAGGCGTCCGGCGGCCTGATATTGGCCACAGGCGGCGTCACTTTCCAACTGAAGCCGAAGGCTAATTTCGTCAAGCTTCTCCTGCCAAAGAAAGCCGCCAGCGAGTGGAAGAAGAGCTAGTTCTACGTAAAAGAATCCACTCCTTCCGGCGAGGTGGCACATCCCGAGTTCGTCGCCGAGAGGAGCGAGCCTCGACGATTGGCACCGAAGAAGCTTCCCGAAGACCAGCGGATGGCCGTCGCGGAAATGATGGACCAGATCCAGAAGCTGAAGGACCAAGGGTTGATCTCGATCAACCTCTACAACTGCTGGCTCGGGCGGAGTCTGGTTCCACTGGTGGCCCGGCCGCATTGGATGTATGAATACAGCGGGAAGCACGACCCCTCCCGAACCAGCAAAGAGTCATGGGAGACCGAGGACTACAAGGCTGCCTGAAAAAAATCGCCCCGTAGACTCCCATGCAGAATGAAGCCCCCACAGTAAGTTTTCCTTCTCAGTCACTATTTCCGCACCTCAACTCTCAGTCGCTGCATTTGGTGTTTACTCGTGGTGTTTTTCAGATTTTTCAGGTGTTGGAGGGCTGACTCCCTCCGCTCGACGAAGAGGTCCCCCAGGAACTCGAGGAGGACTCCGAAGGAGACTCTTTCGACAGTGATGGGGAGGAAGAGAAGGTTCCTCCCCCAGCGCCCTGGCTCGCAAGACCCATATGCAGAAACAACGTGAGTTCGAGGCGAGCCGCAGCCTGGACGAACACGACGGAGGCGGCGAGGTCGTGCAGGAGCACACGTCCCGGCGTACTGCTACGCCGTCGAAGCCCACACGCAAGCCCAAGTCACCAGCGAAGAAGCCAATGTCGCCGTCCAAGTCGGCGGTGGTGTTTGAGTCGGACGACGACTCCGACGATGAAGACACCCCCAAAGTCTCGCGCAAAGTCCCAAAGCACGTGATCCCGACGAAGGGGTTGGAGGGCGAGGACATCGAGGCAGCGGTAGAGGTTCCCCTGGCGGCGATTGCGCCGACGGTCTCGGGGGATCCAAGCCAGGAAGCGGCCGAGGAGGCAACGTCTAAGTCACCGCAGCCATCGAGAGCGGCCGCGTCTTCGGAGCCGGAGATTCCGGCGACCGCGGCTTCGTCATCGAGGAAGCCCGTGGTGTCGTGGGCTTCAGACGTCTTCGAGAGGGGGCTCACTCGGAAGCTAGGTCCAGAATTGGACAAGCCTGCCCACATTAGCATCGGGCTTCGCGTTCTCCCGGTTGCTAAGTGAGTATTGGTTCTTCATGCCGATTCGCCTCTTGTGTTTGTATTGTTGTTATATTGACTGTGGGAATTCGGGCAGGTCTGGAGCCAAGAAGATTGGCCGTCCGTCGGTGGCAAAGATTCCGCCGGCCGCCACCACGGGAGAGGGCGATCTCCCCAAGAAGAGAAAAGCCGCCGGAGATGTGGCGACCGCGGAAGTCGCGAAGAAGCAAAAGGGGAGTGCTGACGACGCCACAGCCAAGGACGGCGCAGTGGAGCCTGATGTTGCGGCAGTCACCGAAGAAGTGGTGGCGGCGCGATCAGAGCCAGTCTTGGCTGCAGCCGCGCCGGAAGCGCCGGCCCCGACAACCAGTGTCCCTGCCAGAGCGTCGGCGACGTTCCCGCGCTTCATGGCTAGGGGATTTCCAGGCGTGGCGGACACCCAGTCTCCACAGAGTTCGGAGATTGTCGATGCGGACATTGGGTCTCGTCCCGGTCGCACTTCCTTCACGATCCCATTGACTGACGCCGGAGAACTTCACAGGATGCTTGGCGCCGCCATTCAGGTATGTCCAGTCCTCGAGTTCCTAGTCGCTGAATTTCAGCGGCTGGGAGCTGAACTTCTTTCTCCTCTCCAGTCCCCGAATTCCTAGTCGCTGAATTTCAACGGCTAGGAATTGAACTTTTTTCCTACTCTCCAGTCCCCGAGTTCCTGGTCGCTGAATTTCAGCGGATGGGAACTGGGAATCTGTTTTGGTAAGTGCTGAGGTGTGTTGTTTATTTGCAGGGTTTGCAAAGGGAGTCGACCGATCGGCAGGCCACAAGGGAGCGCTTGGAGGGTGATCTGCGCGAAGCGCAGGAGGCGAACCAGCGGCTTCGGGAAACTATTGGTGAGTATCTGCTTTTCTGTCCTTTCCTCTGTCGAGTATGAAATGTTTGTGTATGGCGCGCTGATGGCTTCTCTTTCAGATGGTTTCCCGGCTGCGATTTCCAAGGCCCGTGAAGGGTATGTTCCAGTCGCCGAGCTGGATGCGGCGAATGGACGAATTGCCTCCCTGATCCAAGACTTGGAGGAGGCGAAAGCGTCCTCAGTTTCTTCGGAGGAGCGAGCGAAGGCTGCCGTTGCTGCGGCTGAGGAGGAACGCAAAGCCACAGATTCGATCATTGTGGGGGTGCACAACGAGCAAGCCGCCTTGGAGAAGCATGTCACAGAGAGCAGCCGCAAACTCCTTGGTAAGTCTCCGTCTTCGCCTGACTTGTTCGGTGAGTCCCTGATTGGCGATGTCCGTAGTTTCACTGACGTCTGAATTTGCAGCTGTTATAGGTGAAAGCGACCCGGTGGTCCAGACCTTCAACGCTTCGCAGTGCGTGACTGCCGTGGTGAACGCGGCCACGGCTTCGGCGTTATGTGTCCAGGCGGTTCTCCAAGGCATGTCCCCCACCGAGGTTATTCCTGGGGGGCTCATGGAGGTGTGGCGCTATCTGGAGGAGGTGCCTGCCGTCATGGAGTGGATGGCGCGCTCGGCGTTCAGGCACGGGGCCACCACAACATTGAGTTTGTGTCTCGCCCACTTCCCCGACGACTTCGACCTGGATGACGTGACGAGTGGCTACCCATCGACGACCGACACGGTGGAGATGTCCGAGGTGTTGAAGCTGACTGCAAAGGCTGCCCCTTACGCCGATCGGGTCCTGGCTATGGGGGATCTGCTTCCATACCAGGAGACGGTGTTGGCGCCTGGCGACCCCGAGCCGGAGCATCGTGATATGAAGTCGGAGCAGCCCTTCCGGTCGGCATTGTCGAAGTCGCTGACGACGTACCTGAAGAAACGTGAGGAGGAGTTGGCGGCCATCTGCGGTGCGAGATGGGGGCGGATGCACATGGGTTTACCCAGGTGCGGCCCCCCGGAGGGTAAAGACCTACTCCTGCTAGATTAGATTATTGGAGAGCGAGTTACAGGGGTGGCGAGCTCGGTGTCTAAGCAGCGAGTCGCTTGAGGGGGTGTATAATGGAACGTGAGTCTCCAGGATACCCTAGGGAGGTTTATATATGAGGCACCTCGCTAGGGTTTACAAGCTACAACCGAACAAGATAAGGATTCAGAGGTTTTGACCTAATCCGATTGGGCTTACAGCTTCATTGCCCTGGCCTCCTTGAGCGCCCTCAAGACTCATAGGCCCTTCGGCCCAATCGGAACATCCTGCTGGGCATACCCCCTTTGGCATATCCCCATCAGTAGTCCCCGAGGCTATCGTTGATGCAGGCGCAGGTGTCCCATTGGTGTTTGGAGTAGGCGAGCCCAATTTGGACACACAGTCGAGTCGGCGATGGACTCCATCAGAACCAAGGAGAATTTCCCCAGGTTTCCATTTGCCACCCCAATGAATGTTATCGCCACGAAGTTGCCGCTTCGGCGAGTAGAAAAGACTGGCGGGTAGCGGGTGGAATGGAGGAGTTGGACAATCAATTCTGGTCAAACTATCCGTTGGAATTTGCAACGGTAACTTCGGCGCAATTACCGTGAGTAACGGCTATCCCGATTTTGGCGGGTGGCGTTCCCGTATAAGGGGAGTGATGATTCAGTTCTGCGAATCCTTCCCGCATTCTTCATTCTCCCACACGCATTCTTCTTGTCCTTGATCTTCCTGCCTTCAACCTTCTGACTCGTCCTTTCCGCACCGTGTGATTCCACGTCCTACCTGATGGCGCCTCCCAAAGGCTCATGGGGAAAATCCAAATGCACCACAGCCCAGCTCAAGTCCTTCGACGACGCCGGAGTCCTTCGCAAGGGGAACTGGCGGGTTCCCCCCTCCTCTGAGACCGAGCCAAAGCCGAGAGCCGGTGAATTCATCTGCTTCCCCGGTCATCTTGAGAGAGGTCTGGGGTTTCCCACCTTGCTTTTCTTCTGGCGCTTCTGTGCATATTACGCGATCAAGCCGTCGGATCTCGGCCCGCACAACATCAAGCAGCTGGCGATCTTTGTCGCCTTCTGCGAGTGCTACCTCGGCTGCAGGCCGTATTTTCCGTTATGGTTGGAGCTCTTCCACGGCCGCATCGGGCGTGAGGCGTCACTTTCCAACTGAAGCCGAAGGCTAATTTCGTCAAGCTTCTCCTGCCAAAGAAATCCGCTAGCGAGTGGAAGAAGAGCTAGTTCTACGTAAAAGAATTCACTCCTTCTGGCGAGGTGGCACTTCCCGAGTTCGTCGCCGAGAGGAGCGAGCCTCGACGGTTGGCACCGAAGAAGCTTCCTGACGACCAGCGGATGGCTGTCGCGGAAATGATGGACCAGATCCAGAAGCTGAAGGACAAGGGGTTGATCTCAATCAACCTCTACAACTGCTGGCTCGGGCGGCGTCTGGTTCCACTGGCGGCTCGGCCGCATTGGATGTATGAATACAGCTGGAAGCACGACCCCTCCTGAACCAGCAAAGAGTCATGGGAGACCGAGGACTACAAGGCCGCCCTGAAAAAGATCATCGACACGGAGTTTACCAGCGTGGCGGTCAGGCTGGCCCCGTACACTCCCGTGAAGAATGAAGCCCCCACAGTAAGTTTTCCTTCTCAGTCGCTATTTCCGCACCTCAACTCTCAGTCACTGCATTTGGTGTTTACTCGTGGTGTTTTTCAGCATTTTTAGGTGTTGGAGGGTTGGCTCCCTCTACTCGACGAAGAGGTTCCCCAGGAACTCAAGGAGGACTCCGAGGGAGACTCTTTCGACAGTGACGGGGAGGAAGAGGAGGTTCCTTCCCCAGCGCCCGTGGCTCGCAAGACCCGTATGAAGAAACAACGTGAGTTCGAGGCGAGCCGCAGCCTGGACGAACACGACGGAGGCGACGAGGTCGCGCAGGAGCACACGTCCCGGCGTACTGCTACGCCGTCGAAGCCTGCACGCAAGCCCAAGTCACCAGCGAAGAAGCCAATGTCGCCGTCCAAGTCGGCGGTGGTGTTTGTGTCGAACGACGACTCTGACGATGAAGACACCCCCGAAGTCTCGCGCAAAGTCCCAAAGGACGCGATCTCGACGAAGGGGTTGGAGGGCGAGGACATCAAGGCAGCGGTAGAGGTTCCCCTGGCGGCGATTGCACCGACGGTCTCGGGGGATCCAAGCCAGGAAGCGGCCGAGGAGGCGATGTCTAAGTCACCACAGCCGTCGAGAGTGGCCGTGTCTTCAGAGCCGGAGATTCCGTTGACCACGGCTTCGTCATCGAGGAAGCCCGCGGTGTCGTGGGCTTCAGACGTCTTCGAGAGGGGGCTCACTCGGAAGCTAGGTCCAGAATTGGACAAGCCTGCCCACATTAGCATCGGGCTTTGCGTTCTCAAGGTCGCTAAGTGAGTATTGGTTCTTCATGCCGATTCGCCTCTTGTGTTTGTATTGTTGTTATATTGACTGTGGGAATTCGGGCAGGTCTGGAGCCAAGAAGATTGGTCGTCCGTCGGTGGCAAAGATTCCACCGGCCGCCACCACGGGAGAGGACGATCTCCCCAAGAAGAGAAAAGCCGTCGGAGATGTGACGGCCGTGGAAGTCGCGAAAAGCGAAGAAGTGGTGGCGGCGTGATCGAGCGATCTTAGCTGCGGCGCAGCCGAAGCGCCGGCCCCGACAACCAGTGTCCCTGCCAGAGCGTCGGCGATGTTCCCGCGCTTCATGGCTAGGGGATTTCTAGGCATGGCGGACACCCAGTCTCCGCAGAGTCCGGAGATCGTGGATGCGGACATTGGGTCCTGTCGTGGGCGCACTTCCTTCACGATCCCATCGACTAACGCCGGAGAACTTCATAGGATGCTTGGCACCGCCATTCAGGTATGTCCAGTCCCCGAGTTCCTAGTCGCTGAATTTCAGCGGCTGGGAACTGAACTTCTGTCTCCTCTCCAGTCCCCGAATTCCTAGTCACTGAATTTCAGCGGCTAGGAATTGAACTTTTTTCCTACTCTCCAGTCCCTGAGTTCCTGGTCACTGAATTTCAGCGGCTGGGAACTGGGAATCTATTTTGGTAAGTGCTAAGGTGTGTTGTTTATTTGCAGGTTTTGCAAAGGGAGTCGACCGATCGGCAGGCCGCAAGGGAGCGCTTGGAGCGTGATCTGCGCGAAGCGCAGGAAATGCTTGACGAAACTATTGGTGAGTATCTGCTTTTCTATCCTTTCCTCTGTCGAGTATGAACTGTTTGTGTATGGCACGCTGATGGCTTCTCTTTCAGATGGTTTCCCGGCTGCGATTTCCAAGGCCCATGAAGGGTATGTTCCAGTCACCGAGCTGGATGCGACGAATGGACGAATTGCCTCCCTGATCCAAGACTTGGAGGAGGCGAAAGCGTCCTCAGTTTCTTCGGAGGAGCGAGTGAAGGCTGTCGTTGCTGTGGCTGAGGAGGAACGCAAAGCCACGGATTTGATCATTGTGGGGCTGCACAACAAGCAAGCCGCCTTGGAGAAGCATGTCACGTAGAGCTGCCGCAAACTCCTTGGTAAGTCTTCGTCTTCGCCTGACTTGTTCGGTGAGTCCCTGATTGGGGATGTCCGTAGTTTCACTGATGTCTTAATTTGCAGCTATGATAGGTCAAAGCGACCCGGTGGTCCAGACCTTCAACGCTTCGTAGTGCGTGACTGCCGTGGTGAACGCGGCCACGACTTTGGTGTTATGTGTCCAGGCGGTTCTCCAAGGCATGTCCCCTACCTAGGTTATTCCTGGGGGGCTCACAGAGGTGTGGCGCTATCTGGAGGAGGTGCCTGCCGTCGTGGAGTGGATGGCACGCTCGGCGTTCAGGCGTGGGGCCACCACATCATTGAGTTTGGGTCTCGCCCACTTCCCCGACGACTTCGACCTGGATGACGTGACGAGTGGCTATCCATTGGCGACCGGCACGGTGGAGATGTCCGAGGTGCTGAAGCTGACTGCGAAGGCTGTCCCTTACGCTGATCGGGTCCTGGTTATGGGGGATCTGCTGCCATACCAGGAGACGGTGTTGGCACCTGGCGACCCCGAGCCGGAGCATCCTGATATGAAGTCGGAGCATCCCTTCCGGTCGATGTTGTCGAAGACACTGACGATGTACCCGACGAACCCGTGGCAGCCTTCTGTTCGTGTCAAGGGGGGTGGTGGTGCTTCTTCGTCAAGACCCGTAGAATAAACAATGTAGTTGGGCAGTCTGTGATGTATGCCAAGTGGCGACTGCTGTAATATATTTTGTGATGTACGCCAAAGGGAGTCAATCGACTCGTATTGCGACCAAGATTGTGTCGTGTATTTATTTTTGATTGAGCGAGTCCCCGAGCGCGTCCGCCCTTTAATGGGGTATAACTCGATTGTATACTTTTGTGTTTTGTTTTGGTTGTGCGTTGTTTTATCTCTCGCGTCTTCTGAGTGGCGAGTCCTCGGCCTTGAGTAGGATTGATTTGTAAGCGAGTCCCGAGTGTGGTGCTCAACCATATTGGTCGTGTTCTGTTGTAGGTTGTAAATGCGTTGTTTGTAACGTCTCCTCCTGCCCGGAGAGCCGGCCGCTTATGAGTCCAAGGCAGCTCTCTTACTTGGTGTGTTCCCGAGCCGCATGGGGGTTCCCATTGTGCGGAGTCCCCGTGCGTGGTACTTAACCGTTTGAGTCGCTTTGCGTGAGGATGGGAGGGACAGGTCGTTGTGAGAAGCGTGTACCGGTTGTCTTGTCCCGGTGGGCTAGTCGGGCTAGGCGACTCCAATGGTGGCTCTGGGTTGGCGTTTTCGTGGACGACCCAAGGCCCGAGTATTTCCGGTGCCCTTGTGCCGCACTACTTAGCCGTGCCGGTCGCTCGACCAGAGGTTGACTTCCATGGGTAGCGTATTGCTAATATGTACGAGTGCGAGTGGCACAAGAATATGGCGAGTAGACACAGTTTGTGCAATCCGAATGAATTTCATTATATATGCCAGCTGAGTACAATTTGAGGTTCTAAGTATAGAACTTTCTGAGGAGGTTTACATTCCATGGCCTCCCGACCTCGAGCTGGCCGTCATCCCATATGTTGATGAGGTAGTAGGCGTCATTGCCGAGGACTCGTCCTATGGCGAATGGCCCCTCCCATGGGGGGAGAGTTTGTGCATGCCTTTCTTGTCTTGGACCAGTCGTAGGACCAGGTCGCCTTCCTGGAAGGTGTGAGTTCATACTCGGCGGCTGTGGTAGCGGCGGAGTCCTTGCTGGTATATGGTGGTGCGAGAGCGATCTAGGTCGCGTGCCTCGTCGAGTTGATCGATGCTGTCTTGGCGGGCGACCTCGTTGGTCGCTTCGACGTAGTTGGCGACTCGAGGTGAATCGTGCTCTAGGTCGGTTGGCATTACGGCCTCGGCACCGTACACCATGAAGAAGGGTGTGAACCCGGTGGAGCGATTAATGGAGGTGCGGATCCCCCATATGATAGAGGGGAGCTCGTCGACCCAGCATCCTGGGGTGCGCTCGAGGGGCACTGGGAGTCGCGGCTTGAGCCCGTGGAGGACGCTCTGGTTGGCACGTTCTGCTTGGCCATTCGACTCTGGGTGGGCGACTGAAACGAGGTCGAGTCGTATGCCATGTTCTTCACAAAATTCCGCCATGGCCCCCTTGGCAAAGTTGGTGCCATTGTCTGTTATGATGTTGTGCGGGTAGCCGTATTGGTAGATGAGCTCGCGTAAGAACTTGGTGGCCGTCTTGCCATCGCACTTCTTAATTGGCTTGGCCTCGACCCATTTGGTGAACTTGTCGACCGCGACGAGGAGATGGATGAAGCCAGATGGGGCCTTCTTGAACGGGCTTACCATGTCCATGCCCCATACGGCGAATGGCCATGTGATGGGGATGGTCTTGAGTGCCGAACCAGGGAGGTGCGTCTGGTGGGTGTACTTCTGGCACCCGACGCATAGTTGGACGATGTTGGTGGCGTCGGCGTGCGCGGTGAGCCAGTAAAAGCCGTGCCACATGGCCTTAGCGACTAGCGACTTGGCGCCGACGTGAATGTCCTGGAGGATCTTGCAGCCTTCTTCGGGCTGTACGCAGCGCTGGAACACGCCAGTCATGCTGCGTCTGTGGAGCTCGCCGTTTATGATGACGAAGGATTTGCAGCGGCGCACGATCATTCGCGCCTCCGTCTTGTTGCTTGGTAGGGTTTTGTGCTCCAAGAAGGCGACATATGGTGCTGTCCAGTCGCTAGGCTCCACAACCATGGCGACTAAGGCCGGTTCTGGTTGCAGTGGTATCCCGACGTCGATCTCTTTTGGTGGGCTGACCGATGGTTTGTGGATGATGTCAAGGAAGACACCTGCTGGTGGCGCTTGTCGGGCCGACCTGATGCGGGAGAGGGCGTCTGCCTCCTCGTTCTTGCGTCGGTCGATCCACTCGACGGAATAGCCGTCGAAGTGTCCTCCCATCTGGTCTACCACTTGGCGGTACGTGATCATTGTTGGGGAGACAGCGTCACACGTCCCGGCGACTTGGCCGGCGACTAGATCGGAGTCACCATAGCATAGTAAGCGGTTGACATTCATCTCCTTAGCGGCTCTCATGCCATGAAGGAGGGCCTCGTATTCTGCCATGTTGTTGGTGCAGGGCTTGAAGTTGAGGTGGAGCACGTAGCGGAGCTTGTCTCCATTGGGAGAGGTCAGTATGACCCCAGCCCCTGCACCGTCAGCGTTCTTGGAGCCGTCAAAATGGAGCGACCAGTAGTGGAGGTACGGGAGCTTCTCTGGCTGCTGTGCTTCTTCCCAATCTGCGAGGAAATTAGCCAGGGCTTGTGACTTGATCGGTTTGCGGGGCTCGTATTTGATGTTGTGGACGCCGATTTCGACGGCCCACTTGGCGACTCGCCCGGTCGCCTCGCGATTGCGTATTATATCTTGCAGGGGTGCGAAGGAGACCACCGTGATCGGGTGCTCCTGGAAGTAGTGTGGGAGTCGTTGTTGAGCTCAGAATACCACGTACACTAGTTTTTTGTACTGCGGGTAGCGCTGTCGTGAGTCTGTCAGGACTTCACTGATGTAGTAGACAGGTCACTGTATGAGGCGTTCCTTGCCCTCCTCCTCCGGTCATTCGACGACCATCACGGTGCTGACGACTCGAGTGGAGGCCACGATGTAGACGAGCATTGGCTCTTTGTTGAGTGGAGCGGCGAGGAGTGGGGCCGCAAGTAGCACTTCTTTGAGTTCTTTGAGTGCATCATCGGCCTCCCCGTCCCATTGGAACGTGGGGTTCTTGCGCGTCAGGCGGTAGAGGGGCATTGCCTTTTTGCCTAGTCAGGGGATGAAGCGACTGAGGGCCGCGACTCGCCCTGCCAATTTCTGGACGTCACGCAGGCACTCGGGTTTCCCGAGTCGCGCGATGGTGTCGATCTTGGTGGGGTTGGCTTCGATGCCTTGCTTGGAGACTACATACCCCAGGATCTGTCCGGTGGGGACACCGAAGGTGCATTTTCCGGGGTTCATCTTGATGTTGTACCTCCGCAGGTTTGCGAAGGTTTCGGCTAGGTCGGCGAGCAGGTCGTCCTGACGGGTGGATTTCACCACCACGTCGTCGATGTAGATGTGGATGTTGCGGCCAATTTGGCTCGCTAGGCTCTCCTGCATGCATCTCTGGTATGTGGTGCTGGTGTTCTTGAGGCCGAACGTCATGGCCGTGTAGCAGAAGGCGTCGAATGGCGTGATGAACGCCGTCTTCTCCTCATCCTCGACCGCCATCTTGATCTGGTTATAACCAGAGTAAGCGTCAAGGAAGCACAGCGACTCCGATCCCGCGGTCGAGTCGATTATCTGATCGATGCGCGGTAGGACGAACTCCTCCTTCGGGCAGACGCTATTGAGGTTGGTGTAGTCGATACACATTCTCCATGTGTTGTTCTTTTTAGAACCAGGACTGGGTTTGCCAGCCACTTGGAGTATTTGATTGGCCGAATGAAGCCTGCAGCTAGCAGGCGTTGTACTTCTTCGGCAATTGCTCGGCTGCGCTCTTCATTGAAGGGCCGTAGCGACTGCTTTACTGGTCGTACTTTGGGGTCAGCGTTGAGTTTGTGCTCAGCGAGTTCCCTTGGGACACCTGGCATGTCAGATGGCTTCCATGCAAAGATGTCGCGGTTCTCACGGAGGAACCCGATGAGCGCGCTTTCCTATGCGGGGCTCATGTGCGCCCCGATGGTGACCGTCTGGCTAGAGTCGCCTGGGATGAGCTCGACGGTGCGGGTGTGCGTGGTCGCCTCGAACGTGGAGTTCGCGGCGGTTGGTTTCTTCAGGATAGTGGGGGTCGTCTTTGTTGATGTTGCCTGCGTATTTTGCGAGCTCCTCCGCGTGGTCGGTCTCCACGGCAATGACAGCGTCGGCAAGCTCGGATCCTTTGTCCTCGCATTCCACGGCCATGTCGGGGTCGCCGTGGACGGTGATGATGCTGCTTGGCCCTGCGAGCTTCATCATGTTGTACGCGTAGTGGGGGGTCGCCATGAATTTGGCAAACGTCTGGCGTCCCAGCACGCAGTGGTAGGGGCTGCGGAAGTTCACCAGCTCGAATTCGATTCGCTCGGTGCGGTAGTTCGCCGGTGTGCCGAAGGTGACGGGTAGCGTCACTTTTCCGATCAGGTATGCCTTCCGACCGGGGACGATACCGTGGAAGGTTGTCAGGGTCGGCTGGATTGCCGACTCTACGATCTGTAGCCTCTTGAACGTGTCTAGGTACATGATGTTGATGGAGCTCCCGCGTCCATCAATGTCTTGGGTAGCCAGTAATCGGACACTTTGGGCCTGACTACCAAGGCGACTCACCCTGGGTACTCGATTCTAGGGGCGTGGTCCTGGCGACTCCAAGTGATACTCTGCTCGGACCAGTTGAGGAAGCGTGGGATGTCGACCTGTGTCACCGCATTGACGGCGACCGCACGGGCGAGCACCTTTCTCTCGCTCTGGGTGCCGAGTCTGGAAAAGGTGTGTAGCGAGCCGACGGCGGTGCCGAAGCCGCCGACATTCCCGTTGTCCCAGGGTGGGTTGTTGTTGGGGTCCTCCCTTGCTCGCCTTGCCTTCTCAATCTGTTTGAGAGAGTTGCAATCTGCGGTGGTGTGGGTGGCGGGTTTTCCCTCCCTGCTATGGTAGATGCAGGGCTGGTTGAGCAAGGCAGCGGGGTCGAATTTCAGCCTCGCTGTATTGTTGGAGCGGTAGTTTCCGCTATCGCGGTAATTTCCTCCATCGCGGCGGTAGCTCTTGGGGTCACGCTGGCCGTAGCCGGCGTTGGCGACTAAGTCGACTCGCCCGTCCGTGCGGCGCTTGCCGGTGATGCAGGTGTTGCTGTAGCGCATGTCGCGTAGGCGCCCACTATCGTGGATGCTGGTTCACCATCTTCCTCCCAACTCGTCGTCAGAGTCTTGGTTGAGGTCCTCCTCCGCGTAGGGCTTGGCGATCTCGAGGAGGTCGGGGATGTTGTCGAGCGTCTGGTAGACTCTCTTGATCTTGGCGACCAAGGGTTCGTACCGGCACGCGTTCTTGAAGCAATGTATCGCTGTATCTGGGTGGATGCCGGAGGCATTGATCCACAGTTCTTGCCATCTTTGAACCAAGCGGCGAGTCGACTCGCGTTGTCCCTGGATGCATCGCTCCAGGTCTTCTATGGTGCTGGCGCGGGTGTAGGATCCCTTGAAGTGCCTGATGAAGGTGTCCCGCATTTCTTCCCAGGAGTCGATGCTGTCGGCGGGGAGGGTTTTGATCCATTGCCGAGTCGCGCCCTCCATCATCATGGGGAGGTAGGGAGCGGCGAGCAGGTCGGTGTGGCCTGCGATTCCCATTGCCATGAGGTATGTGTCTAGCCAGACAGCGGGATCGTACGTCGGGTCGTACTTTTCGATCTCCTTGGGAGCCTTAAAGTTAGCGGGGTATTTTTCCCCGCGGATCATGGGTCCGAAGCATTGCGGACCGACTCGACTCAGCGAGCCTCTTGGTTCCGGGTCGCCGCGGTTGGTGAGGAGGTGTGCCGCAAGTCGTTGGGCTGGCGCACCCGCCACGCCTGGTTGTTGATGATGTTCGTTCGGGCATCAATGGTTTGCCCGTTGGCAGCGACCGTGTTATTCGCCGGTCGCGGCTCGTTGGTGGACAGAGCAGGGTTGGCAGACCATGGCTGGTTCGCCAAGGGCTGTGGTGGAGGGCAAGTCAATGCATTGGCGACGGTGGGGTGACTGCTTGACGCCGCTCTGCTTGCTGAAGAGCGGGAATACATCCACACCCACGGGTCGACTCCCGCGGCTTGTTGTTCGACGACCCTGACAATTAGGGCCTTGGCGTATTGGATCTGTAGCGCGCCGTCGCCTTGGACGTCGACGTTGGTGATCGCGGCATCGGCCGCGACGACGTTGTCCATCGGGGTGGAGTAGAGTGGTAGCCCGTTGGCGTCGCGGGCTTGAGGCGAGATGATGATCCGCGCCTGGTCTGGCAGGGGCGTGCGGCCGATGGGTGGTGGAGGGGCTCCGGTCGCTAGTGCGCCAGGTGGTGGTCTCACGGGATTGCTTACGCGATGGCGTTCTCGCGATATTCGCGCTCGACCCGCAGCGTCGAAGTCGCTTCGTCGTTGAAGTTCAGGACCCGGCCCTGGACGTTGGAGTTCAGGCAGGTCCTGATGCGGCGCTGGTGGTAGAGCAATAGCTCCTGCGCCATTTCCCGCTCGAGGCGATATTTCTCACGCTCGACGAGTTCGTTGCGTTGTGCCTCTGCGAGCCGCACGCGGGCTTCCTCCACCTTTGTGGCCGTCGCAGTCAACGGGATCGGCGTGGCGAACGGATCTGGCGGGGCAGTCGTGCTGCCCGCCATGTAGATTGCGCTGAAGCAATTAGATCTGGCGTGGAAGTCTTCAGGCGATTCCGAGTCGGAGTCAAAGTCGAAGATCCCGAGGATGGAGGGGTCCTCGAAATCCTCCGGGTTGGAGACTCACGTGATGGAGTTCTCTCGTGATGCGGTGGTGATAGATCCGTCGACCGAGGCAGGGGTCGTGGAGTCGGCGTCGTCGTTTAGGGCCTCATCGTTGGTGGCGGCGTTGGTCTCGGCAACATCGCTGGCGGCCGAGTCGTACTCGTTGACAAGGCTCCTGATAGAGCGGACCTGCTCCTCCGAGAGCAGATCGCGGTGTGGCGGCGATCCGCCGACGATCACCGTTGCAGCTGGGTCGACCGCGCCGGTGAGGCCGACGAAGAGGTTGATGGAGCCGATTGGCATCACCGCGCCGTGAGTGACCGGGCATGACGCCGGGATGTAGCTGATGTGCAGGATCTGTAAGATCCCGCCGAAGGCGATCATGCGACCGGTGGCGAGCGGCCGATCGATTGGCGAGTAGGGTCTCGCCGCAGAACTCAGGTCAGTCCTGCTATGCCCCACGGTGGGCGCCACTGTCGTGGAAATGGCCACGGCAGTCGCTGCCACTGGCAGCGATTGATTGAAACGTGAGGAAGAGTTGGCAGCCATCAGCGGTGCGAGATGGGGGCGGATGCATATGGGTTTACCCAGGTTCGCCCCCCCCGGAGGGTAAAGACCTACTCCTGCTAGATTAGATTATTGGAGAGCGAGTTACAGGGGTGGCGAGCTCGGCGTCTAAGCAGCGAGTCGCTTGAGGGGGTGTATGATGGAACGTGAGTCCCCAGGATACCCTAGGGAGGTTTATATATGAGGCACCTCGCTAGGGTTTACAAGCTACAACCGAACAATATAAGGATTCAGAGGTTTTGACCTAATCCGACTGGGCTTCTGTTGCACTCCTGGGATTGATGGCTCAATGCACACCGCCCAGAAAAGTGCTGGTGCGTGGTTGATGTAGAGCTCGTTGGGAACCCCAAGAGGAAGGTATGATGAGCACAACAACAAGTTTCCCTCAGTATGAAACCAAGGTTTAATCGAACCAGTAGGAGCAAGGAAACACCCCAAAGGTGTTACTAGCTGAGCTTTGGCAGGGCGCACTACCGGTGCTAGTAGCAACGTGGAGACCTGCACAACACAACCACAGAACTTTGTCCCCAACTTGCAATGAGGTTGTCAATCTCACCGTGTTTTGCGGAAAACAAAGGATTAAACGTATCGAATGGAAAGAAGTTAAAGTTTGCAGAAAGTAAACACAAAGCAGTAAACAGCTTATAGATTGTATGTAAAAGACAAGGACCGGGATCCATAGTTCACTAGAGGTGGCTCTCCTTAAGATAGATAACATGCTGGGTGAACAAATTACAGCGGGGCAATTGACAAACATCAAGAAAGCAATACATGCATATACTAATCATCTTGACTCCTTTGAGACTTGATTGGGCATTACAACATAATACATAGACCGCCATCCAACTGCATCTATGACTAATAATCCACCTTCAGGTTATCATCCGAACCCCCTCCAGTATTAAGTTGCAAGCAACAGATTATTGCTTTACGAACTGCGTGTAAAGTAAACAATACAATTGTTCTATGAACAAAGGATTGTTGTTTTGTCCCTAGTAGCAACAACACATCTAGTACCTTAGAGATTTCTGTCACTTCCCAGTTACGGAGGCATGAACCCACTATCGAGCATAAATACTAACTCTTGGAGTTGCTAGCATCTACTTGGCCAAGATAGCTACTAACAATGGAAAGCATGCAAGATAACGAATAACAAAGACATGATAGAATCAATAATCAATCTGAAATAGCATCTCAATATCCATCGGATCCCCGCAAACACAACATGCAGAATTACAAATAGATGATCTTGATCATGAACGGAGCTCACAAGATCTAGACATGAAAGCACAAAGGAGGAGAACCAGCCATCTAGCTACTACATGGATCCGTAGTCCAAGGATGAACTACTCATGCATCACACCGGAGGCTTGCATGGTGATGAAGAAGGCCTCCAGGGTGAATTCCCCTCTCCGGCAGGGTGCCGGGAAGAGCTTCAGATCCCTCCCGATCTAGGGATGGAGATGACGGCGGACTCTGATTCTTTCGTGGATTTTTGATCGGGTACCTAGGGTTTTCGTCCGAGGGCAACTTATAGGCGGAAGGAGAGGCCGAGGGTCTTTGGGGTCGGCCAGACCACCTCAGCTGGCAAGCCTGGCCGCTGTGGTGTGGCTGGCCCTGGCCCTCAGCCTCAGATTTCGGCACTTGATCCCTTCCGGAAAAATAGGCACTTTGGCTTTTGTCCCGTCCAATTCCGAGAATATTCATTTTCTGACTTTCCTGGAACCAAAAACAGCAGAAAATAGGCAGCTGGCATTGTGGCTCTTGTCAATAGGTTAGTCCAAGAAATCATATGAAAAGTACTCCAAAGTTTGGAACAAAACACAAGAAAGTGGATAAAACTAAGCATGGAACATCAAAAATTATAGATACATTTGCAATGTATCAACATCCCCAAGCTTAACTCCTGCTCGTCCTCGAGTAGGTAAGTGATAAAAAGAAATAATTTTTGAGGTGACATGCACCATCGAAGACTTGATCAAAGTATTTGCAAAACATCAAAGCTGGGATCAAAGTAGTTCAATCATAACATGAAAGACAAAGTTCTAGCAATAAGCAAAGAGACTACGATGCAACATGAAAAGGCACAAACAAAAAGATTCATGAATAACAATGCTTTGCAAGACGTTTGTTTGTTTCACATAAAGAAAACATAGCATAAAAGTATTCAGCTTGTCCCTCAATAGAGTAGCAAATATAAATGCATAGGACACCTTCAAAGTTCATAAGAGTGAATAGATACAATAGTTTAAAACAAGCAATAACAAGTTATGCATCAATCAATTAGTCTTGGGACAATGCACATAGAACTAAGAATGGCCACTATGCTCTCAAAGTAGGTGCATAAAGTTAGAAGGGTGAGACTCAATATAATGGTGGAAGAAAGACCTTTTGTAAAAGGAAGTAGGGATTCAAGTCTCATAAAGAGCTTCCAAAAATTATGGTACTTATATCTTTCAGCTCTCATTGCCCCTATCATAAGCATTTTGAAGTGATTAAGGTTAAAGTGACACAACTAAGAGGATATGCTTGACAAGTTATAAACTGAATCTCATGCCCCTTACTTACGAAGACCGATCCTCATGCTACTCAACTTCAGTCACGAGTAAGCTCTTGTCATTGTAAGTATATGTGTATCATTAAGATCCGCCAACGGGGTACCCCTTGCACATGATACGGGAGCTTTCCCATAATCAAAATGACAAGGCAGGCAGACAATGAGCATCTCAGCGATCTTTTTATTTGCTATTTGCATAGGTTTTTATTGAGGATGCTTCATAGAGTGCTCATTATGGTGATGCTGCAAGTTTCCACCATGATTAGGCATGGCTTAGGCTAGCGGCCCAGGCGTTTCTCTAACACACATACAAACTCCATGATGTTACAAGTTCCACTTTTATTTCACACCGCCGGGATCCGTAAGCAAAAGAACATGATATCAACGGGGTACAAAGTAAAAGTGCAATGTTGAAAGCGTTCCCCATGAAATATGGTTCTGCTAATTTCAACTTATAAAGCGCAAGCATATACACAACAAAGAAGGACCCAATGGTTCAAGTTTATTAGAGGCAATAAAGTAAAGTGTGCCATCAAGTTCGTGAGAGCTTTAATCACTAGTTTTCTCATAACAAGTGAAAGGTACACAAAAGCATGAATATACTTGGAATAGCATAAGCTAGTAGGTATGTATGGTGGACTCTTTGGAATAACTTGGTTTAGGGAATTGGATGCATGAGTGGAACTCATACTTGGTTGTGGAGGCTAGCAAAAGACTGGGAGCGACAAACTAAGAGAGCAATAATGACCATAATCATGCAGAGCGACAAAAAATCATTGATCAAAGCATAAAGTGATACTACAAGTTGAAAACTAAAGGATCATAAAGGCTATGGTGACTTGTGACAGTCATAACATGGTGTGAGCATGTGCCAAGTCAACCCAAATAAAGCATCAAAGGAGAATACCACTATACTATGCTTTAATATGCTAAAACAACGCATGATTCATCCAAGGCACATTAAGCAATCTCAATTGTTTATAACAAGTCATGCTACAACAAAGAATACTAAGCATAAAGCCAAAATAATATCGAGCATGGCATGAAAAAGCATAGGCCACAGTAAAAAACGTGCTCTTTTTACCACATAAGTATGAATTTTCCTACTATTTTCCAAACCAAACCAAACCATTTGCAAACCAATGCATGAAAGAGGGGGGTCCAACCAATTTATTCAGCAAACTAAGCAAACCAAGCAAACGAAAAACCAAAACAAAAACAAAAAATAAGACGCTCCAAGAACAACACAACTATGCATGAAACAATAAAAATGAAGTGTTTGGAAGAATCCTAGGATTTTTATTGATGAAGAAGGGGATGCCTAGGGTATACCCAAGCTTTGATGCTTGTACTTCTTGGATATTTCTTGGGGTGACATGCGTGGCATCCCCAAGCTTGAGCTTTAGTCCATCCTTCATCTCATTACTCATTCCTTCCATACACCTGAAATTTTTCCTTCATACAAAACTTCAAACAAGATAATAAGTCTTAAGTTTCAGTTCTAACACCAAATAAACTTCCATTAGAACACTAGATACTGTAGCACTTCCCTCAAAAAGCTCAATTCCCCAAAAGAACTCAAGAAGGAACCAACAAGAAGCAGATGCAGAAAATGGCAGAAATCTGTCAAAACAGACCAGCAGGTAAAGACGAATTTTTTCGAAGACCTTCTGTTGCTCAAATCAAAAAGTGTTGAACTAACGAAAGTTATATAACTACCTGGGGCAGAAGCACAAAACTTCACACCTCAAAAGGACTTTCAAAGATTTTACACGAAGTTTTACGGTGAAGCATAGAAATCTGTTTCAGGACAGCAACTTTCCCAATCATTACTTCTCTCTCATTAGAGGTTACTTTTGGCACAAAAAGCAAATAAGAAGGATAAGGAGCGGTTATTACTGAATTAATAACTTCCAAGACTCATCTAAAACTTTTGGGTTATCTCCCAATAAGTACTTTTCTTTAACGCCTTTAAGTTAGGCATGATAGTTTGAGAAGATGCTCACATAAGAAATATGAATTGAAGTAAAAGAGAGCATCAAGAAGCAAATTCAAAGCACATTTAAGTCTAACCCACTTCCTATGCATAGGAATCTTGTAAAGAAACAAGTCATGAAAGCACAAAGCAACAAGCATAGGAAAGCAAAACAAGTGCAATTTCAAGACTTTCAACATAAAGAGGGGAAACTTAATATTATTGAGATGCATAAAACCATGTTTCCCTCTCTCATAATAACTTTCAGTAGCATCATGAATAAAATTAACAATATAACTATCATATAAAACATTCTTATCATGAGCCACATGCATAAAATGATTATTACTATCCACATAAGCATAGTCATTCTTATTAATTGTAGTGGGAGCAAATTCAACAAAATAGCTATTATTATTATTCTCATCACCATAATCATCAAATATAGGAGGCATATTGTAGTCATAAATAATTTCCTCCTCAATAGTAGGTGGACTGAAAATATCATATTCATCATTGTAATCATCATATATTGGAGGCATATTATCATCAAAGTAAATTTTCTCCTCCATGCTTGGGGGACTAAAAATATCATTTTCATCAAAACTAGCTTCCCCAAGCTTAGAATTTTCCATAACATTAGCAATAATGGTGTCCAAAGAATTCATACTAACAACATTGCTATTAGCATGCAAATAAAGTTCCATAGGTTTTTAAATTTTCTCTTCAAACACTTCATGTCCTAACTCAAGATAAATACTATAAAGCTCTCTAATTTTTTTTTGTTTTCCATTAAGCCTAACTAGTGAAAACAAGAAACAAAAAGACAAAATTGCAGAATCTAAAGGAAATAACTTCGAGCACTCACACCGGAGGATGTGAGTACCTTTTCTATACCTCCCCAGCGGCGCTTGGAAAATAGCTTGATGTCTACGCACTTCTATTCTTGTAGACGGTTGTTGGGCCTCCAAGTGCAGAGGTTTGTAGAACAGCAGCAAGTTTTCCCTTAAGTGGATCACCCAAGGTTTATCGAACTCAGGGAGGAAGTGGTCAAAGGTATTCCCTCTCAAGCAACCCCGCAATCAAGATACAAGAAGTCTCTTGTGTCCCCAACACACCCAGTACACTTGTCAGGTGTATAGGTGCACTAGTTCGGCGAAGAGATAGTGAAATACAAGTGGTATGGATAATTATAAGTGGTAAAGGTGATAGAAAATAACTTGATGGCGTGGAAAAGACTAAAGACAAACTGAAATAAAGAAGGAAGCAAGCAAACATGTAACAGATCTAGTAGCAAACGGTGTTTCAATGCTAAGAAACAAGGCCTAGGGATCATACTTTCACTAGTGAACACTCTCGTATAAATATATTCTTCTTTATGATACTACTCTTAACTACTCTCCGGTTGGACACGCTAATCGTTGGTAGGGCTATAACAACACACCTCAAAGTAAGCCTTTCCCATCTAGATAACCCCACACTATCACCTTGAGCTCTAGATGGTTCCAACAAACACCACAATTTCATAGAAACATCCAACTCCAAATATAACTCATAACAAGTATTTGTAATCTCTAGCCTAAGTGCCACCATGGTGTGCACACTATCAACTTCACACACATGGGGAGAGCAGAGATCTATTAAAGCACTTGAGTAGCAAGGTAGATCTATAGATTACAAGCTCATGATCTCAATAAGATCATGCATAGAGAGAGAGATGAACACATAGCTACCGGTAGAACCCTTAGCCTCGAGAGAGAACTACTCCCTCCTCATCATGGGAATCAGCAATGGTGATGGAGATGGCGGTGGAGATCGATGGAGATGGCTCGGGCACTTCCCATCCGACAAGGTGCCGGAACAGACTTCATCCTCGAATCTCCCCTTCAGTGGTGGCGGCGCAGCGGAACTTTTCATGGCTGAAGGCTTGATGATTTAGGGTTTTGGCTTCGGGAGGCTTCTTATAGGCCAGAGGGGAGATCGAGGGGGTGCTAGGGTCGGCCAGACCACCCCCTGGCGCGGGCCAAGCCTGGCCACGCGGCCAGGTGGTGTGGCCGGCCCCTAGCCCCTCTCCGTCTCGTGATTCGCACTTGATCCTTCGGAAAAATAGGCACTTTGGCTTTTGTCCCGTCCAATTCGAGAATATTCATTTTCGACTTTCCTGGAACCAAAAACAGCAGAAAAGCAGGCGGTATGCTTGTGGCTCTTGTTAATAGGTTAGTCCATGAAATCATATGAAAAGTACTCCAAAGTTGGAACAAAACACAAGAAAGTGGATAAAACCAAGCATGGAACATCAAAAATTATAGATACATTTGCAATTTATCAGCCACCACACCACCCCCTGGCGCGGGCCAAGCCTGGCCGCGTGGCCAGGTGGTGTGGCCGGCCTCTGGCCCCTCTCCGTCTCGTATTCTGGCACTTGATGACTTCCGGAAAAATAGGCACTTTGGCTTTTGTCCCGTCCAATTCCGAGAATATTCATTTTCTGACTTTCCTGGAACCAAAAACAGCAGAAAACAGACAACTGGCACTGTGGCTCTTGTTAATAGGTTAGTCCAAGAAATCATATGAAAAGTACTCCAATGTTGGAACAAAACACAAGAAAGTGGATAAAACTAAGGATGGAACATCAAAAATTATAGATACATTTGCAATGTATCAGGGCCTCCAATCGCCAGGCCTCTCCTTCCGTCGTAGTCCAGTCGCTGTCCTTCAGGCGCACTCACAGGCCCTTCGGCCCAATCGGAACATCCTGCTGGGCATACCCCCTTTGGCATATCCCCATCAGCGCCTGTAGCCTGTCAGAACCTCCATGGATTTCTCCACTGAACTTCGATTGATTGGTAGTGGTGCGGAGGGCACGGGGAAGGCTGGCACGCGTGGTGGCTTCTCGCCGGCCCTGTTCCCGCATAGAGTTTGTGCCTGATATGGGCCCTAGCGGGCCTGTGCGGGTCAAGGCTGTGGGGTGATGTGACGGCGCGGGGAGCCCCTTCTCCGGCATCCTGCGGCGGCGCGGCAGCCGTCATAGTCTGCTGGCATAGGGGACCTCCTCCTCCGATCCCATATTTGCTGGCGGCATGGCCGGCCGTGACCAGTGCCCCTCCTTGGTGGTGATGGTGGCCGGCGTGGTAGTGGCAGGCTGGAACCCACCTTTTAGTTCCGTCAGGCGGTGGTCTTGGTGGGTGGTGGTCAGTGTCTTCCCCTGCTCCATTGACTTCCGCAACTTGCCTCTCAACGGTGGCATGGCCATCTGTTTGTGCCCATCTGCATTGTTTCAGCAGGAGTTTGGGGTCGAAGATCGGGCCAAGAGAAATCCTTGCTTTTGCTGACAGCGGCGATGACCGCGAGTGCCGTCTCCCTCCTTGGAGGCGTCGTCATGACCTTTGATTATTCTTCCCCATCTCGAGCAACGGGGGAAACCCTTGATCCGGCTGTCGGATCGGGTGACGGTGGCACTACCGTGTTGCTTCCTTCTTGAAGGTGCCGCCTTGGTTGCTCGAGGAGTCCCTGAAATGGAGGATGGTGTCAATGGTGGCGGCTTCTCAGGGTGCGAGCCTCCTGAGCGCAATGTACTCCTTGGTTAGTGCTTCTTGGTCAATGACCTCTTCTAGTCTGTCCGGTTCCTGCCGTCCGCTCACCGACTTCTCTAGGCGCTACGAGTGTGCAGTACGTTGATCCGGTTGTCCCTGGGGTCAATCTTTCGAGGTCTCCATCTTCGGACGTGACACAGTTTGGGGGCTCTATGCTCCGCCCCTAGCCTTCTTGGTTGGTGACGGCGCAAGGCGGTTGTTCGTTGTCGTGTATCGTGGGTTGGCGTTGTAAGCCGTGTATCGTGTGGTGTCGAGTTGTAGCCATCCTTGACGTTGTTTTGGCCGTCTAGGCCTTTCTTCTATATGTTTGGTATGTCTCCCGATGTGTATCCTAGAAAATAGTATAGAGCTGCACAGACCTAACAATTAGCTAGCTGGAGGTGAGGTACTGTTCCCGAAGGTACCTCTGAATTTGAAACAAACTTCTCATTTCCAACTGTACTAGAGTTTAGATGTTTGAAGTCTGAATTTGTTTACCGGGAGAAGTATCAGGTTGTGCTTGAGAAGAACTCCACGCTGGAGGAGCATGTAAGTACCGATTCTATTTGCCTCAACCTAGACGTCCTTTTTTAGTGAGGTCCATATACTATGGCGCAAATTCTTGGAGTTGATTTTGCTGATTACTATCTGTTCTTGGAATTATTTCTGTAAATTGTAAACACGTCCAAGAAAACATTTATATTTGATCAGATGCTTATAAGATGTGCATGAATAATGGGTGGCCTTACTAAACTGGTAGGCAAAGAAGGCACGGAAAAAAAAGGTCACCTGATTTGTGTGACACGATGCAGTTGTGGCAACAAAAATATTCTATCGATTGTTGTAAGTGCGTTTGTATGAAAAGATTTTTTTTCTCCTAGTGCAACACACGGGCAAATTTACTAGTCTATATCTATACCTAATAATAATAAAAGAAGGAATGTTTCTGTCAACCAGCTTTTTTTGGACTGTTTTATCCTCCCACCAAATCTCATATTAACCACCACTGCCATCATTAAGTTAGGTACTGGTTCGTTATTTTTTCTTCCTCTGTTAGATACCTCCCTCTCTTTTCTTCCTCTCTGGTCACTGCCCACCGACAGGAGTTGTGCAGGATGGCCTGGGGAGTGCGTCAGACCTGAGAGGGGAAGGGAGGAGGCGGCCTGCACCGCACCTGGGACAGCAAGGGCGGACCTACACCGTATCTGGGAGGGCAAGGGTGGACGAGGGGAATCAGGGACAAGACAACGACCTTGGTGCTAATGGAGAGAAGGGAGGCGCGAGCCTAGGTGTGAGCGGCAGTGGCGAGATACCAACGAGGGAAGGGGACCACGGGCAGTACAGGGGCTTGCGTGGACAAGGCGCCCCGGTTCCATTTCATAGAAACGAAACCGGACAAACTGTCAGAGCAGTTATACAAAACCACACAACACATCGATGTCCAAAAACTAAAAGATTACAGGGAAAAGTCTTCATGAAGTACACCAAACTAGACCGCAAAGGAGGCTTTTCAGACTCCAAAACTCCTGCATATCTCCCTGAGCTTCACCTTCGTCTCACTTGCAGCCAGCAGCCCCTGAGGTTTCGCCCACTTGTCATTCCAGTAAGGTGTGGGGGGAGAGGCAGGCACCACTTTCTCACAGCTCTTGGGAGTGAGGAGGATAAGAGAGACCTCCGAGTGCAGAGATTCCACCAATGATGCCATGGAGATGGTTCCAGGGTTCATCTCCACTCGAGGGGTGTAACACCCCTGAATCGGGCCTATGCAGATTTTGGCGATTCCCGCCAAACCCGCATAAAAACGATTCAAAGATGCCCACCGGGCACTTGCGTGCGGGTGGAAAACGAAGTAATATCGTTACAAATTAGTCCACGATGAAACTCACAGAACATTTATATACAACAACGATTCCATGAGTCAAGAATACTGATATACAACACAAAGATCCAAATCACCTTGAAAACGATACAACATCCGGGCACGGATAAGATGCAAATGGGGCTAAGAGCCCTGAAGAATAACCAATGGTGTCCATAACCCTGCCTAGGCCAAGCCGGAAGGGTAACCCTGCTAACGACGTCGATCTCATACCTACTAAAACAAAAGGGGTGCCGACAAAGGGCAAAGGAAAAAGGGAGCGGTCAGTACTGAGGCTAGTACACGGCGAGTCTAGAATTCAGCGGCTCTCGCCTACATAGGTATGGTGGACTGAGGCGGCCACGCAGCATGCACCAAACAATCTATAGAGACTCGATTCAACTGTCGGCTATTAGAGAGGGATAAGAAAGACCTATTCGAATCCAACCTGATAGTAACACCAAAACATACCCATCCTGATATTTCCCCCTCGAAACCACACGAGGAAGTCAAACTGAGGAACTCACACAGTTGGCAGTTTTATTCATTCCATTATACTTGCAGCACTTACTAGTCAGATATAGATAGCATGAGTCATCCCGATATCATAAGCAGTGGGCAGTTTTAGTTAATCATTCCTTTGTAGTTGCAATACTTACTAGTTAGATACAATTAGCATGAGACATCCCAACTCCAGCAGTTGTTGGCAATTTTATTTACTCATTCCGTTGTAGTGAAACTGATTACTAGACATGTCAAAGTCAAATTTATAGCACTACTTTAGTTATAGTTGTCTATGATCGAGATATTGTGCTCCAAGTCGTCCATAACCGCGGACACGGCTTTCAGAAAGATTTACCCTGCAGTGGTGCATAAATAGCAACACACACGATCAACCTCGAGAAGAACCAAATAAAAACCAATGAGGCCTCACGACAAAGCATTCACAGAATTCATAAATCATTTCAGGGGGCCACCCCACTAAGCTACCCGCAACGAAGTTGGCCGGCTCCGAGAAGGATCCGGGGTTTGTGTAGACGGCGGTAAATGACTGGGAACCCGAAAGTGTGACTAGGCTTGTCGATACAGCGAAAACGTGTCACGATCCAAAACGTGCTCACGATCCAAAATAAAGCAAGCAGTAAAGCATGGCAAGGTACAAGATAGTAATAAAGCCCCAAACTAGTTTATGCCCCAAGAAATAAAGTGTGAATCAAGCTCAGGCAAAGGAGGATTCATAGAGTCTCCCGTATGTGGATAGTGCGAATAGTCTCGGGGCCTACGGGACACAAGTGAGCATGGAAGAACCAAATATTAGCTATTACCCACTAGTGCCTCTGCATTAGTTATATCTATTCCTAGCACTTTAATTATCAGTTGAAATCAAAGTCATGATCATCTCCACCATTAAGCATGTGCCAACCTTTGACTCGCAAGGCCAACTATCTATCAAACAACATGCAATAGGATGTGTCCAAGGCAATATAGAGGCTGCAAGGAATATAAATGGTGCACGAAAACTAAAGCATCGCAATACGGATAGCAATAGATCAACAGGAGGAAGTAAAGACTATAAACACAAAATAGGTAGAAAGAGGGAGAATGCTCGCCTGGGAAACACTGCTGAAGATACATTATCCGAAGAACTTGTCGGTACTCGCATCAACTCAACGACCTAGCCCATGAAGAAGCAAAGCACTAGAAGAAACACCGGATGCACTATTTAATAGTATGGCAGAAGATCCAGCATGATTATGATATGATGCATGGCATGGCAAAGTTGCGGTGCAATTAGGCGATATTAAGCGGAATCAGGGTCCCAACAATTGATTAGGTGGTTCATGTTGTTTAGGTACCCATAATTTAAATGTTGAATTAACAAGGCAAATCATGGCATCGGTTCGCTATACAAATTTAAATGGATCCAATATAAGACTAGAATAGCCTCATATAGTCTCCATATTTAATTCTTAGGTGAATCGACATAATGCCCCCAAACCACACAATATGTATGCGACATGATCAAATTAATATGCAACAATTATATATAGCATTTATAAAATAGGGATAGGTAGGGGTCACACATCTAGGGTAGAAGATCTTGGGGTTCCGAAGGTCTTGGGGTTCGACGGGGTTCGGGCGCGCCGTGATCGGTCTTCAGACTCCGAGAACGGTCCCAACAAGGGATGTCAGGGTCTTAGAGTTTAAACATGTGGTTAGGTTTCTACCTTAGAATTACTTTCTTGTACTTGCGGATGCTTGCAAGGGGTATAATCACAAGTATGTATTAGTCCCAGGAAGGTCGGTACATTAGCACAGGTTCACCCACACAACACTTAACAAACTAAAGAAGATTAATCAACTATATGAAGCGAAAGCACTTGACGATATTCCCATGTGTCCTCGAGAACATTTGGTCATCTTAAGTAATACAACCGGCTTGTCCTTTTCTAAAGAAAATATTGGGCCACTTGCTGCATTTATTCTTATTGTGTTTTATTTACTCGTACTTTATTTACCTGCATTATCAAAAAACCCTAAAAATCCGTTTGCTAAGTATTTACAGAGAATTCCTGCTCCAAGCCATTCGCCAACACCTTCTGCTCCTCGTTGGGTTCGACACTCTTACTTATCGAAAATACTACGATACACCCCCTATACTTGTGGGTCATCAAGACTATTTTCTGGCACCGTTGCCGGGGAGTGAAGCGCTATTGGAGAGTGGAACTGGTAAAGGAAACTTCTACTGTGAGTTACTTTATTTTCAATATGGATAATTCGCTAAGTTTCTTATTTCGTAATGCTACTACCACTGCTAAGGTAGTAGATGAACCACCACCTGCTGAGAATGATACTTTTAAAATACCTACAAGAATTATTGATCGTGTTATGGATAACTATTATGTTGGAAATGGAACCATCCATCCCGGTGATCATTTGCTCTTTATACACGAATTATGTGGGTTGTTCAAGTGTGTAGGTATTACAACAGATCAAGTTAAGAAGAAGTTATTCTCATTATCACTGAAAGGAAGAGCTGAAGAATGGTATAAGATGCTGAAGAATGGTCAAGCTCTTGAATGGGACAAAATAGTGCCTCTCTTTTATTCAAAATTTTATCCTCCTAGTGAGATTCATAAAGATCAGAATCAAATATACAACTTTTGTCCTCTTGACGAAGAGAGTACAGCTCAAGATTAGGGGAGATTGAAGTTACTAATGCTCAAATGTCCTATTCATGAGCTCCCTCAAATTATTATTATCAATAACATGCAAGGCTTTCTCTTCATGATAAGGATTTACTGGATGCTTCTTATGCTAGATCATTTACACGCATGGAAGAAGAAGCTAAATGGGATATTCTAGACCGTATTCAAGATAATGCTGAAGCATGGGAGAATGACAAAGGACAGAAGTCAGGTATAAATTATGATTATGAATGCATTGAATCTTTTATGGGAACTGATGACTTTCATAATATTAGTAATGCTTATGGTCTAGACTCTCAAGTGATGGCAACTTGTTTTAGGGCCTTTGCCTCTTATATTGAAATTCCGAGAAAGGGATGGAACAAGTATCATGCACCATATAAAGATATTGTTGATTATGTTCCTGATAGAAATACTGAATTTTGTACTATTGATCACATCTTACCTGAACCTTATATCGAGAAAATACCCTTCTCGGATAAGGTAAAGGAGAATCCTATGATAACTAGTGTAATCAATAAAAGTACAAAGAGAACTGTTAAACCTGATGAACAAATAAACATTGAACCTGCTATAGCAATTGTGAAAGACCTTTTCACTAAAAGTGTAGAAGATGGACACATTGTCTTCTGTGAGGATGTTTCTAATATTGTCTCACATCCCAATAGAACCAAAAAGGCTAGTGTACCTGTGCTTTCTATTAGAATTGGTGATCATTGCTATTATGGTTTATGTGATATTGGTGCAAGTTAAAGTGCTATTCCTTACAAGCTTTACAAAGAAATTATGCATGAAATCAGTCCTTGCGAACTAGAGGAGATTGATGTGGTTATTCACCTTGCTAATAGAGAGACCATATCTCCAATTGGTATTGTAAGAGATGTGGAAGTTCTTTGTGGTAAGATTAAATATCCTGCTGATTTTCTAGTACTTGGTTCAGCTGCTAGTAAAACCTATCCTATCATTTTTGGTAAACCTTTCTTGAGTACATGTGGAGCCATTATAGATTGCAAGGGAGAAAATTTTAACTAAATTTGATGGGGAATCTTATGAGTTTAATTTTTTTTAAATTACTAAAGAACCTTGTGAAAATGAAACCCATAATGAGGATTTTAGAGTTGAAGAACTTGATTCTATTTCTCTTGCTCCTAACAATGCTTTGCAGCAATTTATGGAATACCACGAAAGTGAAATCTTCATGGAAGAAAGAAATGATATTGATGAAATTCTCCGTCGTCAACCTAAGATGCTTAAGCATAACTTGCCTATGAAAGATTTGGGTACCACACTGCCACCTAAAAAGGATCCGGTTGTAGCATCCCATCTGTCTAACATATGTAATGCTACATGGTCTAGTAATATAATGGCTACTTCCTACATATAATTGTTGCATCATAATTATATCATGCTCATGTCATCATGCCACCTTGCATTTGAGCATCATATAAAACCCGTCTCATTTGGTTCTTATCTCATATGCATTATTAATTGTATTTGCCTCTTGATATATTGTATTTGGTTCTTGATAAATGCTTGATGCCCAAGTTGAGTTGGGGGCATATCTTTTATTAACTCCACCACCTTTCTTGTCACCATCCGCCAGTCCACCATATGTGAGCATTGCATTTTATTTGATTTTATCTCTAGCTCATGTTGGTTGGAAGGGATCCTTTTCTATTCTACATGCTTCCATATGGATTGATATGGGAATGTTGTTCATGTTGGAATATTTTGAGGATAATATGCACATAGTGGAATATACACACTAACACGTCCAAAATATATTCAAAGAGTATCATCCCCATCCACTCCACATGGAACGTTCTTTTAATTCTTAGCTTGGCCTTCTCCATATTATTGGAATGCACATGAATAAATGCCATGATTATTTATTTTGTTTTCACAAGAATAACACATGGCATTTAATGTTTTGCATGGGCCATGCAACCATCATCAACACCATTTCTTTTCTTTGGTTTTCTTTGTTTTGAGTGGAACCTTCCTCTTGTGAGATCTTCTCTTTTTCTCTCTTCATCTCTACCTCATCAACCTCACATGTGTAGTGCCTTGCATGAGCTTGTAAGATCATCCCCATGTCCATCTTTTTTTCTCTCACCCTCCCCTTCCTCTCCTTCTCACCTAGCCACCCTACCCTCTCTCACCTAGTCTCTCTCTCTTTTCTCTCTCTCAACCCTAACCCCTTACCCTAGTCCTCACCTCACCTCTCTCCTCTCTCCCAGCCGAAGCTTTCCCTCTCCCTCTCGGACAGCAAGGCCCACCTAGCCACCCTACCCTCCCAGGCCGAAGCCCTACCCCAACCCTAAAGCCCTAACCCGAGACACCCCCATTCCTCCAACCCTAGCTCCTAACCGAGCTCTACCCCTCTCTCTCTATCTCTCTCTTTCTGTCCCTGCCATGAGGCCCCACCTTCCGAGCCGGCCTCCTTCCCCTCACCCTGGCCCACCGGCAGCCCCTCTCCCTGCCTCTGGTCGTGCACGACAAGCACGTGAGGGAGGAGAGCTAAAGGTGGCCGAGGCCACCTTTATCCCTAGCCGCTCCCCCACGGCATCCTCCCCTATCTCCCTCGCTTTATCCACCACCCCACGCCTCTGCTTCGCCAGATTTACCCCAGGCCTCGCCCTTCTCCTCCCACCACCGCTGCTACCTCCTCTCTCCGCCGTGCCGTTCACCGTCGGCCTCACCTTCCCCTCCTCGCTCAAGCCGGTGGCGTGGCGAACGTGGTTGTCGGGGAAGACCGTAGCCGTCTTCTGCGTCGCCCAGTACACGCCAACGAGGAGGAGGAGAACCAGGACCACCAGAACCATCGTCGTCCACCGAAACCCTAACTCCGGCCGGCCGCCTGCTACGTCGACGATCTGCTGCTCCCCGCACCGATCCGCCACCATCAATCGCTCCGCGGTGAGCACTTCCCCCTCCCTGACACCCTCTTCCTCACCGGAGACCCCTATCGTCGCCGTTCCTTTCGCCGAGCGCCCTCGGTGCATGGCAGACGCTGTCGTCTATTCCACGCCATGCCCCGTAGAGGATTACCTAGGCCCCGTCCACCTCTCTGTCACCATCCGTTAGCCCACCGCACTGGCACAGGCCCTCGTCGCGCACACCGCAGGTCGCGGGGTCGAGCCCCCGCGCCGCGCGCGCCGCGCTCTGTCGGTCGAGCACCGATCTGTCAGTTTCGACAGAGGAAACAGATAAACAGTGGGGTCGTGGCCATCTTACAGAAAACCCCCTCTTTTTGTTACGCCTCAACCCGCGGTACGCCGAGCCCCACCTGTCAGCCGCACTGGCAATCTTGCAGATAAGCCCCCCATCTCTTAGACCCTCAACCCGTGCTTCCCTGTCGCGCCATGTGGTCTACCCACACCCCCCTCGCTGGCACGTGGGCCCCGTTGCCTCATGGACCCACAGATCAGTCTCTCGGGCTGGCTATCGTCGCAGTGAGAAAATCCTTCGGTGCGCCGGTTACCGCCAGATCAGCCCGGGCCCACTTGGCGGTGTCTGTGGCTAGGTCTGTGTGAGTACAAAATGGTTTTCTGCTTTGCTGTTTAATTAAACCTTTTTCAAAATTGACTTAAATTCAAATTCAAATCTGTTTTTCATATCTTTTAAAAGATAATTCCAAATTCAACATGTAATATATGTTTTTGAATCAGAAAAATGTGAGGATTTCAAATATGCCCTTCAAAATATTATTTGAGCACTTTAATTTTCGAGATGATTAAAATTACAATAAAATGCCCTTTTTCTTAATTAATTAATAACTTTAGTTTTATAACTCCAAATTTAACAAATAATATGTCTAAATGGATCAGCACGACGAGCCCGTTCTATCTATGCGTTCCATGTTCTGAATTGCAGCATGCATCATATAAATATAAAGTATACAGCAACTTATATGAGAGCAAACCGGGCTAAAAACTTAATAAAATGCTTTAATCTTGTACCCCACACCTCACCCATGCCATGCTACATTATTGCCATGCAAATTGTGCATCATTCATCATGGCATGATTGTTTGCTTGTCGCATTTTAATTCATATGCTTGTGTACTCTATTTATGTTGGCCCTTGTTTGTTTGGTTCTTCTTCGAATAGACGTTGAGCAGGGGATATATCAGAATCCTGTGAGCACTACCAGATCATCCCTCGCTTCAACTGAGCTGCCAGGCAAGCACTACCACATGCTTACATACATATAGTACCTATTTCCTCTATCTTATTCTTGCATCATTGAGTCGTGATTGCATTAAATTAAATCCCAAGTACTGCATAGCCTTTACTTTTAAACCCCACCGAAGCTTGTCCCTCCATCCCAAGAGCCATTACTACAGGAGTTGTTTGAGCCATGCGGGTCGTAGAATAGCATGTGTAGGGTATGTGAGAGTCTGATGGATAACGAGGTATCTAAACAACTTAACCTGAGTAGTAATGGGATAACTAATGAAAGTGGCATCGGTGAGCAATATCTGCTATTTGGTTCTTCATGCTCACTTGTGTCCCATAGGACCCCGAGTACTTGATTCCTGTTCCTTGACTATTCGCACTATCCACATCCGGGAGACCTTATGGACCCCCCTGAGCCAGAGCTTGATTCATTCTTATTTCTTGGGGCCACAAAGTAGTTTGGGGCTTTATTACTATCCTGAACTTATGCCATCCTTTACTGCTTTATTTAAGATTGTGCGTGGAGCACCTGTACTGTTTAGGACCGTGACACGTTTTCGCTGTATCGACAAGCCCAGTCACATTTTCGGTTCCCGATGCGTTTCACCGTCCACAAACCACAGGTCCATTCCGGAGTCGGCCAACTTCGTTGCGGGTAGCTTAGTGGGGTGGCCCCCTGAAACATTTCTGAATCGTGTGATCACTTTGTCGTGAATGCTTCGTTGGGTTTTGATTTGGTTTTTCCGAGGTTGATCGAGTGTGTGTTGCTATTTGTGCACCCCTACAGGGTAAATCTTTATGAAAGCCGTGTCCGCGGTTATGGACGGCTTGGAGCACAGTTTCTCGATCATAGACAAGTATAACTAAAGTACCCCTTTTAAATTGACTAAGTACCTGACTAGTAAATAGTGCAACACTCCTGGAATGGTTAATAAAACTGCCAACGGATGGGGGGTTGTTCGTCCGCTTTCTCGTTGGTAAGCGAGAAGGAGGATGGATTTGTTAATTATACTGTTATAACTGTTGTTACTAATTAACGGACATCCGTCTATCATTGGTTAGGCGGATGGTTAGCGAGTATCTATAGACTTGTTAGTTATTATCTTTTGCTCCAATTGCGTCACCCCAGGTATATGTCCCCTAAGACTTGCTGAGTACCCCTAGGGTCTCACACGATAAATTGTTTGATTCGGATGAACAGGTATACTCACAAGATGGATACTGGGTGGAGGAGACGGACGATGTTGGCAATGATCACTCGGTGTAGAGATTCCGGGAACGGGGATCCATGAGATCTATGGGCGGGATGTGTTTATTTATGTGGCATCTTATGCCGATTTGCTTCCTATCCGTACTCGGATCTTGTCTTTCGCTTCACTTTGATACTCGATGTATGAGGAGCTATCCTAAATTATTATCTCTATCTAGGATATTTGGATCTTGCCGTATGGCGTTGCAATATTTCTATTTCTTTTTAGATGGAATGGCTCTGAGGACTGTTGTATGTAGCTTGCATACATACTCATTTGTGTATGTAGTTGATCCCTTCGCCTGCCGATTACGCTGCTCGTTCTTGTCCCGATGTTCTGAAAATGGTTAGGACGGCTGAAAGGTCTACCTGTGAGTGGCCCTTGGCCCCACCGTACTATTTTAACCATTTTCGCTCATCCAGGCATGTAACTAAGAGCGTAATTCACCGAGGTAGTTACACCGGTCTTCGATCTAAAACCTTTACCTGACGATCTTAAATATGCTTACATTGATGATAATAAAACATATCCTATTATTATTAGTTCTAAACTTTCAGGGAAGGAAGAGGAAAGGTTATTGGAGGTATTGAAGAAACACCGAGGAGCTATGGGCTATACTCTGAATGATTTAAAGGGGATTTCTCCTACTATATGTCAGCATTCTATCAATATAAAACCAGATGCAAAGCCAGTGGTAGAGCATCAACGTTGTTTAAATCCTTAGATGAAGGAAGTGGTAAGAAACAAGGTATTAAAACTCCTTGATGCTGGTATTATTTACCCTATTGCTGATAGTGAATAGGTTAGTCATGTTCATTGTGTCCCTAAAAAAGGGGGAATTACCGGTGTGCCTAATGATAATGATGAGCTTATTCCCCAAAGAATAGTAGTAGGTTATAGGATGTGCATTTATTTCAGAAAAGTTAACACAGTTACTAAGAAAGATCATTACCCACTTCCTTTTATTGATCAAATGTTAGAAAGGTTGGCTAAAAAGACCCATTTTTGTTTTCTTGATGGATACTCTGGGTTCTCTCAAATTGTTGTTAAACAACAAGATCAAGAAAAAACTACTTTTACCTGCCCTTATGGAACCTATGCTTATAGATGTATGCCTTTTGGTTTGTGTAATGCTCCTGCTACTTTTCAAAGATGCATGTCTGCTATCTTTCATGGTTTTTGTGAGGAAATTGTGGAAGTATTCATGGATGATTTTTTCGTCTATGGGACTTCTTTTGATAATTGCTGCACAACCTTGATAAAGTTTTGCAGAGATATGAAGAAACTAATCTTGTTCTTAATTGGGAGAAATGCCACTTCATGGTCAATGAAGGGATTGTCCTCGGACATAAGATTTCTGAAAGAGGTATAGAAGTTGATAGAGCTAAAGTTGAGGCAATTGAGAAAATGCCCTATCCACGAGACATCAAAGGTATTCGTAGTATCCTTGGTCATGCTGGTTTCTATAGAAGGTTTATTAAAGATTTCTCTAAGATATCAAAACCCCTCACTAATATTCTTCAAAAGGATGCACCCTTTGTTTTTGATGATGAGTGTAAGGAAGCTTTTGAAACTCTAAAGAAGGCTTTAACTACTGCTCCTATTGTTCAACCACATGATTGGAGCTTACCCTTTGAAATCATGTGTGACACTAGTGATTTTGTTGTATGTGCTGTCCTTGGGCAACGAATAGATAAAAAGTTAAATGTTATCCATTATGCTAGTAAGACTCTTGACGCTGCTCAAAAGAATTATGCTACCACTGAAAAAGAATTCTTAGCTATTGTCTTTGCTTGTGATAAGTTTAGACCTTATATTGTTGACTCAAAAGTTACCATTCATATTGAACATGCTGCTATTAAGTACCTTAAGACGAAGAAAGGTGCTAAGCCTAGGCTTATTAGATGGGTGCTGCTCTTACAAGAGTTTGACCTACATATTGTAGATAGGAAAGGTGCTGAAAATCCTGTTGCTGATAATTTATCTCGATTGGAAAACATATCTTTTGATCCTATGCCTGTTAATGATAGTTTCCCAAATGAACAGTTGGCTGCAGTAGGGGTAAGCTTGCGAGGGAGCCCTTGGTATTCTGATTATGCTAACTTTATTGTCTCCAAGTAGTTGCCTCCAATTTTTATAGCTCAGCAAAGAAGGAATTGTTTTACGATTTGAGGCACTATTTTTGGGATGACCCACATTTATATAAAGAAGGATTAGATGGCATTATGCGAAGACGTGTTCCAGAATATGAGCAAAACGAAAAATTGCAGAAATGTCATGGTAGTGCTTATGGAGGACATCATGCGGGAGATAGAACCGCACAAAAGGTGCTACAATCAGGTTTTTACTGGCCTACCCTTTTTAAAGATGCAAGAAAATTTGTCCTATCATGTGATGAGTGCCAACGAGTTGGTAACATTTCGAGACACAATGAGATGCCTATGAACTATTCTCTAGTTATTGAACCATTTGGCTGTTGGGGATTCGACTTTATGGGTCCTTTTCCCCCTTCAAATGGTTATACACATATTGTTGTTGCTGTTGACTATGTCACTAAGTGGGTAGAAGCCATACCTACAAAAAGTGCTGATGGGGAGACCTCTTTAAAAATGCTTAAGGATATTATCTTTCCTAGGTTTGGAGTGCCTAGGTAGCTTATGACTGATGGAGGTTCTCGTTTTATTCATGGTGGTTTTAGAAAGACCCTTGCTAAATATGATGTTAATCATAGAATTGCTTCAGCTTATCATCCCCAAACTAGTGGGCAAGTAGAGCTATCAAATAGAGAAATTAAATCCATCTTGCAAAAGACTGTTAATAGATCTAGAAAAAATTGGGCTAAAAAGTTGAAAGATGCTTTATGGGCTTATAGGACCGCCTATAAGAATTCTTGGGAATGTCTCCTTACAAAATGGTTTATGGGAAAGCTTGCCACCTGCCTTTAGAATTAGAACACAAAGCTTATTGGGCAGTGAAAGAACTTAATAGAGACTGTAAACTAGCTGGTGAGAAAAGATTATTTGACTTAAGTTCGTTGGATGAATGGAGCGTGAAGCATATGAGAATGCTAGACTCTTTAAGGAAAAAGTTAAAAGATGGCATGACAAGAGAATTCTTAAGAGGGAGTTCCATGTTGGTGAGAAAGTTCTATTGTATAGGTCTCGTCTCAGATTTTTTGTAGGGAAACTACTTTCAAAATGGGAAGGACCTTTTGTTATCAAGAAGTATATCGTTCAGGTGCAATAAAAATATCTTCTTTAAAAGATAACACTACACAAGTGGTGAATGGTCAACGACTCAAGCACTATATTGCTGGAGATTCTTACAATGAAGATATTGATGCTATTCAAGTAGTAACTCCAGAAAAATTTATCTAAGACCAAATTCAGAGACCTGCAGAGTCCGTCTTCAAATAGGTAACAGTTCTGGTAAGAAAAGTTCCATGAAAATTCTGTCAAATTATATTTTTGTAGTTTTTATCCAACAAGGAAAGCAATGAAGCGAAAGAGGGACGAAAACGGAGCCAGGGTGGCTCACACCACCCCTTGGCGCAGGCCCCCTGGCCGCGCCAGCAGGTGGTGTGGCCGCCCCGGACTCTGTCTCCGACCTGTTTTCTCCGAGTATCTTCCTTTTGTTATAAAAATCCATAATATATAATCCCTCGGATCCTCCGAGGTTCGTATATCATGTTCTTGTCGTGTTTTCGTTTCGATCTGTTTTTGCCAGGAACTATTCTTAAAGTTTAGAAGCACGATGGTCTCCGCCAAGGATAAGGGCAAGGAGCCTATGGAGGAAGATTTCCAAGACCCCGGGCAGGAGAAGGATATCAAGAATAAAGATGAAGAGGAGGCAAAGAAAAGCTAGCATCCGCACACCAACACTACCATTGCAAGCATTGGAGTGTTGGCAAACCCTGCCAAGACCAAAAGGACTGCACGGATGTCAACTGGAGGGAAGCCTCCGCGTCACTGTTTGGCTCCACGGTCACTTCATCCACGCACCAAGAATCCCTTCCATACACTTATCCATGAGCATCAATTCCAGAATATACCCAAGGAGAAACTACCCTCCAATTGGGATATGCCTTGTTCTAACCATGCAGGAAAAGAAGACTTCAAGGAGGAAGAGTGAGGAAAGAATCGCAAGAGCTGGAATTCACAACCCGACATGATCATGAGCCGCATTGAGCAAAACTCGGAGTTGATTCGTACTCTCACCTTCGAGATTGAGGACTTGGGGAAATTAATCAAAAATCTCATTGAGAGAATACCACCACCACCGAAGGAGTAATTCGTCATCAGGTTTTGGCATCCCCTTGGTTTGTTCCAAGCTTGGGGGAGTGTCGTGGTATCACATTACTCTCTTCTATCTTTTTACCCTTTTAGTAGAGTCATATCATGAATAGAGAAGTTATCACATAGGATGGTTTGCATTATGGAAGTGTCCCCCTCTCGTTAGATATCTATGTATCCCTTGGTGTGAGTTGCCGTTATGGAATATTAATGAGGAGTTCTTTCATTTACTCTCTTGCATATCTTATATTAGTTTTCAATTTATGATTATATGATTGATCTTGTCGTTAGTATTGGTATCACTTTGGGATCATTGAGTTAATCTAGTTGGTTTTGGGAAACCTGGCTCGGTCAGTAGCAACACTATTTTTGAGAATTGAATGGAAAAGATAAAAGTACTCTAAAGAATTATAATTTCATCATCTTTCTTTCTTGATTTGCTCATAAGCTTAGTATTCTATAGTTAAGATCTTTTGTGCTTCCAAGGAAGATTGCATGTTTGTTTTTATCACTTGTATGTTTGTTTGTTTCCTTCAACTCTTATACTTGCTACCCAGCCTTGCTAGCCAAAAACCTGTACTGAGAGGGAATGCTTCTCATGCATCCAATCCTTTAAACCAAAACCTATGCCATTTGTGTCCACCATACCTACCTACTAGCAATATTGCTATTCCAAGTAAATTTATGTTTTTATCTACCTTCCGAATTAAACTTATTATGTGAAAATTAGTGATTAAAGCTCTCACGAACTTGATGGCACACTTTACTTTCTTTCACTTAATAAACTTGAACCATTGTGCCCATCTATGTTGTGTATATGCTTGCGCTTTGTAAGTTGTGAATTAGCAGAACCATGCTGTCATGGGGAACGCTTTCAACATTGCACTTGTACTTTGTACCTAGTTGATATCATGCTCTTTTGTCTATGGATGTCGTCGGTGTGAAATGAAAGGGGATCTTGTAAGTCCATAGAGTTATGTATGTGTGTTAGAGAAACGCCTAGGCCGCCAGTCTAATCCATGCCTAATCATGGTGGAAACCTGCAGCGTAGCCATAATGAGCATTCTATGAAGCATTATTCTTATTAAAAAAAGAGATAGAAATTGAGAAAAAGAGAAAAAGAAAAAAAGATATGAGAAAAGAGGAAAGAGAGAAAAAAAGCACCATTTTACCATGGTAAATAATAAGATTGCGGAGATGCTCGTTGTCTGCTTGCCTTGTCATTTTGATATGGGGATTCTTCCGTATCATCAGGCAAGGGGTACCCTATTGGCGGTTCTCTATGATACACATGTACTTACTATGACAAGAACTTACCGGTAACTAAACTTGAGTAGCATGAGGAGCGGCCCTCGTATTCAAGGGACATGAGATTTTCAACTTACAACTTGTCAAGCATATCCTCATATCTGATCACTTTAACCTTAACCACCTAAAGATGCCTATGATAGGGGCAATGAGAGTTGAAAGCTAATAAGTATTATAATTTTTGGAAGCTCTTTATGAAACTTGAAATCCCTGCTTCCCTCTGCGAAGGGCCTATCTTTTACTTTTTAATTGAGTCAGTAAACCTATTCCCCTCTATCTCAGCAAGTATTTTGAGTTGTTGTGTTTCATTCATTCATATGATGATTTATTCAATCATGTTTCTTATGTTCCTTGTTTTGCACATTGCTCTTATCTTAAGTGTTTACTACTTTGAAAGCTATCATTGAAAACCAGTTATGTGTGAACTCCTGCAAATTGTCAACTATTCTTCGACCAAGAGCTAAGTTTGCCATTACCAATTATGATTTACCTTATGTGTCTTTACTGTGTTTCCTTTACTTATTGCAAGTTAAGTTATATAATAGTGAGTTGTCTTCTATTATGATTTATGTATTAATGAATGTGATGCTTCTTGTCCATATTCTTTTATCGACTCTTCACTCCATAAACCTGAGGTCATGTTTATTGAGCTTAGTTTTCGCTTGGGGGAGTTGATACGTCCATTTTGCATCACTATTCTATATCATAATTTACTGTTATTCATTGATATATTTCATATTAAGAGATGATACTTATGTTATTTCATCTGTTTTTGCATGGTTGATGACTTTTGGAGCATGGATCGCTGCAGTCAGGATTCTGATGGAAAAGATGTTGTTTGGAGGCAAAATTCACGAAGATCAGAAAATCCGGGAAAATACATGGAAAACTCTATTTTTCCAGAAGACGAAGATTGCCAGAAGGGGGAGTGGAGATGGGCCACAGGGGGCCCACACCACCCCCTAGCGTGGGTAGCCCTAGGTCGCACCAGCAGGTGGTGTGGCCGCCCTGGCCCACTCCAGGCTCTCCCCTCTGGCGTAATTACCCCCACGGAACCCTAATACCAGGTGAGTGACCACAGAAAGATTCTGCGGCCTCTACGGGGCGGAAAACACCGAGAGAGAAAGATCTCTCTGGCAGACAGAATTCTGCCAGGGGAATTCCTTCCCGGAGAGGGGAGATAATCGCCATCAACACCACCATCAAGCTGGACTTCATCAGGATCATCATCACCATCATCACCACGATCATCTCCACCAGCACCATCATCACCACTTCATACCGCTGTAACAATTGGGTTGAATCTTGCATAGTTCTTAGGGGAAACTTTCCTGGTGTTGATTACTCCTTGTAGTTGATGCTATTGGGTGAACCATTGAATTATCGTTTATGTTCAGATTATATCATCTCTGATCTTGATCCATATGATGTCTTGTGAGTAGTTCGTTTAGTTCTTGAGGACATGGGAGAAGTCATGTTGTTAGTAGTGGAATTGTGTTGAGAAAAGATTCAATGGTTTGATATTTAAGTTGTGGTGTATTTCTTCTAGTGGTGTCATGTGAACGTAGACTACATGACACTTCACCTATATGGGCCTAGGGGAATGCATTGTGTATTTGGCTACTAATCATAGGGGTTGCCGGAGTGACAGAAACCTGAACCCCCATTAGGAAACCTTTGCACAAGGGATGTTAGGGTCTTAGAGTTTAAACATGTGGTTAGGTTTCTACCTTAGAGTTACTTTCTTGTACTTGCGGATGCTTGCAAGGGGTATACTCACAAGTATGTATTAGTCCTAGAAAGGTCGGTACATTAGCACAGGTTCACCCACACAACACTTAGCAAACTAAAGAAGATTAATCAACTATATGAAGAGAAAGCACTTGACGATATTCCCATGTGTCCTCGAGAACGTTTGGTCATCTTAAGTAATACAAACGACTTGTCCTTTGTTAAACAAAGGATTGGGCCACTTGTTGCATTTATTCTTATTGCCTTTTATTTACCCGTACTTTATTTACCTGCATTATCAAAAAACCCTAAAAATCCGTTTGCTAAGTATTTACAGAGAATTCCTGCTCCAATCCATTCGCCAACACCTTCTACTCCTTAATACGTCCAAAACGTATCTACTTTCCTTAATACGTCCAAAACTAACACGGACTGACGCTGTTTTCAGCAGAATTACCTTGGTGTCTAGTTTTTTGTGCAGAAAATCAACTATCAGGAAAAATCCCGCAAAATATGCCAAAAATCCTATTTCACCAGAAGACTCAAGGAGCCAGAATACGAGCTGGAGAGGGGCTGGGACCTGGCCACACCACCTGGCCACGCGGGCTAGGCCTGGCCACGCCAAGGGGGTGGTCTGGCCGCCCCAGGCACCCCCTCGGTCTCCCTCTTCACCTATAAGTTGCCTCTTGACCTAAAAACCAAGGAGGTTCAACGTTTTTCCAAAAAGAGTTCCGCTGTGCCGCCACCACTAGATTCCACGATTCGGAACCAGAAACTTCGTTCTGGCACCCTGTCGGGACGGGGAATTGGAGGAGATCATCACCATCGCTTCTCCATCGACCATCCATGTTTCCCCCATCTATGAGTGAGTAATCCCCCGTTGTAGGCTATGGGGATGGTAGAGATTGGATGAGATCGTTCATGTAATGGCATCGGATTGTTAGGGCATGGTGCCTAGTATCTATTATTAGTGCTTTTTGACTTTGTTGCAACTTGTTATGCTTAATGCTTGTCACTAGGGCCCGAGTGCCATGATTTTAGATCTGAACATGTTATTAATTCATTATGATAATATTGTTTATGGTCTTACCTGCAAGTTGTATACACACGTTGTTGTCCGGAACCAAAGGCCCCGAAGTGACAGAAATCGGGATAACCAGAGGGAATGGCTTTGATGTGAGGATCACATGTGTTCATGGAGTGTTAATGCTTTGCTCCGGTGCTCTATTAAAAGGAGCACCTTAATTGCCAGTAGTTCCCTTGAGGCCCCGCTACAAATGGGCTGGCAGGACAAAAGATGTTGTGCAAGTTCTCATTGCGAGCACGTATGACTATATATGGAACACATGCCTAGGATTACTTAGTACTTGGATGCTTTATCTTATTTATCTGCAAATGCCCTATGTTCTGATTGCTATATGATTTGTCTTGTCCATGCAACGCCCGTCCATCCATCTCTGTGCCTACCATCGCTTTAATCCTACTGTTTACTGCAATTGTTACTACTGTATTTACTTTTACTACTGCTATTACTTTACTATTGCTACTACAAAACTGTTGCTACTGATAAACTACTGTGAGCAAGATTGTTTCTAGGTGCAGCTGAATTGACAACTCAGTTGTTAAGGCTTATAAATATTCTTTGGCTCCCCTTGTGTCGAATCAATAAATTAGGATTCACTTCCCTCAAAAATACTACGATACACCCCTATACTTGTGGGTCATCAAGACTATTTTCTGGCACCGTTGCCGGGGAGCATAGCTTTATTTATTAAGTTCACTTGGAATCACTATTATTCGCCGCCATCAATCCATCATGGGTAAGTCTCGTGATGGCAAGGTCCCTATTTTACCATCCACTACAAGGAGAGGTACGGTTATGAACACCTCTGTTGCTCTTGATTCACCGTCTGTTGTGAGTAAGTTCCTTACACCACCACACACACATGCTACACATACTGCTACTACTGCTGAATCTGAAACTTCTGATACTTATGATGTTGCTTCTACTGTGCTTGATAAGAGTGGTTCATTAGGTCCTTTCCTAGATGCTACGATTGCTAGAACTATAGCTGGAAATACTGAAACTCCTAATGAAGACACTACTACACCTGTCAGTTCACCTGAGTCTAGAGAGAGCTATGATATTGAAGACGGTTATATAGAGATGACCGATGAATTTATTAAAGAATGTCAAAACATCCATGATAGGAGTGTTATTAAGAGTCTCCTTGAGAGGCGTACTATAAAACCCAAATTGTCTCCTAATGCTAAGTTTGTTGCATCTCCCATAAACATTAAAGATAAGCATTATGATTTCACTCTTGATCTATCTTACATAACTATTGTTGAGAAAGAACCTTTTTGTGGGACTAAGAATGAAAGTGCTATAACACATATGAATGAGCTTTCTACCATGAGTGGTCTGTTTTCTGATGATATTAAGATGCGCACCTACTTTGTTGCTAAAATTTTCCCTTTTTCGTTGAAAGGAGAAACTAAAACTTGGTTTAATAATTTACCTCCTGGATCTATTGATAGCCCTGATTGCTTGATTAGTACCTTCCTTCAAAAATATTTCCCTCCTAGTGCTAGACATGCTATTTTGCAGGAACTTTTTGATTTTAAATAGGGAGAAAAAGAGATATTGCCTGAATCATGGGCAATGTTTTGTGCTTTGATTCATGCACAGGCTGGATGTCCATTACCTAAGAATGAGCTTCTTGATATATTTTATAATGGACTAACTGAAGAATCTAGGACATACCTAGATAGTTGTGTTGATTGTGTTTTCAGGAATAGGACTCCCAAGGAAGCTGAGGAATTAATGGCTAAAATAAGCAAGAATTATGAAGACTGGACTCCTCCTGAACCAGCTATACCTGAGACAACTATACCTGAACCAACTATTCCTATTCCTATTCCAACATCAAAGAAGAGGGGAGTTATTGAACTAAATGATGAAGTGATGAAGGAAGCTAAGAAATGTCTTAAGGAGAAGGGAATTAAAGCTGCAGATGTCAAGAATTTACCTCCTATAGAAGAATTATGTAAGCCAATTCCCCACTCATCCACTATTGAGGTACACTCTCTCCAACATTTTGATGAAGGTGATATCCCTTACTCTAAACCTCCCGATCAATGCTTAGAAGAATTTGAAGTTTTTATTGTTAAGCAAGATAATTTTAATAAAAGGGTGCAAAATCATTTGATGGAAAACACTAGAGCGATTGTTGAGTTGAAGGATATTGTGGAAAGAACCTCTACTGATGTTAAAATGCGTGTGAAACATTTTAAAATGGTTCAAACTCAAATTGATTGGCTTATTAAAGTGCAAAAATACTTGCTAGTTAATGCTGCTAAAGAAAAACATGCTTATGAAATTAGAACTAGAAGTGGTGCTGCTACCCAGGATCCTCTATATCCTGAGGGGCATCCTAAAATAATTGAGCAGGATTCTCAACGAGTTGAAAATAGTGGTACTACTCCTAAGAAAAGAAAGAAGAAACATAAAACTATTGTAGAACCTTCTAAACCTGTTAAAGATCCTAATAGTATATCTGTCTCTGATGCTGAAACTGAAAGTGGTAATGAAGAAAATGATGTTCCTGATAAAGAAAAAGTTGAAGAAGAACCTGAAAGCCACAGTAACAATACTAAATACACTAAAGAAGATTTTGTTGCTAAGAAACATGGTAGTGAAAGAGAGCCTTGGGTCCAAAAACCTATGCCTTTCCCTGATAAGAAACACAAGTCAAAGGAAGATGAACACTATAATAAGTTTTGTGAGTGGATGAAACCTTTATTCTTGCAAATTCCTTTGACTGATGCTATTAAATTGCCTCCTTATTCAAAGTATATGAAGGATATTGTCTCAAATAAAAGGAAGATCCCTAATGAAGAAATTTCTACTTTGCTTGCTAATTATTCCTTTATGGTAAGGTTCCAAAGAAACTTGGAGACCCAGGGATTCCAACTATTCCGTGCTCTATTAAAAATATTTATGTTAGAACTGCTTTGTGTGATTTGGGAGCCGGAGTTAGTGTTATGCCCTTTTCTCTCTATAAGAGACTTCAACTGATAAAACTGATACCAACTGATATATCTTTGCAAATGGCTAATAAATCTACTACTATTCCTGATGGTATATGTGAGGAAGTACCTGTTCAAGTGGCTCATAATTGCTTGATATTAACTGATTTTGTTGTGCTTGAAATGCCTGAAGTTGATAATATGTCTATTATTCTTAGGAGACCTTTTCTTAATACTGCAGGAGCTGTTATTAATTGTAATCAAGGAAAGGTGACTTTCAATGTTAATGACAAGGAGCATACTGTCTATTTCCCCAAGAAGATTGATAGGACTTATGGTTTGAATTCAATTGAACATGTTGAGGGCATTCAAGTTGGAGAAATATATTGTCCCATACCAAGAGAAAAATATGAAACTATTATGATTGGGACCATTGCTATCAAGGTTGAGGTAACATAATCATTAGTGGAATACAAAGTTTTGTTTCATATAGAATTATTTTGGTAACAAGACCTGATCAACCTTCTAAACAAAATGATTTCAATGAACAAAACAATGTTTTCACCATGATTATTTGTGTTTACTTTTATTCTATCCATTTTAGTTTTTCTTTCCGTTTAGTTTACTCTTCTGTTGTTAGTTGCTTGCATGTTAGAGTGTCTTAGAACTTCTGAAGTTGTTTTGTCATTGCATCATTCCAAAAACTTTTTTCTGTCAGAAAATCATTCATCTATACCTGAAAAATGCTCAAAAATAAAGTGTCTCGAAAAATTCCAAAAAATTCATATTAAATTTTTACGTGAAAAAAGGGGCAGAGGAGTGCCTGGAGAGCACTAGGGGGGCCCACCAGGCAGGCACACCACCTGGTGGCGCGACCAGCCCAGGGGCGCGCCTAACCATGGTGTGGGCCACCCCTGGCCCTCCACTCACTCTCTCACTTCCCACTTTCTTCTCTCTCCGGAGAAAACATCAGTTCATTACTCGAAATCGCGTTCTTGCTGTTCTTGCCAACGATTTTTCGATCTCCTTGCTCAGCCCATCTTTTCTGCTGAAATTTGGAGCATTTGTTCTCTGGTATGTGACTTCTCTGCTTGTCCAAGTAGATTTGTGTTTAGTGGTTTATATCTTCAGTATTTTGCTGCTGTAGGTGACAGGTTATAAGAGCTTGTAAGCTTGTTCAATGCTTAGAGATATTGTTTTGATGCATGTTTAGGCCTCTTACAAGTCCCTATGAGTAGTGCCCTTCATTATATTTTCACTTTGCAATCACTTGTGTAATGGATGTTTAAATTTCAGAATATCAAAGATGAACAACCACACCTTTGGAGATATATTTGAGAGGGACACACCTAGGAGGTCAAGGCCCTCAAGATCAGCCTCTCAGTTTAGGCCTTCATACAATGAAGATCTCATTGCACCACGCCTTGGCAATGAAGGAGATGAGGGGGATGCTCATCCATCTACTTTTCCTTGTTATAACTTCTTGCAAGCTGCAGGGATCCTCGATGATTTCTTACTATTGGTTCAGAGGGTCGGTTTAACCCCATACATGGAAGATGAGAGTGAGCAATATGCCGTGCTCACCAAAACTTTCGTTGAGAGTTTCATTTTCACTAAACCCCCTATCAGTCAACTGTTTCTTTTAGAATTTATAATGTGTCGTTTACCATGCCATTGGAAAGATTTTGCAGCATTATAGGTATAAGCATGACAGGGACCGTGAAGAAGATCCAAGGGCGACCCACTGATTTGTTGGAGCTCTATCGAGGTGTGACCAATGACGATGACCGCGTAGCTTAGTGTGGGAAGATAAGAAACATCCAACTCCCAGCTCTTAGATACTTTGCTTATTATCTTGCTACTATAATTCTAGGTAGGCAGAATACGAGTAATATCTCCAATTATCATTTAGCCTTCCTCGCTGCTACACTTAATAATGATACTCGGTACAATCTAGGCTCTCTCATTTCTCGCCGACTAGCGGCTAGGGGACCAATTTATGAGGGCATGATGGCTTAGTGTTGACGGTGCCAGAAAGATGATGGTGCGGTGTTGATGTAGAGCTCGTTGGGAACCCCAAGAGGAAGGTATGATGAGCACAGCAGCAAGTTTCCCTCAGTTATGAAACCAAGGTTTAATCGAACCAGTAGGAGCAAGGAAACACCCCAAAGGTGTTGCTAGCTGAGCCTTGGCAGGGCGCACTACCGGTGTAGTAGCAACATGGAGACCTGCACAACACAACCACAGAACTCTGCCCCCAACTTGCGATGAGGTTTTCAATCTCACCGTGTTTTGCTGAAAACAAAGGATTAAACGTATCGAATGGAAGGAAGTAATAGTTTGCAGAAAGTAAACACAAAGCAGTAAACAGTTTATAGATTGTATGTAAAGAAAAAGGATCGGGATCCATAGTTCACTAGAGGTGGCTCTCCTTAGATAGATAACATGCTAGGTGAACAAATTACAGCGGGGCAATTGACAAACATCGAGAAAGCAATACATGCATATACTAATCATCTTGACTCCTTTGGAACTTGATTGGCATTACAACATTATACATAGACCGCCATCCAACTGTATCTATGACTAATAATCCACCTTCAGGTTATCATCTGAACCCCCTCCAGTATTAAGTTGCAAGCAACAGATTATTGCTTTACGAATTGCATGTAAAGTAAACGATACGATTGTTCTATGAACAAAGGATTGTTGTTTTCTCCCTAGTAGCAACAACACATCTAGTACCTTAGAGATTTCTGTCACTTCCCCAGATTACCAGAGGCATGAACCCACTATCGAGCATAAATACTAACTCTTGGAGTTGCTAGAATCTACTTGGCCAAGATAGCTACTAACGACGGAAAGCATGCAAGATCACAAATAACAAAGACATGATAGAATCAATAATCAATCTGAAATAGCATCTCAATATCCATCAGATCCCCGCAAACACAACATGCAGAATTATAAATAGATGATCTTGATCATGAACGGAGCTCACAAGATCTAGACATGAAAGCTCAAAGGAGGAGAACCAGCCATCTAGCTACTACATGGACCCGTAGTCCAGAGATGAACTACTCATGCATCACACCGGAGGCTTGCATGGTGATGAAGAAGGCCTCCAGGGTGAATTCCCCTCTCCGGTAGGGTGCCGGGAAGAGCTTCAGATCCCTCCCGATCTAGGGATGGAGATGCCGTGACTCTGAGACTCTTTCGTGGATTTTGATGGTGCCTTAGGGTTTTCGTCGAGGGCATCTTATAGGCGGAAGGGGAGGCCGAGGGGCAGGCGGCGGACCACCCCCAGCGCGGGCCGGGCCGCCGGCCAGGTGGTGTGGTGGCCCCGCCCTCTCATCTCGTACTCGGCATCGATGAATTTCGAAAATAGGCACTTTGGCTTTTGTCCGTCAATTAGAATATTCACTTTCGACTTTCCGGAACCAAAAACAGAGAAAAGCAGGCGGCACTGTGGCTCTTGTTAATAGCTTAGTCCAAGAAATCATATGAAAACTACTCCAAAGTGTGGACAAAACACAAGAAAGTGGATAAAACCAAGCATGGAACATCAAAAATTATAGATACATTTGCAATTTTTGAGTAGGTAAGTGATAAAAAGAAAGAATAATTTTTGAGGTGACATGCACCATCAAAGACTTGATCAAAGTATTTGTAAAATATTCAAAGCTGGGATCATAGTACTTCAATCATAACATGAAAGACAAATTTCTAGCAATAAGACAAAGAAACTATGATGCAACATGAAAAGGCACAAACAAAAGATTCATGAATAACAATGCTTTGCAAGATGTTTGTTTGTTTCACATAAAGAAAACATAGCATAATAGTATTCAGCTTGTCCCTCATAGAGTATCAAACATAAATGCATAGGACACCTTCAAAGTTCATAAGAGTGACTAGATACAAATAGTTTAAAACAAGCAATATCAAGTTATGCATCAATCAACTAGTCTTGGGACAATGCACATAGAACTAAGAATGGCCACTATGCTCTCAAAGTAGGTGCATAAAGTTAGAAGGTGGAGACTCAATATAATGGTGGAAGAAAGGCCTTCATAGAAGGAAGTAGGGATTCAAGGCTCATAAAGAGCTTCCAAAAATTATGGTACTTATAGCTTTCAGCTCTCATTGACCCTATCATAAGCATCTTGAAGTGATTAAGGTTAAAGTGAACAAACTATGGTGTACATGCTTGACGAAGTATAAGTCAGAAATCTCATGTCCCTTATATACGAGGGCCGCTCCTCATGCTACTCAAGTTTAGTCACCGGTAAGTTCTTGTCATCATAAGTACATGTGTATCATAGAGAACCGCCAATGGGGTACCCCTTGCCCGATGATACGGAAGAATCCCCATATAAAAATGACAAGGCAAGCAGACAACGAGCATCTCAGCAATCTTCTTATTTACCATGGGAATATGGTGCTTTTTCTCTCTTTCCTCTTTTCATAATCTTTTTTTCTCTCTTTTTTCTCAATATAGGACTCTTTTTTTATAAGAAGAATGCTTCATAGACATCTCATTATGGTTACGCTGCAGGTTTCCACCATGTCAGCATGGATTAGACCAGCGGCCCAGGCGTTTCTCTAACACATATACATAACTCCCCTTTCATTTCACACCGACGACATCCATATACAAAAGAGCATGATATCAACTAGGTACAAGTACCAAGTGCAATGTTGAAAGCGTTCCCCATGAAAGCATGGTTCTGCTAATTCCCAACAAATAAGTGCAAGCATATACAACATAGACGACACAATGGTTCAAGTTTATTAAGGGCAAGAAAAGTAAAGTGTGCCATCAAGTTCGTGAGAGCTTTAATCACTAGTTTTCTCATAACAAGTTTAATTTGGAAGGTAAACAAAAGCATGAATATACTTGGAATAGCATAATCTAGTAGGTAGGTATTGTGGACTCTTTGGAATAACTTGGTTTAGGGAGTTGGATGCATGAGTGGAACTCATACTTGGTTGTGGAGGCTAGCAAAAGACTGGGAGCGACAAACTAAGAGAGCAATAATGGCCATAATCATGCAGAGTGACAAAACATCATTGATCAAAGCATAAAGTGATACTACAAGTTGAAAACTAAAGGATCATAAAGGATATGGTGACTTGAGATAGTCATAACATGGTGTGAGCATGCGCCAAGTCAACCCAAATAAAGCATCAAAGGAGAATACCACTATACTATGCTTTAATATGCTAAAACAACGCATGATTCATCCAAGGCACATTAAGCAATCTCAATTGTTTATAACAAGTCACGGTACAGCAAAGAATACTAAGCATAAATCCAAAACAATATCAAGCATGGCATGACAAAGCATAAGCCATAGTCAAAAACAAGCTCTTTTTACCACATAAGCATGAACTTTCCTACTCTTTTCCAAACCAAACCAAACTATTTGCAAACCAAAGTATGAAAGAGGGGGTCCAACCAATTTATTCAGAAAACTAAGCAAACAAAAACCAAAACGAAAACGAAAAAGAAGACGCTCCAAGAACAACACAACTGTGCATGAAACAATAAAAATGAAGCATTTGGAAGAAACCTAGAATTTTTATTGATGAAGAATGGGATGCCTTGGGCATCCCCAAGCTTTGACGCTTGTACTTCTTGGATATTTCTTGGGGTGACACGCGTGGCATCCCGAATCTTGAGCTTTAGTCCATCCTTCATCTCATTACTCATTCCTTCCATACACCTGAAATTTTTCCTTCATACAAAACTTCACACAATCTTTATTAGCAACATTAGTGCACTCAAGATAAAAGGTCTTCAGGTTCAGTTCTAACACCAAATAAACTTCCATTAGAACACTAGATACTGTAGCACTTCCCTCAAAAAGCTCAATTCCCCAAAAGAACTCAAAAAGGAATCAACAAGAAGCAAATGCAGAAAATGGCAGAAATCTGTCAAAACAGACCAGCAGGTAAAGACGAATGTTTTCGAAAACCTTCTGTTGCTCAAATCAAAAAGTGTTGAACTAACGAAAGTTAGATAACAACCTGGGGCAGAAGCACAAAAATTCACGCCTCAAAAAGACATCCAGAGATTTTGCACGAATTTTTATGGTGAAGCACAAAAATCTGTTTCGGGACAGCAACATTCCCAATCATTACTTCTGTCTCATTAGAGGTTACTCTTGGCACAAAAAAAGCAAATAAAAAGGATAAGGAGCGGTTATTACTGAAGTAATAACTTCCAAGACTCATCTAAAACTTTTGGGTTATCTCCCAATAAGTAGTTTTCTTTAATGCCTTTAAGTTTGGCATAAGAAGCAAGAAAAAGAATCAAGTGTTCTCAAATGAAGAAGCATTAAGACCAAATTTTGTTTTCATAGGAGAAGCAAAAGAAATCTTCTCTCTCTTCTTAGGGAAGTGTTCTATACCTTTCTTGAGTGGGAGTTGATATTTAATGGTGCCTTCTTTCATATCAATAATGGCACCAACAGTTCTAAGAAAAGGTCTTCTCAAAGTAATAGGACAAGAAGCATTGCATTCAACATCCAAAACATAGAAATCAACGGGGACATAGGCATTGTTAACCATAATAATAACATCATTAAGACTCCCCATGAGTTTCTTTTTATCATTATCATCAAGTGGGACATTCAAATAACAATCTTCAAATGGAGGCAAATCAAGCATATCATAAATCCTTCTAGGCATAATAGAAACACTACTATCAAGATCACATAAAGCTTTGAAATCAAAGTCATTCACTTTCATATTAATGATGGGTTCCCAACCATCTTCTTGTTTTATAGGAATAGAAGCTTTATGTTTCATCTTTTCTTCTTTAATCTTTATGAGAGCATCAGTAATGTGTTTTGTAAAGGCCATGTTCATAGCACTAGCATTAGGACTTTTAGCAAGCCTTTGTAGGAACTTAATAACTTCAGAGATGTTGCAACCATCAAGATTAAAACCATACTTATCATCTAAAGTAGTAGAACTATTACTAACCTCAACACTAGTGGTGGTAATAGTAGAAACACTAATGTTTCTAGCAATTTCATCTTCTCTTTCCCACTTAGCATGTAATTCAGCTAATAGTCTAACATTTTCATCAATTCTTACTTGTATGGCATTAGAAGCTGCAAAGGGATTATCATTAGTTTCAGGTTTAGCAGCCATTTTATTAATCAAAGATGATTGGGCTTCAGACAAAGATGATATATTTCTTTCAGCATTAGAAAGTTTCAGTTGTAAACTAGGAATTTCCCTATTTAAACTCTCAAGTCGATGGCTAATGTTCTTCAAAATGATAGATTGTTCCTCCATAGTTTTAGTAAATAGTTGATTTTGCTCATATTGCATTTGCATGAAGTTCTTAGTAGCTCTTTCAACTTCTAAAATTCTTCCTTCACTAGGTAATCTAGGTTTACCACTATAACCATCAGTATTATTAGGAGGGTAGGGCCTATAATTGTTATTACCAAAAGAATTGTTGCCAAAATTGTTATTTCTTATGAAGTTCACATCAACTTGCTCTTCTTGAGCAACCAAAGAGGCTAAAGGAACATTATTTGGATCAATATGGGCTTTCCCATTAACAAGCATAGACATAATAACATCAATCTTATCACTCAAAGAGGAGGTTTCTTCAACAGAATTTACCTTCTTACCTTGTGGAGCTCTTTCAGTATGCCATTCAGAATAGTTAACCATCATATTATCCTGAAGCTTTGTTGCAGCACCCAAACTAATGGTCATAAAGGTACCTCCAACAGCAGAGTCAAATAGGTTCCTTGAAGAATAGTTCAATCCTGCATAAAAAGTTTGGATGACCATCCAAGCAGTCAGTCCATGAGTGGGACAATTCTTAACCAAAGATTTCATTCTTTCCCAAGCTTGAGCAACATGCTCATTATCAGATTGTTTAAACTTCATCATTTCACTTCTCATAGATATAATCTTAGCAGGAGGATAGTATTTTCCAATAAAAGCATATTTGCACTTAGTCCAAGAATCAATACTATTCCTAGTTAAGGAATTCAACCATTCTTTAGCTTTTCCTCTCAAAGAGAAAGGAAACAATTTCAGCTTAATAATATCACCATCTATATCCCTATGCTTTTGCATCTCACAAAGTTCAAAAAAGTTATTTAGATGGGCAGCAGCATCTTCATTACCAATACCAACAAATTGTTCTCTCATGACAAGATTGAGTAAAGCAGGTTTTATCTCAAAGAAAGTATCTTCAGGCACAGGTGGAGCAATAGGTGTGCTCATAAAATCATTGTTGTTGGTGCTAGTGAAGTCACACAACTTAGTGTTTTCAAGAGTAGTCATTTTTTGGGTTTTCAAATAAGAAAGCAAACTAGTAAAACTAATTGTTTTGTGTTTTTGATAAAGAAACAAGCAAACCAAACAAAAAGAAACTAAGCAAAACAAAAATAACAAAGTAAAGAGATTGGTTATGAGGGACTCCCCTTGTGAAGATGTCCTTGACTCCCGACAGCGCCCGGAAAAAATGCTTGATGGCTCAGTGTTGACGGCGCCAGAAAGATGCTGGTGCGGTGTTGATGTATAGCTCGTTGGGAACCCCAAGAGGAAGGTATGATGAGCACAAAAACAAGTTTCCCTCAGTTATGAAACCAAGGTTTAATCGAACTAGTAGGAGCAAGGAAACACCCCAAAGGTGTTGCTAGCTGAGCCTTTGCAGGGCGCACCACCAGTGCTAGTAGCAACGTGGAGACCTGCACAACACAACCACATAACTCTGTCCCCAACTTGCGATGAGGTTGTCAATATCACCGTGTTTTGCTGAAAACAAAGGATTAAACGTATCAAATGGAAGGAAGTAATAGTTTGCAGAAAGTAAACACAAAGCAGTAAACAGTTTATAGATTGTATGTAAAGAAAAAGGACCGGGATCCATAGTTCACTAGAGGTGGCTCTCCTTAGATAGATAACATGCTGGGTGAACAAATTACAACGGGGCAATTGACAAACATCGAGAAAGCAATACATGCATATACTAATCATCTTGACTCCTTTGGAACTTGATTGGGCATTACAACATTATACATAGACCGCCATCCAACTACATCTATGACTAATAATCCACCTTCAGGTTATCATCCGAACCCCCTCTAGTATTAAGTTGCAAGCAACAGATTATTGCTTTTCGAATTGCGTGTAAAGTAAACAATACGATTGTTCTATGAACAAAGGATTATTGTTTTCTCCCTAGTAGCAACAACACATCTAGTACCTTAGAGATTTCTGTCACTTCCCCAGATTACCAGAGGCATGAACCCACTATCGAGCATAAATACTAACTCTTGGAGTTGCTAGCATCTACTTGGCCAAGATAGCTACTAACAACAGAAAGCATGCAAGATCACAAATAACAAAGACATGATAGAATCAATAATCAATCTGAAATAGAATCTCAATATCCATCGGATCCCCGCAAACACAACATGCAGAATTACAAATAGATGATCTTGATAATGAACGGAGCTCACAAGATCTAGACATGAAAGCACAAAGGAGGAGAACCAGCCATCTAGCTACTACATGGACCCGTAGTCCAGAGATGAACTACTCACGCATCACACCGGAGGCTTGCATGGTGATGAAGAAGGCCTCGGTGAATTCCCTCTCCTAGGGGTGCGGAAGAGCTTCAGATCCGTCCCGATCTAGGATGGAGATGACGACTCTGAGACTCTTCGTGGATTTTGATCGGTGCTTAGGGTTTTTGTCGAGGGCATCTTATAGGCGAAAGGGAGGCCGAGGTGCCGGAGGCGGCAGACCACCCTTGGCGGGGGGCAGGCTGGTTGCGGCCGGTGGTGTGGTGGCCCCGACCCCTCTCATCTCGTACTGGCATCCGATGACTTACGGAAAAATAGGCACTTTGGCTTTTGTCCCGTCAATTCTGAGAATATTCATTTCTGACTTTCCGGAACCAAAAACAAGAAAAGCAGCACTGGCACTGTGGCTCTTGTTAATAGGTTAGTCCAAGAAATCATATGAAAAGTACTGCAAAGTGTGGACAAAACACAAGAAAGTGGATAAAACTAAGCATGGAACATCAAAAATTATAAATACATTTGCAATGTATCAGGGCATTATTGCTTCACGCGTGGTTACTGCGTTAGAGCTTTCTGTGGATCCTAATGATACTATATTGGCACCACAAAGGCTTGATCTTGCTGCCATGAAAACACATCACTTCATCACTGCTGACTCTGATATGGACAGTTTAGTATACAAGATTTTCTTTACTGACGGGGATGAAAGGGAGATTCCTTTGCCACAATCTACTTTGTTCAGTGTTCACAGGAGGCCGTGGTCGCTCTCCAAGGAGGAGGTGGACGATCAGCTCCACTCGCTTGGCTTCCACAAACAGCACCAGGAGGATGTGCCCTCTTACGATTACTCTGCACACTACGGTGGGGTGTCCTCGAGCTCGCACCAGGACGAGGGCACCTCCTCACCGTAGTACGGAGGCGCTCCATCTTGTCCAGCTTGGGATTGATACCCACTTAGGCCAAAAGCCTAAGCTTGGGGGGAGGTACACTGACATCACACTCATCTCCATATCATGTTTCGTCGGTACTTTGTATATTCATGTTCCGTTCTCTTTTTAGTTTTCGTTCTCTTTTTGCTTTTGCTTTCTAAAACACAAAAAGACCAAAAATATTTCTGTTGTTTCTCTTTGTTTGCTTCTTCTTATTTTGCCTTGGTTTACCTTTTCCTTTTTCCTTTGTTTGATTTATTCGAAAAACCCAAAAAGATTTCACTTTCCTTGTTCTTCCTTTTTGGTTCTTGTTTTTAAAAATCGAAAACACCAAAAATATTTGTTGTTCTTCTTTGGTTTTGTGAGTTTGTTGCAAGGTTCAGCAGTCCTCAGTGGAATTTGGTTTCATGTTATTATTCAAGCCACACAAGTGAAGGGCAATAATGAGGATTAATGACAACTTGAGGTGTGGTAAGAGGCTGGTAATGAACTATATTTGTTTTCATTTTTGTACATATACTCATCATTGTGGGCATGCTTAGTCTGTTCATGTAGGGTGTATGTTATTTATGGATGCTTAGTAGTTCTTGCTTTCTTATGATTAGCTCTAGCTCGCTAATAATTTATAGCATGTCACGTGATCGTTTGCTTGCATTGCTCTATTCATAACTTGGTATGACACTGTGGTATCCTCCTCTGAATGCTTCATTTGAATTGACTTGGCACATGCTCATGCATGCATATGACTGAAATAATAATCAGTTAAGCCTCGATGAATTATTTTGCCTCACGGGTCTTGAATCACTTTCATGCCATGATTAGTCCCGTTTTGTTGCAAGCATGATTATGACAGTTATTGCTCTCTCGTTTGTCGCTCCCTTACTATTGCTAGCCTTCACCTACACTGAGTATGAGCTCTACTCGTGTTTCCAACTCCCTAAAACCAAATATTGCCAAAAGTGTCCACCATACCTACCTATTAGCATCGTTTGCTATTCCGTGCATGCTTAGTATGCCTTGTTTTCTTCCGAATAAAATGTTTGCTTGTTATGAGAAAGTTAGTTAATAAAGCTCTCACGAACTTGATGGCACACTTTACTTTCTTGCACTTAATAATCTTGAACCATTGCGTCCATTTTTGTTGCGTATATGCTTGCGCTTTATAAGTTGAAGTTAGCAGAACCATGTATCATGGGGAACGCTTTCAACATTGCACGGGTACTTTGTACCTCGTTGATATCATGATTCTTTTGCTTATGGATCCCGGCGGTGTGAAATAGAAGGGGAACTTGTAAGATCATGGAGTTTGTATATGTGTTAGAGAAACGTCTGGGCCGCTAGCCTAAGCCATGCCTAATCATGGTGGAAACTTGCAGCATAACCATAATGAGCATTCTATGAAGCATCCTCAATAAAAACCTATGCAAATAGCAAATAAAAAGATCGATGAGATGCTCATTGTCTGCTTGCATTGTCATTTTGATTATGGGATAGCTCCTGTATCATCTGCAAGGGGTACCCCATTGGTGGTTCTCTATGATACATATGTACTTACAATGACAAGATCTTACTTGTGACTGAAGTTGAGTATCATGAGGTTCGGTACTCGTAAGTAAAGGGCATGAGATTTTAACTTATAACTTGTCAAGCATATCCTCTTAGTTGTGTCACTTTAACCTTAACCATTCAAAGATGCTTATGATAGGGGCAATGAGAGCTCAAAGCTAATGAGTACCATACTTTCAGCATTTGGAAGCCTTTCAAACTATTCAAAACCTTTTCATTTCTTTGTTGAGTCTCCACATATTCTATGAGCACTTCCTTGAGAGCATAGTTGTCATTCTTAGTGTAATATGCTTGTCTCAAAACTTGATTAATTATGTTATGACTTTGATGCTTGTATCTTTGATATTTACTTCTAGTCTTCACTTGAACTTTAGAGGTGCCTTGGCATTTATATTTGCTCTACAATCAAACGCAAGTGAGATACCACTCTATCATACCTTTTTATGAACATTACAATGTTGCTTATGTTTATGTTTCATGCTACTTATTATTTTTGAGTTGGAATCTCTTCATAGCTTGCAATGACTTGTAAGTAAACTTAGTTCCATACTCTCTATTGTGAATTGCCTAAGTATTTGATCACATGCTGAGAATATATACATCATATGAAGCAAATGTGTTCGTGGAAGTTTCTTTTATCGCACTCAGTTTTCAACTGAATTGCTTGAGGACAAGCAATAAGCTAAGCTTGGGGGGAGTTGATACGTCCAAAACGTATCTACTTTCCTGAACACTTTTGCTATTGTTTTTCCTCTAAACTTGTGTGATTTGGTTACAACTAACACAGACTGACGCTGTTTTCAGCAGAATTACCTTGGTGTCTAGTTTTTGTGCAAAAAATCAACTATCAGGAAAAATCCTGGAAAATATGCCAAAAATCCTATTTCACCAGAAGAATCAAGGAGCCAGAATACGAGATGGAGAGGGGATAGGGCCTGGCCACACCACCTGGTCGCGCGGGCTAGGCCTGGCCGCGTCAGGGGGTGGTCTGGCCGTCCCAGGCACCCCCTCGGTCTCCCTCTTTGCCTATAAGTTGCCTCTTGACCTAAAAACCAAGTGGGGGTCGACGTTTTTCCAGAAAGAGTTCCGATGCACCGCTACCACCAGATTCCGCGATTCGGAACCAGAAACTCCGTTCTGGCACCCTGCCGAGACGGGGAATTGGAGGAGATCATCGCCATCATCATCACCATCGCTTCTCCATCGACCATCCATGTTTCCCCCATCTATGAGTGAGTAATCCCCCGTTGTAGGCTATGGGGATGGTAGGGATTGGATGAGATCGTTCATGTAATGGCATTGGATTGTTAGGGCATGGTGCCTAGTATCTATTATTAGTGCTTTTTGACTTTGTTGCAACTTGTTATGCTTAATGCTTGTCACTAGGGCCCGAGTGCCATGATTTCAGATATGAACATGTTATTGATTCATTATGATAGTATTGTTTATGGTCTTACCTGCAAGTTGTATACACATGTTCTTGTCCGGAACCAAAGGCCCCGAAGTGACAGAAATCGGGATAACCGGAGGGAATGGCTTTGATGTGAGGATCACATGTGTTCATGGAGTGTTAATGCTTTGCTTCAGTGCTCTATTAAAAGGAGCACCTTAATTGCCAGTAGTTCCCTTGAGGCCCCACTGCAAATGGGTTGGCAGGACAAAAGATGTTGTGCAAGTTCTCATTGTGAGCACGTATCACTATATATGGAACACATGCCTAGGATTACTTAGTACTTGGATGCTTTATCTTATTTATCAGTAAATGCCCTATGTTATGATTGCCATATGATTTGTCTTGTCCATGCAATGCCCATTCATCCATCCATGTGCCTACTGCGCTTTAATCCTACTGTTTACTGCAATTGTTACTACTGCCTTTACTTTTACTACTGCTATTACTTTACTATTGCTACTACAAAACTGTTGCTACTGATAAACTGCTGTGAGCAAGATTGTTTCCAGGTGCAGCTGAATTGACAACTCATTTGTTAAGGCTTATAAATATTCTTTGGCTCCCCTTGTGTCGAATCAATAAATTGGGTTTCACTTCCCTCGAAAATACTGCGATACACCCCCTATACTTGTGGGTCATCACTCCTCGTTGGGTTCGACACTCTTACTTATCGAAAATACTACGATACACCCCCTATACTTGTGGGTCATCAGCAGTTACCACACTCTTCAAAATGTACCTACCTTTTATAAAGGCAGTTTGATTTGGAGAAACGAGAAGATCCATGAGGAGGGCAAGCCTATTAGTTAGGACTTTGGTGAAAAGCTTAAAAATACAGGTGACGAGGGTTTAACTCATCAATGTCCATTGTTATGGACTTGGGTTTTGGAGAAGGAGGGAGCGCTAGAGACATCTATCAGCTAGCAAACAAGCACACAGGGGACAAAGGATTTACCTAGGTTCAGGCCTCGTAGAGGTCCCTACTCCTGCTTGTCTGCTCGTGGAATTATCGAGGGAGTCGAAAGTTACAATGGTGCGCAGATGCAATCTGGCGAGGGTTGTGGAAACTAGGGTTGCGTGTGTCCTCCTCGCCGCCCCCTCCTAGCCTTTATATAGATAGGCTAGGTCTCGGGTAGCAAGTCGAGTCGGTTACAAGTTAGGGTTTTCCCCTTCAAACTTTCTATCTTTAGCTTCTTATTGTCCTTCAAGCAATTGAGAGTCCATAGGTTACTCTAGTCCCTCCATCCGGGCCTTGGCGACACCATGGGCATGTACGTATTTGGGCCGTATATACTAAGCTCGAGTACCTGTAGGGTATACCCATGTCAGTAGCCCCCGAGTGTCCAGTGGAATCGCAGATTCGACTGGGGACTTTTGAAGCCTTCGAGTGCCTGAATGAGTATATTTCGATTGCTTTTATTTGTATCATAGGGATTGTTGATATACGTGCCTGATATAACCGAAGTATCGGTATCAGTTGACCACCTTAGGGTGAAACAACGCAATCTACTCGAATTCGAGTCCTTGGACTCGAATCCGAAAAAGTGCTGGTGTAATTCGACTCAAGCCGCAGAGGTCTTACAGGAGTCGAATTCCAGTTATATGGGTGTGAGCACTTGACGCGTCCGTCAAGGCATGTTCATCGTGCCTGTGGGCACGGATATGTTTCTGGTAGTGCGCAGTTAAATGCGTTGCCAGGCCTTATTCAGGTCTTACCTTCACGCCATAGGCGCGGCATCCGAATTTTATCATCGCGGAGACGATTCGGGTAACCCAGGAGACGCAGTATCTTTGTAGGGGAAATATTATGAGGCGGTGTCGCCATGAGTTTCGAGTGTGGATGTTATCAACACACAGTTTTTTGTTCAAATAACCATAGGGTGCGCGACCAGCACTCCCTATGGGAGTAGCCCCCGAGTGCCTGGTTGAGTCAAAGACTCAGGCAGGGACTAAAAACTTTTGCGACTGCTGTCGTCTTTTGCTTGCTTGTTCAGTTGATGATCCGGGCAGGTAGTAAAACACCTTTGCGACTGCTGTCGTCTTTGCCTGCTTGTTTCAGTCGATGACCCAGGCAGGTGCAAAAATATTTTCGCGACTGATGTTGTCTTTTGTCTGCCTGTTTCCGGCGCTCCCTATGGGAGTAACCCATGTTCATAATCGAACTATGTTTTGAGAGGTTGGGTTTGCCTTTGCGATTGTCCATGCTCCTGCAATAAGAAAAATAAAATTCATAGGGTGCACGACCAGCGCTCCCTATGGGAGTAGCCCCCGAGTGCTTGGTGGAGTCAAAGACTCCAGCAAGGACTAAAATAGTCGAAGTTCTCCACTGCATAGCCTTGATGACGCTTGATCTTGGCCTTATATGACTTTAGTTGCCCGCGTGAGCGATTTTGACGGGACGTGACGAGCTATGGGTCCCACTTTCTGACTTTGATTTGACTGGGCGTGCGTAATCTTATTTTTAACTGTGCCTCCTCGATTTCCGCGCGTAATCGTAGAAGTGGGGGGACGGTTCGCGCTTCCTCTTCTCCACGTGTCCTACGCGATGCGTGCCACGCGTCCAATAGGGTTTTTGTCAGCCGTTGGATTGCATCTTTCAGGGGTTAAGTAGCGATGCCGCGGCGGTAATTTTCCCATTTGTGTTCTTTCTTCCTTGCTGCCATCGCCATTGCCCTTTGCTTTCCTGCTTTTCTCTGCGCCCATCTTCTCCACGACATTGGACCAGCTCCGTTTGTTCCCCAGCTATTTTCTTCGCTCTCATCGCCGCCGCGCAATGGGGAAGAAGAAGGGAGGCGCTGCCGCTGATTCCACGGCCACCCTTGCTGCAGCGAAGAAGAAGGGTGGCTCCGCTGCTGCGGCCACCAGTGCCGCCGCCGCCAGGAAGAAGAAGGTCGCGGGTACCCGCGTGTCGAATGGCGCATGGCGCCCCTCTATCATCAAGGCGTCGGATCTCCGTCTTGTTCGCCAAGACGGAGTGATTTCTGCATCAGTCACCGATTCGCGCGTCCCCAGCGGTGAGACCGTTCCTGTGCCTCCCGCTGGTTATCGAGTGATGTTTCTTGCATTCATCATTCGCGGTCTTTCCTTGCCTCTTCACCCCTTTCTTCGGGGTCTTCTATGTTTCTATGGGCTCCAGCTCCATCAGCTGTCCCCAAATTCTCTCCTCCACATCACTTGTTTCATCACCCTCTGCGAGTGCTGGCTCGGAATCGAGCCGCACTTTGGTCTTTTCAAACGCATCTTTAAATTGAAGCGTCAGTCCGCATCTGGCTCTTTAGTTTATGACGTAGGTGGTTGCGGAATCCATGTTGACCCATTCGCCACCTACTTTGATATCAAGCTCACCAAGTCCGTCCAGGGATGGAGGGACAAATGGTTCTATGTGCGCGATCAGAAGGCCAAGGATGAGCACTTTGGACTCGCGCCCTTCGATCCCGTGACTCTCTGCAAGAAGATGCGTTCTTGGAAGAACGTGATCATGCCTTCCGAACTCGCAGAAACAGACGTGTTATATCAGCGCGTCTGCGACCTCGAGAGTCGCATAGGCGCAGAAGAGGGAGGCTGCGCCCTTGTCAGGACTTGGCTGCATCGTCGCGTCCAGCCTCTCCAGGCCAGGGTCCATCCCATGTTCCAATGGGGTGGCGCTGATGATCCCACTCGGCGTGTCGCGATGGCATGTCCACGAGTGAGGTAGATAAGAGGGTGCGACTGGTCACGAAGTATACCCTCAAGGATGTGCTTCCGAACGAGCCAGTCGTTCCTCCTTTCGATGCTTCGAATCCTCCTCCCGAGGTATGGCTGTGCTACGTAGTAGCGTATTTTCTCGATTGCGTCTTCTGTTGCTTATCTGTGTTACTTTTTGTATGCAGGAGTGGGCGGTGTCACCTTGTATGCCTCCCCTTCCTGAGGGGATCATTCCTCGTGAAGCTTTGGAAGAGGACCAGTCTGAGTCGACTGTCCCTTCCGATGTGGAAGAGGAAGCCCTCGAGTCCGAGAGTCCGAATAGTCGCAAGCGTTCGTGTACCGAGGATTCCGACGCGTCGACTCCTTCCACTCCAGGAGACGCGGCTGTTGGTGCGGAGTCGCCAATTCCCGCCGTTCCTGTGAGGGCTGTGGCACCGTCTTCTCACAAGAAGATGCGATTGCCCAAGGAGTCTTCGTCAGAGTCGACGGAGGCCACATTTGATCTTGATAGATTTTACTGGTAAGTTTGCTAGTGCGTTTGCTCGTCACTTCTTTTCTTCTTGTTGGCTTTTCCCTGGAGTTTTCCTTTTCTGAGTGCGGATTTTGTCCTGCAGTCAAGAGGCGTCGTCATCTTCTGGTGACGTCGAATTTTTGAAGGAATTAGGAGTCGCGACCTCAAAGGCCAAGATAGAGGTCGAGCGTGCTCCTTCTCCTCCGGCGGCGGCCCACTCTGGGCACAATTCTTCGAGCTCTCCTCATGTAGGGGAGCATCGAGTAGTAGCTCGGATGATGGTTCAGCAATCTTCTTCGGAGTCGCTGGAGGACCATGTAAGTATATCTTTCTCTCTTTTTTTTTATAATTTGGCAATCGACGCCCTTTGTTGTCTTCTGTTGACTCCTTGTTTTGTGCGACAGCTCCTTGTAAAGGAAGCCGCACAGGTGGCGGAGCAAGTGATGGCGATAGGTCGCCAGCATGCGATGCTGGAGAAGCGCTACCGCGTGGTTGAGAGTGAGTGTTCTATACTTACTCTTGCCGTCTTCTCTGTGTTTTGGTATAATCGACTGACAGCCAAATTTTTGACTGCCCTATAGCTGAGCATAATGCTTTATTGCGTGATGTCACCACATTGGAAAAGACTCTGGCCGCAGCTGTGAAGGGGCGCGACGAGGCAATCGCGGCTCGTGATGAAGCCTAGAAGCGCGAAGAGGATCTGCGTGCCTCCTTTGTGGCCAGGGAGAAGTTGTTCGAAGAGCAACTATTCTCAGTCGCCAAGGCCCTCTTAGGTACCTTTACTTGGTGGATATTTTATTGATGTTCTTCTCTTCCTCTGTAGCGCCGGTGGCATTAGAAGTTTGACCCGTGTGTGTATTTTGGTGTAGATGTTGGTGGCTTGAGTTTTGATCCACGAGTCCTTGGTCGCGATGACGTTACGGCGGTCAAGAAGTAGCACCGCTGACCAAAATACGTTGTCCAAAGCCAAGGCCACCCTGAGTCGCCTCCGGGAGGAGCTGATGCCGAAGGCGGAGCTGGTCGACAATGTGGAGGAGCTGGTGGAGTCACCATTTGGGGTGTGCACGCCACGTCAAGAACTCCTCCGCACCGGGCGCGACCATGTCGCTAGCCATGGTGCAAGCCCACGGAGTCGAAGTGGATCCCTCGGCGGTGTCTAAGACAATGCCTGTTGGCGCGGATGGTCAGCAGGTAGTGTTCGCTCCCTTTGCGGCTGCCTGTGCCAAATATGGCCATTCCTTCATAAACACCGTTGCCAGGTATTCGGAGGAGCTCAATCGCGCAAAAAAGGCGGCAAAAACTTCGGCCTCAGGGGCCGGCGGAAAGTCAGTGGCATATGATACTGCCATGGACTTGATGAAGCCCCCGAGGTCCTCGAAGTCGAAGAAGCCAGCTGCTCCGTAGTTAGGTCATTGTAATAGCTGATGAACTTGCTCTTTTGACTGGAAAACATGCCTGTTGGCGAATTTGCTCTTAGATACTTTTATTGATCCTGAATGCACCTGTCGCTTTTGACTTTTGAGTTGGTCGCCTTATTTTGCTTCTGGCTTGATTTTTGGTAGGGTACGTCAAGTGGCCCTGTGGGGGGAACCCCGGACTCGCCATCTCTTGGGGATACAATGGCACCATCCTGGTCCAGGGTAGAGGAGCTTTCCCTGCTTTCGCGACTTCGTGATCGCGTTAAGCAACTGGAGCGTGAGTTACCCGTGATCCGCGGTAGCGCGGACGTGTGGAAGTCAAAGGCTGAAAAAGCCGCCGCCATGAGCAATATCTGCTTGCGAGGTGGCCTTGGTAGGCGACCAGTTTAAGTGTTAGTTTGCTCATCCTCATCTTTTCCTTTGTAATTAATCGCAATGGTACGTTGTACTCATGCTGTTGATGCTGCTTCGTGTAGTTGTTAGCGCATACCGTCCGCAGGAGGAGAGGGATAGGATTGCCATCCGCCTTCATGATCTCACCCAAGAGCAACTTCAGGAGAGTGGATACTTCTGGGTAGATCATGATCGTCTTTGCGTTAGCGACCTGCAGGATCGCGCCTGAAAGTGCTGCTCTTTCTGAAGAAGTCGCAGTCGTGTTTGAAGAACATCTACCGGGCGATGTTCCCGCTGGATGATACTCCATCAAGCCTGCTGGCCCTTCTGACGAAATTTCAAGATATGTCCACGGTTCGCGAGTGCATGAGGCAGCAGCTGGTGGCTGGTGCCAAGGCTGCGCTCTCCATGGTGCGTTTGCACAGGCCTGACGTGGATGTCGCCGCCATTGCATCTGGGCCACCGGTGCCACCAGCAGGATCTTCCTGGAACATGGTGCCGTACTATCAGGCGGTGGAGCGTCCAGCCGAGGAAATCGTCGACTTCTTTGAGGAACAGACTAATGTTCTTCTGTTGCAAGGGTAGCCATATATGTATCCTGCATGTAAGTATACTAGTGCTGTAAAGCTCATATATATTTGTAGATGACTTATTGTTGAATGTATACAAATAGCTTTATAGACGTGGGGTGCGTTGCACTTATGCGAGTCATTTTCGTTAGCCTGGTCATCTTTGTGTCTTTCCCCTGTCAACCTGTCAGCTACGTGGCAGCTGGGTTGTGTTTGTGTTAAGGGATTCGATTCATGTGCCAGCTACTCAGGATGTCGCGTTATTGTTCGAAGAACATATGTAGATAGGGTGGCGCAGCCCCCGAGTATGAAAGTTGACAAAAGAAAAGAGAGCACGGAGTTTTGGGGCACTTAGCTTTTATTTATTCGGAGAACAGTACGTAGTACAATGTGCGGCTAAGTAGCTTTGGCTGAATAGCCTTATTTGCGATGCAAAAGTAAAGAAGAAACGACTAAGGGTAGAAGCATCGCAGTTGTGCGACGTTCCAAGGGTTGGAGTATGCGACTCCTGGCTCTAAATCTTGAAGCCGATAGGCGCCACCTGGGATTACTTCTGTAATCACGTACGGTCCTTCCCAGGGGGACTCGAGCTTGAGATGCCCCTGCTTTCATCATGAAGACCAGGTCACCTTGACGAAGGATCTTGGTATAAGCCTGCTATGGTAGTTCGCGAGATTCTTGGTAGATCGTAGATCTTTCTGCGGCGATTTCTCTTGCCGTCAAGGAGGTCGACGGAGTCCTCGAGTGAGGATGACTCCTTCGCTGTGGCGACTTCTGCGTGGCGCTCTGTACCGTACCTCGGCGGGTAGTACTGCTTCTGCTCCATGTACCATAAAGAATGGTGTGTAGCCGGTGGCGCTGTTTGGAGTTGTACGCAGGCTCCAGAGTACGGATTGCAGTTCGTTTGGACAGCATCCCACGGCTTGTTCGAGTGGTCGGAGGAGTCGCTTCTTGATGCCGCTGCAGACGAGCCCGTTTGCCTTTTCCACCTGACCGTTGGTCTGCGGGTGTGCGACTGAGGCATAGCTGATGTTGATCCCTAGGTTCTCGCAGAAATCTTGGAACTCCTTGGATGTAAAGTTCGTTCCGTTGTCGGTGATGATGCTGTGTGGCGCGCCGAAGCGGTAGACGATGGACTCGAAGAACTTGACTGCGCTGTGCGCTGATTGCTTGGTCACTGGCATGGCCTCGATCCACTTGGTGAACTTGTCGACTGCGACCAAGAGGTAGGCGTAGCCTCCTTGCGAGGACCTTGGAAGTTTGCCGACCATGTCGAGTCCCCACTGGGCGAAGGGCCAGGCCAATGGAATAGGCCATAGTTCTGCGCCTGGTGTGTGTGGCTTGTCCGCGAATTGCTGACAGGCGTTGCACTTTTGGACTATATCCTTCGCGTTGCGCATGGCCGTGGTCCAGTAAAATCCAGCTCATAGAGCTTTGGCGACGAGGGCGCGGCTGCCGGCGTGATGCCCGCAGGTCCCTTCATGGATGTCGAGGAGGACTGCTCTTCCATCGGCTAGGGAGACGCATCGCTGTAACACGCCTATGATGCTGCGTTTATACAGTTCGTTGTTGATAACGGCGAATGCCTTGGAGCGTCGCGCGATGTGTCGTGCATCTGTCGGGTCGTCCAGTAGGCGCTTGCTGAGGAGGTACGTAATGTACGGCTGCATCCAGGATTGTTCAATCATCATGACGCTCATTGGTCCCTCGAGTCCTGTGTCGAGCTCCAAATCATCGATTGTTGTTGGCTCATTGGGTGGCGTAGCCCCCGAGTCCGTTGCTGCGCTTGTTTTCTTCTCTGTGGCCTTTGGCTTGATGGAGCGTTCGCATATGCGCTCGAGAAATACCCCAGGTGGTATGGGTGCGCAGGTGGAACCTATGTTGGCGAGTGCGTCCGCCTCCTCATTGCTTTCGCGACCTATGTGTCGCAACTCGCAGCCATCAAAGTCTCCTTCAAGTGTGTCGTAGAGGTCGCGGTATGCGATCATGTTGTCGTTTAGTGCGTCGCACTCGTGCATTGTTTGGTTTACGACCAGCTTGGAGTCGCCATATATGATTAGCCTCTTTGTGCCGCAGGCTTTGCCATCCTCATCCCGTAACAGGCCTCGTATTCAGCCTCGTTGTTTGAGGCATGAAGCTGATTCGCAGGATGTACTTCAGCTTGCCCCCTTGAGGCGATGTCAGTATGACACCTGCTCCTGCTCCATCTTTTCTCTTGGACCCATCGAAGTGCATTGTCCAGAGGTAGGACATGTCTGGCTTGTCCGGGAGTTGGTTTTCCATCCAATGTACGAGGAAGTCCGGGAGAACTTGCGACTTGATTGCGCCGCGCTTTTCGTATGTGATGTCTCGTGGAGACAGTTCGATTCCCCAAAGCGCGACTCGCCCTGTGGCGTCAGGGTTATTGAGGATATGTCCCAATGGGGCGTCGTTGACTACCACGATTGGGTGTTCCTGGAAGTAGTGGCGCAGTCACCGGGCGGTCATAAAGACGCCGTACGCCAGCTTCTGATAGTGCGGGTACCGCTGTTTTGTTGGTGTGAGGACCTCGCTGAGGTAGTATACCGGGCGTTGTACGCCGTGGACCTTGTTTTCCTCGGGCCGTTCGACGACGAGCACTGTGCTAACCACTTGGTTGGTGGTGGAGATGTACAGCAGCAGTGGTTCCCTTTCTCGTGGAGTTACCAATACTGGCGAGGTGGATAGCAGGCGCTTGAGGTCTTCGAATGCTTCTTGCGCGTCGTTGGTCCACTCGAATTTGTCAGCTTTGCGGAGGAGTTGATAGAAGGGCAGCGCCTTTTTGCCCATTCGACTGATAAATCGACTGAGGGCTGCGATTTGCCCGGCTAGTTGCTGAACGCCCCTTATGTTCTTTGGCTTCTCCATGGCCAGTATGGCTTTTATCTTTTTCGGGTTTGCCTCAATCCCTCTCGCGGAGATGAGATACCCGGCGATTGCCAGAAGGTACGTAAAGCGCATTTGTCCGGGTTGAGCTTTATCCGTGGCGATCGAGATTGGCGAAGGTTTCGCGCAAGTCGTCGATTAGAGAGGCTTCTTCCTTGGTCTTGATTACTATGTCGACATAGACTTGGATATTGCGACCAAGTTGCTCCTTGAGGTAGGCTGCATGCACCGCTGTGATACGTGGCTCCTGCGTTTTTAGCCGGAGGGTATTGTGTTATGTGAGAACACGCGAAGGCGTTATAAACGCGTCTTCTCCTGGTCTTCCTCCTTCATTGAATTTGGTTATAGCCTGAGTAGACATCGAGGAAGCGGGCGCCGCATCTAGCGATGGAGTCGATGATTTGATCGATCCATGATGGCGAAGTGATCTTTTGGGCAGTGCTTGTTTAGAGAAGTGAAGTCCACGCACATCCGCAGGATATCCGTGTCCTTTTTTGGCACCAGCACCGTATTGGCGAGCCAAGTGCTTTCCTTGATCTCGCGTATGAATTTGGCCTCGAGGAGTCTGTTGATCTCCATTCCGACTGCCTGTGCTCGTGGCTTAGACAGTCGCCTGATTGTTTGCTTGACTGGCCTTGCATCGGGGTTGACGTTGAGTGCGTGCTCGGCGAATTCCCTAGGAACTCCTGGCATGTCCGCAGGACACCAGGCGAAAATTTCCCAGTGCTCACGGAGGAATTCGACGAGCGCGAGTTCCTATGCGGGACTCAAGTTGTTGGCGATGAGGGCCGTTTTAGCGGGATCCGATGGATGGACCTGCACCTTCTTTGTGTGCACAGATGAGTCGAAGGAGAGGTCAGGTGAGCTTGGCCTACTCAGAGGGGGAAGACTGTTGTCTATCGTTTCCTTCAATCGTGCGAGTTCCTCCTGCATGCCGAAGGACTGGGAGATTCTGTTGAAATCTCTGTCGCAACTGTCAGATCGCTCGAAACTCCCGTTGATCATGATGACGCTGTTGGGACCTGGCATTTTCATTTGTAGGTAGGCGTAGTGGGGTACTGCCATGAACCTAGCGAACGCGACGCGCCTGAGGATGCAGTGGTATTGTGAGGGCCAGTCGACAACTTCAAAGTCGATGCGCTCGCGCCGGAAGTTTTTCGGCGTGCCGAATATGACGTCGAGGTTGATTTTGCCCAGGGGGTATACGCCTTTTCCTGGGACGATGTCGTGGAACGTTGTGTCTGATGCCTCCAAGAAGGTTAGAGGGATCCTCATTTCTTGCAAGGTACTCGCGAATATGAGGTTGATACCGCTTCCGCCATCCATGAAGACGCGACTCATGTCGAAACCTCCAATTTGCGCCTCGAGTACAAGGGGGCAATGACCTAGGCGAGGTACTTGGGGCGGGTGGTCGCGTTTGTCGAAGGTAATGCACGACTCACTGCCACTGAGGTACTCAGTGGTGGATGGTGGCGAGTGCGTGGCCAAATTGACTTGGCGAGTGATGGCCTTCTGCACCCTATTGGAAGAGCGCCCCTTTTGGATCATCATGGTACCCATGGCCCGTGGGTATGGTTCGCCTCCGTGATGCTGGTCCGGTGCAGCTCCGTTCGGGGGTGGCCTAGGTGGTGGTGGTGGCATGCCATGTGCCACTGCGCCTGGAGCGGTCCCGTAGCCTCTTTCGACTGCATTGCGGTTCATTCGAACCAACCCCTCATGTAGCTTGAGGAATTCGCGTCAGTCCTTGAGGAGGTGACTGGATTTCCTCTTGCCATCATGCTTGTCGATGTAGAAGTGTACCATGCATGGCCCGGACAGTTTATCCTCGATGGAAGTCGCGGGTGCATCATCGCGAGTGCGGCATTGCCACACTTGCGTGGTTTTCCCGGAGTCACGGTATCCGCCGCTGCGGTATCCGCTGTTGCGGTTATCGTCGCGTCTATCGGCGTAGCCGGTTGCGACCATGTTGACGTCATCGCGATCGTCGTAGACGCGCATACGATGTTTGCCCCGGCGGTCGTGTCTGAGTTCTGCTTCCCCGGGATCCTTGAAGCTCTTCTTGAGTTGAGATATATGGAAAACATCATGGACCTTGAGTTTTTCAGGGAGCTCAAGAGCATAAGCAACTTCTCCTCTTCTTCCACGAATTTTGAAAGGACCAATGTATCTAGGAGCCAGCTTTCCTTTGATACCAAAGAGGTGCGTGCCTCTCATGGGAGTGACACGAAGGTAAACGAGATCACCAGGGACATACTGCATGTTCGTGTGCTTTCTGTCATAGTTGCTCTTCTGGCGACTTTGAGCAACCTTCAGATTTTCAAGAATGATGTGAACCTTCTCCTCCACTTGAGTTACAATGTCGGGGCCAAACAATGTTCTTTCTCCTGCGCCCGACCAACCAATCAGAGTTCTGCATTTGCGACCATAGAGAGCCTCAAATGGTGCCATCTTTAGACTTTTCTGGAAGCTGTTGTTGTAAGAGAATTCAGCATAAGGAAGACATTCTTCCCATTTCATGCCGAAAGAGATGACGCAAGCACGGAGCATATCTTCTAGAATCTGATTGATCCTTTCAACTTGTCCTTGCGACTAAGGATGGTAAGCTGTGCTGAAGTTCAATTTTGTCCCCAAAGCATTTTGGAAACTTCCCCAGAACTTGGAAGTGAAGATGCTTCCACGGTCTGAACTGATCTCAAGAGGAACCCCATACAGAGAGACAATTCTGTTGATATATAGCTCAGCCAACTGAATTGCAGAAATTGTTTCCTTGACTGGAAAGAAGTGAGCCACTTTAGAAAGCCTGTCAATGACAACAAAGATTGCATTGTTGCCCTTCTGCGACCTTGGAAAACCAGTGATGAAGTCCATCTCTACTTTCTACCATTTCCATTCCGGGGGTTTCAATGGTTGTAGAAGACCAGAAGGTTTCTGATGGACAGCTTTAACTCTGCGGCAGACATCACACTCCGAGACATACTTGGCACAATATCATTTCAATCCAGGCCACCAATACTGTGTTTTCAAGTCCATGTACATCTTAGTGCTGCCAGGGTGGATAGAAAGAACAGAATCATGCGCCTCCTTGAGAACTTGCTCTCTCAAACCCGGGTAGTTTGGAACAAACATCCGGTGTTCAAAGAAAAGAGTGCGTTGGTCATCGACGTGGAAGGACTCATACTTCGGAAGCTGAATGTTGGAGATGATCTTTTTGGTGTACGGATCACCAAGTTGAATGGAGCGAACCTTTTCTTCCAAGAGAGGGGTTGCCATAAGGTTCAGAAGATACCCTTGATCCACAATTTCAAGGTTGAGTTGACGGAATTCCTCGCACAAGAGAGGCTGTTGTTCTTCCACCATGAGGTTGCTGACATAAGCTTTGCGGCTGAGGGCATCGGCCATGACATTAGCTTTGCCCGGAGTGTAGTTGATGGTCAAATCGAAATCATTGATTGCTTCAATCCACCTCCTCTGACGAAGGTTGAGATCAGGCTGTGTGAAGATATACTTCAGACTCTTGTGATCAGAAAAGATTTCTAGCAGGTTGCCAAGCAAGTAGTGCCTCCATACTTTCAAAGCAAATACAACTGCTGCGAGCTCGAGGTCATGTGTAGGATAGTTGATCTCATGCGTCTTCAACTGTCGAGAGGCATAAGCAACAACTTGTTTTTCTTGCATAAGGACCGCACCTAATCCTTGCAAAGAGGCGTCATAGAATATCTGGAAAGGCTTTGATGTATCTGGAGGAATCAAGACTGGTGTGGAAGTGAGCTTCTCTTTGAGTGTTTCAAAGCTTGCTTGACATGCAGGAGTCCAAAGGTATTTCTTGCCATTCTTGAGGAGATCAGTAAGAGGCTTCGCAATCTTCGAGAAGTTTTGAACGAAGCGATGGCAATAACTAGCCAATCCCAGGAAAGTCCGGACTTCTTTGACATTTACCGGAGGAAGCCAATCAACAATTGTCTTTATAGTTTCTGGGTTGACGGCAATGCCCTTGGCAGAGATGACGTGACCAAGATAGGTGACTTGAGGGAGCCAAAACTCACATTTGGAGAACTTTGCATACAAGCGGTTCTCACGAAGTTTGTTTAGGACACACCGAAGGTTTTCTTCATGTTCTTCCTTTGACTTAGAATAGACTAGGATGTCATCCAGATAGACCACCACGAACTTATCAAGATACTCCATGAAAACCGAGTTCATAAGCCTCGAGAAGGTGGCAGGTGCGTTGGTGAGACCGAAAGACATGACCGTGTACTCATACAGGCCATAGCGGGTGGTGAAAGCTATTTTAGGAACATCTTCCTTGCGAATCTTGATTTGATGATAACCACTTCTCAAGTCAAGTTTAGAGAATACCACAGCTCCAGCTAGCTGATCGAAGAGATCATTAATCCATGGAAGGGGATATTTATTCTTGATGGTTTTAGCATTGAGAGCCCGATAGTCAACACAAAGTCTATCAGTCTTGTCTCGCTTCTTCACAAAGATGGTTGGGCTACCCCAAGAAGAAATCTTGTCTTGAATGAAACCCAACTTCTCTTGTTCATCAAGTGACGTTTGAGTTCAGCCAACTCAGCGGACCCATTTATAAGGCCGCTTGGAGATAGGAGTTGTTCGAGTTCAAGCTCAATTACAAACTCAACCTCACGATCCGAGGCATACCAGCAACTCTTGGGAAAGACATCTGGGAACTCACAGACCACCGGAACGCTCTGAATAGCTTCCATAGCATCAGCATTCAGAGCCGCCAAAGAGAAAAGCTGAATAGCAGGAGTTAGACTTGGAGAATAGACTATATGGCCTTCAGGAATTTTCAGAGAAACCGAGCGTTCAGCACAATCAATCACAGCTGCATTTGCTGTCAACCAATCCATGCCCAAGATGACATCAATGTCAGAATTGCCCAGAATGATCAAGGAAGCCGGGAACGAAGAGCCACCAATCTCAATTTGATTGTCATGGCTGATATGAGCAGCCCTCATGTTTGAGCCAGGAGATTGTACCACCAGACGATGCAATAAGGGAACCATATCCAGATCATGCTCATGAGCAAACTTATGAGAAACAAAAGAATGCGAAGCACCAGAATCAAACAAAACTCGTGCAAAGACTGAGTTAACAGGAAGCATACCCATCACAACCTGTGTGCATGCTTGAGCGGCGTTGATGCAGTTGGCACGAGCAACAGTAGACCCGGTCTTGGTGTTGATGTTGAGAGCCCGAGGTGGTGGTGCACGAACCATAGGAGAGCTTGCCGCTGATCTTGGAGGTGGTGGAGGAAGAGCCTTGTTGTTCATTACACAGTTCCATTGTTGATGCCCAGTGTTTCCACAAGTGTAACAAGCACCAAGTGGACGTGGAGCAACGTAGCCAGGGACTCCGCCAGGCGCTCCAGGGTAGTTGTGGTTGTAGCCCCTGGGAGCAGCAGTGAGGAAGTTTGGTGGCCTTGCCGCGTAGCTTGAAGGTCTTGGTGGAGCCGGAGCGACGGTGGGGTGTTAGGAACCCAGACGACGCTTAGAAGGAGTTGACATAGGCAAGAGCTTTTGCATCACGGTTGTATTTCTTTGACTCCTCAAACACTTGCCTACTTGCTTCTTCCCAGAGTTGTATGTTGGAGTTCGGAAAGACGCCCGGCCTTGCATGTGTGATTGCATATTTAATCGATGCATTGAGCCCTTATGCGAACCTCTTTGCTTCTTCTTGTCATCAGAGATCTCATCGCCACCATAACGAGAAAGGTTCATGAAGTTTCGATGTAGGTATTGACATTGTCATTGCCACCTTGAGGTTGAGAAACACTTCCTTCATCCTCTCCATGACAATTTCTGACAGATATTGCTCTTTGAAAGCTCCAGTGAACTGTTCCCAAGTAGGCTGAAACCCAGTGTAGTTCGCCTTGAGGTAATTCTCCCACCACAGAGCTGTATCTCCCTTCAGAAGGTGAGTGGCACACTTTACCCATTCTTGCTCAGGAACATCAGCAGTCACCAGTAACCTTGACATCTCACGCAACCAATCATCAGCATCAAGTGGTTGATCAGAAACATCAAATTGGCGTGGGTTGAACTTCAGGAAGCTTTTGATGTCTCCTCACTTGGGAGGTGGACGTAGCGGAACAAACTCATTCCTCCTGACACTTTCTTCAAATCGCTGCTGGTTCTGCTGCATTATGCGCCAAGGCATTGGCGATGCTTGCCAACGCAGCCCCAGTTCAGGTTGTATGTCCTCCTCAGAACGGCGTGGTGGTGCCATCCTGTGATTGATATAAAACACAAGTTAGTACCATAATGGAGAATAATAATAATCCAAAATAGTACCAAAATGGAATTAACCAAGATTAAAGGATACAAAGTACTAAGATGATATTAAAATATCAACAAAGTTCAAAGCACCTAGAAGATATTAAGCATATCGCACACGACTGCACAAGGAGTGTGGTACACAAACTAACAAAGAAAAAATTTCCGCAAATTTCGGCATTAAAATACCACTAATATGCGCAAAACCACTTAACGAATCAAGATTAGTAACTCTACCAATTCAATATACAAGAGCGAATGAGAAAAGTAGTGGTATGGTCGCGACTCCATCCCGCACTTAAATCATTACTCCGCACATGAATAAGCAAAACATATATCCCAATACCTTCATGTTAAGATGAACCTAAAGATTAGTAACTACGGAAACGAACACCCCAAACAAGATAGCGTCAGATAACAAAGAGTAAGACAGATCGCGTCGGTATACAACGAATCAGATAGATCGCGTCGGTTTGCAAAAGCCTGTCGGTATGGAATGTACCAACAGTTGATAACCAAAAGGCAGATAACGATAACATGTTGGATGCAACAGATAGACAAGGAATCCACACACACACACACACACACTTTCTATGGTACTACGGAAACCCAGAACACGTGAATCCTAGTTTGAATTTTTAGAAGAGGATTGAAAACGTTACACTTCCTTACCAGAAAAGGGTGGGTGGGTGGGTAAGAAGAAAAGTGGAAGCAGTCCTACTCTCGCGTTTGGTTTTTCCCTAGTATACATAGCTACCAAAATATTTTCTAGACTGACAACGACCATTTGGCTGAGACCCTGAAGGGCGGGATGGCTCTGATACCAATTGTAACTACCTCGGTGAATTACGCTCTTAGTTACAAGCCTGGATGAGCGGAAATGGTTAAAATAGTACGGTGGGGCCAAATGCCACTCACAGGTAGACCTTTCGGCCGTCCTAACCATTTCCAAACATTGGGACAAGAACGAGCGGCGTAATCGGCAGGCGAAGGGATCAACTACATACACAAATGAGTATGTATGCAAGCCACATACAACAGTCCTCAGAGCCATTCCATCTAAAAGAAATAGAAATATTGCAATGCCATACGGCAAGATCCAAATATCCTAGATAGATATAATAGCTTAGGATATCTCCTCATACATCAAACATCAGAGTATCAGGCGGAAGCGGAAACAAGATCCGAGTATGGATAAGAAGCAAATCGGCATAAGATGCCCCATAAATAAACACATCCATACGATCTCACGGATCCCCGTTCCCGGAATCTCTACACCGAGTGATCGTTGCCAACATCGTCTGTCTCCTCCACTCAGTATCCATCTTGCGAGTATACCTGTTCATCTGAATCAAACAATTTATCGTGTGAGACCCTAGGGGTACTCAGCAAGACTTTATGCCTCTAAAGGGGACACAACCTGGGGTGACGCAATTGCAGCAAAAGATAATACCTAACAATTCTATAGATACTCGCTATCCATCCGCCTAACCAAAGATAGATGGATGTCCGTTAATTGAGAACAGCAGTTATAATAGTAATATTAACAGATCCACCCTCCTCCTCGCTTACCAACGAGGAAGCGGGCGAACAACCCCCCATCCGTTGGCAGTTTTATTAACCATTCCATGAGTGTTGAACTATTTACTAGTCAGGTACTTAGTCAAATTAAAAGCGGTACTTTAGTTATACTTGTCTATGATCGGCGTGCTCCAAGTCGTCCATAACCGCGGACACGGCTTTCAGAAAGATTTACCCTGCAGGGGTGCACAAATAGCAACACACACTCGATCAACCTCGGAAAAACCAAATCAAAACCCAACGAGGCATTCACGACAAAGCGATCACAAGATTCAGAAATGTTTCAGGGGGCCACCCCACTAAGCTACCCGCAACGAAGTTGGCCGGCTCCGGAACGGACCCAGGGTTTGTGTGGACGGCGGTAAACGACTAGGAACCCGAAAATGTGACTGGGCTTGTCGATACAGCGAAAACGTGTCACGGTCCTAAACAGTACAGGTACTCCACGCAAAATCTTAAATAAAGCAGTAAAACATGGCATAAGTACAGGATAGTAATAAAGCCCCAAACTACTTTGTGGCCCCAAGAAATAAGAATGAATCAAGCTCTGGCTCAGGGGGGTCCATAAGGCCTCCCGGATGTGGATAGTGCGAATAGTCAAGGAACAGGAATCAAGTACTCGGGGTCCTACGGGACTCAAGTGAGCATGAAGAACCAAATAGAAGATATTGCTCACCGGTGCCACTTTCATTAGTTATCCCATTACTACTCAGGTTAAGTTGTTTAGGTACCTCGTTACCCATCAGACACTCACATACCCTACACATGCTGTTTTACGACCCGCATGGCTCAAACAACTCCTGTAGTAATGGCTCATGGGATGGAGGAACAAGCTTCGGTGGGGTTTAAAATTAAAGGCTATGCAGTACTTGGGATTCAGTTTAATGCAATCGCGACTCAATGATGCAAGAATAAGATAGAGGCATTAGGTACTATATGTATGCAAGCATGTGGTAGTGCTTGCCTGGCAGCTCAGTTGAAGCGAGGGAAGGATCTGGGTAGTGCTCCTAGGATTCCTGATATATCCCCTGCTCAACGTCTATTCGAAAAAGAACCAAACAAACAAGGGCCAACATAAATAGAGTGCACAAGCATATGAATTATAATGCGTCAAGAAAACAATCATGCCATGATGAATGATGCACAAGTTGCATGGCAATAATGTAGCATGGCATGGGTGAGGTGTGGGGTACAAGAATAAAGCATTTTATTGAGTTTTAGTCACATTTTATACTCAAATAAGTTGCTGTATACTTTATATTTCTATGATGCATGCTTCAATTCAGAACATGGAATGCATAGATAGAACGGTATCGTCGCGCTGATCGATTTAGACATATTATTTGTCAAATTTGGAGTTATAAAACTAAAGTTATTAATTAATTAAGAAAAGGGCATTTTATTGTAATTTTAAACAATTTCGAAATTTAATTCGCCCAAAAGATATTTTGAATGGCATATTTGAATTCCTCACATTTTTCTGATTCCAAAACATATATCATATGTTGCAAAAGGATTTACATTTTAAAAGATATTTAAAACAGATTCAAATTTGAATTTAAAACAAAGTTTGAAAAAAATTACATTAAACAGCAAAACAGAAAACCTTTTGTACTCGCCCAGATCTAGCCACAGACTCAGACAAATGGGCCCAGGCTGACCTGGCGGAAAAACGACGCAGAGAAACCTTTCTCACCGCGGCTGAGCTAGACCATGAGGCTGACAGGTGGGGCCGGTGGTCTCGCGGGTCCACGGCGCGCGCAACCAGCCAGTGGGCGACACGTCGCGGATCCGGGGGACTGCGGGTTGAGGGGCTGGAGAGCTGGGGGGTTTCCTGCAAGATTGCCCGGGCGGCTGACTAGTGGGCCACGAGGTACCGCGGGTTGAGAGCGAAAACAAAAAGGGGGCTTTTGCAAAGTTACCACAGGCCAGCATCGTACTTCTTCTCTGTTCTTGACGAGGATCGGTGTTCGACGGGAGGCGGGCAGAGGATCGAACTCGCATCGCGGGCTATCACGCTGAGGATGGTAGTCGGTGCGGCTGGGTATGGGTTGGTGATAGCTGGGCGGCTGGCGGCTAGATAGGTCTCTGTGAGGCACGGCACGGAACGGTCGGCAGCGTCTACCGTGCACCGAGGGCGCTCGGCGGAAGAGACGGCGTCGGTAGGGGTCTCCGGCGAGGAAGAGGGTGTCAGGGAGGGGGAAGTACTCACCGCGGGCATTGCGAGTGGAAGCAGGCGGGCATGTAGCGAACGACGACGAGGTCGTGGCGGCGATCTAGGGTTTCCGTAAGGGCGTCGGCGTGCAGCTCGGCCTGGGACGTCTCCTCCTCGTTGGCGTTTACAGGGCGACGCAGGGGAGCAGCACGATCGTCCTCGACACCCGCGTTCTCCACGCCACCGGCTGGTTTAAGAAGGGGCAGTGAAGGCCGACGGTGAACAACACGGTGGCAGGATCTGGCGACGGTGGAGAAGAAGGAGAGGGGGCAGAGCTAGGGGTGGATCTGGAAGCAGAGGAGACGTATGGGGTGAGGTAAAGCGAGAGAGAGGGAGGGGTAGATGCCGTGGGGCTCGGGGTAGATAAAGGTGGCTTCGGCCACCTTTCTCCGTCTACCCCCTCACGTGCTCGGCGTGGGGCTCGGCCTGGTTGGCTGCAGGCATGGCAGGTGGGTCAAGGGAGAGGCAAGGCTCGGCAGTGGGTCCTGCTGGCAGCGAGAGAACGGGAGAGGGAGGCTCGGGTTAGAGCTAGGGTTAGAGGAAGGGAGTGGCTCGGGTTAGGGTTTAGATGGGGTAGAGAGAGGGGTAGGGGTTAGCTAAGGTGGGCCAAGCATGGCAGGGAGAGAGAGAGGCCAGGTGGGACCAGCATGTTAGAGAGAGGAAGAGAAAAGAGAGAGGTGAGATGAGAGAGGGGTGGTAGGGATTAGGGTTTAGCTTATGTGTTTGGATTTTAAACATGTTGATAAGATCAAACCAAAAGGAGAAACATGAGGGCTTGAATTATCAAGAGATGAGGTGGAGGAGTAGCCAAGAAAAAGAGAAAGAAAAAGATGTAAGAGAAGATGCCCTCATTTGATTCATGCATGGAGATAAATAAAAGAAAAGATGTTGATGAGAAAAGGGAATGGTGGAGAGATGATGTAGAGGATTCCCCAAAGAAGAACCACTAAAACAAAGGAAAACAAAAGGGTTAAAGGTGGGGATGGTGGTTGCATGGCCCATGCAAAAATAATAGATGCCATGATTTATTTTGTGAAAACAATAATAATATGGCATTATACTTATGCATTTCCAAGAAGTGGAATAAAGCCAAACAGAAGAATTTATCGAAGTAGGTCCCTCCTATATCCCATGAGCTAGATTAAATACCAAAAGAAAATAAAATACAAGCTCATGGATAAAGGGATGGTGGAATTATAAGGTGGTGACAAAGAGAGGTGGTGGAATTGGAATAAAAGATATGCCCCCAACTCAACTTGGGCATTTAAACAATATATCAATAACCAAATACAATATCAAGTGGCAAATACAATTAATAATGCATATGAGAGAAAAATCAAATGGCAAAGGATTTTATATGATGCTCAAATGCAAGGTGGCATGATGACATGAGCATGATATAATTATGATGCAACAATTATATAGGAAGTAGCCATTATATTACTAGACCAAGTAGCATTACCATTGTTAGACAAATGGGATGCTACAAATCCCGTCGTTTCCGACCTTTTTGGAAATTATACGGGCGGTGCTATACGACGAAAAATATAACTCCGGCCATATAGTTGCTCGTTAAACTGTCTGTCCACTTTAGTGTTTCGGATGCCATTTCTTCATACGAACTCCATTTTGGGTGTTCTTGGGCTTGTTGAGTTCTATCGTCAAGGGCTACAACCCTGTGGTCTTGGATCTTTATTTTGACAAGTTGGAAAAATTGACTTTTCCAACCTCTCAAATGGCTAAGTCTGGTCCCTCCAGCTCCTCCATATTATGCTCTCTTTGTTCCTTTTGCCTTTGTTTTGTCCATAATCATCATCAACACCTACACACATGTCAAAGACAAGGAAGAGGGATAAAATTCTACCTAAACTACTAAATGTCCAAAGCTCATATTGGATTTAATAAAAACAACTAATCATGCATATTAGGCATAGCAATAGTTAGATGGAGCATGATATGATAAGCAAATGACACAATTTATATTGCTAAAAAGTGTTGTCTATCACAACCATCAACTTCCTCAAGCTAGACCTTGATCATCCTTGAGCAAAAGGGATTGATAACTTAATGGATGTGATCTTTCTAATAATTGGAAATCAATGCACCATATCCTTGTTTTTCCTGCAAGCTCAAAGTAAGAGAGCACATAATCATACAAGGCAATATAAGCTCAGTTATATTATTCCAAATCACTAGATATTAGTCAAAAACTTATATGCCCCATGTCAAGTTAAATCTATCTTGCAAGTAAACTTGTGATCTTTCTATACGCACTTTATTGTATTTTTGTATTTTTATTTGTATAAGGCAAAGCTGAACACAGTTAGTTGTTAATTATAAATAGAAATAGAGTTTTCCAATGCTGCCCACTCATGCCATCTATTAAAGTCTCTCAAGTGCAAACTTCGCTTGTTGAGCTCATAGAAAATATATTTCTTAGTAACGAGACCATGCCAATAGAGTGGTATATGCTCAATCGAGACTGTGCAGGCTAGGAAGGACACTCGTGACCATTACCAAGGTTTCCCTTTTTGGTATAATGATTTTTCATAGCGGTCAGAGGAGTATTCCGACTTTTGCTTTTAACGCAGGCTCATGAGAATACCAATGCATACCCAATATAGCATTTTGCTTTTATGTAGGCATGTAAATCATGGTTTTTAGGTTGGAGACCACGTTAAAATATTTTGGAGTTATTTCTTTCATAGAACCTCTGGAATTACCCTGTGTTCGAATCTACCAACTATAATTGAGTGTGATTTGTTGTTCCATTGTGAATTAGTAGATTGCATACTACCTTCATAGTCACGGCTGCGTGCGCAAGAGCGTGGTGTTGTGAATATCCTACAAGGTTCGAGAGCTGTTGCATTGGCATCAGGGATCGAGCGGGAGAGTTCATAGCTACAGGCTAGTTATCTATCATCCACTATCATCACCGCCATCCGCTTACTGAGAAGATCGGGCCACCCCATATCATCTTGGTATCATATTTCCAGTGTTGCCTCGGTAAGCATCCACAAATTCATCCATAGATTAGTTGTTTTTGTCCTATACAGAAAAAACCACACAAAAAATATTAGGGTTCATAGTTCATTGCCATATCCTAGATAACACTGTTCGTGAGTTCTAGTTGCTGATCGTAATCCTTTTGTGTAGCCTTTCTTCTAAATCTGAGTCGTAGTTTTTGTCTAGTTTTCGTCTGTTTTTGATCCGTTGTAGGAGTCCCTAGACTATTTCTAGACTGTTCGTCGTGTTCTTAAGTCTTAGATCTATTAGATCTGTTTTCTTTTAGTCTGAGGTTGTAGATCCGTTTGAAAGAAGGAGAAAAAAAATTCTAGTCACTGCTTCACGCCTGACCACAGACCCTTCTATGGTGGTACGTGAAAGCAAAGCAAAAAAAAATCAATCCGGATCGGTACTGCATGCACGATCAGACAAGTCCGCTTCAACAGGCGTGAGAGTCAGCAGAAAAAATTGTTTATTTTTTTTACTGAGTCCACATAGCGTACCTATCCTTGTGAGCCTTAGTAAGCCTTTCTTTGTGTCTAAAACTATCCTACGAGACTAGCATGCTTAGTGCTCTGCGGGCTGCTCAGTTTAGCAATCTTGTGCCCGTTTCGTTGAGACATTGCTAGCGTCTCTCCTTGTGCATTGCAACACGAGCGTTCCTCCGATATACCTCACTTTATTGAGCTCATTTTCATAGTTGCAATTGCCCCATTTATCTCCACCGTGTGTGTTTCTGTGAATCTTTGTCATATGATCAGCACTAGGACTTGTTTGTGGTGTAGTTAGGATACCATACCTACAGCTCCACCATAAATAACCTGTGTGTCCTGCGATCATTCTCTATACCTTTGGTATTCACTACATCACATCAGTGCATCAGTCCTTGATTTTGAATTGGTAAGCATCACTAATCACTATTCACTTTGGAATGGTAAGATCTGCTTTCTTGTCAGTTTTTGGAGTGAGTTGTGAGTGTGCCACCAAAACAGTTTTGTGTTTTTGCACTAATGTACTAATCATGACTTCTACTAGTGTTGATGTGATGCAGAAATCAGATGATGTTTACCATAATTATTTAGCTATTGTGGTTGGCATGGCATATGATCCAACTACAATCAAGTGGCGATTGGAAAGTTCTGCCACACCCGCAGAATATCAGATCTGGGAAATTGATATGGAATTTGGTTTTGCGAGATGCCGTACTTTCGATAGCAAGTTTAATGGCCATATAGAATACATTCTTGCTCACCGACGTGTGGATAAAGAGGTATCTCGTTGGTGGAAGGATGCAAGGATTGTGTATGGTGTCATGGGTAAAAAAATCCTTTGGGAAGATTTCAAGCAATTTCTACGTTCTATGTTTTTGAACAACTACAAATGGCCTATTCCAGAAATTTTGAGAGTGGACACTAATGAGACATGTGATTTGTCTACTAACGTAATCATGTCTACTCCTAGTGTTGTATCTTGTGATGTGCAGGTTGCTTTTGAAGAAAGGGAGCCGCCTATTTTACAACCTGCATCACACGATCTGGTATTGTCACTTGAGGAGGATGTCGTAGTACCTACTACAGCTGAGAAGATTGTTAATGACATTGGTACTGATTTGGAGCTTCAGCCAACATGTGCGACATATTGTGAGTCTATTCCTTTACTGAAGCCTCCTTGTGATTTTCCTTGCACTACTGTTTCAACACCATGTGATAGTTTACCAAATTTAAATTTTGATCATGTGGTACTGATAACACATAAGGAAAGACTTGCTCGAATACCACCTGCTGATATTGTGTATTCCATCATGCTAAATGAACCTATGAGTATGAGTTGTGCTATGGATAAGATTTCTGAAATTTCATTTCTGAATTCTAGCATATATTCTCCTTGTTTCACTTTCAATCTGATTGGTGAATATAGCATGCATGAAAATTTTCTTGTGGATCACATATGCATTACTTGTGATCGAATCGCTGAACTGAAACATGCTGTTTTCAGCCATACATGTTGTGTGTCGACGATTTTGTGTTGTGGGATATATGCTAAAATTTGTGATAATATGAAACTAAAGTCAGGTCTAGTTGATATAATGCAACCAACACAAGTAATTTTACCTATGTTGGATTGTTGTAATCTTGCTAGAATAGAACCCAGGTTTTCATATGATAAAATTTGGTTTTCAGACATATTGAATTGGTTTGATCTTGTTCACAAATTTGATCATAAATCTTCTTTGAGAAAACTGAATTTAATATTGAAGAACAAGACTATCTATTTAGTTGTTTTTCACCATGATCATGATTCTTTGTACTTCACTTATACCTGCAATTTAAGTTGCTTGATGTATACCGGACATACTTTTCATGTGAACAACAATAATACAACATGTTATATATACATATACTTTGCGTACACATTGTTCTTTTTGTTTCTCCCACTTTCAGCTTATCTAAAGCCGAGGACGGCTATTCATGAAGAAAGGGAGGATGATGAGGATGTATACAAGGATTATGATGATTCTGACTGCTTGAACTAGAAGGAAATATTGAGTCAAATCAATAATGACTATCAGGTGAATTCATTCCTAGTTGACCATGATGCTTTCATTTATAAGAACTTCATACTACCTAAGTCTATGCATTTATGTATGATCAGGTTCGTTGAAGAAACAAGCATGGCACGAGGAGGAGAAGGGCTACAAGAGGAGCCCGACATGATGATCTCCCGAGGATGCGTGAGGGAGGAGCGGGAGGAAGGCGCAAGAGAAGATCATCAAAATAAAGGCGACCGAGAGTTAGAAGGCGAACAACAAGGAAGGTTTAATTCAGACAGACAGAAGTTCTGAAATTGAAACGGACGTGGTTTACACATACCAACTCTGAATTAAGCACATAAGTACTTGTTAGAAATATAATTCCGAGATCTTTCCAACGGGTACTTGCACGTCTCCTAGTTCGTTACGATCTGTGCGCAACAACCAAAACAAGTCGACAAAAGTTTTCTGTCAGTTTACAAATAGAGTCCTTTTAAGTTAGGGAAGTTAGAGATATGTTTGGTTTTGACCCCAACTCTATGTTGGACGTCCAGCAGCCTTTATATAGGCTTGTAAATCATGATTTTTAGGTTGGAGACCACGTTAAAATATTTTGGAGTTGTTTCTTTCATAGAACCTCTGGAATTACCCTATGTTCGAATCTACCAACTATAATTGAGTGTGATCTGTTGTTCCATTAGGAATTAGTAGATTGCATACTACCGTTCATAGTCACGACTGCATGCGCAAAAGCGTGGTGTTGTGAATATCCTACAAGGTTCGAGAGTTGTTGCATTGGCATCAGGGATCGAGCGGGAGAGTTCATAGCTACAGGCTAGTTATCTATCATCCACTATCATCACCGCCATCCGCTTACTGAGAAGATCGGGCCACCCCATATCATATACACAATAGCATGAAAACTTTTTAAGATAAAGAACTTTGCACAAGACTCTACATATGCAAAATAACCTCCCCAAGCTAAGAACTTTCCATCCACTTGAGAAGATCATGAAATCAAAAGAGAAAATGCAGTTATCAAAAGAGAGTATGAGAAGTGGTTACCTCCCAAGCTTAAGTTCAAGCAAGGGTGACACACTTTACCGTTGAGGTGCTTTTAACCTCTACTTTGATGGACAAAGAACCTTTGCTTCAATGAATGCTTCACGATCCGGTGTATGCCTTCCTTAAGAACCTGGTAGGAATAAGACTAGAAAGAAGACAAAATATTTTTGTGTTTTTGAAGACACGGGTTTAGCTCACAAGTGATAAAAATACAAGTCCCACTGAGTCGGTTCATCAACCTAAGCACCACGCTTAAGTCAACAAACTAGTTCTAGAAGAGGCCTCTCCTAGATTGTGATGAGGTGCAAGTGAAACAGGATACAAGACACGAGTGTGCAGCCCTTATGTGCTCTTTTTTTAAAGAGGTTTGTGTTGGAAGGTTTTACCAGACACTGATTGTTGAAACGTTTAATTGAAGCAACCAAGTGGCTCATGCAAGTGTTTGCACGGTTGGCACTACCGTACATGTCGTCACACAAGGTTCAATTCCCTGTGAAAATAACACACAAAATAAAAGACAACAGTTCGGTGTACGAACGAAGTTCGTTCACCCAACTAATGAAAGAAAACGAAAAGAAAACATGAACTACTAAAGAAAGTTACAACTTAAGGAATTTCTGAGATAGAACTTTATTGTTTACATATGCTTGGCTTCTCTAAAACATGGGAGAAGCTCCCAAGTGGTGTTTCGAGGCTTTTATAAGAAGAAGGAAGAAGAAAGAATGAAAATTTGAGCAATGGTTACCTTCCAGTTAGCGTTTGAGGGGTTTTGCCAACTATACGGGTACAGCTATACGGCCGGAACAATGCGTTCCTGTCGTATAGTTGGCCTTCTATCAAAATTTTAGGTTTTCCTCCTAGCGGTGCAGCTATACGGGTGCAACTATACGGCCAGAACAAAATGTTCCCGCTGTATCGTTGGTCATTAAACTGTCTATCCCTGGGAAAGAAAATATACAAAGGCATAGATATCTATACGACCGGAACTATACGGCCGAAATTTTTATTCCCGCCGTATAGTTGGTCGTTAAACTCTCTGTATATTAGAAAAGTATTTGTACGGAGGCACCGATATCTATACGGCCGGAATTTTTTATTCCTGTTGTATAGTTGGTCGTTAAACTCTCAGTACATATGAAAGAAATTTTTTGATGGCAAAGATATCTATACGACCGGAACTATATGGCCAGAATTTTTATTCCTGCCGTATAGTTGGTCATTAAACTCTCTGTATGCATCAAAAAAAAATTGTTTCTTCGAAAATTATTTCTTTTCCTGTAACTTAGTGATATACCTTGTTTATGACAGAAAATTGGCAGTTAAAATTATCGACCAACAACAGCATGTATATAATGGGATTTAAGTACAACCGAGTTTATGCAACACATAATAACAATAAATTCTACCTTTTGAAAACTTCAACAAGATTACTCTAATAGCAAGACATGCAAAGAATAAAAGTGCCAATGCAACATGAATGCAACTAGACTCAAGACACAAAACTAAGAAAGACGCCTAATGACTTCCGGGTTGCCTCCCAGGAAGAGCTCTCTTTAAAGCCATAAAGCTAGGCTAGGATGCTCCATACATTACCCACCTAGATCCCAAGGGATATCGACTCGAGGTGAGGTTGTACATACCAGCTTGGAGCATCTTGAAGTAGAGTTCGGTCGGAGTCGTACCCGCTTATGGTGCATCAGCATCATGTAGATGAACAAGTTCTCGCTTTCAAGCGAGTGTTGATGCACCAAGATTGGTGAACATGCCTCCATGTATAGCTGCAAATGAGAGGATTTTAGATTCATATAAAATTCTTAAATCTTTACCTTGGTTACCTGTGTAAGGGAACACTTCATAGTATTCTTTCTTCATAGCAGGGAGTTCAGGACCCTGCATGTTAGTATAGCAAGGTTTTATCTCTAGTTCATTATTATTAATGCTCTCCATATGAGTGTCTAGGCACAAGGCCTCCGCAGAACAAGTATCAATAGTTTTAGCATCATAAAAAACACTATTAGAGTGAGAGGCATCACAAACAAAAGTTGTAGTGTGACTCTCTTTGTCAACTTCACCTTTTTGTTCCTCCTTTTCATCGACTAGTGTTTTAATAACAATGATATAATCAAAAGTAGGATTCGAAGGTGTGGGCGGGTGATCAATCCATTCTTCCTCCTTGTGCTCCTTTTTCTCTCCACTTAAACTATTTTCAAAAAAGAGGAATATGAGGTATACTAAATTAAAAAATCCATCTAGTGCTTCACTTTCAACATCAATACTTCTTAGTCTAAATACCATTTCAGATGCACCTTTGAAAAGAATGTATTCTAGTACTTCCAAACTAGCATAGGATTTATCTCTATTATAATTTGCTAGAGTAGGATTGTTGGAATACTTACATTGAAAATTAAGGTGGTCATCTGTTATACAAATTGTGCAATAAGATCCATCATTAGCACGCAACCATAATGAATGACTTTCCAATTGGTCCAGCAATTTGTTTATCAGCTCATGTCTAGCAACCAGTCTTGATGAACTTGAATCCTTTATCTGCTCCAATGCTTGTATTATCTCCGGAACAAAATTTATCTTGGAAGACATGATTAGTAGCAACAGTTTTTATAAATGTTTGGTTTTGTAATTTTTTATTGTTTTCAATATAAAAGAAAGCAGTAAGAGAATAGCAACAAACGGAAATAAACTATGTGCGAGTAGATAACCGAACACTTTGCTCCCTGCCAATGGCGCCAATTTGATGTGACTGAGTTCCTGCACCAAAACAGGGTTATTGCAGCACTTGCAGCAGCAAATATTTAAGAGTTTGTCTCGATGGGAGCTCGGCGAACACGACCTTTGCAGCCGTGTTGTCAATGTGACCATGTATGCACCCAAACCGTGGTTTGGAAATAGCCTATTCTATAAGTTGCTAGGATAAATAAAATTAGGATGTTTTGTAATAGCTACTACTACTACTGGAAAGAAAACTAGAATGAAAGTAAAACTAAAAAGAGGTGAATGCAATGAGATGAAATATTAATGCTATGATTCCTCAAGTAATGTTGTGTATATCAGTGTGCATGATAAGTGCTTATGGAATAGCTGTTAACTATAATTGTGGCGGTCCCTCGTATAATGTTGTCCCCCACCGTTGGTAAGTGGCAACTAGATAATACAATTCTCCACACCCTCTCTAGACATGGGTCATCCGTAAGAGAATAGTGTATTAAGGTAACATGACCAATCAAGATAAACCAGAGCAAAAGCATTAAGTTCTATGGACAACCGTACTCCTAAGCAAGTGTGATAGTCACAAGATATCCCATATGTCAATTTTGGGGTCAAACAATTCGCAACACTATACCTATCTATATCATGAGTGATCTTAAGGGAATTCTGGGCAGTGCATCCTAAGCTGCTATTGTCTCCGCAAATCACTTATAGAAAATAGCCTATTAGTTATACCCATAGACTTGTTATGCCCATGGAACGAGTAGAGACTAATGATAAGTTCTGTGGCACTCCGTGAATCCCTAGTAAACTCCTCAACAATGGATTGGACATCTCCAATCACTAGAATAATATCATGAATAGAACAATGTAAAGAGAAAGCACAAACATATTAATTAATAAGAACACACCACATTTCAATTACTCAAATCATCATAACATTAATAAAAGGTGGTTCAAGCCATGTTAAAACCCATCACGAAGATCATGATGGGGAAGGATGAAGGAGTAGCAGCGATGGAGATGGTGATGATGGCGCGGTTATGGTGGCGTCGGCGTCGTGATGGCGGCGTCCTCCTTCTCTTCCTCTTCTTGCTTGGATGTCTTGATGGTGTTGATGGAGATCTAGATCTTGGTGGAGATGTAGAGGCTATAGAGACGGCACGGTGGCAGGGCGCCACCGTGGAGGCGGTAGATGGGATCTAGATCTTGTATATGGTTGATTCATGCTTCCTTGGGTCCTCCCTCCTTTATATAGGCCTTGGGGGTGCCCTAGGGTTCCCCCAATACCGTCATATGACTTAGGGAAGGTTCTGGAGCTTTTTTGGGGCGAAATCCCATCGTTTCCGACCTTTTTGGCAATTATACGGCCGGAGCTATACGACCAAAAATATAGCTCCGACTGTATAGTTGCTCGTTAAACTATGTGTCCACTTTAGTATTTTGGCTGCCATTTCTTTATACGAACTCCGTTTTCGGTGTTCTTGGGCTCTTGAGTTCGTATCGTCAAGGGATACAATCCTGTGGTATTGGATGTTTATTTTGAGAAGTTGGAAAAATTGACTTTTCCAACCTCTCAAATGGCTAAGTCTGGACCCTGCAGCTCCTCCATACTATGCTCTCTTTGTTCCTTTTGCCTTTGTTTTGTCCATAATCATCATCAACACCTACACACATGTCAAAGACAAGGAAGAGGGATAAAATTCTACCTAAACTACTAAATGTCCAAAGCTCATATAGGATTTAATAAAAACAAGTAATCATGCATATCAGGCATAGCAATAGTTAGATGGAGCATGATATGATAAGCAAATGACACAATTTATATTGCTAAAAAGTGTTGTATATCACAGCCGTCAGTGGGCAATAGCTATTGTTTGGTTCTTCCACGCTCACTTGTGTCCCTTAGGACCCCGAGTACTTGATTCATGTTCCTTGACTATTCACACTATCCACATTCGGGAGACTCTATGGATCCCCCTTCGCCTAAGCTTGATTCACACTTTATTTCATGGGGCCACAAACTACTTTGGGGATTTGTTATTATCCTATACTTATGCCATGTTTTACTGCTTTATTTACGATTACACGTGGAGCGCATGTACTGTTTAGGAACCATGTGCCATGTTTACGCTATATCGACAAGCCCAGTCACACTTTCAGGTTCCTAGTCATTTACAGCCATCGCCACACACTCTGGATCCATCGCGAAGCTGGCTGACTTCATAGCGGGTAGCTTCTTGGGGGTGGCCCCCTGAAATAACTTATGAATCATGTGAACGCATTGTCGTGAGGCCTAGTTTCTTTTTATTTGGTTCTTCCCGAGGTTGATCGTGTGTGTGTTGCTATTTGTGCACCCCTGTAGGGTAAATCTTTTTGAAAGCCGTGTCCACGGTTATGGACGAGGAGCATAGTTTCTCGATCATAGACAAGCATAACTAAAGTACCATCTTTAATTTGACTAAGACATGACTAGTAAATAGTGCAACACTCATGGAATGGTTAATAAAATTGCAAACGGATGGGATGTTCGTCCGCCTTCTCGTCAGTAAGCGAGAAGGAGGGTGAGTGATGCTTAATTATGTTACTATTATAACTATTGTTCTAATTAACGAGCGTCCGTCCATTTATGGTTAGGCGGATGTTGTAGCGTGTCTCTATAGAACTGTTAGCTATTATCTTTCGGTGCAATTGTGTCACCCCAGGTTGTTCCCTTTAGATGCATTAAGACTTGTTGAGTACCCCTAGGGTCTCACACGATAAATATTTGGTTCAGATGGATAGGTATACTCTCAGGAAGGCTACTGGGTCAAAGAGACTGATGATGGTGGAACGACTGTCAGGTGTAGAGATTCCGGGGATGGAGGTCCATAAGATCTATGGGAGGGATGTGCTTATTTTCAGGGCATCTTATGCCAATTTGCTTCTTATCCGTACTCGGATCTTGATTTCTGCTTCCGCTTGATACTCTGATGTGTGATGTATGAGGATGTATGCTAAACCATTATCTCTATCTAGGATATTTGGATCTTGCTGTATGACGTTGAATACTTCTCTTTCTATTGTTTTTAGATGGTGTGGCTCCAATGTCTATTATATGTTGCTGACATACATACTCATTTGTGTATATTTTGATCGCTTTACATGTCGACTATGCTACTCGCTCTTGTCCTGATGTTCTAAAAAGTGGGTGGGATGGTTGGCCGGTACTATGCCCTGCTCCTCGAAGTGGGCCTACTGTGTGTTGCTGCGGGGCCCCACGGTAGTACGTCCTGTCCACTTTTGGTTTATCCAGGCTTGAGCTTAATGCGTAGGGTTCGAGGTATTACAATTGATATCAGAGCCATTCCGCCCTTCAGGGTCTCAACCAAGATGGTCGTTGTTAGTCTAGAAATATTTTTGGTAGTTATGTATATTAGGGAAAAACTAAATGTGAGAGTAGGACTGCTTCCATTTTTCTTCTTACCCACCCACCCACCCTTTTCTGGTAAGCAAGTGTAATGTTTGTCTATCCTCTTCTAAAAAGTCAAACTAGGATTCACGTGTTTGGGGTTTCGGTAGTACCATAGGATGTGTGTGTAATTTCTTGTCTATCTATTGCAACCAACCTTATTGTTGCAATCTGCCTTTGGTTATCAACTGTTGGTACATTCCATACCGACAGTTTTTTGTGTAAACCAACACGATCTATCTGACTCCTTGTTAACCGACGCAATCTTTTTAAGGGTGTTCTTCCTTCCTGCATGCTTTCACAAAATGTGGAGTGGCTAATATCTATCCGTTAAGTGGTTTTTCGCATATAGTTGGTATTTTAATGTTGAAAAATGCGGAATTTTTTCTTTGATACATTTGTGTTTCCCTAGTCGTGTGCGATACGCTATCTATCTTCTTTATGTTGGCATGTCCATGCTAACTCGACCTTTTGCTGCCGACGCTTCAATCTGGAGTTTTCACTTAATCTTCAATTCTTTTGGGCTAAATGCATAACTTGCGTCGATCCGATGCTTGTGATTGTAATTTGGTTCTCGGTATAGCTATATGACGCTTCTCCTGAGTGGAATATGGTCAATGCTATCATTCTAATTCTCGAAATGATGGCCGTTATCTCTTGTACTTTTGAGTTATAGTATGATCGCATCTATATCATATCCAAGTATCTTTGGCAATCCGAAGGTTTCTTAAGGCATTATGGTGGATTATCATCCGTTCATCATGCTTCACATCTTTTTGAACTCCATATTTGCAAGGTTCTCTTTGATACATGAGAATCTCATATTTTCATCTCTGATAGCTTTGCTTAATGTATGAGTTATAATCGCTTTCTTATCCAAGATTTGTTTATCTTTCAACCAGTGATCCGATCGACTATGTGAACAAATCGACATCTCTTTTTCTCATCTGAAGGTCTATATAATCTATTCGTCCAATGCATATCTTCCAACACAAATCCTTACTCTTAATGTTGATCCTTCAAAGAGTGTTGAGCTCAGAAAGTGTTTCGAGCATTCGTTCGTTCTCCTGCCTCATGAACTTGGTATCTTGGATTATCTCGTTAAATTCGTGGTGGTATATCTTGACGATATTCTCGCCTATTCTATATCAATGGAAGAACATAAAGAACATATTATTTTCATCCTCTCAAGCTTCGAGAACACCGCATCTATGCAAAGTTATCAAAGTGTAAGTTCTGACTTTTTGAAGCCACCTATCTCGGCCATGTCATTCTGCTAAAGACATTGCTACCATTCTGGAATCATCAAATCAAATGTTAATTCCATCCTCCATCTTCAACCAAATCCGGAGCTTTTCCTTGTTTGGCAAGTTATTATCGTAATCCGCTGAAGTTTTCCTCAAGACTGCTATATCTCTCTCAGTTCTTCTTAAGAAGGATGAGAAATTATGTTGGTCTTCTGCTCATTAAAAAATCTTTTGAAACCCTCTCACTTCATCTTCTATCCTTAATCTACTGGACGCCACGAAGACTCTCCAGATCTTTTGTAATTCTTCTGGGTGCTAACCTTAATCTATTTGTTGAAACTTTCATCTGTTTTAGTGATCCTCCTTCATATCTTTTCTAATTGCCTGAGACTTCCAACACGGTGAAAACAACATCATCATCTTTATCTACTTTGGATCCGATGAAGTGTTTGCGTCACATCTTTGTTTTCTTACGAAGCTTCATGAATTCTGCTTGTCAAGATCTCCGGTCTAAATTTCTGAGAGTTGGGTTACACGATTTTCCTATTCATGTACGGAGTAATGCTTTGGGTGCAGGATGGAGTAGCAACCATACCACTACTCTTATCATTCACTCTAGTATATTGAATTGGTGAGTCAATGCAACTTTTACTCATTCCACGGAAGTTAGAAGTGGCCTTCATTTCTTGAAACTTTTACTTCCGTCCTTGTTTTTTCGGAGTGTTCTCTCAAAGAACATATCAATAATCTCTTGTTGGTGATCTCGTCTATTTCAAGATGGAGTGAAATCTTTAGTGATCTGGTGGAAGCAAATGCAAATCTTATCCGTCCTCTTCATTCTATCGGTAATCGACATCGTCAAACCAGATGGATGGAAGATATATCTGACTTCAAATGTCAAATATTTTTTCTATTGGTAAAGCCAATTATGGTTGATGCCATCAACCGCAAAATCTATTGCAATAACCTCATGGTTAAGGAAATCAATAAGCATCTCTACAATAACCTCCAGATATTCAACATTCAACTTCTTCTTAGGAGTCCGCTATAATCCTGTGTCACCTCCTTCTCTTAAAGATAGATCTGCGCACCTCAATTGTGTGATCTTTTGGTTCTTACCGGCACAAGAAGAATATAATCCAAAAATTTAGGAACCCAATTTTTTCCGTTGATATCAAGGAACTTTATTGTTTGAAGGCAATAGTGTTTCTCCAAACTTCACTTCTTAAATTCGAGGGAAGAGACAATGCTATTTTCATAGTGGTTGATAACTTCTCCAAAGTCGCTCTTTTCTTCCGGTAAGAGCAAGAACCATCTTCACTTCCAGCTTCCGATCTTTAATACTAATGATGTTTTTCTCTTCCCTCCTCGATACATCGTCCTTCTATAATTGTTTTAGAAATGTTTCTATTCTTTTATCGTGTTTCTCGAGAACACCAGAGCTATATTCATCCTATTTTTCTCATCTCACAACAAGTCTCCATGTTCTTCAAGTCCTTTGTTTCAAGAAGCAAAACACAAGACTCACAACAAGTCTATCAAATTTTGCAAGGTGTAGTGGTCACACCATTCTATTGCTAAATCAAGTTGTGAACATGAGGATCACCTTCGTTCCGAACACCCGCCTCTCCTTGTGTCCTTTTCTTTTTCCTAGGAATCTCGGGGCGAGATTCTTGTTAAGTGGGGGAGTGTTGTAGCATCCGAATTGTCTAACAATTGCAATGCTACTTTCCTAGTCTATATAATGCTACCTCTACATAATAATTATTGGATCATCATAATAGCATGTTCATGTCATCATGCCACATTGCATTTGAGCATCATCATCATGTATATGTTTGCATAAAACTATTTTCCGAAAGCCCTATTTTGTTTTCTACATTAATCTCCTCCCTTTTGTTTTAAATCAAAACCCAAGGTCTACCTGAATATTTTGTTTGTCTAAAAACTAATTACACTAGTTTATAAATAAATAAATAAATAAAACTTATATTATTTTTTGGGAGACAGCTAGCTAGGTCCAAAAGACCAGCTGACCACCTCCAAACTAAACCTAACCCTAAAACTACCATTCCCAGACCCTAGACCCGCACCTAGTCCTACACCCGACCCACCTCACTGCAACACGCACCCGCGCAGCAGCAGGCGCGATGCACCGACGCGTCCCGCGCACCCTAGACGTACTCTCGCACGCAAGCCTGTATGCAGCCCCGACCCACCCTTGTCGCGTTCCCCATGCACGACCCGGTCGCCCTCGCTCGTGAGCCCAGCCCCACCACCTCTCCCCGTCTCCGCATGATCCCCTCCTCTCTCCTCTCCTCCCCGACGCTCCTATCCCTACCAACCCCGAAACCGTGACCTGCCTCTCTCTCAGCCGCAATCCCCGCAGCGAGTTCTGCCTCTGGTCGCCCTGCTTGCCTCGCCTCTGGCCCCGCATGGCGCCTCCACCTCCTCCTCTGCCTCGCAAGATCTATCGTCGGTCCTCGTCTCCCTGGCATGCCACGCGCTGACGCACCTGCGGGCTCCTCCAGCGACCGCCGCCCCAGCTTCGTCCCCGCCTCCATGTCCGCCGTCAGGGGCCCCTCCTCGCCTTGACGAGGTCGCTGTAGCCAGCTCTGCTCGCATGGCTGCCCCTCCTCCTCGGCCCGGTAGCGCCGCCGCCACCTGTGCCTTGCTCTGCCGCCCCTCTGTCGATCTCCGTCCCGGAGTCAAGCACACCGTCGCCGCTGCCCGAGCTCGTCCCGGCCATGGTTCCACCGCCTCGGCGCCCCCTTTCGTCCTCATCCCCAATGCTTCCAGGACGCCTCCCTCACGGTCTTCTGTTGTGCGCGCGCGCATGTGCCTGACGCCGCCATGCTTGGTAGGCGCCTCTCTGCCGGCTGGCAAGAAAACCCCCTGTCGTGGTTCCCTCTCGACATCGTGAAACCTCCCCATCTAGGATGCCCTCATGGCCGTGCCACTTCATCCTCCCCTGTGGCCGTCGGCCTCGTCATCGGCTCTGTCCGCTTGTGCTCCCGTGTTTACCCGTGGAGTTGCTTGCTTCTGGTGGACAGCCAAGGCATGTTTTTCTGTTGATCAGTGTGGTTCTTCCCAGGCCCGGGTGGAGCTGTGAGGTGAAACGACATGTGGTGATGTTGTGGGGTGGGCGATGCTCTCGGCTACTATTTCGCCAAGATCTTTGAACCTCCCGGTGTGGATCGTGAGAGTACCTCAATGACGCAAAGGATGAACAACCACAAGCTCTACTGTTGATACCGACAATTGAAGCCGGAAACCTGAGAACCCGGATCTGAAGATCGTCATCATGGAATGCCATGATCTCCTCCCCAGAACACGAACACGAACCGCAAGACCATCGGTGCCGAACCGTAACGTGATTCCCTTTTTCGAGACCTTTATTTTTTTAATAATATTGATATATACTCGTCGCACATAAATCATTCATGCTTGCATCTTATATATGTTTATTTGTTTGGGGTACTTTGTCAATTAACCTCGTAATTTAATATGGAGACTATATGTGGGCTATTCTAGTCTTATATTGGCTCCATTTAAATTTGTGTATCAAACTAATGCCATGTTTTGCCTTGTTAAGACAACATTTAAATTTACCTAAATAACATGAGGTATTGTTCAACATTAGGACCTCCCTCAAATACGGGTATGGAGAATTTGGGCTTACCCAATCCATCATCAGGCTGTGCAACTGGGGAGGAAAACATTGTGATGAGGACATCCCTATAATTACACCTACCCCAATGACTACTGAAGATGATCCAACTGTTGCGAGGAAGAATCAGTCCAATGAGAGAATTGTGCCCATTACAAGAGCTCGTGCTAAGCTACTCGAATAACAGGTGAATTCACTCCTAAACAAGTCTGGTACTTTAATCGATGAGAACTTTATACTACATAAGTCTATGCATTTATGTATGCTCAGGTTCGTTAGAGAAACAAGCATGGCGCGAGGAGGAGAAGGGCTACAAGAGAAGCCCAGCATGATGATCACCCAAGGATGCGCGAGGGAGGAGCCGGAGGAAGGCGCAAGACAAGATCATCAAGACGGAGGCCAAAAGCTCTGCATCGACCAGAGTGTCCGGCCGGATCCACCCGAACTGTCCGGCCCGCTCGAGAGAAGAATCGGTGCGAATAATCTGTGACCCATATCGGACACTAACCAGACACTACCCGGAAACTCTAAAGTTTCCAGCCAGACCGGACTGTCCGGCACACTCCACCTGGAGTGTTCGGCCCGACCTGACTGTGCGACCCGATTACACCGGAATGTCCGGTCGTCGACCGAACCTGGTCCGAGTCGGTTTGCATTAGTTTGAGTCGTACGCGTTTAGTTTCAGTTTATGGCCGCCCCAACCACCCTTATAAGCCCTGGGACGACCGGTTTAGACCATATTTAAACTATTTTAGAGTTGTTTCTTTCAAAGAACCTCTGGATTTACCCTGTGATCGAATTATACTACTGTAATTGAGTGTTATCTATTGTTTCATTGGGAATTAATAGATTACAAACTACTGTTCGTAGTTGATGGCTACGTGCGCAAGAGCGTGGTGTTGTGAATATCCCACAGGGTTCGAGAGTTGTTGCATTGGCATCAGGGTTCGAGTAGGAGAGTTCATAGCTGCAGGCTAGTTATCTATCCACCATTATTATCATCGCCAAGTGCTTGCCGAGAAGATAGGGCCTCCCCATATCACATTGAGGACCAACAGGGGCAAATCCACGTCTGCGGCCTCCATGAGCAGCACCACGGCCTCCATGACCATCACCACGCCCAATTCCAACTCTAGGGGCAGTGTCCATATTGCCATCATTAACGCTAGCAGCCTCAAACCATTCACAGACTCGGCTAAAGCACGAAGACTTGTTTGTATATCAGTGACCTGTGTTTGGACAATGTTCACTATTTTCTCAGTTGTTTCCAACTGTAGCTGCGTAATGTGAGCATCACTCTCAATTTTGTCTGTTGTGCAAGTAAATATCCCTTGCACGTGATCTCGTAATGCTTCATATTCTTTCCATGTAACTGTAGTACTGATGTCTACGCACTTCTATTCTTGTAAACAGTTGTTGGGCCTCCAAGTGCAGAGGTTTGTAGAACAGCAACAAGTTTCCCTTAAGTGGATTACCCAAGGTTTATCGAACTCAGGAAGGAAGTGGTCAAAGGTATCCCTCTTAAGCAACCCTGCAATCAAGATACAAGAAGTCTCGTGTGTCCCCAACACACCCAATACACTTGTCAGGTGTATAGGTGCACTAGTTCGGTGAAGAGATAGTGAAATACAAGTGGTATGGATAATTATAAGTGGTAACGGTGCCAGAAAATAGCTTTGATACCGCGTGGTTGACGTGGGAAGAGACTAAAGGCAAACTGAAATAAAGATGGAAGCAAGCAAACATGTAACAGATCTAGTTGCAAACGGTGTTTCAATGCTTAGACTACTCGATACAACGATCTATTAGATCGCGTCCTTAGACACCGCGATGCAATCATATCCCATCGAATTTGTTTTTGAGTTAAGCAGAAGCGAAGAACCTTACCAGGGCTTGACATGTCGCGAATCCTCTTGAAAGAGAGGTCGAATTCCGGCATTGAATAGATCTGCATATAAGGTCTAGGGATCATACTTTCACTAGTGAACACTCTCATATAAATATCTTCTCTTTATGATACTACTCTTAACTACTCTCCGGTTGGATACTCTAATCCATGGTAGGGCTATAACAGCACTCCTCAAAGTTTGCTTTCCCCATCTAGATAACCCCACACTGTCACCTTGAGCTCTAGATGGTTCCAACAAACACCACAATTTTATAGAAACATCCAACTCCAAATATAACTCATAACAAGTAATTGTAATCTCTAGCCTAAGTGCCACCATGGTGTGCATGCTGTCACTTTCACACACATGAGGAGAGCAGAGATCTATTAAAGCACTTGAGTAGCAAGGTAGATCTACTTGATTACAAATCTCATGATCACAATATGATCATGCATAGAGAGAGATGAACACATAGCTACCGGTAGAACCCTTAGCCTCGAGGAAGAACTACTCCCTCCTCATCATAGGAATCAGCAACGACGATGGAGATGGTGGTGGAGATCGATGGAGATGGCTCCCGGGGCACTTCCCCGTCCCGACAGGGTGCCGAAACAGAGATTTTATGTCCCCCGAATCTCCCCTTCGATGGCGGCGGCACTGCGGAACTAAGTGCCACCTGGTGGCGCGGCCAGGGGGACCCGCGCCACCACATGGTGTGGCCAGCCCCTGGCCCCTCTCCGTCTCGTCTTATGGCTCCGTGAGTCTTCCAGTAAAATATCGACTTTGGCTTTTGTCCGGTCCAATTCCGAGAATATTCATTTTCTGGCTTTTCTAGAACCAAAAACGGAAGAAAACAGGCAACTGACACTGTGGCATCTTGTTAATAGGTTAGTTCCATAAAATGTATAAAAATACTCCAAAGTGTGGACAAAACATAAGAAAATAGATATAAAACAAGCATGGAACATAAAAAATTATAAATATGTTTCCAACGTATATAGTACCTGCTTCCTTTTTCTCATGCACATCAACATCACCAGAAGACATGATTAGTAGGTTAGTGCATAAAATAAAATCTTTTGGTGGCTCTCTCACAACTCACTCACAAGTGCAAGAAAAGGAAATATTACCATTCCAAAGTGAATTAGTAAAAGCTTACCAACTTGGATAAACGACATGTACACGGATATGATGAAGAAAATACCGAGGATAGAAGAATGATCACACGACAATGCATGAGTATGTAGTGGAGCTGTAGGTATGGATACCTAACTACACCAAAGCAAATCCTAGTGCTAATCGTGTGAAAAAACCCAAGGAAACTCACCCATGGAGATAAACGTGGCAAAACAATTTATGAACAGGAATATTGCAATGCACAAGAGAGACGCTAGTATTAGCTCACAATAAAAACAGGCACAAGATTGCTCAATCTACGAGTGCTATTATGAAACTAGGCCTCCAAACCACTTTGATATTTCTCCTTTTGGCACTTTTGTATCTCTTTTCTCTTTTTTTATTCTTTTTCTCTTTTCTCTTTTTTGTTGATTTTTTCAACTATATGACACAGTGTAGTAGTAATGCAACACTTTTGAACAAACTAGGCCGGATACTCCGTTTTACGTCTGTCGGATACTCCGGTTTATGTTGGCCGGATACTCCGGGCAGCCGGATAGTCCAGGTTGTTTTTGCCGGATAGTCCGATTTTGTCGTGGCCGAAAATTATGCACTCCAAAACCCTAAAGAGCAGCTTGGTCAGAGCAAAGCAACTAGTCTCGTAGGTACGTTCCTAGGCACAGATGTTGTAGAAAGGCTGTAGCTAAGTTGACACAAAGGTACGCTATGTGTACTCGGATATGTAAAAGTAAACTAAGTGGAAAATGATGACGAACAACTCAAAAACGAAGAACAAACGAAAATAACAAAGAAAACCTAGACACTACGACCCGTACTGGAAGAGATCGGATCAAAGACACGACAACAACCAATAGCTAAGACTCAATTTTGATGCAATCTAGGCTATGGCAAAGATAAACCCTAACCCTAATATTTTTGTATGGCTTTTTCTGTATAGGACGAAAAACAACTAACTACGGATGGATTATTGGATGCTTACCGAGGAAACGCTGGAAATCTAATACCAAAATGATATGGGGGGCCTGATCTTCTCAGTAAGCGAGGTGGATATATGTTAATAGTGGGTGGAGATAACTTGTATGATGCTCACGAACCTCTCGATCGACCCCTGATGCCAATGCAACAACTCTCAACCCTTGTAGATATTCGCAACTTCACATACTTGCACACGTAGCCGCTTACCATGAAGCGGTTTGCAATTTTTCAATTCCCAATGGGACATCAGATCACACGAAACTTGCAATTGGCTAAATCCCAATGGATCAACTAATCACACTTGATTAATAGTAGCAAATATACCAGATCGATACGAATTAGTGCAGGGGTTCAATTGGATGCAAGTAGCAACTCAACGAATCTAGGGTTTATTTTAAATGTGGTCTAAACTAAGCTAAGGGGTCGTCCTAGGGCTTATAAGGGCGGTCGGGACATTCAAAAAACAAAAACAAGACGTGTTTGACTCAAGCTGATACAAGCCGACTCGGACCATCTTCGGTCGGCGGCCGGACATTCCGGGTGGAACACACCGAACATTCTGGATGGGACGGACACTCCGAGTGGAGTGTGCCGGACACTCCGGTTGTTCTAGAAACTTCAGAGTTTCTGCTTGGCTTCCGATTTGTTGTACTGAATGGACACCACCTTGATGCTTCTTCGGCTAGGTAGGAGTGTCCGGGTGATGTAGGCCTGACATTCCGGTTCTTCCAGGAACTTTTGCGCCTTTCTTATCGATGATCTCCTCCTTGTCTCGTGCGCCTGCCTCCTGCTCCTCACTCGCGCATCCTTGGATGATCATCACATCGGGCTCCTCTTGCACCAGCCCTTCTCCTCCTCGCGCCATGATTGTCTCTTCAACGAACCTGATCATACATAAGTGCAAAGACTTAGGCAGTATAAAATTCTCATTAATAAATTCACCTGTTGTTCAAGTAGCTTGGCACGAGCTCTAGTAATAGGTCCAATCCTGATCTCATGGGAGTTGGTCTTGGTAGCAACATTGACAACTTCATTAGGAGTTGGAGATATCAAATCAGTAGGGATGTCCTCATCATGTCAACTCCCACATAGTATTATTTTAGTTTCTCACAAGCTTGTCGAGGTCTTGTGTGTTGTTCTTAGGTCATGTTCTACTAAGAGCTACCCCTATAGCCGTATACCTCTTTACTTTTTATTAGTATGAAGTCTTTTCTAGTTCAGACTCAGAGTAAGTATAAATCCTTCTTTAGTTCAGACTTTGGAATAAAAGTGCATATAGTGCTAGGTTTAAGCTTTTGATGTAAAAATACCGACATCAAAATTTATCATCCTAAAGATTAAAATAACTTCCTATATATATTTTAATCTAGTAAATTGTTTAAACAAGGAACTGTAAATGATTGAATACATGCATAAGAGGGGTCCTCGGCGCATGTGGAGAAAGGGGTGAGGCGGTATTCCTGGAGGTGAGCACAAGATTTACAGGTTCGAATCCGCACTTTGGGCGGATCCTAATCCTGCTAGAAATCGATGTCTGGCCAGCGTACAGATTACAAGAGAGGTTCGCTTGTGCGAGTTGAGGTTGTAGATTGTGGGTGCCCTAAAGGCTAGTCCCTATGACAACTTATCTAGATATCTGGCCTAGGGTTACATGAGCGACCTATCTAGCTACGACTAATGATATGGGGTGGCCCAATCTTCTCAGTAAGCACTTGTCGATGATGATTATGGTGGATAGATAACTAGCCTATAGCTATGAACTCTCCCGCTTGCACCCTAATGCCAATGCAATAACACTCGAACCCTGTGGGATATTCACAACACCATGCTCTTCTGCATGCAGCCGTCGACCATGAACGGTAGTTTGCAATCTACTAATTCCCAATGGAACAACAAATCACACTCAATTGCAGTAGATAATTCGATCGCAGGGTAATTCGAGAGGTTCTAATAAGAAACAACTCCAAAACAGTTTTAGCATGGTTTAAACCCTAACTATGTGTCGTCCCAGGGCTTATAAGGGCGGCTGGGGCGGATAAAAACCAAAACTAAATGCGTAGGATTCAAACTGATACAAGCCGACTCGGACCAGATTTTGGTCGGCGGCTGGACATTCCTATGTAATCGGGCAGACGGTCGGTCGGGCCCGAACACTCGGGTGGAGTGTGTCAGACGATCCGATGCAGGCGGAAACTTCAGAGTTTCCGGGTGGTGTCCGATTTGGGGAACAGATTGTCCACACCAATCCTTCTCTCGAGCAGGCTGGACAGTCCGGGTGGACTCGGCCGGACACTCCGGTCGTGGAAGAGCTTCTTGCCTCCGTCTTGATGATCTTCTCTTGCGCCTTCCTCTCGCTCCTCCCTCGCGCATCCTTGGGCGATCATCATGTTGGGCTTCTCTTGTAGCCCTTCTCCTTCTCGTGCCATGCTCGTTTATACAACGAACCTGATCATGTAGTATAAAGTTCTCATTAATTAAAATACTAGATTCATTTAGGAGTGAATTCACCTATTGTTCAAGTAGCTTAGCACGAGCTCTTGTAATGGGTCCAATTCTAATCTCATTGGACTGATCTTTCCTTGCAACAGTTGGAACATCTTCCATAGTAGTTGGGGTAGGTGTAACTATAGGGATGTCCTCATCATCTCCCTCCCTTCAAAAGGCATCGACCTCGATGCTCCAAGGTCTTCTCCATCATATAGTGATAAATCAGCAACGTTGAAGCTGTTGCTAACTCCACCAAACTCCTCAATAGGTATATCAATCGAGTAGGCATTATCATTAATCTTGGCTAACACCTTGTAAGGACCAGCCCCACGTGGCTTCAATTTTGACTTTTGAAGTAGTGAAAACCTATCCTTGCGTAGATGCACCCATACCATGTCACCGGGCTTGAACAACACTTCCTTCCTTGCTTGATTCCTTGCAGCAGCAATGTTCTTGCCTTTCTTCTCAATAGCCTCTCGAGTCTTCTCATGAATCTTCTTCACATATTTAGCACGCTTTGATGCCTCCATATCAACTCTCTCATGTTATGGCAAAGGCAACAAATCAAGTGGTGTCAATGGCTTGAAGCCATACACAACCTCAAAAGGACAAAGTTGAGTAGTCGAATGCACAACCCTGTTGTATGAAACTCAACATGTGGCAAACACTCTTCCCACTCCCACAGATTCTTCTTTATCATAGTCCTCAGCAACTGTGACAATGTTCGATTCACCACCTCTGTATGGCCATCTGTTTGGGGATGACATGTAGTACTGAATAGCAGCTTCGTGCCCAGCTTCCCCTATAGTCTTCCAAAAGTAGGTCATGAACTTCACATCACGGTCAGAAACAATCTTCTTGGGTACTCCATGTAATCTCACAATGTCCCTGAAAAACAGGTTAGCAACTTGCGACGCGTCATCGCTTTTGTGGCAGGCAATAAAATAAGCCATCTTAGAGAACCTATCCACTACCACAAATATAGAATGACCTCTCTGAGTTTTAGATAGACCTAGCACAAAATCCATACTAATGTCTTCCCATGGTGTAGTACGTGCAGAGAGAGGTGTATACAAACCATGAGGCTGCAGCTTGGATTTCGACTTGTGGCATGTAATACAATGGCTCACAAATCTGTAGACATCACGCCTCATGTTGGGCCAATAAAAATGATCAGCGAGCATGAGCAATGTCTTCTCACGCCCAAAGTGACCCATCGAACCACCAGAATGTGATTCCCGCACTAAGAACAAACGCAATGGCGATTCTGGAATACATAGTTTGTTAGCTCTAAACAAATATCCATCATGTATATGATACTTATCCCATGTGTTTCTAAGAGCACACAAACAATATGGTTCAGCAAAATCATGGTCAGTTGCATAAAGTGCACAAATACTCCCTAATCCAGGAATTTTAACATCAAGATTGGTTAATAGCATGTTCTTCCTAGACAAAGCATCAACAACTACATTCTATTTTCCCTTCTTATACTTAATGATGTAAGGAAAAGATTCAATAAACTCAACCCATTTAGCTAATCTTCTATGCAAGTTTGATTGAGCTTTCAAATACTTCAATGCTTCATGATCAAAATGTATGATAAATTCTTTTGGCCACAAATACTGTTACCAAACTTCAAGAACTCTAACAAGTGCATGCAATTCTTTATCATAAATAGGATAATTCAATCTAGCACCAGTAAGTTTCTGAGAAAAATATGCTATAGGGCAACCCTCTTGCATCAAAACGCCACCAATACCTATACCACTAGCATCACATTCAGCTTCAAATTGCTTCGAAAAATCAGGTAATGCAAGTAATGGTGCAGAAGTAAGCAAACGTTTCAATGTATCAAATGCAATATCTTGGGCTGCACCCCACACAAATGGCACACCTTTCTTAGTCAAATCATTCAATGGTGCAGCAATAGTGCTAAAATCCTTCACAAAGCACCTATAGAAACCAGCTAAGCCATGGAAACTATGCACTTGACTCACATTCATGGGAATAGGCCAATTCTAAATTGATTCAATTTTAGATTGATCTACTTCTACCACATGCTTAGATACAACAAATCCCAGAAATATGACCTTGTCTTTTGCAAATGTGCACTTCTCAAGATTAGCATAGAGTTTATTATCATGCAACAATTGTAAAACTTGTCGGATATGACTAAAATGTTCAGTTTCGTTGTGGCTATAGATAAGTATATCAAGAAAATAAACAACTACAAAACAACCAATAAATTCTCTCAAAACATGATTCATTAATATCATGAATGTACTAGGTGCATTAGTAATACCAAACGCATAACTAACCACTCATATAAACCAAATTTTGTTTTGAAAGCAGTTTTCCATTCATCCCCTTCTTTCATCCTAATTTGATGATAACCACTACGCAAATCAATCTTCGAGAAAATAGCAGCACCACTCAATTCATCTAGCATATCCTCTAAGCGTGGAATAGGATGACGATATCGAATAGTGATGTTATTAATAGCTCTACAATCTACACACATGCGCCATGTACCATCTTTTTTAGGCACTAAAATAACAGGAACATCATAAGAGCTAAGAGAAACACGAATGTACCCTTTATCCAGCAACGCCTGTACTTGTTTCTGTATCTCCTTTGTTTCTTCGGGGTTGGTCCTGTAGGGTGCATGGTTTGGTAATGTGGTGCCAGGGATCAAGTCAATTTCATGCTCAATGCCACGCAATGGAGGCAATCCTGCTGGTACATCTTCTAGAAACACATCGCCAAAATCCTGCAAAACAGTAGATACACCAAGAGAAATAGGGGTCGTGTCGTTAGAAACCAATACCTCGCCCTTATACATGAGGACAAGTGGCATGGCTGTAGGATCCTCACGAAAGTCTCTCATATCTTCCTTGGTGGCTAATATCACTAGACTAGGCACTCTCTCACTTTTCATTATATCACTCTTTTTGGGCTCTATTACATCATGTACAGCTGCAACACTATCTCGCCTATCTATAGATTCATCCTTCAAGTTCACTTCGATCTTTTGACAAGACTCATTCACAATCTGCTATGGTGTCATTGGCTGCAAATTAATCTTCTTGCCCTTAAACTCCAAGTGATATGTATTAGCACGGCCATTGTGTTGCACATGGCGATCATAAAGCCAAGGCCGACCCAATAAGAGATGGCAAACATTCATAGGAACCACATCAAAATCTATAGAATCCTTGTATGGCCCTATTTCAAAATTCACATGTACCATATGGTTTACCTTCATCTCACCATTGTCACTCAACCATTGTATGTAGTATGGTTGGGATGAGGTAAATAAGTCAAATTTAGCCTGGCACATAACTCCTTACTTGCAAGATTTCTAAAGCTACCTCCATCAATGATTACCTTGCAAGCTTTGTTAGGGCCAACAAGTGCTTTGGTTTGGAACAAGTTGCAGCACTGAGAGTCAACAATAGGTTGCACACTAAGTATACATGGAGAGAACACTATGGTAGGCGCATGCTCAGGGAAGGCATCCATACCGTCATCGCTGTCATAACCATCATCGCAATGGGGATCCGCATCATCTCCACTCTCATACTCTCCTTGTTAATTGACAAACATCACCTTGTAGTTTGGACAATCTCTCTTGTAGTGTCCTCTATCTCCACAAGTATGGCACTCCACATCGCGAGTACGCGCAGTTGACATATTAACCTGAGCTAGCAGCAGGAGCAACGGGCTTCTTAGCATTAGAACCATAGGATGTCGTGGAAGCTGGCTCGGCTGATGGACAAGGGTGGCTAGCAGCCGCTGCAGGTGGCACCGTAGGTGGTGGTCTAGACCTGGCTGAAAAACGGTCGGTAGACGGAAACCTCGCACGCGACTTAGCTTCTTCAGCTAACTATGATTCAACCTCTCTAGCATGGTGCAATAGTTCATTCATAGTCTCGTACATGTGATGACGAACAATCCTCTTGATTAGTAGCTTCAAATTGTTGAGAAATCGCTGCATGGTCATCTCAAGGGATTCACGAACTCTAGCACGTTGCATAAGCATCTCCATCTCCATGTAGTACTCATCAACTGACATGGTCCCCTGTATCAATTGTGGCAACTTGTCAAAAATGTATTGCAAGTAGTTGGTGGGAACAAAACGATCCTTCATAATGCGCTTCATCTTGTGCCAATCCATCACATGAAGTTCATTGTCCTCCCTTCTATTTTGCAGAATAGCATCCCACCAGCGCAAAGCATATCCATCAAATTCTGACGCTGCAAGCTTGACCTTCTTGTCTTCTGGATAGTCAAAATATTGCCAGAGCGTCTGAATCTTCAACTCCCATCTGAGGTAATCTTTAGTATCAAGTGAGCCATCAAACTTGGGAATCAAATTTTTTGGCTTGCCCAGACTATCATCAATAGCTTGGTTTGGAACACGTTGAGCACGTCCAAGAGGAGCAAAACCGCGAGCATAAGCAGGTGCAGCAGTAGGCGCATACGTAGGGGGATTGGCACGTCCCCTTCCAAGATGTGGGGCAACATTAGTCGCACTATCCTCATCATTGTCATCAAAAACATCATCATGTGGGTGTTCTTGCCATTGCTAAATTGCTACTGTTAAGGCATCAATGGAACACTGCAAAGTTGCGACATTGGTATTGAGTGCGGTCACTTGTGTTTGAATGTTAGTGAATGCTCCGATATTCTGGTCCACGACCACTTGCACGTCTTGGATATTCTTGTCAATGGCATCTGCTGTGTGAGTAAACACACGCGTCAAGTGAGATTTCAACGCCTCATATTCGCGCCAAGTAACAAGTTCCTCATCCAACATCATCATCACTAAAAGACATGATTAGTAGGTTAGTGCAAAAATCAAAAAAGTTTGGTGGAAACACTCATAACTCACTCACAACTGACAAGAAAGCAGATCTTACCGTTCCAAAGTGAATAGAGATGCTTTACCAAAACGAAATCAAAGACTAATGCACTAATGTGATGAAGTGAATATCAAGGGTATAGAGAACGATCACAGGACACACAGGTTATTTATGGTGGAGCTCTAGGTATGGTATCCTAACTACACCGCAAACAAGTCCTAGTGTTGATCGTATAAAAAACCCAAGAAAGACACACGGTGGAGATAAACATGGCAAAGCAACTTATGAAAAGGAATATTGCAATGCACAAGAGAGATGCTAGTAAAATCTCAAAGTAAATAGGCACAAGATTGCTCAATCTACAAGTGCTATGATCAACTAGGCCTCCAACAATGCACACTTTGATATCTCTTTTTTGTCATGCTTGTAGCTCTTTTCTTCTTCTTTTTTTATACTGATTCTCTTTTCTTTTCTCTTTTTTTCTATTTTTGATTTTTCAACTATATGAGACAATGCAAACATGAGTGCAGCAACTTAGAACAAAACTAGGCCGGATAGTCCGGGTGATATTGGCCGGAGACTCCGGTCGGGCTAGATAGTCCAGTGTATGTAGGCCGGATAGTCCGGTTTTGCCTGTCGAAAAATTTCTGCACTTCAAAACCCTAATGAGCAGCCTGTCGGAGCAAAGCAACTAGTCTCGTGGGTACGTTCCTAGGCACGGATACTGTAGATAGGCTGTGTCTATGGTATGCAAACAAAGGTACGCTATGTGGACTCGGACAAATGATGAAAACTTGCGGAAAACAGTGATGGTGGACACGGTGGAAAACAAGATCAAACCCTAAACCTAAACACAAACGAAAACTAGACTTCTACGAGAAAAACTGCAGATCGGATCTACGAGAAGACACAGCCATCAACTAAAACTCGAAAACGATGTAATCTAGTCTATGGCAAATCTTTTTGTAAGGCTTTATTCTATGTAGGATGAAACAAAAACTAATCTATGGATGGATTTGTGGATGCTCACTGAGTAAACAAGGAAATCTGATACCAAGATGATATGGGGTGGCCCGATCTTCTTAGCAAGCACTTGTCGATGATGATTATGGTGGATAGATAACTAGCCTATAGCTATGAACTCTCCCGCTTGAACCCTGATGCCAATGCAACAGCTCTCGAATCCTGTGGGATATTCACAACACCACCCTCTTGCGCACGTATCCGCCAATCATGAATGGTAGTTTGCAATCTACTAATTCCCAATGGAACAATAGATCACACTCAATTGTTGTAGATAATTCGATCACAGGGTAATTCCAGAGGTTCTAATAAGAAACAACTCCAAAATAGATTTAACGTGGTCTAAACCCTAGCTATGGGTTATCCCAGGGCTTATAAGGGCGATTGGGGCGGCCAGAAACCGAAACTAAACGCGTACGACTCAAACTAATACAAGCTCACTCGGACTAGATTTCTGTCGGCGGCCGGACATTCCGGTGTAATCGGGCCGGACAGTCCGGTCAGGCCGGACACTCCGGGTGGAGTGTGTCGGATAGTCCGGTCTGGCCGGAAACTTCAGAGTTTCCGGGTGGTGTCCGGATAGTGTCCGATTTGGGGAACAGATTGTCCGCACCAATCCTTCTCTCGAGCAGGCTGAACAGTCTGGGTGGACTAGGCCGGACATTCTGGTCGTGGCAGAGCTTCTTGCCTCTGTCTTGATGATCTTCTCTTGCGCCTTCCTCCTACTCCTCCCTCGCGCATCCTTGGGCCATCATCATGCTGGGCTTCTCTTGTAGCCCTTCTCCTCCTCGCGCCATGCTTGTTTCTCCAACGAACCTGATCATACATAAATGCATAGACTTAGATAGTATAAAGTCCTCATTAATTAAAGTACCAGATTCGTTTAGGAGTGAATTCACCTATTGTTCAAGTAGCTTAGCACGAGCTCTTGGAATGGGTCCAATTCTAATCTCATTGGACTGATCTTTCCTTGCAATAGCTGGAACATCTTTCGTAGTAGTTGGGGTAGGTGTAAGTATAGGGATGTCCTCATCAACTAAGAGTCAGTTACAAAGTACATCTTGGACTTCAAGTAACTAAACATGCCTAAGTCGGTAAGTCTTCTAGGCCTTCCTGTAACTAGATGGAACTCCGTGTTTTCTCCTTGACTGGGCCACCCGTGAAGCAAAGCGCTAACTCGAAGTGGGCCACCCTGGTTAGCGAGTCAAAGTGGATATACCTGGAAAGTATATCCCCAATAGTAGCCCCCGGAAGCCTCCAAGATCCAGAGTCGGATTTTCATCGTCTAGCTCGATCTATATTCGGCTTGCAGAATCTTGAAGGCTTCTTGAAACTCAAAACAAAAGTAGGATCCAAGTCTCAAACTGAGTCGGACCTATGAGTATGTCATTCAGTTTTCTAGCTTGAAATTCAAACTAAGTCGGAACTTGGTCTCTAACGTAACCTGACATCAGTCAAGGTCAATTCATGTCACTGACCGACATTCCTAACAGTGTGACCGTTGGTAGGTCCGTTTATCACGGAACTGAGGCGTCATTTAATGCACACACGGAGATCGAGGAGGCGTAATCTTCTCGAGGAGGTTACTCAGCTCCTTCCACGACGCGTGGCACGTTCACTGTTTGTTTCACACGAATCTTGACACAAGCGAGGCATATAAGGGGTCAAGATCTCCTTATTCTTTCTCACCGGCGCCTGTGCTTTCTTCTTACTCCGGACGATAATGCGCTCTTTCTCTCCTTTTCCTCCCCCCAAATCGCATAGCGCCGCCCATCCAAGGTCACCACCACCACCCAAATGGCTAACGCGTCTTCATCTAGCACGGCAACGACCATGGTGGCAACCACTGCACTGGCGGAGAAGGAGAATTTTTGTGGAGTGTGGATCTCATGCGTCCTCGACAATGAGAAACTACGCGACATGGAGAAGGAAGGTCTCCTCTGTGCCGGTGACTGGAGGAGCGGCTTCGACGAGGTCGTCCCTACTCCTCGCGCCGACGAAAGGGTTCACTTTTGCACGCACCTTGATAGAGGTTTGAGCTTTCCCCCTTTAGAGTTCTTTTCTGAGGTCATAGATCACTATGGAGTTCAACTCCACTACTTCCCCCAAACACGATTCTAGAACTTAGCGCTTAAGCTTCCTTGTGTGAGGGTTATCTCGGAATAAAACTGAGTCTTATCTTGTTCTGGTACTACTTTGGTACCCCGAGAAATTCCATCACTTCCGATAATCCCTACATTACCGGAACTCTTAGCTTGACTCTTACGAGAGACCGAGTCTACCCCAAGATTAAAGCCATCGAGTCGGTGAAGAAATGGTCGTCCACGTTCTTTTATAATAAGGACAAATCGTCTCTCGACAAAGAATCAGCTTTGCTAGCTTTTGTCGATGGTGCCACCAGGCCCCAAGAGCCCTGGGACGCGTATGTGTCGGCTCTCTCTAAAGATCTGATGCTTGCCAAGAGGCAGATCGAATATCAGATGAAGCATAAGGGTCTGAATGGATCCGACCTTATCCATTGCTAGCTGGCACGTTGGATTTAGCCCCTTCAGTACCACGGTGACCGGCTTATGCACACAGTTACCAAGAGCAAAAAGGACAGACTCAGGATCAACCCGCTCTCAATCCCAGACAAAGAATATGAGACCCAGATCAAATGGTTGATGAAGGAGCGGGTTGAGAGGAAGATTCTAGATCTCTCTCTAGATATGTATATTGCTGATGAACCCTTAACACCAGTAAGTTTTCCGTCTGCTTCCTTCATAGTCAATTATTTTATCATCTATACTTTGTTGTTGTTTGCAATACTGAGATAATGTCTCTTTTTAGCTTGGTGAACTCCCTGAGTCGGAGCTTGTTCTCTCGAGAGATATATGCCTGACGATCTGGTTCCTCAGGAGGATGAAGATCTTGAAATTCTACCGAAGGCGCTTACCCGGAAGCGCAAAACTCTGGTTGTGTCTCTGGGTACTCAAAAAGTGTCGGTTGTAACGAGGTAAATTTCTTCACAAGGTTTCAAGTATCAATTTGTATTCTCTCTGAATTACAACGATCTTAATCTTATACTATCCAGGGCTAAAACAATTGGCAAGGGTAAGGCAAAAGGAAAACCGGGGAAGACTTTGCGCCAGCAGAAGTTAACTCTGGCCTCACGTGCTGCCCCGCCTCCTTCTACCCCAAAGCCATCATCAGCACCAGAGGGTACTTCCTCTCTATGCATTGAAGATGTTTTCGCTCATTCTTCAGAGCCAGCGAACCTTTGTTCGCAGACCGACCTCACCATGGGTGACTTGGGACTTGATAAGGGTGAACCCGCAAAGGGTCATGATCCCGCGGCTGAGACCTTCACAGAAAACCTTCTGCAGAATCCGGGTTTTTGCCAAACTTGGCCTTACTCGGAAGAGTGTAAAAGAGATCAACAAGCTGGCTCTCCATTGCCTGGATACCCGGAATATCACATTAGAAGAGGAGGCGCAAGAAGCCGAGGACATCAAACTCGTTGAGCTTCTTGACCAAGTTCATCTCCGCAACGAGAAGTTGAAGGCTGGTGTGGCCCCGCCACAACTAGTGATTCCTCTGACTCTCGCTGAGAAGGTTTCTACTGAGGTGAACATGAGCCTCAACAAATTGACTCATGAGCATTATGTAAGTCATAATCCGACTCTTCTTTTATTGTATTTCATATCCTCTATCCCCCAAGCATGAAGTTGGATAGGAATCCAGATTTATGCTTTTATAGGATGCCAAACGATGAACTAGTATAGCCCCCAAGGCTCGTGCTGATAATTAACTTAGTTAAAATATTAGCCCGAGTCTTAGTAGACTTCTGACTCTGGTACCATTATGACTTATAGAAAGTTAATGCTTATAACCAGGAATTGTTGAAGAATATTTGCGATAAGAAGAGAGAGATCAGAGCTCTCCGTCCTGAAAATGCGCAACTTAAAATTTCAAAGGATGAAGCTGAAGGTAAACATTTAAGGCCTCATTTTCATAATCTGTTGTTTGATCTGTAGTCGAATATTTATCCGGATTTATGTCTTGCTATTGTCAGAACTTGTCAAACAGTCCTGCAAAATGATTGAACAAGCCGAAGATTATAAGGTCTTGGAGGTGGAGAATGCGAACTTGCGTGCATAGCTGATAAACTCAAAATAGACCATGAGACCAACATTGCCAGTGTTCTTGAATCCAGCAATCATGCTACTGAGGCGCGTGACCACACCATCGCCAAACAAGACCAAACAATCTTGGACTTGCAAAATTCCTTGGACAGGGAGAAGGTCACCTCCGAAGCCCTTCGGAATGAACTCCGAAGCCTTCGGGACGAAAATACCAAAGTAGATGATGCTATCTTCGGTAAGTTTGTTATCCCTGAATTATAGCTTTTCCGAATTGTTAGGATCGAATATTTTGTTGACCTTGCTTTCTTTCTTATAGGTCCTCTCAACCTTCTTGATGCCTCTTCATCCGAGTCTCGTACCAGCCAGTTCGTCACCGTTGGGGACCTGATTCACGATTTTCGCCAGCCTCTAGAAGAAATTGACGAATCCATCCAACTCTCCGGCTTAGACTCGTTGTCAGCCTTTGAGCTGCGAGACAAGGCTAAGGATATGCCCAAGCTTGTCAAGGATTGGAACATGTATTATGCCCACACAATGGCATAGAATGCCCTAACAATGGTAATGAGCCACCATGGAAGCATGGAAATATGGCAAGTTACCAAGGGTTATTCGACTGTCGATGAAGACGACAATCAGCAAAACATCAAGGAGATATGGATTCTTGTGCCGGACGCTTCTCGTGTGGCTGATTTGACCAGCTATGATGAGTCGTTCTTCACACCCGTTGAAGTTCCACCCCCCAAGGAAGTAGTTGTTGAAGTATCCGAAGACGATGAGTAGACTGAGTATGACTTACTTGTCTCGGACAGATATCGAGGTGACACAGGTGATGTGTCCAGTGAGCCAGCAAAGCCCGCGTCTTCACCTACATCATAGAATATGCCAGAAAAACAATGTGTTATTATGAAAACAATCTGATTGTAATAAATAGAATATTATTTTGGTGGTGCTAAGATTGTAAGAACTTATGCTTTACTCTTTTAGCACTTTTGCCTTTTCTATTTGCTGTGCTCGAAAATTACTTAAGCACTTATTTTGTCTACACTTATCGTTTATCTGGCTTTCCGCCTCGCCCCTTTCATGAGCCGGAAAACCTTCAGCACAGAAACTTTGCCGAGCAACAGAGCTCAATTGCTAAACCAGTTTGAACCCAGAATCAAAGCCGGCTTCCAGTACCAACAATTCACTACTCATAAAATATCCGCATCCAGCAATCATACAAAAACCCAAGTATAAACTAGAAAATTTAGACCTATACCCAAAGGTAGCAATTTTAGAATCGGAAATCTAATGACAACAAACATGAGCATAAAGTACTTACAAGTATTCTAGGATTTTCGACTATGACATGATCATTCAGAAATAATATGGTACATAAAAAAATCTCAAGAAAACATTGAGGAGACCAATATTTTATTTCACTTTAAACATGTACATGTATATGATTACTGAAGGGGATCCGCAGCAGAAAACAAAAATTTTCCTACGTTGGAACCCCAAAAACTTCCTAGGATCTATTTATGTAGTAATGCAGTAATGGCCGATGCGTAGAGAATACATACCCTTGTAGACCATACGCGGTTAATGTTCCGAGAGGAACGTGGTTGAAGTAGTCGTACTCGTAGACGACCTCAAGGTCGCGAAGCTCCTCGCAGGTCACCCCTTGCTCCTTCTTCATCGTGTAGGAGCTCCGGCTCACGACATTTAAGCACCCCAAGTGTTGCGCCTCATGTCTTCGTACACATCCGGTGCACGATGAGACCTCCGGCTCCCCGATCCCACCGGGAGTGCGGAAGTTGATATCCGGCTAGGAATCCCTGCTGCGCAACGGCGTGCTGCGGGTGTGCCTTGTCGCACAACCCAAACTTGGGGCCATGGTCACAAGGGCTAGAGAGAGAGGGAAGGAGGAAGTCAACCAAAGGACTTCTCCAAATATTGGTGTGTTTAATCCCACCCATGGGCATCCCTTTATACAGGGGGAGGGGGTGTGCCCTCCCCTTTGGGTTTCCCATGTGGGACTATTCAAGGGAGAGGGGGGAGGCGTATGGGCCCTTAGGGCACCATGGGCCGGCCGGCCAGGGGTGGGACCCACCCCGCGCACAGCCCTAGGCTGGCCAGGTGGGCCCCCTTGAGGCGCCTAGGCCTTGGCCCTTCCCTCCTTCGGTTTTCCCTCATGGGCCCTTTTTCCCTAGGAAGTTTGGCCCATTAGTGGAATACCCCTTCAAATTAGATTTTAATATTATATTTAATATTAATTACATTAATTAATATGTAAATACATATTACAAAATCTGTCTTGACCCGAAACACCTTTCGGTTCCCTTTCGATTTCCTCCGAACGACTTCGAATCTTTCCCGGAATGATTCCGGTCCTTTATTCTTTCTCCGAAAAACTTCGGATCTCTCTGTGGAACAATTCTAGTTTTCTCTTTCTCTACTGTGATTCCATCTAACGAATGATCGCTCTCATCGTACCCTTAAGTGTATCCTCTCACGGCTCGGGAATGCTCTAGACATGATCTGTATCAATGATTAACAGAGGGACCAGGGATATCCATGTGACCCCTATGCATTCCTGATGACAATGTCGTTTGAACCGCTAAATGTAGCATCCAATTCCTTTTGTTTCTTGATACGACTTGTCCGAGATCCGATCATTGGTATCACATACCTTGTTCAATCTTGTTCACAACAAGTTATGTTTTCTTGTTACCGTGATATTACATCCCCGTGACCGAGTCACATGTTGTAACATTTATGGATGTAATCTCACCAAGCCGGCCGTATGTATCTTTACCCGTCGTGCGTGTGAACAAATCCTGGTCTTGCAGTCACATGTCATCTACTGTTCCTTCGGAATACCCAACGTACACCTTTATGGCCACCATATTACTAGATGACGGTTGATGCAGTCTAAGCAGCCTCGTGAAACAGTGAGTAATATGAGCTCATGGTCTAAGTAAAAGGAGTCTAGGTATAGTTGTTGCAACAATGAACTTATATGACTTGATCGTGTTGCAATCCTTTGAGGAATGTCCATCACATCATTCTCCAATGATATGACCCCGTTGTCAATTAGCATAAATGCCCATGATCTTGAAACCCAGATCATCCTCATGACCAACGAACTAGTATGAATAGAGGCTACTAGGAACTTTGTTGTTTCATACCACACATGTACCAATGTTTCTACTTGGCACAGTTATAGCACAATATGAAACTATTATAAACTAATTGAGATATCATAATAAAAACCTATTTATTATTTGCCTCTAGGGCATATCTCCTTCAGTCTCCCACTTGCACTAGAGTACAAATAATCTAGCTTGCGTTTTACTCATATAAACCATATACCATATGCGTTTATAGATCATGCATGCTCATGGGAAACGTCATGTCCATGTTCTGTTTTACCAGATCATTATGTCTTTTGCAAATCGTTAATGTCTTCCTAATTTTGACATTCACTCCATTATCTTATAATGGGTCGAAGTATTTGTTTAGCGACAAAGTGAGACTTTGTTTCTACTGTTTATAATGACGGTCGTTTTCACTGTTGTCATCTAAACTTCGAAACACACTTTGCTATCCTTTGTGTATATACTGTAGTCATGGCAGCAGAACAAGGCCGGATTCCAGGAGCTTACAGTGACTTTAGATCAATTTCGAGGGCTTTCTCATGGGCACTAGGCCCTGGGACACATCATTCTACGTTAAAAGCAAACTAGCCCCGCCATAACATTATACATCACATCAGATGGAGCCTTTATACTTCTGTATCTATGTAGATCCTAGTGCATGAAATGCAACTATGCCACTTACTTTGCATAGGAGATGCAACACATGGTTATATGGAAGAACATATGACTGAGGCATAGGAGATGCAACACATATCTTTCTTTCAACCATAGTTGCAATACTAAATCAATGCTTCATATAGTAAGAACTTCTTTCTCACCTTGTTCCACTCTGAGCTACTTCAGAATATTGTCTTAGGACATTCTCAACATCTTTCAGAATCAAGTCCAGGAAGCATTCGACATTTAGTGTTTATTAAACTCACCAATCTATCTCGATAGATCTTTATTGTTTAATTACTTCAACTTCATCCTTAAATATTATTAACACCAATCACATCATTCACATATGTTGTCCACATATCCCAGAATGATTTCACGCTCCCACACAAATATGACATTCATGTTTGAGATCCAGGGATTTCACTTAGCTTCCACTCAAAATATGTCAGCTACATATTATGAATTAGCTAACCTGATTTGCTCCCTCTCAAATCTAGGTCCGTTCGACAAGCTTGGACATTCCAAAATTCCTTGATCAATATCAAATCGAGAATTCCACTAACGAGATTTCAATGACCATTCATTTCTCGTACTTAGGTCCATCACGCTTCTTTGTATTCGTAGGTATGTCTTGTTCAAAACATGACAAGTGAATCAACAATATAATTCCACAAACTTGTAGAATATATAGTTGAATCCTACTTACTTAAGTAAAAGTATTCACCGAAACTTTATGATCATTATCATTGGTTTCTCCTCTATATGTAGAGGTTTGGATTCATGAAACAAATTCCGCTGTGCCACTCAAAAATCCGGAGGCAAGGTCAAATACCTTGTTGTGATCTTTTACTTTCTTCCACCTGTATCTTCATCAGGACACATCAACTTTGGACAACAGCAGGTTTGCCCCTTGTGGACGATGCATTCATAGCTTCCTAAGAATGCTCTACAAAGACTTGTTTATTTGCCACAATTTCAACTTATCGAAATCTCCAGAAACTCGAACTTTCCATAACACTTATGGTGTTGTTTCCACGAATCTTTTAGATGTTCCTTTGTATTTCAAATGAGTGTTTGCTTATTTTGATCTTTAACTCTAAACGACAACTATAACCCTTATAAGAGATGATATTATACCATATGTATCTTAATACATAATGATTATGATGTTTAGATATTTCAACACAGTTTGAATTCATCCAATTATCATAATTTGTGAAACATCTTTCACAAGTCCCTTTTATGCTAAACTTAACTTGAATACGTCAGTCATGTCGATCAAATCGAAGAGACTTCGTATTCTTGTTAATTTCAATATCCTCCTTTTGTTGTGAACTCATTTGAACAATTCAAATCATTTCAAACTTCATGTTTCATTAAGTAAATACGCTTATTCACTTAAGTCCACAACTAAAAAATGATTTCCACTACTTGCTAAAAATACGATACATCACTATGTATAAGATTCAACATTTCTTCGCATATCACCGTTTTACTAGAATGCTGAGTTTTAGTCATTCTGCCCAAGAGGCATGGTTTTGCAAAGTCTCTAGATTAAGCATCTAGGACCCCGATCTTCATAAAGAACATGCAATAACCAAAATGACTTAAACTATAGTGTCATTTCATTATTAAACTTTGGATATCTTTTAGCATTCTAATCCTTTATAAATGTTTAAAACATTATCATTAACATAGTGATGAGAATAACTTATTTATAATCATAATGTGACCATAAGGTATTGTTCATAAGAATAGTACAAACTGGCTTGTAACTTGTTCATATGAATAATCGTATCGCCAAAAGCAAGACACACAAACAAGGATTACAAATTTATATTCAAGTCCACTAATCCAAATGAAAAACTTTGAGGGAAGAGGTGATGTCGGCCATCAACTATTTTGCTTGCCGTCATCAAGTCACGTTGCCTCAAAACCATCAATTCTCAAGCAGATCCTCTTGTTTTTCACAAAACCGGACAAGTATCAAATACTTTGCAAACTGTAACGAGTTTTGCAAGAACCACATTTATAATTTTTATATCTTACATATACCTTTTCATCCATGACCTCCATTGCAATCAAGCCCTTCTAAGAGTTCTCAACTCTAATGCAAGATCGCTAAGTGTTTTTCCAAACATTCTCTTTTCATCCATGATGGAGGAAAGCCCATCCAACGGCTCATACTCTATGTCCCTAATCTTGCAGAATACAAAATGTATCCCAACTCTCCATCAAATGGAGAATGGCTTATTGGATGAATATGGAGAAAACACAAACATTCTAGAGTCATCGAACTATCTCCTAATGGTTATTGTATCAAGAAGAGAAGATCACCTTGGATATCCCTCAGGCGTGGGTATTAATCTATGAAGTTGGACCCTTTTGCTAAGTTCCATATTAAGCAATATATTCCCATGGTCGCAAAGGACCTCAACAGGATAGGCCAAGATCTACTAAGATATTTGCAAAGAGACATCTAGACTAAGTTCATAATAAGAGATCAATTTATAATTGGTCCCTGCTAAAATTGTCATCCCCTGGACAATTTTAGTGATCACATGATCCCTATCCTCTGCACCTCCCCCGATCATCACGGCCATCAGTGCAGCCTCAAAGGTAGACATTCAATAATGCCAATCACATCATCCATGTGAATCATGCTCGATCTTTCAACCTCTTGTGTTCTAAGGCCATGTCTGTACATGCTAGGCTCGCCAAATCTAACTTGTGTGTATTCGCTGTGCAACATGGCTTACACCCACTGTATGCGAACGTAGATATGTCTGACCCCCGATCATCATGACCGGCCTCATAACGAATTGTAAAAGTTTGCAGAAAGTAAACACAAAGCAGTAAAGGATTGTAGATTGTATGTAAAGATAAAGGACCGGGATCCATAGTTCACTAGAGGTGGCTCTCCTTAAGATAGAAAACATGCTGGGTGAACAAATTACAGCGGGGCAATTGACAAACACCGAGAAAGCAATACATGCATATACTAATCATCTTGACTCCTTTGAGACTTGGTTGGGCATTACAACATAATACATAGACCGCCATCCAACTGCATCTATGACTAATAATCCACCTTCAGGTTATCACCGAACCCCCTCCAGTATTAAGTTGCAAGCAACAGATTATTGCTTTACGAACTGCGTGTAAAGTAAACAATACGATTGTTCTATGAACAAAGGATTGTTGTTTTCTCCCTAGTAGCAACAGCACATCTAGTACCTTAGAGATTTTTGTCACTTCCCAGTTACGGAGGCATGAACCCACTATCGAGCATAAATACTAACTCTTGGAGTTGCTAGCATCTACTTGGCCAAGATAGCTACTAACAACGGAAAGCATGCAAGATCTCAAATAACAAAGACATGATAGCATCAATAATCAATCTGAAATAGCATCTCAATATCCATCGGATCACCGCAAACACAACATGTATGAATTACAAATAGATGATCTTGATCATGAATGGAGCTCACAAGATCTAAACATGAAAGAACAAAGGAGGAGAAACCAGCCATCTAGCTACTACATGGATCCGTATCCAAGGATGAACTACTCACGCATCACACCGGAGGCTTGCATGGTGATGAAGAAGGCCTCCAGGGTGAATTCCCCTCTCTAGCAGGGTGCCGAGAAGAGCTTTAGATCCCTACCGATCTAGGGATGGAGATGACGGCGGCTACAGACTCTTTCGTGGATTTTTGATCGGGTACTTAGGGTTTTCGTCCCGAGGGCAACTTATAGGCGGAAGGAGAGGCCGAGGGGGTGCCGGGAGCGGCCACACCACCCCCTAGCACGGGCCAGGCCTGGCCACATGGCCAGGTGGTGTGGTGGCTCCCTGGCCCTTCTCCGTCTCGTATTCTGGCACTTGATCCCTTCTGGGAAAATAGGCACTTTGGCTTTTGTCCCCTCCAATTCCGAGAATATTCATTTTCTGACTTTCCTGGAACCAAAAACAGCAGAAAACAGGCAGCTGGCACTGTGGCTCTTGTTAATAGGTTAGTCCAAGAAATCATACGAAAAGTACTCCAAAGTTGGAACAAAACACAAGAAAGTGGATAAAACCAAGCATGGAACATCAAAAATTATAGATACATTTGCAATGTATCAACGAGCGTACAACCACACGGGGCCAAGAAAACCCCTCGACTAACTAACTTGCCTAGTAGATTCCATGAGTCACATAGTTTAGGCTTTCCATTTGGCATACGCATTGAAAATGTTTTCGAAAGAGGAGGTGAAGGAGGTGCATCATAACAGATAGGTAAGCGTGGATGGGGTTGGGGAGGCGGTTCCTCTGGGTAAACTAACCTCGCCTCACATCTCTAGGGACCGGCTTCAGGATTTGACTCGTTACGGAGGAACCCTCCTTAGGGCGTGACTCATGGTCTCAGCGACAGCAAGGTAAAGGTTGTGGTCAACCACCCTCTGCCGGCCTTCCAAGGAATAGGGCTAATATTTTGGCATTAAGAGTCGGTTGGTACGTGTGGGTAAAGTTGTACACCCCTGTAGGGTTAAATCTTTTCGAAAATCCATGTTCACGATTATGAACACTTAGTGACCGAATTCTAAGATCATAGATAACATTAACTAAAAGTAAAACTTGTTGATCCACGTGTGCCTAAGGATGCTTCCTCGGGGGTTCGAGAGGGTGATCCTAGATGAGGAGTTCAGATGTACTTGGTTAACAAGTTCAGATGTTCAAGTTGGAGTTGTCACTCTCTTACCCCGTTTTGAAAGTATTATGTGTAGACGAGCCTCTTCTCTCCCTCTTGTTCACAAACAAAGTTGGCTTTATGCAAAGAAAATCCAGAGAAAGCTTTTCTAGCCAGAGCATGTAGACACTAGGTTATCTAAGTCTTGCAGAGTACATTCTCGTACTCAGCCTTGTGCCATTGTTGTTTTTCTTCAAATGATCTAGTCGTAACCGAAGGTGGCTTCTACGTTGACATCGAAGAGTAGTTGGGAGTCCCAGGTAGCACCCTGAGGACTATGGGTTGGACGTCACTTATGTTTATGGCCTATTAGGCCCTTTGTTAAGTTCGTTGTGTAGAACAACATAATTTGCTTTCGCTGTTTGGTGTAATGATGGGTCTGCGACCCCTGGTTTGTAATAATCTGACACCGTACTCTACTAAGAGTTTAAACTTATGATGTTGAATCCCTGTGTTTTGTAATGCCACCGAATCATATACTATGAGTCTCTGAGGTTGGAGTTAAATTTATCTCGGAGGTTAATCTGAGGTTTGTTTAAACCTAATCCTGGGGGTGTTACAGATTGTCTCACCGATTCCGATTCACGTAGATTCTGCCCAAAATGAAGATCCGAAACTCACCTACCCCATGGTGGGCACCAACTATGGTCGGATTGAAGACACGTACGCCGAGAGGGGGTCCTCGAGGCATGTGGAGAAAGGGGGTATGAGGTGACGGTATTCTGCAGAGCTTTACCCAGGTTCGAATCCGCCGGCTTTGAATGGATCCTACTCCTACTAGCAATCTAGTAATACGGCAGAGCTAGAAGTACAGATTACAAGAAAAGTTCGCATGTGCGAGTTGAGGTTGTAGATTGTGGGTGCCCTAAAGGCTAGTCCCTAGGACGGCTTATATAAATATCCGGCCTAGGGTTACAGGAGAGACCTATCCGGCTACGGCTAAGAGTCGGTTACAAAGTACATCTTGGACTTCAAGTAACTAAACAGGCTTAAGTCAGTACGTCTTCTGGGCCTTCCCGTAATCGGATGGAACTCCGTCTTTTCTCCCTGACTGGGCTACTCGAGAAGCAAAGCTCTAACCCAAAGTGGGCCACCCTGGTCAGTGAGTCACAGTGGGTATACCCGGAAAGTATATCCTCAACAGGAACCACTAACGAATATGAATCGGAGGCTTAAATCTTCTTCGCATTGACTCTGTCTGCCCATGTTCAATTCTAGCTTAGAGACTAACTGCTAGTGACATGGGTATGCCCAATAGGCACTCAACTACAACCTAGCTGGTGCGGCTCGACAGAAGGCCCACTCGACGAATTGCCAAGGTCCATGACGCCCATGACGGTTCGACTGATATGAAGCCCATATGGACACGGACTCCTAAACGCATAAGACAAGGAAGTCTCAATACTAGAGTTCTAATCTAACTTGTAACCAGCTCGTATTGGTACCTGAGACCTAGCCTCCCCATATATAAAGGCTAGGAGGGTCCAGCGAGGAGGAGACGACCTAAGACCCCAATAGACAAATCGCGACTCCCACAATACACAATAGATCTAGACATACGCCAGATCCAATCTACGCGATACTGCCATCGGCGACCTCGTAATCCTTCGGATCATCATCAATCAAGAGCAGACAAGCAGGAGTAGGGTCCTCTACGAGGCCTGGACCTGGGTAAATCTTGCATCCCTGTGTGCTTGTTTGCTAGCCAATCGAGACTTCCAGCGCTCCCTCCTTCTCCAAAACCCAAGTCCATAACAATGGGTATTGATGAGTTAAAACCTCGTCAATTGGCGCCGTCTGTGGGAACTGGGTGCGCTGATGTTGCGATCTCGACGGCTCCATCAACATCGATCAGACTGCATCGGCCAGTTCATCTGTATAGCATGCTAAACTTTGCGACATTAACAACTCTGTCGCAGCTAATTTCATCATCACCAACACGGGCGTGGGACTCGGCATCGGCACCGCCTTCGTGCGCAGAAACTAAGGCGAAGGTTGTTCTACGGTCAACGGATTCAGATCTGTTCATGATGAGGATGAAGAGATCGAGTACAGCCTCACGAGAAGTTAGATCAGATCAATGTCTGACGTCACGCTATCAAAAAAGGCTGTATCGCGTAGAGTACTGAAAGAGGGATGGGTCTGATATGCAAATATCGGAATAAACGGAATCGGGAGATCTATTCTCCACGAGACGTGATTGGATAAAAAAGGGCATCAGTACAGGCGCCGTATCACGCGCGGAAGGAACAAAAGGGTTCCTGTACCTGACGTGAAGACATGGTTCTGGAGCAGCCGAGTAATTAATTGCTTGGTGCTATGTCTCGTGAAGACAATCACTAAAAAAATCTCAAGAAACGCTTTGGTGCAATGATTTTTGGCCGGATCTGGGAAATCCCTCGACCAAGCCCCAATGGCGGAGGTGGATCAAAAATAAATATCTTTTTCGCCACCACGAGCATTATATGGAAAGCTCCGATTGAATTTGGGATCATCACGGAGGCGCTGTACGTTGTACAAATATAATCAAGTCACCTAAAAAAAACAGATACGGTAATCGCTACCACCATCGACCACGACAAATCGATGTCGCTTCGACTCCTTCCGTCAGGCGGCGGTGTGGCGACTACCACTTGGCAGCGATCTTGAATGCGGCGAACCACCACCGTCATCAGGCGTCGGTGACCCGATGGCCACGTTGACTCCTTTTCGACGACCTGTTGTAGTCTTCGACTACGGCGCTCTGCTACGATCTTCGATTGCAACAAAGTGCTACCGCCATCGGTTTCGGTGACCTACGGTCGCATCGACTCCGGTCTGCCGTATCGGCTCTCGAACATCACCTCAACTACATCGACCACGCCGACTCAACACTCGGGGGCTCCGCCAACTCCGCCGCGAGGCCAACTGCCGCCTTCATCTACAGTGACTCACTGCGGTCTTTCTATTCCGGCGACCCAGAGGCTCCTTCGACTCCGCCGTACGACCCGCTTCGGTCCTCGACTCCAGCGACTCGGAGGCTCCCTCAGCATTGGCGATCCAGCGACTCGCTGCGGCCTTCGACTCCAGCGAGACACTGCCTCCCTCGGCTGCGGCAACCTGCTGTGGCTTTCGACTCCGCCGACCTGCTGATTCTTCGACTTCGTCACGCGATCCGCTGCCGTGTCGACTACGTCCGCGACCGCATCGACTTCATATACGACAACTAATAAAGCTAAGTTTCCCTCTACTTAGAGATGATTCTTTTTTTTAACTCGCACTCGATACACTCGGGGGCTGCGCCCTCTTCGAGTAACCTAATGTGTCGTCGACTCCACACACTCGAGCACCTCATACGCGATAGCCTGAGTAGCTGATTCTGCCTGATCGTCGAATCCTTGAACTACGAGTGCCTCGGCAAGGTACTGAGACTAACGATAATCAGGCTAACGAGAAGGCCTAGCATGCAGTGCAAAAGTGTCGACTCGATTGGCACCAGAATTTTACTTTACAAGCCAACATGCAAATATTATTTACAAGATACATGTACTTCACAATTTAATGTTTTATGTATCTTACAAGGTTGTCGATTGTGTCAAGCTAGTCTATCGGGTCCTCCAACAGGAGTCGACAAAACAACTGGCTACGACATACACTCAAGACCCAAGTCGAGTACCTCCTCGGATGGTTGCATCGCTTGATACTACACACATGCGATGTTAGCCGCGCACCCTATAGAAGCGACTTCGTCCACTCCATCTGCATTGTCGACTCACCCGGCTAATCGCCGCATGACTTTGACTACATCGTTGACTCTTGGCTCCTTATGCATGAGATGCTGACTCGATGCACTTCCGGGTCAGTGGTTTCTCCTCGCGTGATTTTCGACTACCACTACAAGATACAAGACTCGAGTCTCTGCCCGAGTCTATGACTCCGCCAGACACTCGGAGGCTACTCCAAACTAGAGCGTTGGACGTGCATATACAAGATATTTGAGTGGCACGCTCTGAATCCTCACTTGAATTCACGATTCGACTAAGGACCTGTTTACTCCATAGGATACTGGCCTTTCACCAAGAAATTTGTGAAGATATCCAAGCATTATGAAAACCCTTCACTTGAATCTACGATTCGATTGTGGGCTCCGGGTTACTCCCATAGGGATCACTAAAAGCATATTCGACTTAACAAGCAAAAGACGACAGCAGTCACAAAATACTTATAGTCCGCACTCGAGTCTACGACTCGAATAGGCACTCGGGGGCTACTCCCATAGGGAGCGCTGGTCGCGCATCCTATGATTATTTTTCCGTGTACATCGTACTGTGTGTCGATAACATCCACACTCGAATTCTATGGCGACTCCGCCTCATATTTTCCCTAAAAAGAGATTACGTCTCCTGGGCCACCCGAATCATCTCCGCGGTGACAAAAAATTCAGATGCCATGCTTACCGCATGAAGATAAGACCTGAATAAGGCCTGGCAACGCATCTAATGCGCTCTACCAGAAATAATCCGTACCTACAGGTACGATGCATAAGCCTTGACGGACACGTCGAGTGCTCACACTTATACACTGGGATTCGACTCTTGTAAGACCTCCGCGGCCTGAGTCGAATTACGCCAGCAATTTCTGAATTCGAGTCCGGGGACTCGAGTTTGAGTAGGTAGCATTGTTTTTGCCTTAGAGCAATTAACTGGCCCCGATCCGTCGAGCGCACCAGGCACGTTTACCATCATCCCTATGAACTACTATAAATTCGACTGACTCGATGTACTTCCGGGTGAAAGTGCTTTGCACTCGACACAATTGTCAACTCTGACATCCTAATGCAAAGATCAAGACTTCCGAGTCTCCATCCGAATCTACGATTCGCATGGACACTCGGGGGCTACTGACATGGGTATGCCCAATAGGCACTCAACTACAGCCTAGCTAGTGCGGCTCGACGGAAGGCCCACTCGACGAATTGCCAAGGTCCATGACGCCCATGACAGTTCGACTGATATGAAGCCCATATGGACACGGACTCCTAAACGCACAAGACAAGGAAGTCTCAATACTAGAGTTCTAATCTAACTTGTAACCAACTCGTATTGGTACCTGAGACCTAGCCTCCCCATATATAAAGGCTAGGAGGGTCCAGCGAGGAGGAGACGACCTAAGACCCCAATAGACAAATCGCGACTTCCACAATACACAATAGATCTAGACATACGCTAGATCCAATCTGCGCGATACCGCCATCGGCGACCTTGTAATCCTTCGGATCATCATCAATCAAGAGCAGACAAGCAGGAGTAGGGTCCTCTACGAGGCCTGAACCTGGGTAAATCTTGCATCCTTGTGTGCTTGTTTGCTAGCCGATCGAGAATTCCAGCACTCCCTCCTCCAAAACCCAAGTCCATAACAATGGGCATTGATGAGTTAAACCCTCGTCAGCTAGTGTCCCTAATTTGCCTCTGTCTGCCCATGTTCAATTCCAGCTTGGCTATTCTGTTGATAGGGTTAATTTGCAAAGTTGTGGACAACCATAGTTAGTACTGAAGTAGTTTGTACTTATATACATCTAATGGTTGAAAACGTGTTCTTTGAACCACTGTCATGTGCAATGTCTTGTTTTGAAGAGGTGAATTTTACAACTTTGAAAGCATTTGCTAGGCTGCTAGAAAGATATTAGTGTTGTAGATACTTGTAACGTGAACTTTCTTTTCAACCACGCATGCATCAAGCTTTGAAGAAACCTGCTCAAGCATCCCATGCATCGTGGGCAGCCGGTTGAGCCTCCTCCATCTCTTGCATCCTGCGCAGCCGCTGGCAACTCCATCAGGTACATCCCACGTGCCCGGTGGCACATCAAGACCTACTCCATCCCTTGCATCCTGTGTTTCCAGTGGCACATCCAGACCTACTCCACTCCCTAACCCGCGCCAAGCGCTGCCGGTGGCACGCCAATCCCCTTCATCCCAGCTCTCAAGCCAGCAAGGATGAAGCCATGCAATACACTTTGGGGTATGAACCAAGTCGAGGAAGAAGGTGTGGACCTTGCGTGGGGACGTCAGAGGTCGTGTAGGACGGTGGGAACACGTCACGGCGGCGGCGAGCGCGAATCCAGCTACTGGGGGCTTGTGGCAGCGTCCGGAGTTGCGGTTGACTCCAGCGGCGACGGGGATCGATACATTCGGTGTCTGGCTCGATTCAGCGGTGGTAGGCGGCGATTCACTAGCTGAATCCGGAGACGCGCCGATACCTTTCTGTGGCAGCGGAATGCGCAGGGAAGCCACCAGCGGCATTCGTGGAAAGGGGACTCGAGAGGAGGTAGAGGATCACGTTGACATCATTGGATACGATTGTGGTACTTGGTGGTGGCAGGACTGATATTTGATCAAACTGCCAGGGACAAAACGGACAAAACCAAGCAGCCGGAAAATTTGGTTGGGTGACAAACGTATGTAAATTTAATTAATATTATAGATTATAAGGGGGTTGATCCAGTACTACCCCGTTCCCCTAAACTCGTACAAACTCGTATAATGTTAAACACAAGGATGGCTCCGATTGCTTGATACCCTTTGTAATTAGTATTATGTATTTATCCTATACAAAAACCCCTATAACTCAACCAATAATACGTTTTCTATCCGTACCTGTATTAGTACTAGCTCTACGCTAAGATAAAAAAAACAATGGATGTACGCCGGATCATCGCCGATGACACCTGTGTCCGCACACGATAGTAATGGTTGCGGTTGGGTCTAGCGAGTTGGTAACTCGGCATGTAGGCGTACGCCTTGGCTTGGTCTTATAGGTGTATGTCCGTAGGCCTGGCGCGGTGGAAGCAGTGGCGCACAGCGGCAGAGGCGGTAGTGGTGGTGCGTAGAGGCGGTGGCATGGCACGGGAGAGCTTGGCGACGGTGGCCGGACTGTCCATCGACTTGTTCGGCGGCGGCGGTGGTCACGACTATGGCAAGCGGCGGTGCGGTCGATGTTGGATGGTGGTGGGCTGGCCGGATCGTGTGCATGCGGGAATACCGTATATCTACCATTCCCGATCCGTATGCATCTACAAGGTGATAATCGGTTCGCATACTACAAGGTAATAATCGGTTTGAATACGTGTTTGGATATATATAGGTGGACGTATTTGTATGAGTTTAGAGGGGAGAGGTAGTATTTGATCAAACCCCTAATTATACTACTCCCTTCATTCGCTAACGTAAGACATTGTAGAAATTTCAAAGTAGAATAGATTCGGAAAAATAGAAAATCTTACATTGGTGAATGGGAGGAGTAATATATATAATACTCCCTCCATCTAGATACATTAAAATTTCAACAAATTTGGGACATTTGTTTTTTGAGAACGTAGGGACTAGATTGCACAAATGAGCCACACCTGCATCTTTTCTCTAGGAACACTACGAGCATCTCATCTCCAACATATGCTCTATTTTTGGATACCACCTTTTGGTTTTTGGGCACTGCTTTTGAATTTTTTGGGCGTGAAAACTGTCGCTGCCTTTTCAGATGCTCAAAAATACGGCAGACAACCCCGCAGCACTTTTTGCAGGTGTCCAAAAATACGGCACCCAGCCAGCACCAAAACATGTTTCTATCCACATTTATGTAACACAAAACATCAAATACTTCAAAAATAAATATGAAATAAAATAGGATGCTCCACAAAGTAGTTTCGTATCAACTTGTTGTGGTCTTCAATTGTCTCCCTCCATAATTTGCGTCGCCCGATAACAGAACCGCCGTGCTTTGGCATCTTGGTGTTATGCATTGCTACCAGCATAGCAATATCTTCCTGCTCGGAAATGTCCCATTCCTCGTCGGAAGAGGACTAATCATACTCATCCAATGCACTCACATACAAACAATATGCTATGGTGAATGGCCGTGACTGAAACTGAAATTGAAAAAAAAGGTTCTAGTCGGCCATGTATACCTTTCTTCAAACACCTGTTGTGCAACAGCCGCTCGTTGGCCGGCTCCGCTCGATGGACAGGTTGTGGCGGATTGACCGAAAGGAGACGCCATGCAGGAGGATCCCACCTGCCACCAAAAGAGAGGGAGCCGATTCCAGCCGAAATCGGCATGGCGGAGGCACTAGATTCACACGGGCGGCTGGCCTCCTCCGGCCATGGGAGGCTATGAGAAGTTTGGCGAAGCGAAGCACGTGGGGATGCGCAACGGAGCGGCCGCCGACAGTCTGGGAACTGCGGGAGGCGGCGGCAGCAGTGTGGGAGAGGGAAGTGTCAACGGTAGTTGGGAGCGCGCATGGCTGAAATATTACATCATGCCCGCTTGTGGGAGGAAGGGGTCTGGCGGGCCCAATTTCCTTCTACGGAAACTCGTGATAACGCCATGAAAAGTTGTTTTTTGGGCACAGAGACCATTTTATGGCCTCTACTAAAGATGCTCCAAGACATGTCGCCCTATCAAATAATGCCCGTATTTTTTGCGAAATCATTACCAAATCGAATTTCCTACAAAAGATCAGACTTCAAAGAAAATGAAAAAGTTGACGGGATAACAAATACATGTGACAGTTTGTAAAATTATACTATAGCTTAAGCTTGAGTAAAAGCGAGCCACTCGTGGCCATCTACCTGCGCGCGCGTTTCTGCCCGTCTGATTTTCACTCCGAGTTATCTCAACCGTGCAGTTTCAGGTGTTGAACGAAGTCTTACGAGTTGGTCCCTCTCGTCCACGCACCCACCCCGCCCAATCTCGATCCCATTCCGCTCCACCCGAGCTCTCGCCTATCCCATACTCTCCTTCGTCTTCCCCAGCAACCTGCACCGCCTCCTCTGCTCCCGAGCTCTCCCTCTCACCTCCGCTCCCTCTACCCCCTCCACTCACGAGGCCATCGCTGATATGGGCATGATATGCGCGAGGGAGGAGCGGGAGGCAGGCACAAGGGAGATCATCAAGAAGAAGGAACGTTCAATTCGGACAGACAGAAGTCCTGAAATTGAAACGAACGTGGATTCCTCATACGAACTCCGAATCAAGCAAATAAGCACTTGTTGGATAGATAATTCCAAGATCTTTCCAATGAGTACTTCCACGTCTCAAGACCCCGAATAATCTGGCCCCCACACCCCGGATAATCCGGCCCTATTTCGGAAATCCTGCTATCGACTTCGGGCGCGTCGTCCTGTATGGGGGGCGGATAATCCGGCCCTAAAAGTTTCCATCAGATCTGGATGGATCTGGATGTATCAGACACTTTTTCGTTTCGCATTTTTAGAACGTTCCGGCGACCATATAAGCCTGGGAACGCCCTCTAGATTAGGATTAGCTTGAAATTGAGTTGTTTAGTCTAAAACTATTGTGTGAGTTGCTTGGTGAGCATCCTTCTAGGGACGACAATGCCATGTTATCTATGGTATTGATATTGTCGCGGAGGTTCTTGTGTTCATCAAGGATTGTCGTGTTTTGGTTTGAGGCGTGGTGATCTTCTCCATGTTGCTTGTTGGATTGGTTCCTCTTCTTTAGGTGACATTCATCGGCGTTATTGTAAGGATTATTATCTGGGTTACTCACTATGAAAATTCGGGACAAAACTATAGGATCATCAGCTTGATCCGTATCATGTGGTATCAGAGCACCAGGTTGCTCACGGCGAGATTGTGTTGATTTATTGGCTGAGTGTGTTCTTGGTGGAGATCAAAGAGTTGTGGCGGTGCAGATTGGATCTCGTCGTCTGCGCACCGGAGTGTCTGACGGTTTCCTCCCGGAGTATCCGTCCAACCTGGACAATCCGGCCCTCCAACACTGGACAATCCAGCCCTAAAATTTTTCTGTTCTGCAGTTCATGTTAGGAAGCATGCAGTCGTTTCAGGGTGATTTTTTGGCAAACGGTGCACTTCTGGGAAGAGATCTGGTGATGTGTACAATGATTATCTTGACATCTTGGATGGTGTAGTATGTGATGATTCTCAAATCAGGTGGAGACTGGTCCATATGGCGACATATGATGAATATGAGTTGTGGGAACGTCATATGCAAGATGGTTTTTACAAATGTGATACATACGAGTATTTGGATAATCCTACACATATGCTTCTTGCATTACGACGTGTGGATGAGGAGATAGTTCGTTGGTGGGATAAGGAGATGTGTGAGAAGGATATTGTTGATGCAACTTGGAAGTACTTCAGTAATTTTTTGCGTGGCTTTTTTATGTCTCCTCGTCATAAGGTATTTTGTACCAAGCCCGTGAAGGCAGACCATTAGTTTCCCAAGGTTGCAGTTACGTCTATTCCATCTTATGTAAAGGAGGCTCTAGCAGTTGTTCCTATGCAACCGGTCAGCGTGGCAGTGCCAAAATTTTCTGAAGAGAAGCATCCTGATGTTGACAAGGTTGTTGTGTGTGCTGCAACTGCAGTGGAAGATGTTGTACCATTGAGTGGGCTGAATATGCAACTCAAGAGAGTACAAGATATACTTGTATGACAGCGGATAGAGGCCAGTGATGGAATTTATTTCAGGCGCAGTGCATGATCAAGGGCAAAGCATGCAAGTTGATGATTCACAATGGTAGCTACTGTAATGGCATTAGCAAGACAGTTGTGTAAGCTTTGGGTTTATCCAAATGGCATATTCCAGAACCGGGGCATGTTGAGTGGGTGAATAGTTGTGGTATGATGAAGATTACTCACAAGGCGTGTGTGCCATTTACAGTTGGTGACTATGTTGATGAGGTGGAATGCGATGTGTTTCCATTTGAGGTATGTGGGCTGTTACTTGGTTGTCCATGGCAGTATGATCGCAACGCTAAACATGCTGGAAGAGCAAATACTATTCTTTTGTGCATGGTGGCAAACATCATACTTTGAAGCCTATGCATGATGATCACATAAAGTCTGATGTAGAGCTGGTGGTACATAAGGAGAGGGTGCGCAAGGCTAAGTGATACGGGGTGGCCTGATCTTCTTAGCAAGCACTTGTCGATGATGATAATGGTGGATAGATAAATAGCATGTAGCTATGAACTCTCCCGCTCGAACCCTGATGCCAATGCAACAACTCTCGAACCCTGTGGGATATTCACAACACCACGCTCTTGCGCACGCAGCCGTCGACCATGAACGGTAGTTTGCAATCTACTAATTCTTAGTGGAACAACAGATCGCACTTAATTGCAGTAGTATAATTCGATCATAGGGTAATTCTAGAGGTTCTTTGAAAGAAACAACTCCAAAATAGTTTAAATATGGTTTAAACCCTAACTAGGGGTCGTTCCAAAGCTTATAAGGGCGGTTGGGGCGGATAGAAACCGAAACTAAACATGCACAAGTCAAACTGATACAAACTGACTTGGACCAGATTCGGTCGGCAGGCGGACACTCCGGTCGATATCGGCCGGACAGATTGTCAGTCGACACTCCGGTGGAGTGTCTTGCCGACGATCTGGCCGGAAACTTCAAAGTTTCCGGGTGGTGTCCGGGTAGTGTCCGAACTGGCACGTAGAATGTCCGTGCCAGTTTGTCTCTCGGGCAGGCCAGACAGTCCGGGTGGACTCGGCCGGACACTTCGGTCGTGGCAGATCTTTTTGGCCTCCGTCTTGATGATCTTCTCTTGCACCTTCCTCCCGATCCTACCTCGCGCATCCTTGGGTGATTATCATGTTGGGCCTCTCTTGTAGCCCTTCTCCTCCTCGTGCCATGCTTGTTTCTCCAACGAACCTGATCATACATAAATGCATAGACTTAGGCAGTATAAAGTTCTCATCAATTAAAGTACCAGATTCGTTTAGGAGTGAATTCACCTATTTTTCGAGTAGCTTAGCACGAGCTCTTGTAATGGGTCCAATTCTAATATCATTGGACTGATCCTTCCTCGCAACAGCTGGATCATCTTCAGTAGTCATTGGGGTAGGTGTAATTGTAGGGATGTCCTCATCATCTCCCCCCTTCAAAAGGCGTAGACCTCGACGCTCCAAGGTCTTCTCCATCATATGGTGATAAATCATCAACGTTGAAGTTGTTGCTAACTCCACCAAACTCCTCAATAGGTATATCAATCGAGTAGGCATTATCATTAATCTTGGCTAACACATTGTAAGGGCCAGCACGACATGGCTTCAATTTTGACTTTCGAAGTAGTGGGAACCTATCCTTGCGTAGATGCACCAATACCATGTCACCGGGCTTGAACAACACTTCCTTCCTTGCAAGATTCCTTGCAGCAGCAATGTTCTTGCCTTTCTTCTCTATAGCCTCTTGAGTCTTCTCATGAATCTTCTTCAAATATTCAGCATGTTTTGATGCCTCCATATCAACTCTCTCATGTAATGGCAAAAGGCAACAAATCAAGTGGCGTCAATGGCTTGAAACCATATACCACCTCAAAAGGACAAAGCTGAGTAGTCGAATGCACATCCCTATTGTACGCAAACTCAACATGTGGCAAACACTCTTCCCACTCCCACAGATTCTTCTTTAGCATAGTCCTCGGCAGTTGTGACAATGTTCGATTCACCACCTCCGTTTGACCATCTGTTTGGGGATGACATGTAGTACTGAATAGCAGCTTCGTTCCCAGCTTCCCCTATAAGGTCTTCCAAAAGTAGCTCATGAACTTCACATCATGATCAGAAACAATTATCTTGGGGTACTCCATGTAATCTCACGATGTCCCTAAAAAACAGGTTAGCAACATGCGACACATCGTCGCTTTTGTGGCAGGCAATAAAATGAGCCATCTTAGAGAACCTATCCACTACCACAAATATAGAATCATGACCTCTCCATGTTTTAGGTAGACCTAGCACAAAATCCATACTAATGTCTTCCCATGGTGTAGTACGCGCAGAGAGAGGTGTATACAAACCATGTGGCTGCAGCTTGGATTTTGACTTGTGGCATGTAATACAACAACTCACAAATCTGTAGACATCATGCCTCATCTTGGGCTAATAAAAATGATCAACAAGCATGATCAATGTCTTCTCACGCCCAAAGTGACCCATCAAACCACCAGCATGTGATTTCTGCACTAACAATATATGCAATGACGATTCTGGAATACATAGTTTGTTAGCTCTAAACAAATATCCATCATGTATATGATACTTATCCCATGCGTTTCTAAGAGCACACAAATGATATGGTTCAACAAAATCATTGTCACTTACATAAAGTGCAAAAATACTCTCTAATCCAGGAATTTTAACATCAAGATTGGTTAATAGCATGTTTTTCCTAGACAAAGCATTAGCAACTACATTCTCCTTTCCCTTCTTATACTTAATGATGTAAGGAAAAGATTCAATAAACTCAACCCATTTAGATAATCTTCTATTCAAGTTTGATTGATCTTTCAAATACTTCAATGCTTCACGATTAGAATGTATGATAAATTCTTTTGGCCACAAATAATGTTGCCAAACTTCAAGAACTCTAACAAGTGCATCCAATTCTTTATCATAAATAGGATAGTTCAATCTAGCACCAATAAGTTTCTCAGAAAAATAAGCTATAGGGCGACCCTCTTGCATCAAAACGCCACCAATAGCTATACCACTAGCATCACATTCAACTTCAAATTGCTTCGAAAAATCAGGTAATGCAAGTAATGGTGCAGAAGTAAGCAAACGTTTCAATGTATCAAATGCAATATCTTGGGTTGTGCCCACACAAATGGCACACCTTTCTTAGTCAAATCATTCAATGGTGCAACAATAGTGCTAAAATCCTTCACAAAGCACCTATAGAAACCAGCTAAGCCATGGAAACTACGCACTTGACTCACATTCATGGGAATAGGCCAATTCTAAATTGATTCAATTATAGATTGATCTACTTCTACCCCATATTTAGATACAACAAATCCTAGAAATATGACCTTGTATTTTGCAAATGTTCACCTCTCAAGATTAGCATAGAGTATATTATCACGCAACACTTGCAAAACTTGTCGGATATGACTACAATGTTCAGTTTCGTTGTGGCTATAGATAAGTATATCATCAAAATAAACAACCACAAAATGACCAACAAATTCTCTCAAAACATGATTCATTAATCTCATGAATGTACTAGGTGCATTAGTAAGACCAAACGGCATAACTAACCACTCATACAAACCAAATTTTGTTTTGAAAGCAGTTTTCCATTCATCCCCTTCTTTCATCCTAATTTGATGATAACCACTACGCAAATCAATCTTCGAGAAAATAGCAGCACCACTCAATTCATCTAGCATATCCTCTAAGCGTGGAATAGGATGACGATATCGAATAGTGATGTTATTAATAGCTCTACAATCTACACACATGCGCCATGTACCATCTTTTTTAGGCACTAAAATAACAGGAACATCATAAGAGCTAAGAGAAACACGAATGTACCCTTTATCCAGCAACGCCTGTACTTGTTTCTGTATCTCCTTTGTTTCTTCGGGGTTGGTCCTGTAGGGTGCATGGTTTGGTAATGTGGTGCCAGGGATCAAGTCAATTTCATGCTCAATGCCACGCAATGGAGGCAATCCTGCTGGTACATCTTCTAGAAACACATCGCCAAAATCCTGCAAAACAGTAGATACACCAAGAGAAATAGGGGTCGTGTCGTTAGAAACCAATACCTCGCCCTTATACATGAGGACAAGTGGCATGGCTGTAGGATCCTCACGAAAGTCTCTCATATCTTCCTTGGTGGCTAATATCACTAGACTAGGCACTCTCTCACTTTTCGTAATATCACTCATTTTGGGCTCTATTACATCATGTACAGCTGCAACACTATCTCGCCTATCTATAGGTGCTTCCTTCAAGTTCACTTCTGTCTTCTCACGAGACTCATTCACAATCTGTTGTGGTGTCATTGGCTACAAATTAATCTTCTTGCTCTTGAAATCCAAGTAATATGTATTGGCACGGCCATTATGTTGCACATGGCGATCATAAAGCCAAGGCCGGCCCAATAAGAGATGGCAAACAGTCATAGGAACCACATCAAAGTCAATAGAATCCTTGTATGGCCCTATCTCAAAATTCACACGTACCATGAGGTTTACCTTGATCTCACCATTGTCACTCAACCATTGTATGTTGTATGGCTTGGGATGAGGTAAATAAGTCAAATTCAGCTTGGCACATAACTCCTTACTTGCAAGATTTCTGCAGCTACCTCCGTCAATGATGACCTTGCAAGCTTTGTTAGGGCCAACGAGTGCTTTGGTTTGGAAAAAGTTGCAGCGCTGAGAGTCAACAATAGGCTGCACACTAAGTATACGTGGAGAGACCACTATGGTAGGCACATGCACAGGGAAGGCACACATATCATCCTCACTGTCATAACCATTGTCGCCATGAGAATCAACATCATCTCCACTCTCATACTCCCCTTGTTCATTGACAAACATCACCTTGCGGTTTGGACAATCTCTCTTGTAGTGTCCTCTTCCTCCAAAAGTATGGCACTCCACATCGTGCATACGCGCAGTCGACATATTGGAACCCGAGCTAGCAGCAGGAGCAGCGGGCTTCCGAGCATTGGAACCATAAGAATACATGGGAGCAGGATTGGCCAATGGTGAAGGGTGGCTAGCAGCCACTGCAGGTGGCGCCTTAGGTGGTGGTGGTGTAGACCTGGCTGCAAACTTGAGAACGACAATCCTTGATGAACACAAGAACCTCCGCGACAATATCAATACGATCGATAACATGGCATAGCCGTCCCTGGAGGGATGCTCACCAAGCAACTCACACAATAGTTTAAGACTAAACAACTCAATTTCAAGCTAACTCTAATTCTAGACTGACTGACTCTTTATATAGCCGGTTGGATAGACCCAAACTGACAACTGGATACAATACGGACTCTAGCAGATACGTCCGGAACGGACGAAACCTCATAGGCCGGACTCTCCGGTGTAGATGGGCCGGACACTCCGGTAGGCCGGACATTCTGGCTTGCTTCAGACGGACACTCCGGTATTCATAGTCATCTTCGCGTCCTTCTTGATGATCTCCCTTGCGCCTGCCTCCCTCTCCTCCCTCGCGCATATCATGCCCATATCATCCTCCCCCCTTCAAGGAGCATTGTCCCCAACACGTGAGGGTCTTCTCGAAAGGGTGGCATGATCTCAACAAAATCATCACACGGCTTTGTCATCTTCAAGTCTTGCTTTCCTTCCACTCTGCAATCTCCCTCTCGGTGTGCTTGACTTGAAATAGCCCTTGGTGCCTACACCTCCTTGCATCTCCATATGAGCTTTGACCTAGGCGCCACCATCTTCTTCTTCTCAACTCTTGTTGGAACTCGTGGTTACTGAACATGGACCTTCTTTGCATGACCTGGCATAAGATGAGTAATGCCTAGACCACACAACTGACGAACATGTCCATCCTTGCCTCGCACAACTGTCCCAACAAAATGCCTCATAGGTGTGTTAACAAAACTGCTCTTGTTACCCCGCTGCACCACATGCACTGGAACATCAGTAGCACAAATATCATCCGTCTGAACCCCTGTGTCAACACAAAAACCTTCTAAACACATGTTGTAACATCCTTCTTCTTAGCAATAAGAGGATGCACTTCAACTGGCTTGTCACTAACAAGTTCCACTGGCTTGTCATCTACAGGCGTAGCTGAAGCAATATCAACATTGTGGCACTGTGCATCATGCTCTCCATCATGCACCTTAGCTAGCGCAGATTTTGGCTTGGCCATGCACACCTTCTCCTTATGTACCACCGGCTCTACATCAGACTTTATGTGATCATCCTGTACTGGCTTCAAAGTCTGATGTTTGCCACCATGCACACAATAATATGTATTTTCTCTTCCAGCATGTGTAGCATTGTGATCATACTGCCATGGATGACCAAGTAACAACCCACATACCTCCAATGGCAACACATCGCACTCAATCTCATCAACAAAATCACCAACTCTAAATGGCACACGCACCTTGTGAGTAATCTTCATCATACCACAAATGTTCACCCAATCAACATGCCTCGGTTCTAGAATATGCCATTTGGATAAACCCAAAGCTTCCACAACTGCCTTTCTAATGCCATTACAATAGCTACCACTTTCAATCATCAACTTGCATGCTTTGCCCTTGATCATGCAATGCGCCTGAAATAAATTCCATCGCTGGCCTCTATCCGCCGTCATACAAGTCTCATATTGTACTCTCTTGAGTTGCATATTCATCCCACTCAATGGTACAACATCTTCCACTGTAGTTGCAGTGCACATAACAACCTTGTCAACATCAGGTTGCTTCTCTTTTAGAAAATTTTGGCACTGCCACACTGACCGGTTGCATTGGAACAACTGCTGGAGCCTCCTTTACATGAGATGGAATAGAAATAACTACAACCTTGGGCGATTGCTGGACTGTCTTCACGGGCTTGGTACAAAATACCTTACGACGAGGAGACATAAAACAGCCACGCAAAAAATTACTGAAGTACTTCCAAGTTGCATCAACAATATCCTTCTCACACATCTCCTTATCCCACCAATGAGCTATCTCCTCATCCACACGTCGTAATGAAGATCACCACGCCTCAAACCTGAGCATGACAATCCTTGATGAACACAAGAACCTCCGCGACAATATCAATACGATCAATAACACGACATCATTGTCCTCGGAGGGATGCTCACCAAGCAACTCACACAACAGTTTAAGACTAAACAACTCAATTTCAAGATAACCCTAATTATAGACTTACTAACTCTTTATATAGCAAGTTGGACAGACCCAAACCAACAACTGGATACAATACGGACTCTAGCAGATACGTCTAGATCAGACGAAACCTCATAGGCCGGACACTCTGGTGCAGATGGGCCAGACACTCCGGTAGGCCAGACATTCTGGCTTGCTTCGGTCGGACACTCCGGTCTTCATAGTCATCTTTGCGTCCTTCTCGATGATCTCCCTTGCGCCTGCCAAAATAAACAACCACAAAATGACCAATAAATTCTCTCAAAACATGATTCCTTAATCTCATGAAAGTACTAGGTGCATTAGTAAGACCAAATGGCAGAACTAACCACTCATACAAACCAAATTTTGTTTATAAATTAGATTTCCATTCATCCCCTTCTTTCATCCTAATTTGATGATAATCACTACGCAAATCAATCTTAGAGAAAATAGCAGCACCACTTAATTCATCTAGCATATCCTCTAAGCATGGAATAGGATGACGATATCTAATAGTGATGTTATTAATAGCTCTACAATCTACACACATGTGCCATGTACCATGTTTCTTAGGCACTAAAGTAACAGGAACATCACAAGGGCTAAGAGAAACACTAATGTACCCTTTATCCAACAATGCCTGTACTTGTTTCTGTATCTCCTTTGTTTCTTCAGGGTTGATCCTGTAGGGTGAATGGTTTGGTAATGTGGCGCCAGGGATCAAGTCAATTTGATGCTCAATTCCACACAATGGAGGCAATCCTGCTGGTACATCTTCTGGAAACACATCGCCAAAATCCTTCAAAACAGTAGATACACCAAGAGAAATAGGGGTCATGTCGTTAGAAACCAATACCTCGCCCTTATACATGAGCACAAGTGGCATGGCTGTAGGATCCTCACGAAATTCTCTCATATCTTCCTTGGTGGCTAATATCATTAGACTAGGCACTCTCTCACTTTTTGTTATATCACTCTTTTTGGGATCTATTACATCATGTACAGCTGCAACACTATCTCGCCTATCTAGAGGTGCTTCCTTCAAGTTCACTTCTATCTTCTAACGAGACTCATTCATAATCTGTTGTGGTGTCATTGGCTGCAAATTAATCTTCTTGCCCTTGAACTCCAAGTGATATGTATTGGCATGCCCATTGTGTTGCACATGGCGATCATAAAGCCAAGGCCGACCCAATAAGAGATGGCAAACAGTCATAGGAACCACATCAAAGTCAATAGAATCCTTTTATGGCCCTATCTCAAAATTCACATGTACCATATGGTTTACCTTCATCTCACCATTGTCACTCAACCATTGTATATAGTATGTCTTGGGATGAGGTAAATAAGCCAAATTCAGCTTGGCACATAACTCCTTACTTTCAAGATTTCTGCAGCTACCTCCATCAATGATTACCTTGCAAGATTTGTTAGGGCCAACGAGTGCTTTGGTTTGGAACAAGTTGCAGCACTGAGAGTCAACAATAGGCTACACACTAAGTATACATGGAGAGACCACTATGGTAGGCGCATGCTCCGGGAAGGCATCCATATCGTCCTCGCTGTCATAACCATCGTCGCCATGAGAATCAACATCATCTCCACTCTCATACTGTCCTTGTTCATTGACAAACATCACCTTGCGGTTTGGACAATCTCTCTTGTAGTATCCTCTTCCTCCACAAGTATGGTACTCCACATCGCTCGTATGTGCAGTTCACATATTGGAACCCGAGCTAGCAGCAGGAGCAGTGGGCTTCCGAGCATTGGAACAATAAGAAGACGTGGGAGAAGGCTTGGCCGATGGTGAAGGGTGGCTAGCAGCCGCTGCAGGTGGCGCCGTAGGTGGTGGTGGTGTAGACATGGCCGCAAAACGACTGGTAGACGGAAACCTCGCACATGACTTAGCTTCTTCAGCTAACTGTGATTCGGCCTCTCTAGCATGGTGCAATATTTCATTCATAGTCTCGTACTTGTGATGATGAACAATTCTCTTGATTGGTAGCTTCAAATTGTTGAGAAATCGCTGCATAGTCATCTCAAGGGATTCACAAACTCTAGCACATTGCATAAGCATCTCCATCTCCATGTAATACTCATCAACTGACATGGTTCCTTGCCTCAATTGTGTCAACTTATCAAAAACTATGTGCAAGTAGTTGGTGGGTACAAAAGGGTCCTTCATAATGCGCTTCATCTCGCGCCAATCCATCACAGGAAGTTCATTGTCCTCCCTTTTATTCTACAAAATAGCATCCCACCAGCACAAAGCATATCCATCAAACTCTGACGCTACAAGCTTGACCTTCTTGTCTTCTTGATAGTCAAACAATCGCCAGAGCTTCTCAATCTTCAACTCCCATGTAAGGTAATCTTCGGGATCAAGTGGACCATCAAACTTGGGAATCGAGAATTTTGGCTTGCCCAAACCATCATCAGCAGCTTGGTTTGGAACACGTTGAGCACGTCCAAGAGGAGCAAAACCGCGAGCATACACAGGTGCAGCAGCAGGCGCGGGCGCAGGGGGATTGGCACGTCCCCTGCCAAGATGTGGTGCAGCACCAGCCACACTACCTTCATCCTCGTCATCAAAAACATCATCATGTGGGTGTTCCTGCCGTTGCTGAATTGCTACTGTTGAGGCATCAATAGAACGTTGCAAAGATGCAACATTAGAATTGAGTGTGGTCACTTGTTTTTGAATGTTAGTGACTGCACCGACATTCTGGTCCATGGCCACTTGCACGTCCAGGATGTTCTTGTCAATGGCATCTGTCGTGTGAGTAAACACACGTGTCAAGTGAGATTTCAACGCCTCATATTCGTGCCAAGTAAAAAGTTCCTCATCCTTCTTTTTCTGCGAGACAACATCATCATCACTAAAAGACATGATTAGTAGGTTAGTGCAAAAATCAAAATCTGCTTGGTGGCACACTCACAACTCACTCACAACTGACAAGAAAGCGGATCTTACCGTTCCAAAGTGAATAGAGATGCTTTACCAAAATGAAATCAAAGATTGATGCACCGAAGTGATGAAGTGAATATCGAGGGTATAGAGAACGATCACAGGGCAAACAGGTTATTTATGGTGGAGCTCTAGGTATGGTATCCTAACAACACCGCAAACAAGTCCTAGTGTCGATCGTATAAAAACCCAAGAAACACACACGGTGGAGATAAACGTGGCAAAGCAACTTATGAAAAGGAAATATTGCAATGCACAAGAGAGACACTAGTAAAACATCAAAGTAAATAGGCACAAGATTGCTCAATCTACAAGTGCTATGATCAACTAGGCCTCCAATAATGCACACTTTGATATCTATTTTTGTCACGCTTGTTGCTCTTTTCTTCTTTTTTTATACTGATTCTCTTTTCTTTTCTCTTTTTTTAGATTTTTCAACTATATGACTCAATGCAAAAGAGTGCAGTAACTTATAACAAAACTTGGCTGGATAATCCAGTGGAATCCTTCTGGATACTCCGGTTGGGCCGGATACTCCGGTGTGTGTCGGCCGGATAGTCAAGTTTTTGCCTGTCGAAAATTTCTACACTTTGAAACCCTAATGAGCATCCTGTTGGAGCAAATAAACTAGTCTCGTGGGTACGTTCCTAGGCATGGATGCTATAGATAAGTTGTGTCTATGGTATGCAAACAAAGGTACGCTATATGGACTCGGACAAACGATGAAACTTGCAGAAAACGGTGATGGTGGACACGGTGGAAAACAAGATCAAACCCTAAACCGAAACACAAACAAAAACTAGACTCCTACAAGGAAACCTGTAGATCGGATCTACGAGAAGATACAATCAGCAACTAAAACTCAAAAATGATGCAATCTAGTCTATGGCAAATCTTTTTGTGAGGCTTTTTCTGTATAGGACTAAAAATACGAACTAATCTATGGATGGATTTGTGGATGCTCACCGATTAACTGAGGAAATCTGATACCAAGATGATATAGGGTGGCCCGATCTTCTCAATAAGCACTTGTCGATGATGATAATGGTGGATAGATAAATAGCCTGTAGCTATGAACTCTCTCGCTCGAACCCTGATGCCAATGCAACAGCTCTCGAACCCTGTGGGATATTCACAACACCACGCTCTTGCGCACGTAGCCGTCGACCATGAACGGTAGTTTGCAATCTACTAATTCTCAGTGGAACAATAGATCACACTCAATTGCAGTAGTATAATTCAATCACAGGATAATTCTAGAGGTTCTTTGAAAGAAACAACTCCAAAATAGTTTAAACATGGTCTAAACCCTAACTAGGGGTCGTCCCAGAGCTTATAAGGATGGCTGGGGCGGACAAAAATTGAAACTAAATGTGTACGACTCAAACTGATACAAACCGACTCGGACCAGATTCGGTCGGCGGGCAGACACTCCGGTCGATATCGGCCAGACAGTCTGGTCAGGCCCGACACTCCGGGTAGAGTGTGTCAGACAGTCCGGTCTAGCCGGAAACTACAAAGTTTCCAGGTGGTGTCTGGGTAGTGTCCGAACTAGCACACAGAATGTCCGCGCCAGTTCGTCTCTCGGGCAGGCCGGACAATCCGGGTGGACTCGGCCAAACACTCCGGTCGTGGTAGATCTTTTTGGCACCATCTTGATGATCTTCTCTTGCGCCTTCCTCCCGCTCCTCCCTCGCGCATCCTTGGGCGATCATCATGTTGTGCCTCTCTTGTAGCCCTTCTCCTCCTCGCGCCATGCTTGTTTCTCCAACGAACCTGATCATACATAAATGCATAGACTTAGGCAGTATAAAGTTCTCATCAATTAAAGTACCAGATTTGTTTAGGAGTGAATTCACCTATTGTTTGAGTAGCTTAGCATGAGCTCTTGTAATGGGTCCAATTCTAATCTCATTGGACTAATCCTTCCTTGCAACAGCTGGATCATCTTCAGTAGTCATTGGGGTAGGTGTAATTCTAGGGATGTCCTCATCACTAAGCCAAAATCTGCACTAGCTAAGGTGTCGGATGGAGAGCATGATGCACAGTGCTACAATATTGATATTGCTTCAGCTACGCCTGTAGATGACAAGCCAGTGGAACTTGTTAGTGACAAGCCAGTTGAAGTGCATCCTCTTATTGCTGAGAGGAAGGATGTTGCAGCATGTGTTCAGAAGGTTGTTTGTGTTGACATAGGTGTTTAGACGGATGATATTTGTGCTCCTGATGTTCGAGTGCACGTGGTGCAGTGGGGTAACAAGAGCAGTTTTGCTAACACACCTGTGAGGCATTTTGTTGGGATAGTTGTGCGAATGTATAGAGGCAAGGATGGACATGTTCGTCAGTTGTGTGCTCTAGGCATTACTCATCTTATGCCAGGTCGTGCAAAGAAGGTCCATGTTTAGCAACTACGAGTTCCAACAAGAGTTGAGAAGAAGAAGGGGGTGGCGCCTAGGTTAAAGTTCGTATGGAGACGCAAGGAGGTGCAGGCGCCAAGGGCTATTTCAAGTCAAGAACGCCGATAGGGAGGTAGCGGAGTGGAAGGAAATCAAGACTTGAAGATGACAAAGTCGTGTGATGATTTTGTTGATATCACACCACCCTTTCGAGAAGACCCTCACGCGTTGGGGACAATGCTCCTTGAAGGGGGAGGCTGACATGGGCACGATATGCGGGAGGGATATAAGATTTACGATCAGGTAGTTTGGGACTACTCGGATACAACCGAGTCCCAGATTTCACGTATATATATATATATATATATATATATGGGAACTTTGCGGTGCAAGCAATACAAGGGAGAATCGGAGAGATTATGTCTAGTACGTAACAGCATAGGTACGTACAGGTAGATCCGACGTTGATACAAAAACGTGTACAACCCGTCTCAACTATTATCGCTAACACCCTCCCTTAATCACAACTTCGACAAGTTGAGATTATGTTTGAACTCCTCGAAACTCCGAACGGGTAGAGGCTTCGTGAAGCCATCGGTGACTTGATCTTTCGAAGGAATAAACCGAATTTCACATTGCTTGTTCAGAATTCTCTCTCTAACAAAATGAAAATCGATCTCAATGTGTTTTGCTCGTGCATGAAAGACTGGATTGGCTAATAGATACGTTGTTCCCAAATTATCACACCATAGACACGGTATTTGTCTTGTCTTGACTCCAAGTTCAACAAGTAACGATTGTATCCAAATTATTTCAGCTATTGCATTGGCCATAGATTTATATTCTGCTTCTGTACTTGATCTAGAAACTGTTGCTTGCTTTTTAGCACTCCATGAGATAGATTTGGACCAAAGAAAACAGCAAACCCTCCCATTGATCGACGATCATCAACACATCCTGCCCAGTCTGCAGCTGATGAGGCACTAACCAATGTAGACTCATATGGCATAAATGTGAGTCCAACACTAATTGTCTCCTTGACGTATCTCATGATGCGTTTAGCTGTTGTCCAATGCATAGTCGTGGGAGCATGCAAGTATTGACAAACTTTATTAACTGCATAGGAAATATCTGGTCTTGTGAGAGTTAAACATTGTAAGGCACCTACCATACTCCTGTAACTGGTGCTATCATCAGGGCCTAATAATTCTCCTTGTGCTATAATTTTTTCTGAGGATGACAAAGGTGTAGATGAACCTTTATAGTTTGTCATACCAACACGAGCAAGAACATCTTGAGCATTCTTAGCTTGGCTTAATACAAGTCCGTCACTAACTTTCTGAACTTCAATCCCTAGAAAGAAGTGAAGATCACCAAGGTCCTTCAAAGCAAACTCCTTGCTTAAATCTCTCAAGAGAGCATCCGTCGCAGCTTGTGAAGAGCTAGCAACTATGATATCATCAACATATATAAGCATATAAATTATGATATTGGACTTGTGATAGATAAACAATGATGTATCGGACTTCGAAGCAACAAAACCAAATCTGATTAGTTGAGCACTTAAACGAGAGTACCAAGCTCGAGGTGCTTGCTTTAGTCCGTAAAGCGCCTTGTCCAACTTGTAAACATAGTTCGGCCTTTTTCTATCTTCATAACCAGGTGGTTATTTCATATAGACCTCCTCTTCTAGAACACCATGAAGAAACGCGTTCTTGACGTCTAATTGTCGCATACTCCATCCCCTTGAAACAGAAATTGCCAGAACAAGCCGAACAGCTGTAATCTTCACAACAGGACTAAAAGTGTCCTCATAGTCTATCCCATATCGTTGCTTGAAACCTTTGACTATGAGCCTAGCCTTATACCTATCAATAGATCCATCTGCCTTCCTTTTGATTTTATAAATCCATCGACAATCAATGATATTTGAACCACGCCATGGCGGAACTAACCTCCATGTTGTATTTTTCATAAGGGCATCATATTCATTATCCATGGCTATTTTCCACTTGTCATGTGCTAGAGCGGTCTGCAGATCAGCTGGTTCTTCTGAAGATGCTGACAAACACCAACGGACAGTGCCATCTGTATACGTTTTTGGATTAACTATTCCTTTAGATGCTCTTGTGACTGGTCGAGTGGTAGAAGGCACACGTTGTTGTACAGAGCCAGAAGGAGCAGCAAATCCTGGGTTGTTGTTTCCTGTACTATTATCACCAATGGTAGGAGAAGTCCCTATCGATGGTTCCACACCAGATCCCGTGGCCTCGTGTGTGGACAACTGAGTGGTGCGCGGTGAGGCTCCAGAGCTGGCTGCCACAGACGATCCGCCTGGGCACCATGTTGTATGCAAGAAACCGCGTGACTCGCCTGATTGATCAGCACCGTGCGGAGAAAAACGGCCCGCGTCAGTACCAGTACCAGTACCGTATGGAGACGCGGTCGGACCGAATTGCGTCGGATCGGAGCTATATCCTGCCGATACCGATGGCGACCAATCAACCTTATGTTCCGTATTTTCGTCTCCTTGCATTGATATTTCATGAGAGCTGTTTGAGCAATTTTGACTACCATTTTCTCTCAAATGTTTGACAGTATTCTGTTCTGGAACCTGCACAACGGTAGTAGGACTAGATATGGGGTTAGTAGCAGGGATATTAGTCATAGTTGACTCATCAATAAATACGTCCCCTTGTTCAAAATCACGAAGGGAGGAATCAAGTAAGAGAATCTCCTGCCTAATAAGAGCACTAGCATTGGGATGGAGTGAGGCAAACGGGAAAACAGTCTCATCAAAGACAACATCCCGAGAGATATAGATACAGCCACTGGAAACCTCTAGGCATTTAACACCTTTATGGCGAGGACTATACCCCAGAAACACACATTGTTTGGAATGGAAAGCAAGTTTTCTATTATTGTAAGGACGCAAGTTAGGCCAACAAGCACAACCAAACACACCCAAAGAATTATAATCAGGCCGAGTACCTAAGAGGCGATGGACAGGGGTATCATTGTTGATTACTTTGCTTGGAAGCATATTAATAAGATATGTGGCGTAAGGAACGCTTCATCCCAGAATTTAAGGGGCATATGTGCATGAGCAAGCAGAGCTAGTCCTACCTCAACAATATGACGATGTTTTCTTTCAGCTGAACGGTTTTGTTGATGCGCATGAGGGAAAGAAACATGATGAGAGATGCCTTGTGTCTGGAATAAAGAGTTAAGTTTCACATATTCACCTCCCCAATTAGATTGGACTGTAAGAATTTTTCTATCAAGCTTACGTTCAACAAGTTTTTGAAAGTTCACAAAGGCAGAAAAGGCATCGAATTTTTCATGAGCAAATATATCTATGTGAACTTGCTATAATCATCAATAAAGCTTATATAATAATCATGACGTCCAACAGAAGTGGGAGCAGGGCCCCAAACATCAGAGAACACTAATTGTAGGGGAGCTATGGAAACACTAGTAGACACTAGATAAGGAAGTTGATGACTCTTAGCCTGCTGACAAGAATCACAAACTGACTCTATACTAAGATCCTTGATAAAAGGAAGTTTATTTTTGCTAATGATTTGACTAACAATAGAAAGAGACGGATTACCAAGACGACTATGCCACTTCGCTTGAGAAGGCTTGGTGGCGACAAAGGCTTGCTTCGGAGTGATTGAAGAGGACACCGTCGATGATATAAGTGGGTAAAGACCTCCAACGCATCTTCCTCTATGAATTATTTTCCGCGTGACCTGATCCTTTATCATGAAGAAGAAAGGATGAAATTCTATGAAGGCACTATTATCAAGTGTAAAACAATGAACAGAGAGAAAATTCTTCGATGCGTTGGGAACATGCAAGATATTACGAAGATGGAAATTCTGAACAGGGGTACGATATATTGAATGACCAACATGGGAGATATCCATACCTTGCCCACTGGCAGTGTTGACCTTGTCATGTCCTTTATACCTATCACGAACTGTCAAATTGTTGAGCTCACTCGTGATGTGATGTGTAGCCCCATTATTTGGGTACTAGTTGGTGTCCACACCATAGGAGGCAACATTTCCCTCCTTGTCTCCATAATCATCATCATTGTCTTGGAACCGGTACCAGCAATCTTTGGTGGGGTGTCCCTCCCTATTCTAGATCTGGAAAGTGACATCCACCCATTGGGTGGTGCGACGGCGACCACGACCCCCACCAGAAGGCACGAGGCCACCACCGCGGCCTTGGCGCTGCTGTGAGGAGTCATCGTGGAGGTTGTCATGGCGGTTGTCACAACGGTCATGGTCGCCACGTTGCTGGTTGTAATTGGGGCGAAAAGGGCGGCCACGGGAGGACAAGTTAGCCGAGGTTTCAAACCCATTGCTAGCCTCATTTAGCAACATCTCATTGTGTTCGTCGTATGCATGAATCTGCGAGTAGAGGGATAGAAGGGTGATTGTGGTGGAAACCACTCTGATGGCAGCAACAAGTGAGTTGTAGCCCGCTCCAAGTCCGGCCAGGATGAAGGATATGTGCTCCTTGTCTGTTATGGGGAACCTGCAGCGGCAAGTTCATCGGCAATTCCCTGCATCTTTATGAGGAAGGCGCCAATATTCATGTTGAGTTTCTTCGTTGTGGCATCCCGCTAAAACCACTACTAGAAAATCGTTGTGTTTTTGTGCATTGCATCATCATGACCGCATGCTCATGTCATCATGCCACATTGCATTTGAGCATCGTCATCATCATGCATGGTTTGTTTAAAAACTATTTTCGAAAAGTCTGGTTTTGTTTTCTAAACGCCCCGTCTTTATTTCAAATCAAAACTCCGGTCTTTTCCGGATAGTTTTATTTGTCTAAAATTATTTACAAAGGCCTATTTTAAAATAAAAATAAAAGTTTAAGTTGTTTTTTTGGAGGCAGCCAGCCAGGCCCAAAGCCCAGCCGGCCACCTCCTTCCTAGCCTAAACCCTAACCCCACCTACTCCCTCCACCAGCCGCCACACCCCTCTCCCTACCGCCCTGCCACACACACACGCAGCTAACATGCACACACACGCCACACACGCACCCCACGCGCCAATCTCTCCCAGCCACCTCCCACCTCACCCCTCGCCATCTCCCCTCACCACCATCTCCCCGCCTCCCACACCACACCACACCCCACACTTCAACGCACCCGACCCACATCTCGCAAGCGGACACGGGCCAGGCCCCATCGCCACCTGCCACCTACCCTAGCCCCACACTCATGCGCGCAGTGCATGCTCCCACCAACCCACGTCCCACGATTCCCCACCTGCGCGCCCCTCCCCAGGTCACCTACCCCGTGCCGATAACTCCCTCCTCAGGATCTCCGCCGGCCCCTGGCCCACCACTCCCGCTCGTCCTCCACGCCCGCCTCTGCTCTCCACCGCCGCCCCGCGAATTCCTCTCCGCTGGCCGCCCTGCAGCGCGCGCCCCTCCCCGAGCCCCACGAGCTCCGCCGCCGCTGGCCTCGGTCCCCATCGACAGGAGCTCCCGCCGCCGCGGTTCGTCCTCGCCGCCAATCTCCTAACCTCGCGCCCTCAACCTCGATCCCCACTCCACGTACTCCGCCGCCCCTCGGCCTCCATCACCTCCGGTAGCTGCACGTCCCGCGGCCCGGCGCGGCCCTCTCCCTGTCCGTCGCGTCGAGCGGCTCCCCGAGCCGACAGCTCTTGCGCCCGACACCGCGGCCCCATCTCTGCACCGGACCCCGTCGCCCATCGCCCCTTCTAGCCGCCACCAGGACCGGCGTCCTCGCCAGCGAGCTCGCCAAGGTCACCGCCGCCTCTTCCTCTTGCTCTGTGTCAGCGTATCCGTCCGCCTGCAGGAGCCCCTCCCTCGACCCCGCAGCACGCCATGGCCGCTCCTTGCGAGCTCCAAGGCCGTCCTCCACCGCGCGGCGCCCCCAAGCACGTCTGACCCGCAAGGCTGGTGTGGTGACGTTGTGTGGCTCAAGATCTTCCAACGACAACTTGACCAAGTGACTAGCGATGGTACCTCCTATATGTCTTCCGGCCACATCCCTAAGATCTCCGGCCCTCGAAGGAGGAATATGAGGTACATGGTACCAGGCAGGCTCGTCAATGATCACCGACGCTGCTTTTCGAGAACTTCATGGTACATCAAGGACTTTGTCATGAAAACCTAAACTAGCGATGGGAACCTCAAGTTCTACTGCTCGGACCCGAAGATGCCTACAAGGAACACCAAGAACGCCTTCATGGACCCGAAGACCGATCCAGAGTGCCAAGGCCTTCGACATGGAACCGACAAGATCTCCTTCCTGGAATATCAAGATCTTCCGGCGCCGAGACCCAAGACCGACACCGTCACCCGAGGACTACGACAAGATCGTCACAACCTGCCAAGTTCGCCTACCCGGACACCGTGCGACAAGATCTACTTCACGGATCCGAAGACCCCGGTACCCGATCCACTCAAGTTCGCCATCGACGGCAAGATCGATCGTTTGGAATCCAAGTTCTCCGTCACGACACGACAAGCTCTCCATCTTGTATTCGAACCTCGCCGTTCTTGTCAAACCCTAAGGCCGAACCCGTCGAACCCCCGGAACCTAAGATCTCCTGAACCCAGATGTGTGAACCTTTTCCCGAGCCCCTATTTTATAAATGCTATATATAAAACTATCGCATAATAAATTGTTCATGCATGCATACTTGTCTGTGGTTTGGGGGAATTATGCCGATTCACCTCATAATTAAATATGGAGTCTATATGCGGAATACTTCTGTCTTATTCCGGACTCCATTTAATTTGTGTAGTGAACCGATGCCCTGTTTCGCCTTGTTAATACAACATTTAAATTGCGGGGTAGATAAATAACTTGAACCATATAACTAATTGTCAGGATCCCGGTTCCGCTTAATACTGCCTAATTGCACCGCACTTTAGCCATGCCATGCATCATACCATGAACATGCCGATTCTTCTGCCGTAGCATTAAATATTGCATCCGGTGTTTCTTCTAGTGTTTGCTTCTTCGCGGACTAGGCCGATGAGTGTATGCGAGTATCGACAAGTTCTCTGGATGAATCTCCGGTAGTGTTTCCCAGGCGAGCATCTCTCTCCCTTCTACCTATTTTGCATTTATAGTCTTTATTTCCTCCTATTGATCTATTGCTATCCGTGTCGCGATGCTTTAGTTTCCGTGCACCAGTTATATCCCGTGCAGCCTCTATATTGCCATGGACACCTCCTAATACCTGTTGTTTGGTAGATAGCTGGCCTTGCGAGTCGTAGTTGCTTGCTCAGGTGCGATCTCATGTTGTCGAGTACCACAGTTGTTGGAATGTTGGCAGATGTTTATGGTGGAGATGATCATGTCTTTAATTACAACTATTAAATTGTTGTGATAACTAATGAAAGTGGCACCGGTGGGCTATATGCGCTATTTGGTTTTTCATGCCCACTTGTGTCCCGTAGGCCCCGAGTACTTGATAACTGTTCCTTGACTATTCGCACTATCCACATCCGGGAGACCCTATGGGATCCCTCCTGAGCCAGAGCTTGATTCATTTCTATTTCTTGGGGCCACAAACTAGTTTGGGGTTTTATTACTATCCTGTACTTATGCCATGTTTTACTGCTTTATTTACGATTGTGCGTGGAGCACCTGTACTGTTTTGGATGCAGAGTGTTTTCGCGGTATCGACAAGCCCAGTCACACTTTCGGGTTCCTAGTCGTTTACAGCCATTGGCGCAAACCTTGGGTCCGTCTCGGAGCCAGCCAACTTCGTTGCGGGTAGCTTAATGGGGTGCCCTGAAATATTTATGAATCATGTGATTGCTTTGTCGTGAAAGCCTTGTTGGGTTTTGAGTTGGTTTTTCCGAGGTTGATCGAGTGTGTTGCTATTTGTGCACCGCAGGTAAAACTTTCGAAAGCCGTGTCCGGTTATGGACGACTCGAACACGATATCTTGATCATAGACAAGCATAACTAAAGTAGTGCTATAAATTTGACTTAATATGTGACTAGTAATCAGATTCAAATACAATGGAATGGATATTAAAAATGCCAACAACTGGTGGAGCTGGGGTTCCTTGTGTCTTGTTATATCTGCCTAGTAAGTATTGCAACTCCAATGGAATGTGATAAAAGTGCCAAAAACTACTGGGTTTTGGGATTCCTCGGGACAATTATATCTGACTAGTAAATGTTCCAACTACAACGGAATGTTAACTAAAACTGCCCACTACTTAAGCTATCAGGATGACTCATGCTATTTATATCTGACTAGTAAGTGCTTCAACTATAATGGAATGGATAAAACTGCCAACTGTGTGAGTTCCTCGGTTTGACTTCCTTGTTTGGTCTCGAGGGGGAATACCAGGATGGGTGTGTTTGGTGTTACTATCAGGTTGGATCCGGATAGGTCTTTCTTATCCCTCTCTAATAGCCGCCAGTTTTACTGAGTCTCTATAGGTTGTTTAGTCTTCTGCTGCCGCTTGATCCACCATACCTATGTAGGCGAGAGCCGAATTCTAGCGCCATGTATTGGCCTCGATCTGGCTCCTCTTTTTCCTTTGCCCTTTGTCGGCACCCCTTTTGTTTTAGCAGGTTTGAGATCGACGTCGTTAGCAGGGTTACCCTTCCGGCTTGGCCTAGGAAGGGTTATGGACGCCATTGGTTATTCTTCAGGGCTCTTAGCCCCATTTGCATCTTGTCCGTAGTCGGACGCTCTATCATTTTCAAGGTGATTTGAATCTTGGTATAGTATATATGTATTCTTGACTCATGGAGTCGTTGTTGTATATATCATTTATGTGGGTCCCATCGAGGACTGTTGTGTAATGGTATTACTTCGTTTTCCACCCGCACGAAAGTGCCTGGTGGGCATCCTTGAATCAATTCTATGCGGGTTTGGCGGAAAGGGCTAAAACTTGCATAGGGCCGATTCGAGGGTGTTACATTCGTGTTCACTAAAGCAATTCGGAGGTTCGTGACCTTTGCTTGATTCTGAGAAGCGAACATATCTTATATTGCCTGCCATACCGCAGCACTGTGCTCGAGGCGCTGAACATGCGGAAGGACTTCAGGCGAGAGTGATTGAAGCAGGTAGCCAAGGACAATCTGATCTCGACTGATCCAGTTGTCATAGTCCGGGTTGGGGGCGGTCTTTGCCGCTGTATTGGTGGCCTTGTCCGCTGGCTGCAATTCCAGCGTGAGTGGGGGAGCAGCGTCGGTACCGTCAAGCAGTCCAACAAGGCGAGCTCCTCGGATGGGCGGCAGAACTTGGGCTCTCCACATCGTGTAGTTCCTGCGGGTCAGTTTGTCTGACGGCGGATTGCCAAGGTTGATGACCTGGGCGGTGGAAGTCGACATGGCGGAAGGGGTGAGGGGCGCGGCGACGGCAGGAGCTTTTGGAGCAACAATGGTTACGTGGATGGATCGATCTGGCGATCAGTTTTCGTCGGCAAGAGGCTGGCCTGATACCATATAAGATTTACGATCAGGTAGTTCGGGACTACTTGGATACAACCGAGTCCCAGATTTCACATATATATATGGGCACTTTGCGGTGCAAGCAATACAAGGGAGAATCAGAGAGATTATGTCTAGTACGTAATAGGACAAGTATGTACATGTACATCCGACGTTGATACAAAAACGTGTACAACCCGTCTCAACTATTATCGCTAATAAGGGAGGAGTAGGAGGCAGGCGCAAGGGAGATCATGAAGAAGAAGGAATGTTCAATTCGGACAAACGGAAGTCCTGAAATTGAAACGGACGTGGATTCCTCATACAAACTCCGAATCAAGCAAATAAGCACTTGCTGGATAGATAATTAAAAGATATTTCGAATGAGTAATGCCACGTATCAAGACCCCGGATAATACGGCTCCCACACCCTGGATAATCTGGCCCTACGGAAATCCTGGTATGGACTTCGGGCGTGTTGTCCTGTATGGGGGGCGGATAATCCAGCCCTAAAAGTTTCCATCAGACCCGGATGGATCTGAATGTATCAGACACGTTTTCTTTTCGCGTTTTTCGGACGTTCCAGCAACCATATAAGCCTGGGAATGCCCTCTAGATTAGGGTTAGCTTGAAATTGAGTTGTTTAGTCTAAAATTATTGTGTGATTTGCTTGGTGAGCATCCCTCCGGAGACGGCAATGCCGTGTTATCTATCGTATTGATATTGTCGCGGAGGTTCTTGTGTTCATCAAGGATTGTCGTGTTTTGGTTTGAGGCATGGTGATGTTCTCCATGTTGCTTGCTGGATTGATTCCTCTTCTTCAGGTGACGTTCATCGGCGTTATTGGAAGGATTATTATCCGGGTTACTCATTGTGAAAGATCAGGACAAAACTATAGGATCATCGGCTTGATCCGTATCAACCACCTCCCGTCCTGCTCCCGCATCCAGCGTCGGTTGCCTTTGCTTCCCTGCCTCGAACTTGCCTAGTACCGATTCAGCATCGCCGCTGTCCTCGCGCACCCATCCGCCGCCACGCTTTGCCAGTGATGAGGAAGATAAGAAAGAGGTGAGAACGTGGGATGGTGGGGGTGAGAGAGAGAGGGGGAGGCGCGGGTCGAGACGCTCATATGCGGTACTATGCGAAGATGTCGCATCATCCTCATCACTTTATCAGGGATGGATGATAGAAAGAGGAATTGAAAATGAGAAGGCTCGCGAGGCATGCGATGACACGGTGCATAGCGATTGGCCAGAACCCGGAATCTACAGTAACCGAACAGAAGAATCGCCGAACGGAAAGCGTGGAGCTCTAACATGCAAGAAATGGTCATGCCTTGCAAGAAACGGTCGTATTTTATGTCACTTAAACAATTAACATGTATGTATTCCCGAAACAAAGCAGAACAAGCTGATTTTGGCCCCTCTTAGGCTCTGCAACTGAATTTGCTTTCGAATATATTAGGATATGTCGAGAATACATGAGATGCTTGTGTAAATTGATACATGTTCTATGTTGTTCTAAAAATTTTACATGAGTTAACAAAAATTCCAGTGCCCTTGACTTGGAGCATGCTCTATGATTAATGAACAAGCGGGTTCCATCAACTAAGTGGGTCCAAAAGAAATGTCATAACTTCTATTTTTCATTTTGATGTACATAAATTATCAAACTTGATTACATATTTGATCTTGGTTTTATGTGAAAATTCATGGCAACTTCCAACCATACCTTCTCTTTTAAATTTTATTGAAATAGTGAATAATTTGGAATATATCAAGTATAACTCGTGCATAGAATTAGTATATATGTACTCTGATTGTCTATATTGACTAAACTAATCATTTAATAATCTAGCCACTTATAAGTGTTGAATACAAAGGTGTGCCTTCCCTTGGAGTGCAATCCAAATAGTTGTAGGCATTGATTTTGCGGAAGTCAGACAAGTTTACCATGTGATCTTCATAAGTTAGCTTGTTTTGACATCATTAGTTTTTTTACCGTTGATCATGTAACATGCCAGTTTCTTGTGGTACTAAACTTGGTCTATTGCTCGATGTATTTTTTGTTTGAAGTTTGCTGGATGTACCTGTCGTGGTATTGCCGGTGAGTACGCCATGGAGGGGTCCTCACAGAGCGTGCTTAGAGACATAGGGTAAGGTAGAGAGGTGGCGGGTACGAGGTAACAAGACTTACCCACGTTCAAGTCCCACAACGGTGGCGGAACTCTACTCCTGCTATAAATCACTATAATGGCAATTCGCGGAGTTACACTAGTTAGTTCGCTGTGCGAGGGTGTTGTGAATCATTGTACGTTGTGCCCTAAAGGATCCCATAGGTCCGGCTTATAAAGGCTCCAGAACCTAGGGTTACAGGGAAAGGACCTTGCCGAACAAGTTATAGAGTCCTACACTAATACTAACTAGTATTCGTGTCTTGCACTCCAAGGCTCCGAGTATGTCAGTGACTCCTACATAGCCTTCCTATATTCGGCATGGGCCTCCCTTCTGGTTCCGTCTAACTGGGCCACCCAGCAGGCCATGGGTCATGCTACCAACTGTGGGCCACCCGGGTTAGCCGGATTAGAGACGTGCTATGGTGGTACCCATTTAGAATATCCCCAATAATAGCCCTCGGAGGACTTTGAGATCTTGCGCCGTCTTGCCCTTCAATCTTGAATGCTCCGCCTAGGTGATGCCGGCAATTCGTCAAGAAATATCTCGAAGGTCTCCCAAAGAACCCTATGATGTCTACGCACTTCTATTCTTGTAGACAGTTGTTGGGCCTCCAAGTGCAGAGGTTTGAAGAACAGCAGCAAGTTTTCCCTTAAGTGGATTACCCAAGGTTTATCGAACTCAGGGAGGAAGTGGTCAAAGGTGTCCCCTCTCAAGCAACCCTGCAATCAAGATACAAGAAGTCTCTTGTGTCCCCAACACACCCAATACACTTGTCAGGTGTATAGGTGCACTAGTTCGGCGAAGAGATAGTGAAATACAAGTGGTATGGATATAAGATAACGGTGCCAGAAAATAGTTTGATGGCGTGGAAGAGACTAAAGGCAAACTGAAATAAAGATGGCAGCAATCAAACATGTAATAGATCTAATAGCAAACGGTGTTTCAGTGCTTATAAACAAGGCTTAGGGATCATACTTTCACTAGTGAACACTCTCATATAAATATATTCTTGTTTATGATACTACGCTGAACTACTCTCCGGTTGGACACTCTAATCCATGGTAGGGCTATAACAGCACACCTCAAAGTAAGCCTTTCCCATCTAGATAACCCCACACTGTCACCTTGAGCACTAGATGGTTCAAACAAACACCACAATTTCATAAATACATGCAACTCCAAGTATAACTCATAACAAGTATTTGAAATCTCTAACCTAAGTGCCACCATGGTGTGCACACTGTCAACTTCACACACATGGGGAGAACAGAGATCTATTAAAGCACTTTAGTAGAAAGGTAGATCTATAGATTACAAGCTCATGATCTCAATAATATCATGCATAGAGAGATATGAACACATAGATACTGATAGAATCCTTAGCCTCAAGAGAGAACTACTCCCTCCTCATCATGGGAATCAGCAACGGCGATGGAGATGGTGGTGGAGATCGATGGAGATGGCTCTGGGGGCACTTCCCTGTCCTGGCAGGGTGCCGGAACAGAGACTTTCTATCCCCCGAATCTCCCCTTCGGTGGTGGTGGCGCTGCGGAACTTTTTGTGGCTGGAGGCTTGATGATTTAGGGTTTTTGCATCGGGAGGCATCTTATAGGAGAAGAGGCAAGGTCGGTGGCGGGGCCCACCCACACAGGTGGTGCGAGGCTAGCCACGCCACCATATGGTGTGGCCACCATGTGGCCCCTCTCCGTATCGTCTTCTGGCTCCATGAGTCTTCCGGTAAAATATTGACTTTGGCTTCTGTCCGATCCAATTCCGAGAATATTGATTTTCTGACTTTCCTGGAATCAAAAACAGCAGAAAACAGGCAACTGGCACTATGGCACTTGTTAATAGGTTAGTCCAAGAAAGTGTATAGAAAGTACTCCAAAGTTGGAACAAAACACAAGAAAGTAGATAAAACCAAGCATGGAACATCAAAAATTATGGATACGTTAGCAACGTATCAACATCCCCAAGCTTAACTCCTGCTCGTCCTCAAGTAGGTACGTGATAAAAAGAAAGAATAATTTTTGAGGTGACATGCACCATCATAAACTTGATCAAAGTATTTGTAAAACATTGATAGCTGGGATCATAGTACTTCAATCAAAACATGAAAGACAAAGTTCTAGCAATAAGACAAAGCAACTAAGTTGCAACATGAAAAGGCATAAACAAAAGATTCATGAATAAAAATGCTTTGCAAGACGTTTGTTTGTTTCACATAAAGAAAACATAGCATAGTGGCATTCAGCTTGTCCCTCATAGAGTAGCAAACATAAATGCATAGGACACCTTCAAAGTTCATAAGAGTGACTAGATACAAATAGTTTAAAACAAGCAATATCAAAGCTATGCATCAATCAATGAGTCTTGGGACAATGCACATAGAACTAAGAATGGCCACTATGCTCTCAAAGTAGGTGCATAAAGATAGAAGGTGGAGACTCAACATAAAAGTAAAAGAAAGGCCTTCATAGAAGGAAGTAGGGATTCAAGTCTCATAAAGAGCTTCCAAAAATTATGGTACTTGTTAGCTTTCATCTCTCATTGCCCCTATCATAAGCATCTTGAAGTGATTAAGGTTAAAGTGAACAAACTATGGTGTATATGCTTGACGAAGTATAAGTTGGAAATCTCATGTCCCTTGAATATGAGGGCCGCTCCTCATGCTACTCAAGTTTAGTCACCGGTAAGTTCTTGTCATCGTAAGTACATGTGTATCATAGAGAACCGCCAATGGGGTACCCCTTGCCCGATGATACGGAAGAATCCCCATTTCAAAATGACAAGGCAAGCAGACAACGAGCATCTCAGGAATCTTCTTATTTACCATGGGAATATGGTGATTTTTTCTCTCTTTCCTCTTTTCTCATATCTTTTTTTTCTTTTTTCTCTTTTTTCTCAATATCTGACTCTTTTTTTATAAGAAGAATGCTTCATAGACAGCTCATTATGGTTACGCTGCAGGTTTCCACCATGACAACATGGATTATACCAGCGGCCCATGCGTTTCTCTAACACATATACATAACTCCATGGACTAACAAGCTCCTCTTTCATTTCACACCGACGACATCCATAGACAAAAGAGCATGATATCAACTAGGTACAAAGTACAAGTGCAATGTTGAAAGAGTTGCCCATGACATCATGGTTCTGCTAATCCCCAACAAATAAGTGCAAGCATATACAACATAGACGACACAATGGTTCAAGTTTATTAAGGGCAATAAAAGTAAAGTGTGCCATCAAGTTCGTGAGAGCTTTAATCACTAATTTTCTCATAACAAGTTTAATTCGGAAGGTAGATAAAAACATGAATATACTTGGAATAGCATATGCTAGTAGGTAGGTATGGTGGACTCTTTTGGAATAACTTGGTTTTAGGAGTTGGATGCATGAGTGGAACTCATATTTTGGTTGCGGATGCTAGCAAAAGACTGGGAGCGACCAACTAAAAGAGCAATAATGGCCATAATCATGCAGAGCGACAAAACATCATTGATCAAAGCATAAAGTGATACTACAAGTTGAAAACTAAAGGATCATAAAGGCTATGGCGACTTGGGATAGTCATAACATGGTGTGAGCATGTGCCAAGTCAACCCAAATAAAGCATCAAAGGAGAATACCACAACACTATGCTTTAATATGCTAAAACAATGCATGATTCTTCCAAGGCACACTAAGCAATCTCAATTGTTTATAACAAGTCATGCTACAGCAAACAATACTAAGAAAAAAGCCAAAACAATATCAAGCATGGCATGACAAAGCATAGGCCACAGTCAAAAAACAAGCTCTCTTTACCACTTAAGCATGAACTTTCCTACTCTTTTCCAATCCAAACCAAACTATTTGAAAACCAATGTATGAAAAAAGGGGGTCCAACCAATTTATTCAGCAAACTAAGAAAACCAAGCAAACGAAAAACCAAAACGAAAACGAAAAAGAAGACGCTCCAGGAACAACACAACTGTGCATGAAACAATAAAAATGAAGTGTTTGGAAGAAACCTGGGATTTTTATTGATGAAGAAGGGGATGCCTTGAGCATCCCCAAGCTTTGACGCTTGTACTTCTTGGATATTTCTTGGGGTGACACGCGTGGCATCCCCAATCTTGAGCTTTAGTCCATTCTTCATCTCATTACTCATTCCTTCCACACACCTGAAATTTTTCCTTCATACAAAACTTCACACAATCTTTATTAGCAACATTCTTGCACTCAAGATAATAAGTCTTTAGGTTCAGTTCCAACCCCAATAAAACTTCAATTAAAACACAAGCTACTGTAGCACTTCTCTCAAAAATCTCAATTCCCCAAAAAGAATTCAAAAAGGAATCAACAAGAAGCAAATGCAAATAATGGCAGAAATCTGTCAAAATAGACTAGCAGGTAAAAACCAATTTTTTCGAAGACTTTTTGTTGCTCAAATCGAAAAATGTTGAACTAACTGAAGTTAGATAACAACCTGGGGCAGAAGCACAAAAATTCATGCCTCAAAACGACATACTACACGAATTTTTACAATGAAGCACAAAAAATCTGTTTCGGGACAGCAACTTTTCCAAGCATTACTTCTCTCTCATTAGAGGTTACTCTTGGCACAAAAAGCAAACAAAAAGGATAAGGAGCGGTTATTACTGAGGTAATAACTTACAAGACTCATCTAAAACTTTTGGGTTATCTCCCAATAAGTACTTCTCTTTAACACCTTTAAGTTAGGCATGATAGTTTGAGAAGATGCTCACATAAGAAATATGAATTGAAGTAAAAGAGAGCATCAAGTAGCAAATTCAAAACACATTTAAGTCTAACCCACTTCCTATGCATAGGAATCTTGTAAAGAAACAAGTCATGAAAGCACAAAGCAACAAGCATAGGAAAGCAAAACAAGTGCAACTTCAAAAATTTCAACATAAAGAGGGGAAACTTAATATTATTGAGATACATAAAACCATGTTTCCCTCTCTCATAGTAACTTTCAGTAGCATCATGAATAAAATTAACAATATAACTATCACATTAAACATTCTTATCATGAGCCACATTCATAAAAGAATTAATACTCCCCACATAAACATAGTCATTCTTATTAATTATAGTGGGAGCAAATTCAACAAAATAGCTATTATTATTATTCTCATCACCATAATCATCAAATATTGTAGTCATAATTAATTTCCTCCTCAGTAGTAGGTGGACTAAAAATATCATATTCATCATTGTAATCATCATATATTGGAGGTTTGGTATCATCATAAGCAATAGAATAGCTATCTTCCAAAGCTAGGGAACTAAAAAGACCATTTTCATAAAAACTAGCTTCCCCAAGCTTAGACTTGTCCATAGCATTAGCAATAATGGTGTCCAAAGAATTCATACTAACAACATTGCTATTAGCATGCAAATAAAGTTCCATAGGTTTCTTAATTTTCTCTTCAAATAGTTCATGGCCTAACTCAAGACAAATACTATAGAGCTCTCTAAGTTTTTTGTTGTTTTCCATTAAGCCTAACTAGTGAAAACAAGAAAAAAAAAGACAAAATTGCAGAATCTAAAGGAAATAACTTCGAGCACTCACACCGGAGGATGTGAGTACCTTTTACCTTACCTCCCCGGCAACGGCGCTAGAAAATAGCTTGATGTCTATGCACTTCTATTCTTGTAGACGGTTGTTGGGCCTCCAAGTGCAGAGGTTTGTAGAACAGCAGCAAGTTTTCTCTTAAGTGGATTACCCAAGGTTTATCGAACTCAGGGAGGAAGTGGTCAAAGGTATCCCCTCTAAAGCAACCCTGCAATCAATATACAAGAAGTCTCTTGTGTCCCCAACACACCCAATACACTTGTTAGGTGTATAGGTGCACTAGTTCGGCGAAGAGATAGTGAAATACAAGTGGTATGGATATAAGATAACGGTGCCAGAAAATAGTTTGATGGCGTGGAACAGACTAAAGGCAAACTGAAATAAAGATGGCAGCAAGCAAACATGTAACAGATCTAATAGCAAACGGTGTTTCAGTGCTTAGAAACAAGGCCTAGGGATCATAATTTCAATAGTGAACACTCTCATATAAATATATTATTCTTTATGATACTACGCTGAACTACTCTCCGGTTGGACACTCTAATCCATGGTAGGGCTATAACAGCACACCTCAAAGTAAGCCTTTCCCATCTAGATAACCCCACACTGTCACCTTGAGCACTAGATGGTTCAAACAAACACCACAATTTCATAAAGACATCCAACTCCAAATATAACTCATAACAAGTATTTGAAATCTCTAGCCTAAGTGCCACCATGGTGTGCATACTATCAACTTCACACACATGGGGAGAGCAGACATCTATTAAAGCACTTGAGTAGCAAGGTAGATCTATAGATTACAAGCTCATGATCTCAATAAGATCATGCATAGAGAGAGAGATGAACACATAGCTACCAGTAGAACCCTTAGCCTCGAGAGAGAACTACTCCCTCCTCATCATGGGAATCAGCAACGGTGATGGAGATGGTGGTGGAGATCGATGGAGATGGCTCCGGGGGCACCCCGTCCCGGCAGGGTGCTGGAACAGAGACTTTCTATCCCCCGAATCTCCCCTTCGGTGGCGGCGAGGCTGTGGAACTTTTCGTGGCTGGAGGCTTGATGATTTAGGGTTTTTGCATCGGGAGGCATCTTATAGGCGAAGAGGCAAGGTCGGTGGGTGGCCGGGGGCACACCACACGGTGGCGCGACAGGCTGGCAGCGCCACCATATGGTGTGGCCACCCTGTGGCCCCTCTCCGTCTCGTCTTCTGGCTCCGTGAGTCTTCGGGTAAAATATCGACTTTGGCTTTTATCCGGTCCAATTCCGAAAATATTGATTTTATGACTTTTCTAGAACCAAAAACAGCAGAAAACAGGCAACTAGCACTATGGAACTTGTTAATAGGTTAGTCCAAGAAAGTGTATAGAAAGTACTCCAAAGTTGGAACAAAACACAAGAAAGTAGATAAAACCAAGCATGGAACATCAAAAATTATGGATACGTTAGCAACGTATCACCCTACAGTCATCTCCGTCTTTGTAATGTAGCCGGAGATTCTATTAGTCTTTATTTCCAGAGTCGGTTATTTCCTGTCTTCGATGGAATGTTCAGATGTGACTACTCCACTACAACGGTCAGAAGATGACGTAGGCTGCAGCCTACGCTACCTCAAAACTCACAGAAGCCAGTGATTTAATAACTAGCTATTTTACGCGCAAAATACGAAACGTTAAAGCGGCAAAGACGGAGGACGTGGAGAAATTACCACGCACGCTCATGTCCACGTCGGCAGCACCGTGTCCGTTAGATCTCTCTGCATGAATCTTGATGTCGGGTCTATATATTTTAAATGCGGTTAGAATATTTTGTTTACCCGCATTCTCCCCTGCGTCTTCTTCCTCCTCCAGCCACGTGACTGTTTGAGCTATTCAATGGAAAACCCTAACCAGAGCCTTCTCCCCTCTCCATCTTACTCCACCTACACAATGGCCTCCAGCAGTAGCGCTCCCTCAACAACGGTGAACCCCGAGGCTTCAATGGAGCCATCCCAGGGAGTAACCGTCCCACCGGAGAGGGTCATCGTTCCCGTCTCCGCCGTGGTGGAAACCACCGGCGGTGACCAAAAACGGGCGGTGCTAGACACTACAGAAGAAGATGACGACTCTCACAAGGGAGTATGGAGGGGTTCCGACCTCTCCGCCAAAGATTTGCAAGAGCTCATCACCGAGGGTATCTCCCTGCGATGGAGGGCTTGGTCTGGCGACCGGCGCTGGCCAGCGAGGTGACTCCTTCCCCCCAAGCTAGAGAGAAGGTGTACCTCAAAGCTCAGCTGGTACGTGGTGTAAGCCTGCCAGTCTCCGACTTCTTCCTGGACGTCCTTCGTTACTTTTGGATACTCCCCCACAATCTCTCTCCCAACAGCATCCTCGTACTCAATAATTTCATAGCTTTGTGCGAAGGATACCTAGGAATTAAACCTAGGTTAGATATGTTTATCTATTTCTTTACCATTAAGAGAGAGTCCATGGAATCCAAAGATGAGCTGTGGATATGTGGAACCATCAGCTTTAAGATCCGGCCTAGTCGGTGCTTCTCCAACATCATGGACCATGGGTCTTGCAAGAACTGGCAGTGCACATATTTTTATGGCCTAGACATTCCTCTGCCCAACCGCCAAGACATGTACCCTGACTTTGTTGATGGGGCTGCCGCCGAAGCTCCCACCTGGAGGTCCCAAGCCTCCCTTCCATCCGATAAAGAAGCCAACCGTGTCGTAAGGAGGATTGAATGGCTCGTAGACAGAGGTATGATCATCTTGGATCTAGCCATGTGTTGGTTCACTAGGCGGGTCCAAACTCTGTAGCACCACGTCGAGCCGATGTGCATGTACTCCAAGGATAGAAAAGATCCCATGTGAATTTCATGGGACAACTTCTCAAACGACTCCATCAAGCTCCGACTTAAGGACATGGCTAAGGTGAAAGACAAGAAGTGTGGCTTCAAGATCATCTTTGACATGTTTGAATGTGGCAAGTGCCTAGAGGTAGCTTCGGTTTCCTTTGTTGCTCGTTACATATACTCTAAAGCTTTTCTGTCTTGAAGTCATCGAACTAACATTCCTCTGTCCTACAACTCGCGACCTTGGCAGCAGATCAAATGGCCTCCTAGGTCTATGATCCCAAGCTGAAGGATATCCAGGTGGTGTCTGACGATGATGCCTCCAAGGATCATCTAGATCCGGCAGCGTGAAAGCGGAAGAGCTCCACCTCTGATGTTGCTGCCAAGGGCAAGCAGAAAAAGAAAACAGGGAGTGGAGTCTCCAAAAAATCCACTGCCGCCTAAGAGGCGAAGAAGAAGAAGTCCACTAGCATCCCCTTAGCTAGGTCCTCTGCTATAGTGTAAGTACATTCATTCTCCGACTTTATTTTTCATTGCACCTATTCAATTCATTTACTTATACTATGAACGTTTCAGGAAGAAGTCCGGTGTTGGTTTGAAGTGGACCTCCAAAGATGATGGGGGTTCAAAAACTATTTGCGACACGTTTTCCAACTCGTCTCCCGCTGCTGCTCCCCTAAACCCTTGCCTCCAAGCCTATAACAGGTCCCACTGGGCCTTCATCCCCAGTCATCCTTGAGACCTCCGTCGTGGAGATTGACGTCAATCGAGCGACGAATGTCTCAGGTTCTGCTGGCATGGATATTGCACCTAGTGGCCAGACGACACAGGAGAGTACCTCCTCTAAAATGGCTGAAGCTCCAGCTAAGGATGCTATCGGGAAAGGGAAACAAGCAATGAAGGGAGCAGAGGCGGAGGTGGCCACAGCAACAGACGAGGTGGGAGCCCTTGAGCCATCAACTGCCATTATAACACAATAGGCAGCCAGTGCTTCATCCATGCCTCTGGCTTCGACAACTCCTCTGGCTTCGACTACTCCAACTTTGTGCCTGGATGATCTCATTAAGCAGGCAGATGCTATGTATAACAATTCACGGACCTTCCATAATGCATACACTCATCTAGCAAACAATCTGAAGGTTATTGCCATTGTAAGTTTCTAAACTTCACTTCTTTTACTTTGTAATATATCCCACTGTAGCCCTCGAGCTCTTAGGCGGAAAATCATTGTCTTTTGGCCTGAGTGCTCCAAAGAACTAAGTGTAGAACTTGTTAGTGTAGCCCCCGAATTTCTAGTTTAGAATGATAATTCAGACTAGTCACTCTAAGAGAGAACACTTGTTGATTAAAATCTGATACTGTACCCCCCGAGCGTTTGGTTGAAACTGGATAGTTTCGACTAGATGCTCTAGAGAAACTAATCATTTTGTTTTCTTTGTAGAATGAGAATAGCAGGAGAAAGGCTGCCAATGAGAGGTTTGCCAACTTGCAGAAGGAACTGGACCTTGAATAGGGTAAAACAACCTTCCTAAAGGAACAAATCAAAAATAGCAAGCATTTTTTAATAGCTGTGTATCTTTCTCATAGGTCCATTTCTTCCGAACTCTCACAATATTGTTTGTGTTCCGTCTTACAGAAGCCATTGCCAAAGCCAAGAGCATCGTCGAGCAGTCCAAGCATATTCAAGAGCTCGATGATGAAAATAAAATCTTGAAGAAATACCTGGCTGACGATGTCAAGGGCCATGAACAAGCGATGAAGGCTATGCAAGAGTCTACCGATGCCGAGATGCAGCGAGTGAAGGATGATATTGAACAGCTCAAAGGTCAAAACCAAAGTGCCAAAGAGCAGAATGATCGGAACCTTGAGATGTACAAGAAAGTCCAACAGGAGCATGACATCTTGGCGGATATCTACAAGCAAGCGGAGATGAGCATTTTGGTAACTTTCCTCCGTCTTTGTTAATTCTGTAAGGTGAACATTTGTACTTGTTGTACTCATACCCTTTGTCTCTAATGAAAACATAGCTCCCATTGGATTAACCAATATGGGTGAAGGTGCTCCAGATCCAAAGGAATGCATGATTATCGCCGGCAACTTCATCAACACTGCCATCACCCAGGCCAAGGAGATAGCGTAGCCCCTAGGCATCAATATCAAGGCGGTAGAATCAGTGGTCAAGTACTCGAAAATCTTGCGTCGAGCCCTCGAGAAAGTCAAGAACTGGAAAGCCTCTTGCCTCCAGGATGGTGCAAGGATGACCTTATCCTTGGTCAAGGCGCACTATGACAATGCCGACATTGATCTGGTAACCTCCGGCATGCAGAAGCTTGATGAGGAAGGGAAAGAGATCGATAGCGATACTATTTGGAACTCCCTTGCCGTCTACAACACTAAGGTTGCCAAGATGGTCAAGGCATACGTCTATGTTCCTGCCAAGGAGATGGATGATGACCTAACATCTTCTGAGTCTAGCCCTGGTGATGAGGACATCCCTATAGTTACAACTACCCCAATTACTACTGAAGATGTTCCAGCTACTGCAAAGAAGGATCGATCCAATGAGATTAGAATTGGACTCATTACAAGAGCTCGTGCTAAGCTACTAGAACAATAGGTGAACTTGTTTCTTAATGAACCTGATGTTTTACTTAATGAGAATTTTATACTACCTAAGTCTTTGTACTATTGTATGATCAGGTACATGAGAGAACAAGGCGTAGTACGAAGCGAGGTGCTGAAGCATATGGAGCATGGCATCGTGATCAATGAAGAATGCACGACGGAGGAGAGGGAGGAAGCGCAAGGAGCTGCAAAGGAGGAGATCAACACACGGCACAAGGGTCTCTGCCGCGGCAGAGAAACCGCACTGTTTTCTGCCATGGCAGGCTGCCGCGGTGCAAAAATAGACTCCTTCTCTCCCATGGCAGGCTGCCGTGGCACAGAAGCCGTCCCTATCTCTACCACGGCAGAATAGGCCTGCGTGCCTTAGGCCGAACCCACTTGGGTTGTTTTATATCTAGTTTAGGTTGGACCACCTCGTTTCCTAGCATTGGCCACCACCCCTCCATTAAATAGATGGGGCGCTACTTCCTTTAGGGTTAGATCACGTTAAAACTATTTTAGAGTTGTTTCTTATTAGAACCTCTGAAATTACCCTATGATCAAATTATCTACAACAATTGAGTGTGATCTGTTGTTCCATTGGGAATCAGTAGAGTGCAAACTATCATTCGTGGTCGACGACTACGTGCGCAAGAGCATGGTGTTGTGAATATCCCACTGGGTTCGAGAGCTGTCGCATCGGCATCAGGATTCGAGCGAGAGAGTTCATAGCTACAGGCTAGTTATCTATCATCCATCATCATCATTGCCAACAGCTTGCTGAGAAGATCGGGCCACCTCTTATCATCTTGGTATCAGATTCCTCGTTTACTCGGTGAGCAATCCACAATCCATCCATAGATTAGTTTATTATTTAGTCCTATATAGAAAAAGCCTCACAAAAATATTCGCCATAGCCTAGATTGCATTGCTTTCAAGTTTTAGTTGTTGATCGTCTGTCTCGTAGATCCAATCTATAGTAATCCGTAGGAGTCTAGGTTCAAGTTTTGTTTTGGTTTAGAATTGCAATTAGATCTAGTTTGTTCATACGTGTTCCCCACCACTTCTTTTCCGCCGCCACAAAGTCTAGATCTGATCCAAGCTAAAGAGTCATGTTTGTTTACTCTTAGCCGATTCGGAATTGAAAAAAAATATTGGTTGTCGACTCTATCGTGGCGCAGAAACCGGCTTTTTCTCTGCCATGAGTTCGTTTCTGCCGCGGATCAAAGTCCTGCCATGGCACGTTTTCCAGCTGTTTCTGTGCCGCGCGCCAGCTACTGCCGCCTGTGTCCTACCGTGGCACGTTTTCTGCCCAATGCTCTGCCATGGTACGTACTATCTGACGTGGCACAATTTTGACCTATTTTTCTATCGCGGTACGTATACACACTTGGTGATCTTGTGTAATTTCCAAACCATAGCTACATCCAATCTATATACAGGTGTTAGGAACTTGCCTATTGAGACTAGTTTCCGCTCTTACAGGCTGCTCATAGGATTTTGGTGTTGTGCTTTATATTTTGGCCGTGATCATAGTGTGATACATATTCAAAAAAAAACCAAAAGAAAAGAAAAAAGAGAAAGATTCAGTACAAAAGAAAATAGAAAGAAAGAAGAGAATTGTGTAAGAGGCATAGTGATATCTTTGTGCACCGGTAGATTGAGAAATCTTGTGCATGTTTAGTTTGAGCTTAGCTAGTGTCTCTCCAGTGTAGTGCAACACCCTTCATAGTTGTATTGCCACGTTTATCTCCATGTGTGTGTTCCTTGGATTTTGTTCGATCAGCACTAGGACTTGTTTCGGTGTAGTTAGGATACCATACCTAGAGCTCCACCATAAATAAACCTGTATGCTCTGTGATCGTTCTTGATACGTTGCTAACGTATCTATAATTTTTTATGTTCCATGCTTGTTTTATATATACTTTCTTATGTTTTGTCCATACTTTGGAGTATTTTTATATATTTTCTAGGACTAACCTATTAACAAGATGCCATAGTGCCAATTGTCTGTTTTCCCCATGTGTGTGAAAGTGACAGCATGCACACCATGGTGGCACTTAGGCTAGAGATTACAAATACTTGCTATGAGTTATATTTGGAGTTGGATGTCTCTATGAAATTGTGGTGTTTGTTGGAACCATCTAGTGCTCAAGGTGACAGTGTGGGGTTATCTAGATGGGGAAAGCGGACTTTAAGGAGTGTTGTTATAGCCCTACCATGGATTAGAGTGTCCAACCGGAGAGTAGTTAAGAGTAGTATCATAAAGAGAAGATATTTATATGAGAGTGTTTACTAGTGAAAGTATGATCCCTAGGCCTTGTTTCTAAGCATTGAAACACCGTTTGCAACTAGATCGGTTACATGTTTTCTTGCTTCCATCTATATTTCAGTTATCTTTTAGTCTGTTCCACGCCATCAAGCTATTTGCTAGCACCGTTACCACTTATAATTATCCATACCACTTGTATTTCACTATCTCTTCGCTGAACTAGTGCACCTATACACCTGACAAGTGTATTGGGTGTGTTGGGGACACAAGAGACTTCTTGTATCTTGATTACAGGGTTGCTTGAGAGGGAATACATTTGACCACTTCCTCCCTGAGTTCGATAAACCTTGGGTAATCCAATTAAGGGAAAACTTGTTATTGTTTTACAAACCTCTGCACCTGGAGGCCCAACAATTGTCTATAAGAATAGAAGTGCGTAGACATCAAGCTATTTTCTGGCGCCGTTGTCGGGGAGGTAAGGTAAAAGGTACTCACATCTTTTGGCTACTAAGCTATCTTCTAGTGCGGTCGCTGGTGTGTGAGTGCTCGAAGTTATTTCCTTTAGATACTGCAATTATATCTTTTATTTCTTGTTTTTATTTTCACTAGTTAGGCTTAATGGAAAACAACAAAATTAGAGAGCTTTATAGTATTTATCTTGAGTTAGGACATGACATGTTTGAAGAGAAAATTAAAAAACCTATGGAACTTTATTTGCATGCTAATAGCAATATTATTAGTATGAATTCTTTGAACACCATTATTGCTAATGCTATGGAAAAGTCTAAGCTTGGGGAAGATAGTTTTCATGAAAAAGATCTTTTTAGTCCCCCAAGCACGGAGGAGGAAATTTACTTTGATGATACTATGCCTCCAATATATGATGATTACAATGATGAATATGATATTTTCAGTCCACCTACTATTGAGGAGAAAATTAATTATGATTACAATATGCCTCCTATATTTGATGATTATGGTGATGAGAATAACAATGATAGCAATTTTGATGAATTTGCTCCCACCACAATTAATAAGAATGACTATGCTTATGTGGAGAGTAATAATCATTTTATGCATGTGGCTCATGATAAGAATGTTTCATGCGATAGTTATATTGTTAATTTTATTCATGTTGCTACTGAAAGTTATTATGAGAGAGGGAAACATGGTTTTATGTATCTCAACAATATTAAGTTTCCCCTCTTTATGTTGAAAATTTTGAAGTTGCACTTGTTTTGCTTTCCTATGCTTGTTGCTTTGTGCTTTCATGACTTGTTTCTTTAAAAGATTCCTATGCATAGGAAGTGGGTTAGACTTAAATGTGCTTTGAATTTTCTTCTTGATGCTCTCTTTTACTTCAATTCATATTTCTTATGTGAGCATCTTCTCAAACTATCATGCCTAACTTAAAGGCGTTAAAGAAAAGTACTTATTGGGAGATAACCCAAAAGTTTTAGACAAGTCTTGGAAGTTATTTCATCTGTAATAACCACTCTTTATCCTTTTTATTTGCTTTTTGTTCCAAGAGTAACCTCTAATGAGAGATAAGTAATGCTTGGGAAAGTTGCTGTTTCGAAACAGTTTTTTGTGCTTCGCTGTAAAAATTCGTGTAAAATCTCTGTATGTCGGTTTGAGTTGTGAATTTTTGTGCTTCTGCCCCAGGTTGTTATCCAACTTTCGTTAGTTCAACACTTTTCGATTTGAGCAACAAAAGGTCTTCAAAAAAATTGGTTTTTACCTGTTGGTCTGATTTGACAGATTTCTGCCATTATTTGCATTTGCCTCTTAATCTCTTTCTATTTGAGTTCTCTTTGATCATTTGAACTTTTTAAAGGAAGTGCTACAGTAGCTTTTGTTTTAATGGAAGTTTTATTTGTGTTGGAACTGAACCCAAAGACTTATTATCTTGAGTACACTAATGTTGCTAATGAAGATTGTGTGAAATTTTGTATGAAGGAAAAATTTCAGGTGTATGGAGAGAATGATGTAATCAGATGAAGAATGGACTAAAGTTCAAGCTTGAGGATGCCACCCATGTCACGCCAAGAAATATCCAAGAAGTAGAAGCGTCAAAGCTTGGGGATGCCCAAGGCATCCCCTTCTTCATCAATAAAAATCTCAGGTTCTTCCAAACACTTCATTTTTATTGTTTCGTGCACAGTTGTGTTTTTTTGGAGCGTCTTTGTTTTTGTTTTTAGTTTTCTTTTGTTTGGTTTGCTTAAATAAGTTGGTTGTATCCCAACACACTTCTTTTGAAGAGACACACACTCCGTTTTCATTGCCTAGAACACTCTAGTTTTCATTCTTATTGTTCTGTGAGTGTTCTATTTTGCTAGCACCGTGTTTAGCCTTAGTTTTCTTGTTCTTTAAGCTTAGAACTTTTTAGTTCTTCTTTGTGGATTTGTGAGACAAGCTTACTGATCTTTATTTATTATTATCTTTGTGATTTGTTTCAAATAAGTCGATTGGTGTTGGAAAAGAGTAGGAAAGTTCATGCTTAAGTGGTATAAAAAGGAGCTTGTTTTTGACTGTGACTTAGACTTTATCATGCCATGCTTGATATTGTTTTGGCTTTATGCTTAGTGATTATTGCTGTAGCATGACTTGTTATAAACAATTGAGATTGCTTAATGTGCCTTGCGTTGTTTTAGCATATTAAAAGCATAATATTGTGGTATTCTCCTCTGATGCTTTATTTGGGTCGACTTGGTGCATGCTCACACCATGTTATGACTATCCCAAGTCACCATATCATTTATGATCCTTTGGTTTTCGACTTGTAATATCACTTTATGCTTTAATTAATGATGTTTTGTCGCTTTGCATGATTATGACCATTATTGCTCTCTTAGTCAGTCGCTCTCAGTCTTTTGCTAGCCTCCATAACCAAGTATGAGTTCCACTCATGCATCCAACTCCAAATAAAACCAAGTTATTCCAAAGAGTCCACCATACCTACCTATTAGCATTTTCTATTCCAAGTATATTCATGTTTTTATCTACCTTCCGAATTAAACTTGTTATGAGAAAACTAGTGATTAAAGCTCTCACGAACTTGATGGCACACTTTACTTTTCTTGCCCCTAATAAACTTTAACCATTGTGTCGTCTATGTTGTATATGCTTGCACTTATATGTTGGGGATTAGCAGAACCATGATGTCATGGGGAACGCTTTCAACATTGCACTTGTACATTGTACCAGTTGATATCATGCTCTTTTGTCTATGGATGTCGTCGGTGTGAAATGAAAGGGGAGCTTGTAAGTCCATGGAGTTATGTATGTGTGTTAGAAAGCCACTGGGTCTAATCCATGCCTAATCATGGTGGAAACCTGCAGCATAACCATAATGAGCTGTCTATGAAGCATTTTCTTATAAAAAAAGAGATAGAGATTGAGAAAAAAATAAAAAAGATGAGAAAAGAGGAAAGAGAGAAAAAACACCATTTTCCCATGGTAAATAAGAAGATGCTGAGATGCTTATTGTCTTCTTACCTTGTCATTTTGATATGGGGATTCTTCCGTATCATCGGGCAAGGGGTACCCCGTTGGCGGTTCTCTATGATACACATGTACTTACTATGACAAGAACTTACTGGTAACTAAACTTGAGTAGCATGAGGAGCGGCCCTTGTACTCAAGGGACATGAGATTGCCAACTTATACTTTGTCAAGCATATACTCCATATTTTGTTCACTTTAGCCTTAACCACCTAAAGATGCTTATGATAGGGGCAATGAGAGCTGAAAGCTAATAAGTACCATAATTTTTGGAAGCTCTTTATGAAACTTGAATCCCTGCTTCCTTCTATGAAGGCCTTTCTTCCACTTTTATATTGAGTCTCCACCTTATATCTTTATGCACCTATTGATAGAGCATAGTGGTTATTCTTAGTTTAATGTGCATTGTCCCAAGACTTCTTGATTGATGCATAACTTTGATATTTCTTGTTCTTAAACTATTTGTATCTAGTCACCCTTATGAACTTTGAGGGTGTCCTATGCAATTATGATTTGCTACATTATGAGGGACAAGATGATTGCCACTATGCTATGTTTTCTTTATGTGAAACAAACAAACGTCTTGCAAAGCATTGTTATTCATGAATCTTTTGTTTGTGCTTTTTCATGTTACAACAGAGTTGCTATGTCTTATTGTTAGAACTTTATCTTTCATGCTATGTTGAAGTACTATGTTCCCAGCTATCAATGTTTTACAAATAATTTGATCAAGTTTATGATGGTGCATGTCACCTCAAAAATTATTCTTTCTTTTTATCACTTACCTACTCGAGGACGAGCAGGAGTTAAGCTTGGGGATGTTGATACGTTGCTAACGTATCTATAATTTTTGATGTTCCATGCTTGTTTTATATCTACTTTCTTATGTTTTGTCCATACTTTGGAGTATTTTTATACACTTTCTGGGACTAACCTATTAACAAGATACCATAGTGCCAGTTGCCTGTTTTCTGCTATTTTTGGTTCCAGAAAGGTTAGAAAATGAATATTCTCGGAATTAGACGGGACAAAAGCCAAAGTCGATATTTTACCGGAAGACTCACGGAGCCAGAAGACGAGACGGAGGGGGGCCATAGGGCGGCCACACCACCCCTTGGCGCGGGCAGCCCTAGGCCCCGTCTGGGCATGGTGTGGGCCCCCCTGGCCGGCTACCGACCTTGCCCCTTCGCCTATAAGAAGCCCCTGGGACGAAAACCCTAAATCGAACAGCCTCCAGCCACGAAAAGTTCCATAGCGCCGCCACCACCAAAGGGGAGATTCGAGGGACAGAAAGTATTTGTTCCGCCACCCTGCCGTGACAGGGAATTGCCCCCGGAGCCATCTCCACCGATCTCCACCACCATCTCCATCGCCATTGCTGATTCCCATGATAATGAGGGAGTAGTTCTTCCTCGAGGCTAAGGGTTATACCGGTAGCTATGTGTTCATCTCCCTCTCTATGCATGACCATATTGTGATCATGATCTTTGTAATCAAGTAGATCTACCTTGCTACTCAAGTGCTTTAATAGATCCCTGCTCTCCCCATGTGTGTGAAAGTGACAACGTGCACACCATGGTGGCACTTAGGCTAGAGATTACAAATACTTGTTATGAGTTATATTTTGAGTTGGATGTCTCTATGAAATTGTGGTGTTTGTTGGAACCATCTAGTGCTCAAGGTGATAGTGTGGGGTTATCTATATGGGGAAAGCGGACTTTGAGGAGTGTTGTTATAGCCCTACCATGGATTAGAGTGTCCAACCGGAGAGTAGTTAAGAGTAGTATCATGAAGAGAATATATTTATATGAGAGTGTTCACTAGTGAAAGTATGATCCCTAGGCCTTGTTTCTAAGCATTGAAACACCATTTGCATCTAGATCTATTACATGTTTGCTTGCTTCCATCTTTATTTCAGTTCTCCTTTAGTCTCTTCCATGCCATCAAGCTATTTGCTGGCACCGTTACCACTTATAATTAGCATACCACTTGTATTTCACTATCTCTTCGCTGAACTAGTGCACCTATACACCTGACAAGTGTATTGGGTGTGTTGGGGACACAAGAGACTTCCTGTATCTTGATTGCAGGGTTGCTTGACAGGGAATACCTTTGACCACTTCCTCCCTGAGTTCGATAAACCTTGGGTAATCCACTTAAGGGAAAACTTGCTGTTGTTTTACAAACCTCTGCACTTGGAGGCCCAACAACTGTCTACAAGAATAGAAGTGTGTAGACATCAGTTCTCCGTACCCTTGATATTCACTTCATCACATCAGTGCATAAGTCTTTGATTTCGAATTGGTAAAGCATCTCTATTCACTTTGGAACGGTAAGATCCGCTTTCTTGTCAGTATGGAGTGAGTTGTGAGTGTTCCACCCAACATATTTTGATTTTTGCACTAACCTACAAATCATGCCTCTTAGTGATTATGTTGTTGTGTCACAGAAAAAAGAAAGATGAAGATCTTGTTACTTGGCGAGAATATGAAGCATTGAAATCTGATTTGACACGTGTGTTTACTAACATGACATATGCCATTGGCAGGAATATTCAGGACGTGCAAGTCGCCTTGGGAGAAAATGAAGAGGCAGTCACTAACATTCAAACACAAGTGACGACTATCAATACCAATGTCGTAGCTTTGCAGCATTCTATTGATGGTTTGACACTAGCACTTGAGCAATGGCAGCAACAACCACTTGAGGATGCCGTTGAAGAAGATGTCGAAGGGAGTGTTGCTGGTGCTGCCCCAAATCTTGGCAAGGGACGTGACAATCCCCCTGCCCCTGCACTTGCACATGCACATGTACTCGGATGAGCTCCTATTGGGCGTGCTGAGCGTGTACCTAACCAAGCCGTTCATGATGGTTTGGGCAAGCCAAAAATTTCAATTCCCAAGTTTGATGGCTCACTTGATCCTGAAGATTACCTCACATGGGAGTCGAGGATGGAGAAGTTGTGGCGTTTGTATGAGTATATAGAAGAAAAGAAAGTAAAGCTTGTAGCATTAGAATTTGATGGATATGCCTTATGTTGGTGGGATGCCATTGTGCAAAATAGAAGAGACGACAATGACCTTCATGTGATCACTTGGAGAGAGATGAAGCGCACCATGAAGGATCGTTTTGTGCCCAGTCACTACTTGCGTTCAGTTTTTGACAAGTTGACACAATAGAGGCAAGGAACCATGTCAGTTGATGAGTACTACATGGAGATGAAGATGCTTATGCAGCGTGCTCGATTCCATGAATCTCTTGAATGACTATGCAGCGATTCCTCAACAATCTGAAGCTACCCATAAAAAGTATTGTTCGTCATCACAAGTACGAGACTATGAATGAGTTGTTGCATCATGCAAGAGAGGCCGAATCACAACTAGATGAAGAGGCAAAGGCACGTGCAAGGTATCCTTCTACCAACTGTTTTTCAGCAAGGTCTACACAGCCACCTCTTATGGATCCACCTGCAGCGGCTTCTAGTCACCCGTCCCCATCTTCGGCCAATCCTGCACCACCACCATCCTATGGTTCCCATGCAAAGAAACCTGATGTTCCTGCTGCTAGCTCTGGTTCCAATATGTCAACAACTCTTACTCGTGATATGGAGTGCCATACTTGTGGAGGTAGAGGTCACTACAAGCGAGATTATCCAAACCGCAAGGTTATGTTTATCAATGACAATGGTGAATACGAAAGTAGAGATGAAGTTGATCCTAATAGTTCTGCGGATGATGGTTATGCAAGTGAGGAACGTATGGATGCTTTTCCTAAGTGTGCACCAACCATTCTGGTTTCTCCACGTATTCTTAGTGTGCATCCTAACGTTGATTCTCAACGCTGCAATTTGTTTTAAACAAAAGCACTTGTTGGCCCAAACAAAGCTTGCAGAGTCATCATTGATGGACGTAGTTGCAGAGATCTTGCAAGCAAGGAGTTATGTGCCAAGTTGAATCTAACCTATTTACCTCATCCCAAGCCATACTACATACAATGGTTGAGTAACAATGGTGAGATGAAGGTAAACCATATGGTACGTGTGAATTTTGAGATAGGACCCTACAAGGATTCTATTGATTTTGATGTGGTTCCCATGACTATGTGCCATTTAATATTGGGTCGGCCTTGGCTTTATGATCGCCATGTACAATACAATGGCAAAGCCAATACCTATCACTTGGAATTCAAGGGCAAGAAAATTAATATGCAGCCAATGACACCACAATAGATTGTGAATGAATCTCGTCAAAAGATAGAAGTGAACTTGAAGGATGCATCTATAGATAGGAGAGATAGTGTTGCAGCTATACATGATGTAATAGAGCCAAAAAGAGTGATATAATGAAAAGAGAGAGAGTGCCTAATCTTTTGATGTTAGCCACCAAGGAAGATATGAGAGAGTTTCATGAGGATCCTATAGCCATGCCTCTTGTACTCATGTATAAGGGCGAGGTATTGGTTTCTAACGACATGACCCCTATTTCTCTTGGTGTATATACTATTTTGCAGGATTTTGGAGATGTGTTTCCAGAAGATGTGCCCACAGGATTGCCTCCATTGCATGGCATTGAGTATCAAATCGACTTGATACCTGGCGCCACACTACCAAACCGTGATCCCTACAGAACCAACCCCGAAGAAACAAAGGAGATATAGAAACAAGTACAGGCGTTGCTGGATAAAGGGTACATTCATGTTTCTTTTAGCCCTTGTGTTGTTCCTGTTATTTTAGTGCCTAAGAAAGATGGTACATGGCGCATGTGTGAAGAATGTAGAGCTATTAATAACATCACTATTCGATATCTTCATCCTATTCCATGCTTAGAGGATATGCTAGATGAATTGAGTGGTGCTACTATTTTCTCTAAGATTGATTTTCGTAGTGGTTATCATCAAATTAGGACGAAAGAAGGGGATGAATGGAAAACTGCTTTCAAAACAAAATTTGGGTTGTATGAGTGGTTAGTTATGCCGTTTGGTCTTACTAATGCACCTAGTACATTCATGAGATTAATGAATCATGTTCTGAGAAAATTTATTAGTTGCTTTGTGGTTGTTTATTTTGATGATATACTTATATATTGGCACAATGAAACTGAACATTGTACTCATATCCTACAAGTTTTGCAAGTGTTGCGTGATAACAAATTGTATGCTAATCTTGAGAAGTGCACATTTGCAAAAGATAAGGTCATATTTCTGGGATTTGTAGTATCTAGGAATGGGGTAGAAGTAGATCAATCTAAAATTGAATCAATTCAGAATTGGCCTATTCCCATGAATGTGAGTCAAGTGCGTAGTTTCCATGGTTTAGCTGGTTTCTATAGGCGCTTTGTGAAGGATTTTAGTACTATTGCTGCACCATTGAATGAATTGACTAAGAAAGGTGTGCCATTTGTATGGGGCACAACCCAAGATATTACATTTGATACATTGAAATGTTTTCTTACTTCTGCACCATTATTTGCATTCCTGATTTTTCAAAGTTGAAGTTGAATGTGATGTTAGTGGTATAGGAATTGGTGGCGTTTTGATGCAAGAAGGTCGCCCTATAGCATATTTTTCTGAGAAACTTGCTGGTGCTAGAATGAATTGTCCTTTTTATGATACAGAATTGTATGCACTTGTTAGAGTTCTTAAAGTTTGGCAACATTATTTGTGGCCAAAAGAATTTATCATACAATATAATCATGACGCATTGAAGTATTTGAAAGCTCAATCAAACTTGCATAGAAGATTAGCTAAATGGGTTGAGTTTATTGAATCATTTCCTTACATCATAAAATATAAGAATGGAAAAGAAAACGTGGTTGCTGATGCTTTCTAAGAAGAACATGTTATTAACACATCTTGATGTTAAAATTCCTGGTTTAGAAAGCATTTGTGCACTATATGCAACTGATCATGATTTTATGAACCATATCGTTTGTGTGCTCTAAAAATGCATGGGATAAGTACCATATACATGATGGCTATTTGTTTAGAGCTAACAAACTATGCATTCTAGAATCATCGTTGTGTTTGTTCTTAGCGTAGGAATCACATTCTGGAGGTTTGATGGGCCACTTTGGTTGTAAGAAGACATTGCTCATGCTGGTTGATCACTTTTATTGGCCCAAGATGAGGCATGATGTGTACAGATTTGTGAGCCTCTGCTTTACAAGCCACAAGTCCAAATCAAAGTTGAAACCTCATGGTTTGTATACACCTCTCTCTGCACCTACTACACCATGGGAAGACATTAGTATGGATTTTGTGCTAGGTCTACATAAAACTCAGAGAGGTCATGATTCTATATTTGTGGTAGTGGATAGGTTCTCTAAGATGGCTCATTTTATTGCCTGCCACAAAAAGCGATCATGCGTCGCATGTTGCTAACCTGTTTTTCAGGGACATTATGAGATTACATGGGGTACCAAATACGATTGTTTCTGACCATGATGTGAAGTTCATGAGCTACTTTTGGAAGACCTTATGGGGGAAGCTTGGAATGAAGCTCCAAACAGATGGTCAAACGGAGGTGGTGAATAGAACATTGTCACAATTGTTGAGGACTATGATCAAGAAGAATCTACGGGAGTGGAAAGAGTGTTTGCCACATGTTGAGTTTGCATATAACAGGGTTGTGCATTCGACTACTAAGCTTTGTCCTTTTGAGGTGGTGTATGGGTTCAAGCCATTGACACCACTTAATTTGTTGCCTCTGCCATTACATGAGAGAGTTGATATGGAGGCATCAAAACATGCTGAATATGTGAAGAAGATTCATGAGAAGACTCGAGAGGCTATAGAGAAGAAAGGCAAGAACATTGCTGCTGCAAGAAATCAAGCACGAAAGGTGGTTTTGTTCAAGCATGGTGACATGGTATGGGTGCATCTGCGTAAGGACAGCTTTCCCCTACTTAGGCAATCCAAATTGAAGCCCCATGGTGCTGGTCCTTACAAGGTGTTAGCCAATATTAATGATAATGCCTACTCGATTGATATACCTATTGCTGAGTTTGGTGGAGTTAGCAATAGCTTCAACGTTGCTGATTTGTCACCATATGATGGAGACGACCTTGGAGCATCGAGGTCGATGCCTTTTGAAGGAGGGAGATGATGAGTACATCCCTACAATTACACCTACCCCAATTACTAGTAAAGATGTTCCAACTGCCACTACAAGGAATGTGCTAACTGATGACCCCAAATATTGGTCATAGAAAGGTCATAGTAATTCATCTATGACCTTTCTATGACCAAAAATAGTAGGTCACATACCGAGGGTCACTATAGATAGCTAAGGACCTTTTTTGAATTGGTCATGGACTACTATGACCAAAATAGATGATCATAGTGTCCATGACCAAACAATTTGGTCATGGCATTCTGATTTGTCCACGTAAGCCAATCCTACATGGAATCTGACGTGGCAGCAAATTCAGCCCAATACAGTTTGGTGCTTTATATGGGCCAAGCCCAACAATTCTAGCCTTTTGGTTTCTAAGCCTAGCTTTCACTGTCCATTTATTTTATGGGCCAAGCCCAAAACTTAAGCCCGTATAATTTTAATTTCTAGCATTTTCTTTGGCCCAACATTTTTTGTTTTTTCATTTTTATTCACAGCAGGCCCCACATGTTAGATGGTCCTACATGTCAGTACTAGTTTCCTACTGGTCCCACAGATCAGGTGTAAATTCCACATAGGTCGCACTAGTCAACATTTCATATAGGCCCCACTCGTCAGATTCGTTTTCTCAGAGATAAACAACAAATAATTGTTTGATTGTTATCAAACAATACTTGGATAACTGCAGTACATTAAAGAATCATGGACCGTACACATGTATCCATCTTAAAGTACATTATAATCATTCAACTTGTACATTACATTACAATCATGGACAATACAGTACATAACCATGCAACTTTTTCCTATAATAACGTACAGGACTTGCACGACACGGTACACATAATCTTCTCCCGGTTCTCCTTGGTCTTGTGCTTAAAGCATCTGTGTTGAAATATTAATGCCTAACAGCCAACATCCATAACCAGGTGCGACTGATATCAACCAACCACATTTTCCAAACTATCAAAATGCAGAACATACACAAGTAAGTTACTATTGCAGGCCAAAATAAGAATATGCTTGTTAAAAGTCAAGATGATCTCATCAATGAATAAGAGCATGCTCGTTGACTCTTGAAATAACAAGCAAAAATACTAATAAGAATATCAGGTAACCAACAGTAGCTATGTATTAGGGTACTACTGATTATAGAATATACCAACATATCCACAACTTTACAATTGTTGAGTGCTTATAGTTAAATCAAATCAAGCGATAGACACTCAGAATTATTGATGCTCTAGGAAAGGGAAAAGGCAATAGATCAATAATTGGTTACTTGCATTCGATTCAGCAAGATATAAGATACAAGGAAAGCAATATAAGACAACACAAAGTCCTTTTAATGTACAGGATGCGAATAAGTTTTTGGACAGAGTCCTTTACTGTACAGCAAAATCCTATTACACTGTGATCCCACTATAACCTGGCTCCTTTATTGTCGAGGTAAACTATGTGCAAAACAATAGTAGGAGCTAAACTATGGCAGCACCAACTAGCGAACATGAACAAGCTAATGAGTTTCACCCAGGGAGGAACCCTAACCCTTCTCTAGGGAAACATACCTTATTATTGAAGATTTAGATGTCGCGGTCACCGATCTTGCCGCAAGATAGGTGTACATGGTCGATGCAGAGCTTGTCGTAGGTGGCCTGGTCGAACAACACCGCGTTGTTCACCTTCTCCTTTTGTTTCCCTTGCTCCACTTATGCTAGGACAACAGAATCCATTAGAATACAGCCACAAGGGTCGTGTCAAACAAACAGGGAGAGGAGCAGGGGCAGTAATCGACCTTCTGCTTGCTGCCTTGGGATTTATCAGGCTCATCACTCTGTTAGAGAATTAATATAATCTCATCAACGAGAACAAACTATTTGGAATTGAGTTTCCAAACAAAAGCATCCCCAAGTCCAACATGTGGAAACACAATCAGATGTATTGGACATATGTCATTAATCAAAAAACACTATTTGCATCCCCTGCATACTGACAGGTACTATAACATGCATTAGTTCTGAATGTTAAGTAATAATAAATGATCTCCTTCTTGCCCAAATGTCCTAAACCGGAGTACCAAGGGATAAGTACACATGACATATAAAAAGCTTGCTACAAAAGATGACAAGAGTTTAGTTCTTTCACTCAATTTGTACTAATTGACAAGGAGATGACCAGCTTGAACAAACAAGACATAATTTTTTAAATTGCCCATGAGATGACCAGCAACATCCAGCAGCTTCATAGCTTTTGTAGTTTGTACTTCAATCCAATGCAACTCCAACAGCTAATCATTAACCCAATTTAGGAAGCCATTTAATATTCATAGTTTGCGGTTATAAATGGATTGCATCGAAATAGAATAGCTATTGCTATTGCCAAACAAACACTTGAAAATACAAGGTTTAGGCATGCTCAGCATACAAGCTCAAATATGCGAGGACATGCTAATATAATCTCTTCAACAAAAGTAGAATCTTAAAACTGAAATTCAGAGTCACATGCTAGCTTGTATAAACATGAAAATATCAGGAAAATTGCATATCTTGGATCCTTCTCCAAGTGGCAGCATTCCGTGCCCCTCTCCTCCTCTACTGAGAACCTGAACTTGTGAAGTGTTGTACCGTTGTACTTGAGATACAACAGGACTGAAATTACACATGTTTAAGAAGCACTGCACGGAACAAAGCGAATCAATAAATTCTGTCATTCGCAAATATCGCAAGTACACTAAGATATATGTTACGACCCAGTTTTAGACATTCATGTCTAGAAGCTGCAGTATTTACAAGCGTATGTTGAGCTACACCACCTATAGATTCCCCAACACACATGTCAAACAAAATAGGACAGCAACACGCCAGCACATATTAGATATTAGTGCCATAGTGCTAAGATAGTAAGATTATGCATCAGCAAAAGCTTCAAGGCTGGGTTGGTTCCTCCTAATTTTCATTTCTATCAAATTCGAGCTAATTACTAGAACTAGATTCTAGTAAAAACCTAGATTACAAATCTACACATGAATACATCAAATTTGACCTAATTACTAGAACAGTAGAACTAGATTCCAGTAAATCTACACATATACACCAATTAATGCCATGGTTTCTATCAAATATTCAAAATTGAGCTTGCTAGAGTAGAGACTAAGAGAGGGAGAAAAGAAACCATACCGTTGGTACTCGGGGACAATTACTGATGGAGGAAGGTTGCCGGTGGAAAGCTTCTTCTAGAGGAAGGTGGCCGGCCGTCCTGCTGCCGCTGGAGAAAGGGGCCGGCTGTCATGAGGCCTCTGGAGGAAGGGCGGCCGTCATGCTGCTGCTAGAGGAAGGGGTCGGCGTTGTGCTACCTCTAGAGGAAAGGGGTCAGCCATCTTGCTGCCGCTGGAGGAAGGGGAAGGTGTCGTGCTACCGCTGGAGGAAGGGGAAGACATCGTGCTACCGTTGGAGGAAGGGGGAGGTGTCGTGGTGCCTCTAGAGGAAGGGGACAGGTGTCATGCTGCCGCTGGAGGAAGGGGCGGTGTGGTGTGAGGAAGGGGTCGGTGTCGTGCTGCCGCTGGAGGAAGGGGCTGGCCATCGTGCTACCTCTAGAGGAAGGGGGTGGACGTCATGTCGCCGCTGGACCGGGATGAACTTCGCCGCCTGGGGTGTTGGGAGCTTCTCCTCTTGGGGTCGTATCTACAGGGGAAGATTGGGAAGGGTTGAGGGGGATATCCAAACGGCAAGGGGGAGGTTGAGCTGGCTCCGGTGACCAGAGGCGACCATGGTGGCGAAGGCGTGGTACATCTGGGGCTGGCAGATTGGTTAGGGTTAGCGAGGCGGCGGCATGGTACATCTGGTCCTAGGAGCGAGCTAGGGCTAGGGTTAGCAAGGAGGAGCCAGTGTGAGGGTTAGAGATAGGATCGAAGGGGGTGGAGGGAATGAGTGCTCTCATGTCTCGTCTCTCGTCTATCGTGACGTGTATGTGTGTTTTCTTCTAGTGAGTGAGCATCCTTGGATCAGAGGGGTGAGTAGTAAACGGCTGAGATTGGTTCTAAGTTGGGCTGATCCATGAGAGCTGATTGCTGCAACGTGATTGGTTGCGCATAAAAATGCTTTTCTATTTTCATAGTGCAAAAAACGGGGGGTTTTGTTAAGCAACTACCAAGTGAAAGTTTCAAAATGGTACCACCCTATTTTTCAAAAATACTAGACCACCTTACATGGCCAATGTCACAACTGGGGTATCTAAAACCTTTTCATCCACCCCTAGCGAAAAAGACAAATTTGTGCCGAATAGGTAGGAAGTGGGTCCGATTTGAACTACAGTTACATTATCTAATGCTCATGGTTTTTTGAAAAAATCATTTTTAGAGTCACACTATGTTGTTTTATCAGAGATCCAATGCAAGTTTAGCGAGGCTCATCCCCTATCTTCATGCCCGCAGTTTTGACCATAGTTTGAAATAAGAAAATTTTGAAACGGGCATGAGAAATTCAAAAATGGTCCAAACAAGGTAAATCTTCGCGTGGTGTAATATTATGTGACATAGTTGTAAGGAAAAATACCAAACTTGGTATATTGTAGATATCTCAAAAAAATCTTCTCGAAAATGACCTATCATGTTCGAGGTTTCATGGCTTTCAGGTCAAAAGACCAATGCTATGGCATAAATCGCGGCATAGTTTGTGATAATGTGCTCATATCTTGCACACATGTGTATCTTGGGATGGTGAACAATGTTGTAGGAGGAAGTTTTCTTTTTCGCCGCATGAAAAATGCATTTTCTATTTTCAGAGTGCAAAAAACGGGGCATTTTGTTAAGCAACTACCAAGTGAAAGTTTCAAAATGGTACCAACCCATTTTTCAAAAACACTAGACCACCTTACATGAACAATGTCCCAACCGAGGATTTTAAAACCTTTCTGTCCATCCCCGGTGAAAAAGACAAATGTTTGCTGAATCGGTAGTAAATGGATCCGGTTTGAACTACAGGTACATGATCTAATGCTCATGATTTTTAGAAAAAAATCATTTTCATACTCACAATATGATGTTTCTTCAGAGATCCAATGCAAGTTTTAGCGAGGCTCATCCCCTATGTTCATGCCCGCCGTTTTAACCATATTTTGAAATAGGAAAATTTGGAAACGAACATAAGAAATTCAAAAACAGATCGAACAAGGTAAATATTTCACGTGGTGTCATATTATGTGACATATTTGCAAGGAAAAAATACCAAACTTGGTATATTGATTGCATCTCAAAAAAACCTTCACAGAAATGACCTATCATGTTCGAGGTTTCATGGCTTTCAGGCCAAACGACCAATGTTATGCCCAGAATCGCGATATAGTTTGTGATAATGTGCCCATATTGTGCACTCATGTGCATCTTGGGATGGAAAACAATGTTGCAGGAGGAAGTTTTCCTATTTGTCGCATAGAAAATGCATTTTCTATTTTCTGAGTGCTAAAGAGGGGTGTTTTGTGAAGCAACACAAAATGTTCAATTCAAAAATGCTACCACCACATTTTTCAAAAACACTAGACCACCTTATATGAACAATGTCCCAACCGGAAATTTTAAAACCTTTCTGTCCACCCCTAGTGAAAAAGACAAATGTTTGCCGAATCGGTAGTAAGTGGGTTCGGTTTGAACTATAGGTACATGATCTAATGCTCATGATTTTTAGAAACAAATATTTTTAGACTCACCATATGATGTTTCTTCAGAGATCCAATGCAAGTTTTAGCGAGGCTCATCCCCTATCTTCATTCCCGTTGTTTTGAATAGTCTGAAACGGGAAAATTTAGAAACGGGCATAAGAAATTTAAAAACAATCTGAACAAGGTAACTCCTTCGCGTGGTGTCATATTATGTGACATAGTTACGAGGAAAAATATTAAACTTGGTATATTATTGCATCTCAAAAAAACCTTTACAGAAATGACCTATCATGTTCGAGGTTTCATGGCTTTTAGGCCAAACGACCAATGTTATGGTCAGAATCATGACATAGTTTGTGATAATGTGCCCATATTGTGCACTCATGTGCATCTTGGGATGGCAAACAATGTTGCAGGAGGAAATTTTCCTATTTGTCACACAGAAAATGCATTTTCTATTTTCTGAGTGCTAAAAAGGGGGCGTTTTGTGAAGCACACAAAATGTTCAATTCAAAAATGCTACCACCCCATTTTTCAAAAACACAAGACCACCTTCAATGAACAATGTCCCAATCAGGGATTTTAAAACCTTTCTATCCACCCCTGGTGAAAAAGACAAATATTTGCCGAATCGGTAGTAAGTGGGTCCGGTTTGAACTACAGGTACATGATCTAATGCTCATGATTTTTAGAAAAAAATATTTTTAGACTCACAAGATGATGTTTCTTCAGAGATCCAATGCAAGTTTTAGCGAGGCTCATCCCCTATATTCATTCCCGTTGTTTTGAATAGTCTGAAACGGGAAAATTTAGAAACAGGCATAAGAAATTCAAAAACGGTTTGAACAAGGTAAATCCTTCACGTGGTGTCATATTATGTGACATAGTTACGAGGAAAAATATTAAACTTGGTATATTGATTGCATCTCGAAAAAACCTTCATAGAAATGACCTATCATGTTCGAGGTTTCATGGCTTTCAGGCCAAACGACCAATGTTATGGCCAAAATCGCGACATAGTTTGTGATAATGTGCCCATATTGTGCACTCATGTGCATCTTGGGATGTCAAACAATATTGCAGTAGGAAGTTTTCCTATTTGTCACACAGAAAATACATTTTCTATTTTCTAAGTGCTAAAAAGGAGGCGTTTTGTGAAGCAACACGAAATGTTCAATTCAAAAATTCTACCACCCCATTTTAAAAAAACACTAGACCACCTTACATGAACAATGCCTCAACCGGGATTTTAAAACCTTTCTGTGAAGGAAATATGCCCTGAGAGGCAATAATAAAGTTGTTATTATGTATTCCTTGTATATGATAGATGTTTATTTTGCATGCTATAATTGTATTGATAGGAAACGTCAATACATGTGTGTTTAATAAACAAAAAGGTTCCTAGTTATGCCTCTCTTATAGACTAGCTCGTTGATTAATAAGATGATCGAAGTTTCCAGATCATGGACAATGGATGTTGTTAATAACGAGGTCACAACATTTGTGAAATGATGTGATGAACATTTATCCGAAGTATAGCATTATGATCAAAGTCATTATGTTTATATTTCTATAACATCATACGAAGTAATCTTAGTCCTTAGACCATGAGATCATGTTAATTGCTAACACCAGAAGAGTATCTTGATAACATCAAACGTCACACCGTAACAGGGTGACTATAAAGGTGGGTTCAGTGCTACGGAGGTGTTATGTTGAGGCTCATGGATCAAGAGTGGAATTTGTTAATCTAGATGACGGATAGATATACTCTGGGCCCTCTCGGTGATATCACATTAAGATAGCTTGCAAGCAAGTGATGTGATCACTAGAATGTTATATCACGGGAACGAGAAAAGAGTGCATGTCGGTAACAAGATTAAACTAGGTATTTGGATACCGAAGATCGAATCTCGGACATGTATTATATCATGAGACAAAGGGATTAAATTACTAGCGTTAAAGGTTCTCACGATCATAGAAGTCATCGTTGAATGTGCAGGAGTCAGTATGGATCTCCAGGTCCCGCTTCTGATTATTGATCTAAGAGGAGTCTCAATCATGTCTGCATTATTCGCGAACCGTAGGGTGACACACTTAAGGATATCCAGACACCATTTTGGATCACATATGTTTCAGACGAAATAATTGCAAAGCGCAGGAATTGTTTCGATGGAAATCGGAATTGCTTCAGGTGAAATTGCAGAAAGTTTGGTATATACCCTGCCGGTACTCGAGTTTGGTATACGGTCCAGATATGGTGGAAGCCCACGGTGTTGCCACGGCCCAATGAAGATTTCGAGTGGCCTACGAACTCTTAATAACTTGCGAGACAAGAAGAAGTCTAAAGATAGAAAGTTTGAAGGGCAAACCCTAATCTGTAACCGACTCGACCTGCTACCTAAGACCTGACATATCTATATAAAGGCCAGGAGGGGGCGGATATGAGTACACACGCAACCCTAGTTTCCACAACCTTCTCCAAATTGCATCTGCGCACCATTGTAATCTTCGATTCCTCTGTTAGTTCCACGAGCAGACAAGCAGGAGTAGGGACCTCTACGAGGCCTGAACCTGGGTAAACCTTGCGTCCCTGTGTGCTTGTTTGCTAGCCGATTTATGCTTCTAGTGCTCCCTCCTTCTCCAAAACCCAAGTCCATAACAATGGGCATTGATGAGTTAAAACCTCATCACATGCAGAACCACTTTCTGCAATTTCACCTAAAACAATAGCAATTTCTATCGAAACAATTCCTGCACTTTGCAATTCTTTCGTCTGAAACATATGTGCTCCAAAATGGTGTCCGGCAACCCTTAAGAGTGTCACCCTACGGTTCGCGAATAATGCAGACATGATTGAGACTCCTCTCAGATCAATAATCAGAAGCAGGACCTAGAGATCCATACCGACTCCTGCACATTCAACGATGACTTCTATGATCGTGAGAACCTTTAATGCTAGTAACTTAATCCCTTTGTATCATGATATAATACATGTCCGAGATTCGATCATCGGTATCCAAATACCTAGTTTGATCTCGTTACCGACATGCACTCTTTTCTTGTTCCCGTGATATAACATTCTAGTGATCACATCACTTGCTTGCAAGCTATCTTAATGTGATATCACCGAGAGGGCCCAGAGTATATCTATCCGTCATCGGGATTGAAAAATTCCACTCTTGATCCATGAGCCTCAACATAACACCTTTGTAGCACTGAACCCACCTTTATAGTCACCCTGTTACGGTGTGACGTTTGATGTTATCAAGATACTCTTCCGGTGTTAGCAATTAACATGATCTCATGGTCTAAGGACTAAGATTACTTCGTATGATGTTATAGCAATGTAAACATAATGACTTTGATCGTAATTCTATACTTCGGATGAATGTTCATCACATCATTTCACAAATGCTGTGACCTCGTTATTAACAACATCCAATGTCCATGATCAGGAAACCTTGATCACCTTGTTAATCAACGAGCTAGTCTGGAAGAGAGGCATAACTAGGAACCCTTTTTGTTTATTAAACACACATGTATTGACGTTTCCTATCAATACAATTATATCATGCAAAATAAACATCTATCATATACAAGGAATACATAATAACAACTTTATTATTGCCTCTCAGGGCATATTTCCTTCACAACTATGCCAAGCCCCCATACTGCAAACGTCCAAGTTATTGGTATGGTTCACAATTCTTCAGCTGGAACACTTGGTTGTCTTCCATAAAACTGACACCCAAGACATGTTTGTACCAACTTGTCGGCGTACTCTTTGGTAGTTAACCAGTAGAATCCTTGTTGGAAGGCCTTGGACACCAACGATCGGGGAGCGGCATGATGCCCGCAATCTCTGAGATGTATTTCTCTAAGGATATCAATACCTTGCTGCTGGGAGATGCATCGCAACAAAACTTCTATGGTACTCTTTTTGTATAGCTGGCTATCAATGATGACGTAATATTTTGCTCTGCAAACTATCTACTGGCTTTCAACTCCGCCGGCGGGCAAAGTTTCATCTTGTAGATAGTCCACTAACGGTTTCGTCCAAGCCAAAGAGGTCACTGTTACTGCATTCACAAATGAATCCACTCTATCCGGGTTATCGGGGTCTGTTCCCTTCATGGATGGAGTCCACAATGTTTCAAGAAAACGCCTAGTGGAATTGGTCGGCGAGCTGATCCAAGCTTTGAAAGTAGATATGCTACTTTGTTGTCCTCCCTTTTGACATAGTTGACTTCGTAGTCGTCGAAGCACTTGGCTATCTCATCTACTTCGTCTCGATATGCTGACATCATAGGGTTCCGTGCATTCCAGGTGCCAGCCACCTGCTGGGCGACCAAGTCAGAATCTCCACAACACACTATGCGCTTGATGCCAATATCCTTGGCCACACGAAGTCCGTGAATGAGGGCCTCATATTCTTCCATGTTGTTGGTATCTGCAGGACGTACTGTAACTTTTCCCCTGTTGGTTATTGCAGTAATACACCAGCCCCCGAGCCGTTGAGTAACTTTGATCCATCAAAGTGCATGACCCAATATTCTGGCTCTGGTACAGGAGTGTCTTCTGGAAGTTCTGTCCAATCCGCGATAAAATCCGCCAATGCTTGAGATTTGATAGAGTCGCGTCTCTTGTAGGTGATTTCAAAGGCGACAAGTTCAATGCCCCACTTTGCCACTCTCCTTGTAGCGTCGCTATTGGATTTGCTCACTACTATATAGGGTGCTCCTGGAAGTAATGCCTTAGCTTTCGTGAAGCAAGGAAAACCGCATAAGCTATCTTCTAGTAGTGCGGGTAATGCTTCTTGGATTCCGTGAAGACCTCGCTTATATAGTAAACTGGTCGCTGAACTCCGTATTCGTGCGTTAGTTCCTTGCGCTCCACCACGATGCTGATAACTTGGTTGGTTGCCGCCATGTATACTAACATAGGCTCCCTCGATACCGGTTCTGCAAGTATTGGTGCGGAGGAGAGTATTCTCTTAAACTCCTGAAGTGCTGCCTCTGCCTCGTCCGTCCATATAAATTTGTCCGCCTTCTTTAACAACTTGTACAACATCATGACCTTCTCTCCAAGTTGGTTGATGAATCAACTTACCGCTGCGATGCAGCCTATGAGCCTCTGTATGTCAAGGATGGCCTTGATCTTCTCCGGGTTAACCTTAATTCTGTGGTGCGAAACAAAGAAGCCCCACAATTTGCTGAATGGCACCACGAAGATGCACTTCTTGGGGCTAAGCATCATGTTGTACTTCCAAAGATTGTCAAAGGTTTCCTGCAGGTCGGTGATGAGATCATTTGATTTCTTTGACATCACCGCGATGTCGTACACATAAGTGTGTATGTTGTGACCTATCTAGTCATGTAGGCAACACTGCATCGTCCGCTGGTAGGTAGCACCAGCATTTTTCAACCCAAAGGGCATCGTGACGTAGCAGTATGTTCCATACGGTGTGGTGAACAAAGTGGCCAATTGGTCTGACTTTTGCATCTTAATTTGGTGGTATCCTGAGTATGCATCGAGAAAACACAAAAGCTCCGAGCCAGTCATCGAGTCAATGACTTGGTCAATACCAGGCAAATCAAACGGATCCTTCAGACACGCTTTGTTCAAGCTGGTGTAATCAACACACATTCTTAATTCTTGGGTTCCCTTTTTAGGGACAAGTATAGGATTTTCCACCCAGTGGGTGTGAATGACTTCTCGGATAAAACTAGCCTTAAGTAACCTAGCTATCTTTGCTTATAGCTCTCTGTCTTTCATCACCAAAACATCGTAGAGGTTGCTTCACCGGTTTGGCCTTAGGATCAATATTCAAGTTGTACTTGGCAAGTTCCCTAGATACACCTTTCATGTTGTCCGATTTCCAGGCAAAGGTGTCATTATTCTCATGGAGGAACTCGACGAGCGCGCTTTACTATTTGGGATCCAGGTCCGTGCCAATGGTGGTGGTCTTGGAGGAATCTCCTTCAACAAGCTCCACCAGCTTGGTCTTGATGGCGGCCTTGAATGCAGGTTCAACAGTAGTGATTTGCTTTTTCGAAGCCGACATCTCTGAGGCAGCGAACTGGTTCTGTATATCCTTGAATTCTTCACGTAGAGGACGGCTTCGGCGAAGGTGGCTTCGCTTAGTTCACAATCCCTTGCCTTGGTGAAGCTTTTGTCAACGGTGATGATGCCGTTTGGTCTAGGAATCTTGAGCTTGTTGTAGATGAAGCATGGCCTGGTGAGGAAGGAGTGGAAGATGTCGCGTCTGAAGATGACGTGGTACACACTCTTGAAGGGCACCATTTCAAAGGTCATGTGCTCTTGGCGATAGTTGTTAACATCACCAAAGGCGACCGGAAGGGTGATGCAGCCAAGTGAGTTTGCTTGCCGGCCAGGAACGACGCCATGGAACATGGTGTTTCTATTTTTTAGCTGGGCCTCCGTCAAGTTCATCTTGTGCAGTGTATCCAGGTACATAATGTTGATGCCGCTTCCACTGTCCACGAGGCACTTGGTGAACTCTGTGTCGTCAATCAATGGGTTGATGACCATGGCGTACTAGTTCTCTGTTGGGATGAGGTCTGGTTGATATTTTTTGTCCCAAGTGATTGGAATCTCGGACCACCTGACGTACTGGAGAACTGGAGGGAGGGTAGCCATCGGTATCCTTTGTGAGGTTTTCTGGGCCAGGAGGGTGGGGGTTCCAAGGAAAGTGTGGTAGATTGGGGCCTTCTTTTTGAAGGGGTTCTTGCCCTTTCCATCGCCCTTATCGGCAGACTTGGGTTCCACATCTTCATCCATGTCACTTGATTCCTTGGACTCATCATCCTTCTTCTCCCCTTTGCCCTTTCCGCGGGGTCTGTTCTTTCGACTTCACTTGTAGCCAGACTCAGGGTCTTCCTTGAGTTCGTCGATGAACTTGCACTGGCGGTTAGTGTGGGTCACCTTGCCATTTGCGTCGAGGTGGATGAAGCATGGCATATCACGGTACTCTTCATACGTATGGGGGACACGGGGCACGGAAGGTGTTGAATCACTCCTTTGCTGCCCATGGCTAGCCCCCGACCACGACCATGTTGTCCGCCTTCGCCTCTGCCAGCGAACGTAGTGGCGGCCATGTCGGTTGCTTGCTTTTCTTCTGGTGGAGATTTCCACTTGTTGCTATTGTTCTTCTTAGCCTGGGTAGGGATGGAAATTGCCGGCAACGAACGACGAGCATCATCGTCAGTGACAGCGAATTCGCTAGCGATGCCAATCATCACATTGAGGTTGAGGTCATTGTTGTCTTGACTGTGCTTTAGCGTATGCCGGAGCAATGATCCCTTCTCTAGGCCGTCGATGAAGGTGGCCATAGCGGTTTGTTCATGCACCCCCGCGCATGAATTTTTCATGTCAATCCAGCGAGATAGGTAAGAACGAGAGGATTCATCCTTTTCTTGCACACACCACTGTAGGTCACTAACGGTGCAGGGCCGCTTGTACGTACCCTCGAAGTTCTTGGTGAATGCTTCATGCATGTCTAACCAATTGCAGATTGATTTCTCCAGCAAGTCGTCAAATTGTCGGATAGTGCCGATGAGCATTAGTAGGAGGTAGTTGACGACGACATTAGGATTTCCCCCGGTGATGTGAATCGCCTCACTGTAGTCCTACAACCATGTAGCTTGCCTGGCGGTGCCGTCATAGGGCTTGATGGTATTGTCAATCCGGAGACCCTTGGGGTAAGTTGTGGCCCGTATTACCGGTCCAAAACAATGTAGCCCTATGTATGGGAGCTCCCGTTCTTCTTGGCTGCGGTTGGTTCCCTTTTCTGTCATGGGGAGGGGAGTTGTGGTGTGATTTGTTGGACCCGCCATGTCCTCCGCCATGATGGTTGTTGGGTGGCGACGGTAGCGGTGGCGGTGGTGGGTTATCCTTCTTGATGCTCCCTCCATGCGAGTCCTCATGCCTGTCGCGATTGCTTGTCGGACGTGGTGCTTCCTTGTGGGATCTTCTCCTATGTCGTTCATTGCCGCTGCGCTCTCCGTCATGCCAGGGCTGCTTGCCCTAGTTGCGTATAACGATACCGACCTAGGGACGCCTAGGAGGTGGCATGCTTGTGCAGCGATGCGGCAGTTGGTCCTCGTGACGCCGGGATGGCGGGGGTGGTGGTGATCAGCGAGGTGAGCATTATCTCCCTTGTTAGAAGATATAGGTATGGCGTCAGCCCTGTTACGCGCATCCCTCCGCCTTCGCTCCGTGGAGCCCATGTGGCATCCCTCGTCACGGGGAGACCTTGGGCTTTGGTGGCTGTTCAGGGTTGACTGGCAAAGCTCCGGGTTGGACTCGAGCCTCTGCGAGGTGGCCTTTTCCTGTTGCTTGCATGCCTTGGCGACGAGGTCATAAACCTGATCAACTACTTCTAGTGACCTGTCCTGTTCAAGGAGGGTCTTCGCGACGACCATGTTCAGGGCGAGTGTTGGCATTACTTGCTTCCCCTCAGAATCAATGTATGGGGTTGCTTTTGCCGGATTGGACTCGTCCCACCCTAACCTGCGTCGAATGCTAGGGTCTTCTACAACGCGTGCAAGAGCCTTCTTAGGCTTGTGCTTTAGCAGCAGTTGCTTATACTTAGCCTCCATTGCCCGTGACACCTTAATTCAATGTTGCGCCTTGGCCAAATCTTTCTCGAGTTGGGCACCCTGCTCCGCGATGCACTTGGCTTTCACAAGGATTTCTGCATGCTTCTCGTCAAGCTCCACAACGTTTCGTATATGGGCAACAGTGATGGGCTCGACAAGGAGTGGGCCGTACATCACCTTGTCGGTGGGAGTAAACAAGGGATTGCCAGTTGTGGACATCGATGCTTGTGGCGGCAAATTTGTTTGCTTGGCAGTAATGGGGCCTGTGGCGAGTTCCTGCACTTGCTATGGTAGGACAACCGGAGGGGGCATGGCTTTGGATGGACCCAGAGGATCTACAGCCTTTTTTGCTGCTGCCACTCTAGTGACCGCATGCATGGGCGAAGCTCTTTCAGGTTCCTGTTCCTGGTCATCTTCTTCCATCATGTTCCCAATGGTGACTAGCACCTGATGGGAAATGGTAGCTTTCTTGGCGCGCTCGTCCCTCTCGATTTCCTGCTCAATCTCCCTCATAGCAGCATCGTATTCCTCCGAGTGAGCCGCCGCCATCCACGTTGATGTCGGCGTATAATGCATCAAGCACTTAGTCGGAGTAAGCTTCGGTGTTTTCGATGGCGGAGGTGGAGGGGGATGGTGGAGGGCCGTTGTTGCTGCTTCCTCTGGCTTCAGGCCTAGGCATGGCCTGAGTGTTCTCCTCGGCGTTCGTGTAGTCATTAACGATTGTGACCATCTCACCGAGGGTGAGCGGGCCGACGGCCTGCCGTCTTCGGAGTGTATGCCGGAGGAGTGTTCTGGGCACGTGCCCTTCCACAAAGTGGTAGACGAGTTTGTCAGCATGGTCACCTTCCAGGGTTTCCCTTACCCTCATCCATCTGGCGAGGTATTCACGGGGGGATTCTCCCTCCCCCTAAACGCATCTGGCCAAATCGAAGATGGTGAGAAGGCAGACGAAGTGCGACCTTCGCATCTCTAACGCTCGGGGAAGCCAAGCGGATTTTCGAGGTCCTTCCACTGTAATATCCTGTATAGGGGCGGTTTGGGTGGGCCTTGAATTTTCCTGACCTGAGTTATCATACTCTAGAGAGAGATATGTCCCAGATTCCTCCATGAACGTATCCTTCCCATAGGCGGTCCGTGCGGGTCTTGACGAGTTTCCGACTTCCTAGGAGCTAGGACACAAGTCGGTTTCGTCGATGAAGATGTGGATGTCTCTGAATGGGACAACGAAGCAGCGGGTAGGGTTCGTCTTCGCTGGGACCCAAAACTCATCGGGAGGGATGATCGGGACGTTGCCGAAGAAGAGCACGCGCACGATGGCTACGATGTCGCCGATTCCCGCGAAGAGCTTGGACCTCGCCCAGTGTAGAGTTCGAAGCGCCTCTTGCCCCACGGTGGGCGCCAACTATCGTGGTATTGGCGATGAGTACGCCATGGAAGGATCCTCACAGAGCGTGTTTAGAGACGTGGGTAAGACGGAGAGTTGACGGGTACGAGGTAACACAGCTTACCCAATTCAAGTCCCACAACGGTGGCGGAACTCTACTCCTGCTATAAATCACTATAATGGAAATACGCCGAGTTACAGAGATTAGTTTGTTGTGCAAGGGTGTTGTGAATCGATGTATATTGTGCCCTAAAGGCTCCCATGGGTCCGGCTTATAAATGCTCTAGAACCTAGGGTTACAGGGAAAGGACCTTGCCGGACAAGTTACAAAGTTGTACACTAATACTAACTAGTCTTCGTGTCTTGTTCCAAGGCTCCGAGTATGTTGGTGACTCCTACGTAGGCTTCCTATATCTAGCATGAGCCTCCCTTCTGGATCTGTCTAACTGGGCTACCCAGCAGGCCATGGGTCGTGCTAGCAAATTATGGGTCACCCGGGTTAGCCGGATTAGAGACGTGCTATTGTGGTACCCATTTAGCATATCCCCAACAGTATCTTTTTGTTTACTTGAAGAAACACTGGTACCCATATGTTTCTTATAAGCTTCAATATGAAATAAGGACCCGCTTCTTATGTCTATGGTCAGATCTCTCAGTTTTAGACATGTCTAACACGTAAATGACACATTTATCTGCCGATTAAAACACTCAACCCCTCACATGCTCATATATTTAATTTATGGTAACACAAACAAAAGAAAATGTGTTACCAATAGTGAATACAATACACCTACTATGCTTTGACAAATAGACTGTAGGCGGCGCATCGAAGCACGCATATCCACCTAGTGCAATATTAGTTGGTCTAGGTAAACACTCCAAAGATCGATTCTTTTTGGATAGTCCCGTAGGATCAACTGAAATCTTGATATTCCTTGCTCAGGCATCCCGCACTCGAACTCCAGGATAGCAATCTGCGAGAGGAACTTTACACGCTTCCTGCTCCAAATGAAAACAATAAAGTGACACTATTGAGTACTAACCTTGCAGGAAGTTTGAATCTTTTAGTCATCCTACCAAGAAGTTCATCCGCCAGTTGATGCTGTTCAGTCTTCTCATACATTTCAAGAAGAGCCAGATAAACTTTTTAGGAATTACAATACTGCCAGGCTCTTTGGAATAGCTTCTTGACAGTGTCCTTGTATTATCTCTTCCTATAAACCTTGCTGTGCTACCCGCCTCTAGGAGCGTCCGGCGCGCGCGATTGTTGGGTCGTCCGATCGAGTAGGTTCCGTGCGTTTTCACCTCCACATTGACTGGCAGCCGTTGGATTTGTCTCTTCCTATAAACCTTGATGTGCTACCTGTCTCTGGAAGCGTCCGGCGCGCGCACGATTGCTGGGTCGTCCGATCGAGTAGGTTCCGTGCGTTTTCACCAACACATTGACTGGCAGCCGTTGAATTTGTCCCAGTATTTTCTCACATCTCGTCTGAGTCTAAGGGTCCATGACAGTTGGGACCATATGCATGTGGGTCCATGAGTTTGAGACTAGGCATCGATTGTTCAGTGTTAGCTAGCGGTGAAAATATCCCCGCCGCCTCTCTCTATTGCCAGACCCGACGCCTCCTTCGTTCCCCAATCCTTGCCTCCTCCCCTTCTCCCAAATCCACTGCCTCCTCTCAGTTTTCCCTCCACCGGCGGGCTTCTCTCCTCGAGAGCCAAGAAGCCGGGTCTTGGAGGCGGGCGACGGAGGCGGCTGAAGGCCACGCGGATGGAGGGACGCAGCATCAACATGGAGGGGGAGAGGATGTGGCCGCCAGCCCACACGCGCGCCACCGCGATCTCCATCTCGCCGTCGCTCTGGTGAACCCCGTCGTGGGCACTGCGGGGACGGAGGATGGTGGAGACGGAATATTCTCTCTGCCTGCAGGCGCCTCCTCTCACGCTCCCTTCCGCTCGCCTCCATCCTCACCACCACACCTGCTGCCGCCTCTCGACGCCGGTCCTCCCACCATGGAGGCGTCGTCATTGACTGATCCTGCGCTTCGACCTCCTTTTTTGTGCCCTGCAGCAACATCAGCTGGTCTACCTTCCTGGCTCGGCGGCGGCGCACCTGGAGGAACCGCGGGAGCTCCGACGACGGAGGTCTGATGGAACTGGGCGGTCATGCCAATCTTGATTGAGGGGGCTTGATGGAGGAGGATTGGCCAGTGGGGTGGTTGCCCAGCTTGGAGCCAAGAAGGTACTCACATCCTCTCGTGTACATCTTTCTTGAGCTCATGTGCTGATGGTGATGGCTGCAATAGCAGAGGTGTCAGTTGTGTTGCCAATTTCCTTATGTTGTTTGATCTATACGTATATACAAAATTTTGATTATGATTCATTCATATTTTCTGTTCATGAAGTTCTTGATGAATTGCTTACAGGAGGTGTATTAATTTATATTATTATATATAGATAGCAACACTGATTAGAGTAGTGGAGTAGGAGGCAGGAGGCTGCAATGGAATTTTTACAGTGGTGAGTTTGCTGCAATTAACCAAGAAAACTTCCCAAATTTTAGTCCTATTTGTTTGGTTAAATTTGAGGAGAAGCTCAATAAACGTTTGAGAATCAGATGTCTTTCATAATATTCCTTTTGCTTTTATTTATTAAGTAAGATGTCTTCCATATATTTTCTTTGCAAGAAAAAGGAGTATCCATGTCTCATCCAGTCACACTTTCAATTTAAACATTTCGATTTTTTATCTCGTATGGTTTCATGATGTAGCTAAAGGTGTTGACATGTCAAACTGTAGCAATAGGGGTTTGCAGTATATCTCCATTACGTAATTATTGGAAAATTATGAAGTGGTATAAGCAGTTGGTGAATTATCTCTAATATTTATATGACATCAATTATTATGGTTCACATGATAACTCGTCATCTAGCTTTGTTTTCCTTGTTTACTATAAAACCTGAGATGTGTCTTGTTCAGCTCGTTAATATTTGTTTGCAGATGTATGGAGAAGTTTCAGTTGAGGCGTTCTCCTTTCAGCCACAGGCTGCAGCAGCTTCCGTGTCATTTTATTTCTACTATGAGTAAAATAGTAGTTACTACCTGAGGTCACAGCGGATAGGACTGGGGAAGCCGGCCTGCACTGGATCTCTGGATTATATTGGAGGTTGCTAGCGGGGAAGATGGGTGTTTAAGCTAAAGTGCCTTACATAAGGGTTGTTTTCTTGTGTAGTATTTTGACGGTATGGTCTAATTGAAGAACTAATTATTGAGTTTTCATTTTCAGTATGCAGTACAAAAATATAGAAGTTTCCTCTCTTCAAATCTGCCATACTGTTTGTCCTTCATAGCAGATATGCCACTGTATTTATTTGTTGTAGGACAAGGAAGAGGGCAGTGGCACACAAAAAGCAAGAAGTTAGTGTTTGAAAACCTTTGTGCCCTGCAGGTATGCTCATGCTCCCCTATCTCTTTCCCTCTTTTGATTCCCATCCTTTGTTGATTATTTGATGTAGTTGGTTCTTTTTTCAGCAAGCATCAAGAGCATCCTCACGGCAGCCTTGATTTTCACATTTTTTATACCCACAAGTTGTTATCCATTACACGTATCTATGTTTTTTCACATGAATCTTTCAAAATCTTTTGCACACAAAGCAATAGCTCGTTTATTAGGCATGGTTAGTGCCCAAAGTCCTCATTGCTCTAGAATTATTTGCTTCCAAAACATCTGAATCATGTATGCACACGGTTCTCCTAATTTTATATCACACGAATATTTCAAACATTTTAGCTATTTTGTCTAGACATTTTAAAGCCTGAGGTGATTGATTCTTTGGCCTCGCTTGCTGAATATTCTTTGCACAGGTTGTTGTTCCCTTGCACTTTGTAATACCATAGCAGCTGAAACATATACTGTCCCAGCCTCGTGGACAGCCTGTCCCTTTTTTGCATATCAGTAATCTGGATAATTGTAAGCTATTTTAGCTATATATATTGTGTTGTAGAAATGTCGATTTTGATTAGAATCAATGAAGAGTGTTTTTAATGTTTTTCTTCCGTACTTGCACAAAATAATCTATGATCTATTTGAGCTAACTATTTGTTTACTTGATATGCCGATTTCATCGATTAAATTTCTCTCCATAAAGGAACAACATTTAGCTTCTCGTGTTAGAATATCCACCATAAAATTCTTCAGGATGATTTTTCTATTGTCAGCCCATGTTTTTTCTCCACCAAACTATTTTTCAGCCTCGTTTCACCACCTACTATTTTTTGGACCAAGATAATTGGACTTCTGGTTTGCAGAGGGGGGCTCTTCCGAGCTCAGCCATTAGAAAAGCTGCTCGTCAAGGTATCATCAACCATAGTGGCATCATACGTATTTTGCGGAGGGGGGCTCTTCCGAGTTCAATCATAAGAAAAGCTGCTCGTCAAGGTATTGCTCATCTTTGACTTCCATTGTTACTATCATTTGATCCTCTGTTTGTCTGGAGGGAAAATAAGTTGGCATGTTATGTTGCCGGTGGCTTTTGATTATTACAGTATCACTGTATGAGGAATAAACAAAATGTTTTTTCGTCATATGTTTGCTCTTTGACTATATCTGGTAGTATCTGCTTGTTCAGTACATGAGCAATTCAGTACATGAGCAATTTGGATTATGGACATTGTTGTACATGAATGCAGATGGTTTTCATGACATGGTTCTAGCTCATGAAGTTGCAGTTCAGGGTGATAAATCCAAAATCATGAATGTTTCAGTACCTATTTAGCTTGCTGGTGCATTCAAACTTGCCATTGTTTTCTCCCCAGCCAGGTAAGATTCTGGGTTACTGGACATATAACTCTGCTCATCGGCACTCTTTGATTCTGTACTACCATTGATTCGGTAGGCTTGCTTTTCTGTATGTTGCCCAATTTGAGAGCTACAAGATTTCAGAAAAAAATTATGTTCAGGTTATAGTGCTTGTGATCCTTGTATCCTTGTGCCTATAATATTGAAGGAAATATGCCCTGAGAGGCAATAATAAAGTTGTTATTATGTGTTCCTTGTATATGATAGATGTTTATTTTGCATGCTATAATTGTATTGATAGAAAACATCAATACATGTGTGTTTAATAAACAAAAAGGGTTCCTAGTTATGCCTCTCTTATAGACTAGCTTGTTGATTAACAAGATGATCAAGGTTTCCTAATCATTGACATTGGATGTTGTTAATAACAAAGTCACATCATTTGTGAAATGATGTGATGAACATTTATCCAAAGTATAGCATTACAATCAAGTCATTATGTTTATATTGCTATAACATCATACAAAGTAGTCTTAGTCCTTAGACCATGAGATCATGTTAATTGCTAACACCGGAAGAGTATCTTGATAACATCAAACGTCACACTGTAACAGGGTGACCATAAAGGTGGGTTCAGTGCTATGAAGGTGTTATGTTGAGGCTCATGGATCAAGAGTGGAATTTGTCAATCCCGATGACGGATAGATATACTCTGGGCCCTCTCGGTGATATCACATTAAGATAGCTTGCAAGCAAGTGATGTGCTCACTAGAATGTTATATCACGAGAACGAGAAAAGAGTGCATGCGGTAACGAGATCAAACTAGGTATTTGGATACCGATGATCGAATCTCGAACATGTATTATATCATGTGACAAAGGGATTAAATTGCTGACGTTAAAGGTTCTCACGATCACAGAAGTCATCGTTGAATACGCAGGAGTCAGTATGGATCTCCAGGTCTCGCTCCTGATTATTGATCTGAGAGAAGTCTCAATCATGTCTGCATTATTCGCGAACTGTAGGGTGACACACTTAAGGGTTGCTGGACACCATTTAGGAGCACATATGTTCGGACAAAGGTTTGCAAAGCGTGAAATGTTTCCATAGAAGCAGGAATTGTTTCGATAAAAACCGAATTGTTTCGAGTGAAATTGCAGAAAGTGGTTCTGCATGTGATATTAAAATGTTGCAAGGGGTTTTATGTGAATGTTTGTTAATTAAAGTAATTAACAAAATTCTGAATAAAATAAATAAAAGAGTTTTATTAATTGAGAGTTGCATTTAATTTGGTGGAAATTAAATACATGTGAGTGGAATTTTGGGTGGAGGCCATGTTTATGTGAGTGGAGGTTTACGACATGAATGAAGGAGGGGAGGAGTCCCCCCCCTCATGCGCAAAGCCCCCCCTCTCACAAACCACACCTCGTGAAGGATCTCTCTTCCCCTCTAGATATTTCCCCATGGTCTCGGATTAGCGAGATACATGTTCCCGGTGGCCTTAAATCGGAAGGAGTTCTTGCGTTCTTGATTATTTGGGCGAGGAGGTGGAGGTCGTCCGGCTTAAAGCGTGTGCGAGACGGATCGGCTGGCGATTTGCGGCGCTCGGACTTCCACACGATTTTGAGATCGGCAAGCGTACGACTACATCAACCACGAGTTCCTACTCGTTAATAAAACTCGTTGTCTTCGAGGGTAAGTTCTCCATGGATGTATGTCCACTCGTTGCTCTATATCTAGTAGATGGATCTTGGCGTATAGTTCTCATCATAGGAAATTTTTTGTTTTCTATGTCATGCCCAACAATGGTATCGAGCACGATCTATGCGTAGATGCTTTGCACGGGTAGTACACATATGTTTATATGTGGGCGATGATGATCATGTTATTGCATCTTCTATGTGCTTTGGATATTGGTGGCATAGTGGGATGAAGCGGCCCGGACCAACCTTACATGTCATCGTACATGAGACCGGTTTCACGACTGACATACAACTATTTTTGCATAAGTGGCTAGCGGGTGTCTGTCTCTCCTACTATAGTCAATATCTGATTTACAACGAGTTGTTAATAACTTGGTTATCCTCGTTGTGGTTCATGTTCGTAAGTAAGATCGGTTCTATCTCCGAAAGCCCTAAGCCACGTAAAACATGCAATTGATAAATTAGAGGCGTCTAGTTTAAATTGTTGCTGGGCTAGTGTCTTGATATAGTATTGTTGTAAGTAGATGTATGATAGATACTCTTACAACTCACTTAACGTGTAAGTTCCGTAGACCTTGGCCTTACACACAAAGGAATGATAGAGATCATACCACGATGCAAATGATAGAGATCAAATGCATGGACCATATCACCTCGCTTCACACATTAGATGTTAACATCTTATATTGCTAGTTTGGCGCTTTTGGTAGCATTATAAGATGATCCTTCATTTAGATATCAAGATAAAATGTGTTCTTCCTTAAGTATGCACCGTTTTGTGGATCGTGTTTTGAGGCATCACGTGATGATCGGGTGTTCTCGACTCTACGCTTTCATACAACGGGTGTAAGACAGTTTTACACACGTGAATACTAAGGTTCTTACTTGACGAGCCTAGCATGTACAGACATGGCCTTGGAACACGGACCGAAATGTTAAGCATGAGTCATATAGTTGATATGATACCCATATAGATGCTCGCCTTTGAAGCTACACCGACTCACGTGATGATCGGACTTGGTGTAGTGGATTTGGTTCATGTAATCACAAAAAGGACACGAGGGATGTCGTTTTTGAGTGGGAGTTCATTAGTAATTTGGATTAGTTGAACTCAATCTATCATAAACTTAGTCTAAATATATTTTACAAATTCTGTTGTAGATGGCACCACCTGCTTTTAATTTCAATGTGTTCATGGAGAAAGAGAAGTTTGCTGCGAATGGTAGCAACTTCACCAACTAGGCTATGAATTTGAGGATTCTCCTCACTGCTGCACAAAAGCAATATGTGCTAGAGGCGCCACTAGGCCCCCCACCAACTCCTGATGCCCCTGACGAGGAAAAGAACGTCTATATAACTCGTCAGGAGGACCACAACTTAGTTCATTGCGGCATACTGTATGGGCTAGAGCCAGAACTTCGAAAACGTTTCGAAAATGGCAATGACTTTGATACCATGGGAGAATTGAAAATGATTTTCGATACCCATGCTGCCGTAGAGAGTTATAATGCTTCTGAAAAGTTCTTTAGCTGCATGATGGAAGAGAACAGCTCCGTTAGTGAGCACGTACTCAAAATGTCTGGGTACGCCGATAAACTTGTGTCCTTGGGAATAACGATTCCCATTGACTTAGGCATACATCGTGTTCTCCAATCTCTGCCACCTAGCTACAAGAGCTTCGTGATGAACTATAATATGCAGGGCATGAAGAAGTCTCTTCCCGAGCTTGTGTCAATGCTTAAGACTGTAGAAGTGGAGATTAGAAAAGAACATCAAGTGTTGATGATCAATAGGACCACCGGTTTCAAGAAGGACAAGAAAGGCAAGCACAAGGGAAAGAAGGGTGGCAAGTCTGTTGGCACGCCTGAAAAGAAACCCCGGGCTGGCCCTAAGTCGACAATCGAGTGCTACTATTGCAAGGATCGCCATTCGGAATCGCCTCAAATATTTTGCGGACAAGAAGGCCGGCAAGGCAAAAAAAGGTATATGTGATATACATGTTATTGATGTGTACTTGACTAGTACTCACAATAGCACCCGGGTATTTGATACAGGATCGGTTGCTAATATATGTAACTCGGTTCAGGGGCTGCGGAACAAGCGACAACTAGCAAGGGATAAGGTCACGATGTGGGTCGGCAATGGATCAAGAGTTGATGTGATCGCCGTCGGAACGCTGCCTCTCCATATGCCGTCGGGATTAGTTATAAACCTGAATAATTGTTATTTGGTGCCTGCACTGAGCATGAACATTGTATCCGGATCGTGTTTGATGCAAAGTGGTTATTCGTTTAAGTCTGAAAACAATGGTTGTTCGATTTATATGAATAATATCTTTTATGGTCATGCACCTGTGTTGAATGGTTTATTTCTGTTGGATCTCGATAGTAGTATTACGCATATTCATAATGTTGATGCTAAAAGGATTAAACTTGATAATGATATATCTGCATATATGTGGCACTGCCGTCTAGGTCATATTGGCGTTAAACGCATGAAGAAACTCCATTCTGATAGAGTTTTGGAATGACTTGATTTTGAATCATTTGATACATGTGAACCATGCCTTATGGGCAAGATGACTAGAACGTCGTTTTTCGGTTCAATGGAACGAGCACAGATTTATATACTGATGTGTGTGGACCAATTAGTGTGTCGGCGCGAGGTGGATATCGTTATTTTGTTACTTTCACGGATGATTTGAGTAGATACGGGTATATCTATTTGATGAAATGTAAGTCTGAGACCTTTGAAAAGTTCAAAGAATTTCAGAATGAAGTGGAAAATCATCGTAACAGAAAGATCAAATTTCTGCGGTCCGACCGTGGAGGAGAGTATCTTAGTTACGAGTTTAGCACACATATGAAAGACTCTGGAATAGTTTCACAACTCACGCCTGCCGGAACACCACAACGTAATGGTGTGTCAGAACGTCGTAATCGTACTTTATTGGATATGGTTCGATCTATGATGTCTCTGACTGACTTGCCACTGTCATTTTGGGGTTATGCACTGGAAACCGCTGCTTCACTTTAAATAGGGCACCATCTAAATCCGTTGAAAAGACACTATATGAATTATGGTTTGGAAACAAACCTAAAGCTGTCATTTCTTAAAGTTTGGGGATGCGATGTTTATGTAAAGAAACTTCAACCGGATAAACTCGAACCCAAAGCGGAAAAATGCGTCTTCATAGGATACCCTAAGGAAACGATTGGGTATACCTTCTATCACAGATCCGAGGGAAAGGTCTTTGTTGCCAAGAATGGATCCTTTCTTGAGAAGGAGTTTCTCATGAAAAGGTGTGAGTAGTCGGAAGGTAGAACTCGAAGAGGTTATTGAACCTTCTCTTCATGAAATGGCGAGTAGCGCAGACCGGAAGTTGTTTCGAGTTGACTTCACCTAATGAAGAGAGAGCTAATGATATTGATCATGAAACTCCTAAAGAGGACACTCAGAACCTCGCAGTCAGCAGACACGTCGGCTCCTAAACTGCATTTACAATCCTGTATGAATTTCATGATTGATGAAATAGATGACCTGCACGTATGAAGAAGCGATGATGAGCCCTGATTCCAACAAATGGCTAGAAGCCATGAAATCCGAGATGGAATCCATGTACGAAAAACCAGGTTTGGACCTTGGTGGACTTACCTCATGATCGAAAGGCCGTTGAGAATAAATGGATTTTCAAAAGAAAACTGATCTTGATGGTAATGTAACCATCTATAAGGCTCGACTTATCGCAAAGGGGTTTCGACAAATTCAAGGAGTTGACTATGAGACATTCTCTCGTAGCGATGCTTAAGTCGGTTAGGATTATGTTAGCAATTGCTGCATATTTCGATTATGAAATATGGCGATGGATGTCAAAAGCTGCGTTCCTCAATGGTAATATTGAAGAAGAGTTGTATATGATACAACCTAAGGGTTTTGTCGATCCTAAGGATCTTGATAAGGTGTGCAAACTTCACCGATCCATCTATGGATGAAGCAAGCATCCGAGTTGGAATCTCCGCTTTGATGAGGTGATGAAAGAGTTTGGATTTGTCCAAACTTATGGAGAGGCTTGTATTTACAAGAAAGTGAGTGGGAGCAATGTGGCATTTCGATATTATATGTGGACGACATATTATTGATTGGAAATGATATAGATCTTTTAAACAGTTAAAAGTTATCTAAACAAAGAAATTTTCGATGAAGGACCTTGGTGAAGCTTCATATATATTAGGCATTAAAATCTATAGAGATAGATCAAGACGCCTAATTGGGCTATCACAGTACATACCTTGATAAGATATTAAAGAAGTTTAATATGGACTAAGTAAGAAGGGTACTTACCTATGTTGCAAGGCAAGACATTGAGTAAGACTTAAAGTCCCGGCTACGGAAGAAAGAGAGATAATGGATAAGATCCCTATGCCTCGACCATAGGCTCTATAATGTATGCCATGCTATGTACAGACCGGATGTGGCACATGCTATTAGTTTGACTAGTAGGTACCAATCTAATCCGAGTTGAACACCGATAGTCATCAAAATATCCTTAAGTACTTGAGAAGAACTAAGAATATGATTCTTGTATACGGAGGTGAAGAAGAGCTAGTCGCTAAGTGTTATGTCGATGCTAGCTTTAACACTGATCCGGATGACTCTAAGTCTCAATCCGGATACGTATTTCTCTTGAACGGAGCAGCAGTTAGTTGGAGGAGCTCCAAACAACCTGTGGTTGGATCAACGACGAGGCGGAATATGTTGTTGCTTGAAGCGGTTGCAGAAGCGGTTTGGATGAAGGAGTTCATAACGGAACTAGGTGTGGTTCCTAGTGCGTTGGACCCAATGGTGATCTATTGTGACAATAATGGAGCCATAGCCAACGCCAAGGAACCAAAGTCTCACAAGAATTCCAAGCATATTAAGCGCCAGTTTCACTCCATCCGCGAGCATGTCAAGGATGGAGATATAAAGATTTGTAAAGTGCACACGGACCTGAATGTAGCAAATCCGTTGACTAAAGTACTCTCTAGGGCAAAACATGATCAACACCAGAACTCCATGGGTGTTAGATTTATCACTATATAAACTAGATTATTGTCTCTAGTGCAAGTGGGAGACTGAAGGAAATATGCCCTGAGAGGCAATAATAAAGTTGTTATTATGTATTCCTTGTATATGATAGATGTTTATTTTGCATGCTATAATTGTATTGATAGGAAACATCAATACATGTGTGTTTAATAAACAAAAAGGGTTCCTAGTTATGCCTCTCTTATAGACTAGCTTGTTGATTAACAAGATGATCAAGGTTTCCTGATCATGGACATTGGATGTTGTTAATAACAAGGTCACAGCATTTGTGAAATGATGTGATGAACATTCATCCGAAGTATAGCATTACGATCAAGTCATTATGTTTATATTGCTATAACATCATACAAAGTAGTCTTAGTCCTTAGACCATGAGATCATGTTAATTGCTAACACCGGAAGAGTATCTTGATAACATTAGACGTCACACCGTAACAGGGTGACCATAAAGGTGGGTTCAGTGCTATGAAGGTGTTATGTTGAGGCTCATGGATCAAGAGTGGAATTTGTCAATCTCGATGACGGATAGATATACTCTGGGCCCTCTCGGTGATATCACATTAAGATAGCTTGCAAGCAAGTGATGTGATCACTAGAATGTTATATCACGGGAATGAGAAAAGAGTGCATGTCGGAAACGAGATCAAACTAGGTATGGAGATACCGATGATCGAATCTCGGACATGTAATATATCGCGAGACAAAGGGATTTAGTTACAAGCGTTAAAGGTTCTCACGATCACAGAAGTCATCGTTGAATGTGCCGAGTCGACGGATCTCCGTGTCCCGCCGATTATTGATCGGAGAGGGGTCTCGATCATGTCTGCATTATTCGCGAACCGTAGGATGACACACTTAAGGGTGGCCGGACACCATTTAGGAGCACATATGTTCCAGACAAAAGGTTTGCAAAGCGCAGAAAATGTTTCGATAGAAATAGGAATTGTTTCGATAGAAACCGGAATTGTTTCGGGTGGAATTGCAGAAAGTGGTTCTGCATGTGATATTGAAATGTTGCAAGGGGTTTGTGTGAATGTTTGTTAATTAAAGTAATTAACAAAATTCTGAATAAAATAAATAAAAGAGTTTTATTAATTGAGAGTTGCATTTAATTTGGTGGAAATTAAATACATGTGAGTGGAATTTTGGGTGGAGGCCATGTTTATGTGAGTGGAGGTTCACCACATGAATGAAGGAGGGGAGGAGTCCCCCCCCTCATGCGCCGGCTATGGGAGGGGAGGGGTCTCCCTCCCTCTATATAAAGCCCCCTCTCCCCTCTCACAAACCACACCTCCTCGTGAAGGATCTCTCTCCCTCTCTAGATATTCCCCCATGGTCTCGGATTAGCGAGATACATGTTCCCGGTGGCCTTGCGTCTGGAAGGAGTTGCTGCTTCCGCTGATTCGCTGGAGCGAGGAGGTGGAGGTTGTCCGGTGGCTTGAACGTGTGTGCGAGGACGGATGCGCTGCTGATTTGCGGCGCTCGGACTTCCACACGATCTTGAGATCGGCAAGCGTACGACTAAATCAACCACGAGTTCCTATTCGTTAACAAAACTCTTTGTCTTCGAGGGTAAGTTCTCCATAAATGTATGTCCACCCGTTGCTCTGTATCTAGTAGATAGATCTTGGCGTATAGTTCTCATCATAGGAATTTTTTTGTTTTCTATGCTGCGGACCCAACAAATATTTCTCTATGCTGCATGTTTTGGTGATTACCATTATACAGCACATCCTAAATTCAGAACTTGTGTCGATGTTAGTGACAAGGTACTAGAATGCACGTCAATTCCATATTATTCCTGGTTGTATTCTTACATAATGGGATGTTCTGTACCTGTCTTGAACTCTGCAACTAACTAACTATAATTTTTAGTTTTTGCCTGTTTTGTTGATGTTAGCATGTAATGCCGATGTCTTTTATTTCTTACTACATGTTCATCCTTTTAAAGCTTCAGAATCACTCACGAGTATTATACAATTTTAGCTTCTTCGTTCACCTTAATTTTCTGGGTTGCAGGTCGCAAAAAGGTGAATTGTTTCTGATATTGATATTGATGATGAAGTACCCATATCTAGAAGAATGCAACCTGTTAGTGAGAGGTTAGGAAATAATGTGTTTTATTCTAAGAAGCAAGATATCTACCATGCTGGAACAATTTTGCAAAGACAAGTTGTTTATTTATTATAGAGATACGGTACATTTTATTTATAATCTGGGCAAAAGAAGTTCTTTATTTGTTTTAAAGTTGCCACCCAAATGATTATTTATAACTTGTTGGAATATAGTTCATCAGGAGCTAAATCTGGAAATGGTTTTAGAATAACCGGGTAAAATGGTTTGGTTTCGTCTTGTGGGCTTGATTAGTTTGGGTCGTTTTGGGTCAAGCCTGTCAACAGTTTGGTTCAGTTTGGCTTTTTAACCAAAATAGTTGGGTATGGTTTGGTTTAGGCCTAAACAGTTTGGTTCCTAGAGGTGCGGAACCATGGGCCAGAACCGGTTCTCGAAATGGTTCTCGCGTCCGAGCAAGTACGAGTAAGCTATATCGACTATTGAGTCGTTGAGGCGGAGCGAGTGCGTCTTCCTTGTCTCGCGCGCAGTGACGAGCGGAAGGCCTCGTCCATGGCAAACTGCTTCACGGTGCCGGCGACCTCCGCCTCGTCAACAGCGACGCCAACGACCTCCGCCTTGTTGCCATCTCGCCCTCGCAGGCGCCATCCCCTGTTGTCATTGTACGTAACCTTCCAATCTATGTCGCCGTCGCTCGGGCATCACCTCTCCGGCCGGCCTGCCGTCGGTGCCCAGATTGACTCGGATCTCTTCTCTTTCTTCCAACTCTCTTTTCTTCCCTTACCCATAGGCACTTCTCCCCTGCCCTGAAGAAACTCCACGCTTTCCTCGTCATGGCAGAGTGGCTGACGGCGAGATCTCTATGGACGCGTCGCAGGATGACGCTGATTCACCGGAGTCGGCCGAAACCGCCCCACCGACACGCCTCAAACCGGCGCCGCTGCCGCAGCACATGCCGTCATCCGGGCCGCTGCTGTTCGCGAAAGGCAACCTCACGAAAATGCCAGCACCACCTCGGTCGGCAAGGCCGCCGCCGGATGCTGGAGTCGACGGTAACTCAGCTGGCCGAGCACCGCATGGTCTTATCCGAAAATAACTCGATCGGTAGCGAATTGGGTCCAACATGGAGGCAGCTCACACAAGGCGGGCAGGGGTCCACCTGCCGGAGGCAGCTAGCTCGCGCACGGCGGGCACTGTTTCGCTGATGTGTACTTATGTCAAACCATTTGATCAAATGGTTGTTAACCAATCTCTGTAAACGGTTTCAACCTATGGTTGTAGACTGAGTTTAGTTCGGTTTAGGTAAAAATTGGAGAAGGTTTGGTTTTGGTTGGGCTAAAATTAATACCGAATGGGTTTAGTTTAGGTCCGGTTGTGAAGTTAGCTCGTGTGGGTTTGGTTGAGGTTTGGTTTAGTTGTCAAACCATTCTCAGGTTTATCAGGAGCCATGAAGCATATTTGCCTTCCGTTCATATTTCTTGCGCTTGGTACTTGCTCTTTGTCAAATCTCTCCTCTAAAGGGCGCTAGCCTACCCGGCGCGGCGGACGCAGCTTTGCTAGCCCTCGCTTCTTCCACACGATCGGTGTCTTGGGATCACAACAGAGTTGTGGGCGACATTGAGCATGATGACCAGCACGGTGCACCTGCTAGGCGACTACGAGGGGTCGATGCCTATGACGCCATAAGTTGCAATAGAATTCAAGCACATGCAAACACTCAAATACTACAAGAGGTTAGACTGACATTGCCACAGTGGGGTATCCTGGCAGTAGCATATACCGGCTTCCTTTCAAGGATGGTTCAACAATACATTGGTTAATGGACATGCTAACAAAGAATGAAAAGCTGCAGCTCACTTCAGTTTTATTTTGAACGAGAGAGGCCACGAAGGGCCTGGAATCTGCATTAAAACGGCGGTGGGTGTACAATTACAGAAAGGACCTCCAGAAAGAAATAAAAAATAGCATAGTCCTGCAAAATTACATTCAACACCCTAGAAAGAATCGTAGAAACGCGATCAGGTCCTTGGTCGCCGCCAGATCTTGACCGGCCGCTGCGGCCACCGGCGACTCCACTAGGGACGAAACCACTTGGTGGAGAAGCGGCGTCGAGCGCCGCGCCGAGGTCGGAGAAGACCCTCCAGCAAAGGAGGGAGACGATGCCTGAGCGCACCAGCTCAGGCGCAGCAGGGCCATGCTCATGGCCAAGGATAGCTCCGGCCAACTTGTGCCGGCGCTTGGGAGCTACTGCTGCAGGTGCTGCAGATTCCAAGAGCACCAGGTGCCAACTTCTCGATGATGCTGAATTTGCTTTGCCCAGCTTCTTTCCCTCGCCGCCCTGGCCGTCCGAGAGAAGGAGCAGTGCAACGAAACTGAGCCACATAGACCGGCGACGCTTGATGAAGATTCCCGCCTCGCTCTCCTTCCTCTCGACAACCCACCATGGGCGCCGCGAGCCGAAGAAGAATAGGGACTGCCCAGCGCCGCGTGGAAGCGCCAGAACATACGAGCAGCCGGATGACCAGCTCTCCCTAATGTAGATCTTAGTGTCGGCATGCATCCCCTCCTCGCGACCACCGCTGGCCAGGGGATACGACACCACCGCTTCGCCTTGCAGGAAGAGGAGGTCAGAAGCCCTACTATTATTGAGGGAGGTGGCGTCACCTACCACCGCCCCGTACTTCGACCAGGGGAGCCACCCGGCGATGAGGACGAACCCTAAAAGACTCAAGATCTGGCTTCCACGATCTTGATCTACACCTCGACTACCGGGCAAGAAGCCCAACACAACGGGCAGAATGCCCAGCGACCTAAGCCTACATCTACATCTACGAGGAGGAAACTGAGCTGCTCTCTCTACCCCTTCCCAGCGGCGACGCCCTTTTAGAAAAAAATGGCTGGGTCCTTTGGTGCAACAATTCATGTTTTGTCACATAGAGTTGATATCGCGGTGCATAAATGGCAGGTTGATACCAATGTGCTGAAGGCACGTCAGAGGACTCGTGTCCAACATCGATGGCATACTCGCCTTGCTTTCTTGATGATAATAGTTTTCATTCCGATGCAGATCTCGGTATACTAGACGATCCATGTGTCATTGGGACTCATGCCAACTAGAAAATCTCAAAGATCACAAACATATCTGATAGCCCAGAGTGGTTTACACTGGAACCAACAGTTTTTGGAGGTGTCTAGGTGCCTCTACATGATTTCACTGCCTATATAAGATGAATTCTATAAGTTTTTATGTAATCTAGATAAATTTTTCTGAAAATATGATTGTTCAGGTTTCACTTCAGTGCCATGAGACTTGTGTTCCTGCAGGTGGTTAATAAAAATTTAGCACCTACATATAGCACCTACTCCCTCAATACCATAATACAAAATGTCTGGATTTCAGAGTCAATTAATTCTGGGTTGCTAAAAGGTGGATCCGCCATGCTTTTAGTACACGTGTTAATTTCTCACCTTTCTAAGGTAGTTAAACATTAATCAAGGATAATATGACACGTGTTAATTTCTCACCTTTCTAAGGTAGTTAAACATTAATCAAGGATATAACTTATGGCTACAATATTTGTCTTGCTTTTGGCCTTTCAGCCAGTGGTGCAACAGGTAACAAAACAATGGAGTAGCCAGTGCAACATGTAACAAAACAATGGAGTAGCCAGTGGTGCAACACGTAGCAAAACAATGGAGTATGCATCCATAATTTTAGCAAAAAGTAGCATTGAGCTGATGAAAGTGAATACCAACAGAGAACATAAGAAATGATAGTGAATGGAATGGTTCATACCAGATGGGATGATGACCCTAGATTCATGGCGTGGTTAAGACCCAGGCAACCACCAGATAGATCATAATGGCCTAGACCTAGAACATTCCATCAGCGAAACAGAGCATGTCTTTGTGCCTGCTGGAAGAGGCGAGCTTCACACTTACACTTCATCACCGAGGCATGTTCTAATATAAGCTCTAACATTAATCTGTTTTCCTATTTCAAAAAAGAAATACTTACATTTATGATACACTCACAGTAATAATAGGTGTAGTCGATACAAGCAAAAATAATTTTTCAACTATAGTTGCATGTTAAAGTTACTCAACAATGCTCAGTTTCAGATGATTAAATCTATAGCAATAATAATGTCTCGCTTTCGGCCTCGGCATCAGTGGCGCACCGGGTCATCTAGTTACCAATAAAGGACCCTGGCTAACCCACCTCCTCGGTAGCTCCTCGTGCGCCCACCAACTTGGACCGTTCGATTATGCCTGCATAGTGCAGCTTGGCTGCGTTTCTTGTTGGCTACTCGTTGGATGCAACCAATCCTTTTATTACTTCCTGCTTCCCTGGTTGAGTTTATGGCATCCGGGTCCAAGTGTGTGCGGTTCCGAAAGTTAGAGACAGTGATGGTTGCTGCTCTAAGTTGCCTCTCTTCATTTTCCTATGCGCCCCTTGTTCTCCTCCCTGATCTGCCGCTCTTCCTCGAGCCCCGCTCCCTCCTCGTCTCATTTGCACAAATCCTCTCCACCTCCTCTTCCCTCAAATCCTCACCTATGTCCCTATCCTAGGAAGATGGAGGGGTAAGCTGGATGGAGGTCTTCGATGCTGTTGTTGGTTTGGGAGGGAAAGGGCAACTCTGGTCCGGCGCTGCTGCTATCTCTGAGGGGAAGGGTGGTGCGGGTTGTTGCGGGAGATCCGACGACGGCGAAATCTTGCGCCATCACAGTTATCAGCATGCTCCCGCTCATAATCTTCCCCTAGGTGTCATTCCCCCCAGCCCCTAGGGACTACTAGGGTGGTAAGAAACTTTATTTGGCTTCTTCATCATTTACCGCATGAGATCTACATGCAAATTAGTGCTCCAGTACTACTTGCTCTGTCCTTTGATTTCTTTCATTCTGTGATATGTGGAAATTGTGTTTCTATATTCGTTGTCCATGGAAATAAGCAAACTGCTTTGAAGCTTTGAAGATTTTGAATGGCCTCATGATGACTTTCTGAAACAACGAGATGTTTCATTGATGTTAGAGGCGTGATGCAGATGCATCATATAATTACTCATAAGAGGGAACACACGATATGTTACCTTTTTGACTTGCATCTATGATTTTACATCCATTTGGTAAACCAATTATTGATGGTAGCATGTGAATTCCTTTCGTATGTACTTACCTCCTAATGAAATTTGGGACTCAGATTGAAACAACTAATTTATGTAGCTACAAATGCTTATTCTAAACTGATGTTTATTTTGTCTATATCTTCTAAATATTTACATGTTTGCATAGCTAGGAAATCAGATGCTACACTTTAGTGATGATTAGTTGTTCTTCTCTTGTTCAATTTTTGTTAAGAACCATAAATCTAAATTCTGGAGTAGCGGTGTTGGTTGCCTCAAAAATAATTTTGTGTTTGATTAAGACATGGTCCATGTTAGTTTATTTAAATTCCATGATTGCACCTTTGTCTTCTAAAATTAACCAAGTTTTTTTGTTGGTACATCACATGTTCGCGTCTTCGTGCTCCATCTCGACATCTAGGAAGAATCCAGATTTGGATAACATACTTCATATCCAAAGCCATCCAGGTATTTATCTACGCCCCTTCACTTATATTGTCTATATTCTCAATGATATGATCTTGTTTTATTTTTGATTATGGCCTACTAGTTATTTTCGCCACTGTTCAATAATGCCAATTATGTTTGTCACTTTTTTTGTAGCGAGGTGCCTATTAGAGTTGCGTAGCAGAAGATAGAAGCACATAAACTGATCTAAAGAAAAAGAAAAACAGGTAAAAAGAGCAGTTCTTAACTATCTCATGAATTCACTTTCTATTCATCATCTCCACATATTCTTTGGGTGTTAATGTTCCTTTTTTACAATTTTTCTATGTTCTGTATTCTTAATAATTAATATATAACGGGAGCATCCAGTCATTGCTTACACTTTTGTTGTTAAATTTGCTAACAACAAATATGTGAAAAAACTGACCCCCTTCCCCTTCGTAAATGACTAAATAGTTATCAGATATATCAAACCTAGAATTTCCATAATTAGTGATATGGGTATCCTTGTGGATTTACACTTGAGGTGGCCTGATCTTCACGGATTTGAGGCGGGGAGTAAGGGAACACATGATGAATACGACGAACACAACTCTAATGCAAGGTAAAGATACAAACACACGCCAAATCACACCCAATTCGATTTGCTCCCGCTGGTTCGAACAATCAATCCAATAGAATCCTCGGCGAGAGACTTTGCGGTAGAATCACCAAAGGAGAGACCAACAAGTGGATGATAGAATCCAAATCAAGGAGAGAGTAGCAGCCAAGTAGAATCCCAAAAGGTAGAAACCAGCACTACTAGAATCCTTGACAAGGAGAGACCAAACACTTGAGGAGGGTCTTGGCGACTTGGAGAAGGGCATCGACTCCAAGACCTTGTACAACTCATAGATAATCTATTGAGAGGGGGTTCCCATCTAGCGTTAGGCAGATGCCTCAATTCATCATCATCTCTAGGGTTTATATGAGGGGGTGGGGGCATATATATAGGCCAGACACTTAAACATGGGTAATTTGGCATAAAAGGGGAGTTTGCGGCATTACATGGGCTGAGGCCCAACTCTCAAGCGTGTAGGATTTGGCGTGTCCGGAAGTACCGGTTGGACACCCGGTAGTACTGGTCGGCGGTAGCTCTAGTGCGGGCGTGCTGTCTCCAGGTGTGGTAGTATCAGAGAGGGTGGCGGTAGTACCGGTCTTAGCACGGTAGTGCCGGATGCGGGTATCAGAGAGGTCTGGCATGACTCGCTGCTCTTCTGTGGGTTCCGGTAGTACCGGTTTGCACGACGGTAGTACCAGTGACGTCTGGGGGGGGGGTCGTTGCTTGTCTAGGGGGTTCCGGTAGTACCGTTGTCGGTAAGCGGTAGTACCGGGCCAACCAGACGACACCTTCTTGCATCTTCTCTTTCTAGGCCTCCTGCTTGGGGTCTTGGCATCGTGCCTCTTTCTCTTGGCATCATGCTCATGGGCCTAGTCATACAATAAGAGCTTGTCTCAAGTAGCATTCCATTCACACGATAGCCAATGGAATGTAAGGTATGGAAGGAATTCACCTTTGTAGGAATGGTTGGTGTAGCATGATGTGGACCAATGGTGATTGCCATGTGTTGGGCTGCATTATCTCCCCCGCTTGAAAACGAGTCGACCTCGACGATGTTCTTTCATCACGCAAGGAAGGAGGTGTGCCCTTGGCCTTGTTCTTGGACACAGACGGATCACCGGTGTTGAAGCCTTTCTCAAACATGTTGAAGAGCTTGTAGAACTTCGTGCCATCATGTTTTGGTTGGAGATCTTGTAGCATGATCCTTGTAGGTGGTGGTCTATCTTGGGTACCTTGCAAAACCGACAACAAAGAGAGAGAATTGTATGATGGATTGTTAGTATGGGTCACACTCAAATCTCTCTTCTCACATTTGGTGGCTTGCGTCGTGGCACTCATGATTTTTCCACTCATTTGGGGCTTGTGGCACTCTCGTTATTGTGGTTCACTCTCACCACTCATCTCACAAGGGTCCTTAGGTTGCTTTATCTTGTGCACGGATGTCATGTTTGATGCAATAACTTGGCTTGACGTCATGGGTTGGAGCACGAATGTCTTGTTGTTCTACTTCAAGGAGTATTGGTTAGTGCTACCATGATATATGGCTCTTCTATCGTATTGCCATGGTCTGCCAAGTAGCATGTTGTGCACGGACAATGGCACGACATCACACTCGATGGTGTCCTCACATGGGACAATCTTGAAGGAGACGTTGACCTTTGATGTTATATTGAGTGCTCCACTGTCATCAAGCCATTTGACGTGATAGGGGTGACGGTGCTCTATGCATGGCAACTTGAGTTTATCGCAAAGCTCCATACTTGCGAGGTTGTGGCAACTACCTCCATCGAGGATTACCTTTATGGACCTGCCATCAATTCCGGCACGAGTTTGGAAGATATTGAGGCGTTGGTCCTCTCTTGGTATGGAGTTTGTTGTCAATACTTGAGCAATGACTAGGGAAGGGCTTGGATCATGCTCGCATATAAGGGTGTCATCCACTTCCATCGCGGCTTCCCTTGCAATCGCTCATTGAGTCAACACTTGATATTCCTCTTCACTCACGGAGTAGGTTGCGCCATTCTCATCCGTAAGCATCACTCTTGTGTTGGTGCACTCATATGACCTGTGGCCCTTCACTCCACACTTGAAGCAAGTAGTTTGACTATCCGATGTCGTGTTGGAGGAGGATGCTATATTGATCTTTGCTTTCTTGGATGCTCTCGGTGCTTGGTTTGTTGGCTTGTTGGAGGCATTTGCATTGATGGACGCAAAGTATACCTTGGACTTCTCGTAAGCACTTTCTTTTTTCAAGTGACGCTCGACTTTGGTAGCTTGATGGAGGAGCTTGATGAGGTTCTTGTATGTTTGGAAGTCCACAATTTTCCTTATTGGACCTCTCAAACTGTTGAGGAACTTTGCTATTGTTTGCTCTTCGAGCTCTCTCACATCGGCTCGCATAATAGTCTTTTCCATTTCCTTGTAAAACTCTTCAATTAACTTTGTGCCTTGCTTCAAATTTTGTATCCTCTCAAAAAGATCTTGTCTATAATGCTCAGGGACAAATATCTTGTACATCACTTCCTTCATCTCCATCCAAGTTTCAATTGGAGGCTCATCTTGGTTCTCACAGTTCTTTTGGTAGTCTTCCCACCAAACATTTGCGTAGTCCTCAAACTCAAGGGATGCCATTGCAACTTTCTTCTCTTCGGAGTAGATGTGGACTCGGAATATTTTGTCAACCTTGAGCTCCCAATCAATGTATGCACCGACATCTTCTTCTCCCTTGAACTTGGGCATAATGAACTAGAGCTTCCCAAACTTGCCCTCTTCATGATCACGGTGGTGGTTGCGGTGTTCTTGCCTTATGCTCGCTTTACTTGGTGCGTGTGGGGGAGGATGAGGAGCTTTATTGTCTCGAGGAGGAGGTGGAGGAGGAGCTTGATGCGCAAAGTCTCTTCTACACCTTTGCTCGAGATCATTTTCATCCATTGGTTGTTGATGATGATGTGGGGTTGAGCATATCGATTGTTGTGTCTAGCGGGACATGTATCCTCATCATCACTTGTATCCCATTGTTGTGCTTGTTTGACCTGTGGTGGTTGGCGATGGTCATGGTGTGGGTGTTGGCGACTATCATTGCGGTGGTCTTCACCATGATGTTCTTGTTCTTGTGGAGGTTGCGCTTGTACCATTGCTTGTTGCGGTAGGGGAACATGTCCGTCTTGGTGTTGTGGATGAGAATGATGGTCATGGTGTCGATGATGTCTTGCATGGTGCGGTTGGTGAGCTTGTGGATCAACCGCTTGTTCATGGCGATGACAAGCTTGGTGTTCCCCACTGTGGTGGTGGGGTTCTCCATGATCAGAATGTGAGCGCGAAGCGTTGCCATGATGACTTGAGGAGCGCGTACGAGACAAACTTGCCGAGCTTGAATGATGTCCATGACGGTTGCCAAGATTGGAAATAGCTTGGTGAAGAGCTTGGAATTAGGCATTGTGCTCCACTTGGTGTTGTCTGTCACGGTAGTCGAATTCTCAAAAAGTTCCATCAAGCCGGTTCTCAAGCCTCACAAATTGTGCATTGAATTCCTGCCGTTGCGCCCATAAGTTGTGTTGCGTGTTGAACCATCTTGGTTGTTGAAGTTGCCATCTCCACTATATCCGCTTCCCCTAGACATGTTGTATGACCATAACTGAAAGCAAGGGTGGTGTTGGTGGTATGGTATGTGCTACCTTGCCTCACTAAGTCAAAAATTGGAAAGGTTGTTCTTGCCAAGAGTAAAGCGAATACACAAGACACACACACACACACACACACACACAAAGGCCAATGGTGGAAGGTTAGGAAGGTGGATATCAAAAGGAACAACCAACCGCAAAGGTTATTGTCAAAAGTCAGTAAAATCCAACAAAAAAGGTCTTGGGGAAGGTACATAGTGTGAAGAGCTTCCATCTTCCACAGGGGCATCATTGCGTCTTGGAGCACTTGGATTAGGATCTTGGCGAATAGGAGAACAGTGACGCGACGAGCTTGAAGAGCTTGATGCGCGTGAATACGGTCTTGTGTTGTTTGTTATTCCGTTGATGAGGAGGCGAAGCTTGTCATTTTTTTGGCGACAGAACGTTGGAGCGCTTCATTTTGATGGCCAAAATTGTGTTGCATTGCACACATTTGTCTTTCGAGGCCATCGAAGCGGTTGTCGATGGTCTTGAACTTGGCTTGAGTCTCGCCGAATTGTTCATCTTGTCGCGTCTCAAGAGCCTGGCAACGTTCACGGAACTCATGTCAGATGATGTAGTGGCTTGCGCGCATCATGTACGGGCCTTGTTTTTCTTCTTGGGGAGGTGGTTGGCTCGACTCACCGTTCCTATCCATCATGTAAAACACACAAGGATTGTATATGGAAGTGTAATATGGTGGTGTTAGCCTTTTACCTCACCTTGGGGATTGCACCGAACTAGAAACCAAGAGAGAACTATTAGCTTGCAAAGTGAAATAGCAAAGAAACCTCACACTAAAAAAGGACTAAAACTCTCGAAAGCTTTTGGTGGAAGGTTAGGGTTGTGGAATGCCAAAGAACTAAACAAAAGAAAAGAGATAGTCAAAAGTGGGTAAAATTCAAACAAAACTAAAGTCAAAGGTAAAGGTCAACAACGCAAAAGGGTGACGGGAACCTACAACTATATACACACACGTGGAGATTATTGGGATTGACATGACTATGAAAATGAGCAACAAAATGTCCTAATGAAGACTAAGCTCGGTTGTCGTGCCAATGCAAGGAGAGATGGTGTCCCGTTTGCCAAGAGAAAAATGAGAAACGGATTTGTGCACTTTCCTGTGCGTTCTTCTTTTCTCTCTTGCTTACAAGCTTGAGACCCTCTTTTGCTATGGGAGGCTATTTTCTTGCTCTCCCTTGATACTACCTAGTCACGCTTGCTATTGATATTGCACTCTCACTATCCAAGGACAAATAAACAATTCTCAAGTAAACACAAGATGAGCCACTCTCGTGGGATAGGTACACACAAAGGAAGATAGGGTTAACAAGGTGAAGCAAGTTATACCTTTGTTGGTGATGATGAACTTGCAGTCGGTTGTGCGGGACGATGTTCGGGTGCCGTGGTGTCGATGAGCGCGAATGTAGTTGATGCGGAAGCTTGTTGTTAGTTGACGACACACACACGTGACACAAACAAACAAGAGGAAAATTAGCCAATGCGAAATAAGAGGCAAAAGTCAAAAACAGGCGTCAGGGCCGGAGACTTTGGTGTGAGTTGGTCGGAAACTCCGGTGTGGTCCGGAGACTCCGGTATGTGCAGGCCGGAAATTCGGGTGTAGTCCGGAGACTCCAGTGTTGTGGGCCAGAAACTCCGGTGTGGGGAAAACAACTCGAACTGCTCGTGTTCTTGAGCAGAAATCCACGCCTTGGGGCCTCAAATCCGCGAAAAAATTGTCCAAATTGGGCTAGGAAAACGCAGGATAAAGCTGAACCAACACCTAAGACAAGATTTGGTCGGATCAAAACCATAAATAACACTCCAACTCAAGAGATTGATCCAAAGGCAAATTTGGGGCTCTTTTTTGGAATTTTTGGTGGATAGAAGAAAATTTGGAGGGGAGATTCATGAGCATCGAATCTCTTGATACCAATATGTTGAGGGCTAACCTCGTGGGTGCCTGATATTTCACAAATTCCCATGGAAATCGAGGAGAAAGTGCGGGGAAAGAGAGAGGGGATGAACACCATGAACTCACGCATGAAGTACACGATGAACACACTCACGCAAAGACACGATACAAGCCAATAGGTCATGCCATCGGCGACCGGTCTAACGCAATCCCTAGGATCAGCGTCGGGCTAAGATCTCACTCTTTCGAATCAGCATGACGAGTGGGGAGTCTTGGTGAGATCTTGATGTTTTGGCAAAGGGACTCCGATGCCAAGGCCTTATACAACAAGGGAGGCACAATGCAAACTCCAACGAGTTGGGGGATATTTGGTGCTCCTTTAGCAAAGGAACATGAGACAAGAACTAGATAGATCGACAAGGGTTTCTTCTAATTCCAAGTATCATGTCTAGGGTTTACAATAAAGGTGGGAGGCTATTTATAGGCCAGCCACAAGTTCAAGGGTACTTTAGGCATATAAGAGTAAAATCTGGACGAAACTGGGGTTACATGGGCCAAAGGCCAAAAGGCCTTTATATGCCTGTCGCTGTATAGTCTAGAGATTCTGGTGTAGAGGACCAGAGATTCTGGTCTGTCTCTAGAGGGGTGTTCATAATGTCCCCAGGCCTCTGTCTAGAGGCTGGTTCGGAGACCGGCCGGAGATTCCGATGTGATGGTCCGGAGATTCCCGTCTTCAGGGCCAGAGACTCCGGTGTGTTAGCTTCAGCTGCGACTTCTTCTCATCCTAGTCCTCGTACTTCATCCATGGGGGCTTGGTGATGCGTTGGGGCTTCATAGCTGAGAATGCATAGAGTATTTGCATGAAGTAGCAAGCCATTTCAAAGATGTATCAAAGTCACACAAGGAAAGGAGCGAGTTAACCTTAGCTTGTAGAAGTTTGGCTCGGGCACGAGTCATTGGTCCACTTAGGGGACTTGTTGGTGTAGATGTACGAACGTCCGTAGGATGGGCTGCATCAAAATTGGTCCTAATTAATACTAATGCTTGGTGTCGTGCCAATGCTAGGAGAGACCATAACCCGTTTTCCAATAGATTGAGAAGTAACGGATTTGCACGCTTGCCTTGCTCTTCCTCGCACTCTTGATTTGAACCTTTGGACTCTCTTTTGCTATTGGTATCTTTCATTTTCGTTTTCTTAGAAGCCTTTCTCTTTTTTGTACCTCTTTATTTCTAGCTAATGAGTCAACTTTTGTTATTGCCTCTACACTATGACTATGCAAGAGCAAGCGCACAATGCTTCCACAAATGCAAGATGAGCTACTCTCGATAGGTTAGGTAACACACAAAGGAAAATGGAGGGTTAACAATGGTTGTGCAAGTTATACCTTTTGGTGATGTCGTACTAGCAACCGTTGGTGGGTGATAGCATGAGTTATGTGGTGTCGATGTCGAGCGCGAGATGGGTTGCAGAAGCTTGTTTGATGACATACACGCACAAGAAGAACATGCGAAAAAAGGATTAGTCAAAAAGGAAAAGTGGAAAAAGGGGTCAAAATTTGTCATCAGTTGGGTTCGGTAGTACCGCTGATGACCGGTAGTACCGCTCGCAACCCTGGTAGTACCGCTTGTTGCGGATTTTGTGTTTCTAGATCTGAAAGGGGGCAGAAAGGTTGACGAATTTCCTCAAATCCGAGAAATTTTGACCAAATTGGGTTGGGATAACCCAGGAAAATGGTAGACCAACTCCAAAGACAAGTTTCTTATGGATCAAAACCACAATCAACTCACCAAAACGAGAGATCGATCCAAAAGCAATTTGGGGCAATATTTTTGGCATTTTCAATTTATGGTGGAAATCGATAAATGAAGTCAAATCCGTGGCAACCAAAATCTGCTGATACCAGTTGATATGGGTCTCCTTTTGGATTTACCCTTGAGGTGGCCCGATCTTCAGTGATTTGAGGCTAGGAGTGAGGGAACACACGATGAACACGATAAACACAACTCTAATGCAAGGTAAAGATACAAACACACGCCAAATCACACCTGATTGGATTTGTTCCCGTTGGTTCGAACAACCAATCCAATAGAATCCTTGGCGAGAGACCTCTCGGTAGAATTACTAAAGGAGAGATCGGCAAGCCAAACTTTAGGTGCGCATGCCTGTGTCACTTGGGCCGGACACTCCGGGGTTGGAGGGCTGGACACTTCGGGTGGGCCAGACATTCCGGGCATGAGCGGCCGGAGACTCTGGGGTCGGCAGATTGTCTAAGCCAAGTCCGGGTGGAGTCCGAACTGGTCGACTGAAGGGACGCACCAGGCTTCAAGCGGTCTTCGGCCGGAATGTCTGGGGTGGTGTCGGCGGACAATCCGGTCTAAGTGGATAGTCCGGTTGGTGCAGGCCCGACACTCCGGGTTATTTCCAGCTGCTTCTTCCTTCTTCGCTTCTAGGCCTCTTGCTTCAGCGTCTTGGCTCCTGCGGCATCCTTGTCTCCTCTTAGCATCATGGTCATGGGTCTAGACATAAAATAGATACTTGGCTCAAGTAGGATCCCATTCACATGATAGCCAACAGACGATAAGAGATGGAAGGAATTCACCTTTGTAGGATTGGTTGGTGTAGCATGAATTGGACCAATGGTTATTGCCATATGTTGGGCTGCATCATCTGGCATGGCTCGCTGCTCGTCTATGGGTTTCGGAAGTACCGGTTTGCGCGGCGGTAGTACCGGTAACGTCTGGGGGGTCGCTGCTCGTCTGGGGGTTCCGGTAGTACCGGTGTCGGTAAGCTGTAGTACTGGGCCCGCCAGACGACACCTTCTTGCATCTTCTCTTCCAGGCCTCCTGCTTGGGGGTCTAGGCTTCCTGGGCATCATTGCCTCTTTCCCTTGGCATCATGTTCATGACCCTAGTCATACAATAGGAGCTTGTCTCAAGTAGCATTCCATTCACAAGATAGCCAACGGAATGTAAGGTATGAAAAGAATTCACCTTTATAGGAGTGGTTGGTGTAGCATGATATGGACCAATGGTGATTGCTATGTGTTGGGCTGCATCAATTAGTCGTTTGAGCCATTACAGTCTGGGTTCATGTGAGTTGTAATTTTCAGCTTCTGACTTCTGTCCTGTTGCTAGCAGATTTATTTCAATAACCTGCTAGCTAGGTTTGCATGAATGTCGGTGGTGTATCTTACGTGAAGGCATACTCAGTTTATCCACTCCTGTTTCTATGCATTTTAGATCATGGTGAAAATAAAAACTAAGCATGGCAAACCGATTCATGTGGCTTCTTATTTATTATTGATAGTTGATTAGCGAAATTGTTGGTGATGTTCATTGTGTAGGTACTCAAGACTCTCTTCATATAGTTGGATTTTGTCTTCTTACAATGCTTTGAACTTGTACTATCTTAAATAGTTAAAACTATATATATTTGCATCTCATATGGAGGACTTTTTGCTAAAGTTAGAATTTGTCCAGTGGGATAACTCAAATTTGAAAATCATGCTAGTTGTTACTTATTTTTGTTGTTCGAACTCGGTGTGGTTTTAATAAGCTAAGAAGATTGTGTCATGGCAGCTGCTGAAGGAATTGCTGATGGACGTCGGTGGCCGCCGAACGACCAGCAGCAGGTACGAGCTCGTGTTTTCATGGAAGCAGGTTCGTGTCCTCAGGCTTTTTTTGGAAGATGGACTACGAAAACTGCACTATAGGCTGGTCTTGAAGATAGGAATCTCCATATGTTGACTATGTGCACACTTCTTTTGTTGCAGAAATCATTAGGTTATATTGATCATAGCTTTTGATTCTTTACATACATGAGTAGGTCTTTATTTTATCCATTGAACGACATGACAGGTTAAATCATTAACTCATTGTAAATGTTAGTTGAAAGAAAATGTCCAGTTTTATTGTAAATATTAAATCATTAACTTATTGTACATATTAGTTTCTATCTAAGCATACGAGACACCCCCATTTATTAAAGATGTGCATAAGGCCATACACCAATGAAATAAGTAGCATCACTTGTTTGTCAGGTCACTTGAGGCACAAACATGTGTTTTTTCCTCTCCGTATCCATCCTATATATCTTGATTCTGTTGTTTATGGGTTGTAAGTATTAGTCATTCTGAAAATAGAAAAAGTACTTCCATTATAATTTACCCATATAAAAATAATGATAAAAATACTCCACATAAGTGGAAACATCTCATAAGCAATTAGGCGTGGAGGCATTCGTACTTATAGTGAGTTTGACAAGGCATGGTTATGCTACCATCAGAACTTAGTCTTTTTTACTTTATTATACTGTGCCTTTTTGTGCAACAATCTGCAGGGCAATAAACCTCATTGTTTTTTATTGCTTTTCTAAATTGAAAATATCATATATTTGGAGATATTTCTACATAGTGTTTCTTACTTCAAACTTCCATTATCTTATTTGTAGTTGAAATATCACATAGGTGGTAATATAAGAAGAAGGGTCATATGAATAGAAGTGCATCTACCACTGAATGGTGCTTTTGTTGCACCTCCTATATCAATTTTCTCGTGACAAGTAATTGTATACAAGGTGCAATCGGTACTGATGTAGCCTGACCTACGGTCGTTACCACATCAAGGTCTCCATCTTATGCCAAGTCTTCATGGACTCCAAAGGAGAATCTGTTCCTCTATGCGAGCCCACTTCCTACTCTTTTAAATGGTATACTACTTCATACTCCGTCCCATATTCATGATAGGTTCATACCGACAAGTACGAAGGCAAGGGGGGGGGGAGACCGGAGCACCAAGCCCGACAAGATGGAGGCTTGGAAGAGAAGACGGAAGAAGTAGCAGCTGAAGCACCCAAGTCTCCAGCCCTAAAGATCGGAGTCTCCAGCCGGACTCCGGACCTATCTCCGGACCCCAGCCTGGACCCTTTTGTACACCACTCCGGAGTCTACACCGGAGAAAGACCAGAGTCTCTGGTCACACTAGAGTCTCCGGCCCATGACAACGGAGTCTCCGGTGTCCATGATGCCAGGCATGTTAAGACCTTTGGGCCTTCGGCCCATGCACCTCCTTATTCTGCCACAAACCCTAGTTTTATGTCCAAAGTACCACTGAACTTGTGGCTGGCCTATATATAGTGCCCCCACCCCCTCATGTATCTCTTAGGCATAGATGATAGACTAAAGATACTCCCTTTATGGAATCTCTAGTTTTTCCTCATCCCCGTACCAAAGGGGACTGACTATCGTCACCACCTCATTGGAGTTTTTATCGCGCCTCCCTTGTTGTATAAGTCTTACGCTTGCGAGTGCATGAGCGTAGTCGTCAGACCCTCTTCGCTTGGGATCGAGGGAGCACGTTGACCGATCTTTTCTTGCGAGGATTCTATTGAACCGGTGGCCTCCAGTAGGAGCAATCGTCCTTGTATCGTGTGAGTTTTGCGTTTGTTCATCGTATTCTTTGCGAGGTGTGAGTCTGCTTCCGCTACCTTCTCCCTTTACCCTCGCTTTCCCATCGATTTGACAACGAGATCAATGAAGATCGGGCCACCCACAAAGTTAGCCCTCAACATTTGGTATCAACAGCTGTTGGTTGCCACGGATTTCTCATCTATTTGGTCTTTCCCCATAAATTCGAAAATTCTACCAAAAATAGCCCTAGTTCATGTTTTGGATCGATTTGAGAGTTGAGTGATTTTTGGTAGGTTTTGATCCATGGATTACTTTCTAAACTTGTTGATCTACCTTCCCCTGTTCCCATAGCCTAATTCCTTGATTTCCCCATCAATTTGAGGTTTTGGTTCGAGTTTTTTCGCCCAAAATGCATCCCATATGTGTTCTTGACGTCCTAGAATCGACCAAACCAGAGTTTCCGGTGTTAGTGACTCCAGACCGGAGTCTCCAGCCCCCCAAACCGGAGTCTCCACCACCTTTAGGACAGAAAATTTGCTTCATGGTTTTGAGCATAACTTTTGCATTCAAACTTGAATTTTGGTGTTATTTAGCTTGTTTTAAAGAGGAGAAGGAGCTCTACAGGAAGAGGCAAGTGAAAAAGAAAAGGAAAAGAAAAAAAAATAGAAAATAGAAAAAAAGAAAAAAGAAAAAAAGAAAAAGAAACAAACAAAGAAGTGCCTCATAGAATAGGAAGCGCAAACTCGATGAATATCATATAGGTGGTACTTATTGTGCATATATTGTTGCCCACCAATTTATTGCAATCGAACTAGCATCTCTTCTTGTATTGTGCGACACGAGCTTATAGTCTTGGCTAGGTAATAATTTGGTTCCTAGCTCACATTCTCCGTCGCACAAGTCCCATTTATCCCTCCGTGTGTGTTTCCTTGTACATAATTCCTTTCTTGCGGATTGACTTCTTTTGCTTTGTAATCATCGTGGTTCTTTACTTGCCATTACAATATCTTGATTTCGAATTGTTCACTAAAAAGATATTCACCATAAGCTTTGTGTGTGTGTGTTTTATAGTGGTTAGTTTGTTTTTGTGTTCCGCGTGAACTTCACTTTACCTAGTTTTGATTGCTCTCAAGTGTGGCCACTTGCATGGTACTATCTTCCAATGTAAATTAAGGTTTAACGTTGCATCCCTAACCCCCTACTACTTCCATATACACTACTTGGTCTTGTGAATCATGTAGAGGGACTCTGGAACTGCGGTGACCCAGTATACCACTGCATGATGTAGTACACTATAGTTGTTGACATAACACTAAAGAAACACCGTTCACTAGTATTACATCCCTCAAAGTGGTACAATAGAAACATATCAGGTCCAAGACATGATAGATTACAACTCGACTAGTTAAAGAAGATCCAGAGAACACTCTAGGTTAAAGAGAGAGAAAGAAACTTCTTACAAAGAAGAACCAGAAATAATAACTCAGAACTATCTTGCTAATAAGGCTAGCATCTAAACTATATGGCTTGCGATTGCTACTAATGCAATGCTCTATAGAAATAGGTTTTATGGAGAGAGAATCTATTCCTATGTACTCAGGAACTTTGTCTGCACTTCGGTTGATGTATATGTTGACTTCATTGACTTTATTGAAGATCTTGAGTTGTCGATGATGGTTTCTTGAGCATAAGTTGGTGGTGACGTCATCTTCAACGGCTTCAGAATCTATCCAAAGTTAAGAAGGTACGGTTGAGTACGAGCATACTCAGCAAGTTCACTAAAAAGGAGTGTATGATGCACTATCTCTACAGCCACAGACCAAAGGTCGTAGGCAATACAGCTCTTCATAAACATTTCTTCAAATGTTGCTTTTATTCTGAAAACTATGTCCGACAGCTTTATATATTGTGTTGTAGAAATGTCGATTTTGATTAGAATCAATGAAGAGTGTTTTTAATGTTTTTCTTCCGTACTTGCACAAAATAATCTATGATCTATTTGAGCTCATCTTTGAGGGGGGCTCTTCCGAGTTCAATCATAAGAAAAGCTGCTCGTCAAGGTATTGCTCATCTTTGACTTCCATTATTACTATCATTTGATCCTCTGTTTGTCTGGAGGGAAAATAAGTTGGCATGTTATGTTGCCGGTGGCTTTTGATTATTACAGTATCACTGTATGAGGAATAAACAAAATGTTTTTTCGTCATATGTTTGCTCTTTGACTATATCTGGTAGTATCTGCTTGTTCAGTACATGAGCAATTTGGATTATGGACATTGTTGTACAGGAATGCAGATGGTTTTCATGACATGGTTCTAGCTCATGAAGTTGCAGTTCAGGGTGATAAATCCAAAATCATGAATGTTTCAGTACCTATTTAGCTTGCTGGTGCATTCAAACTTGCCATTGTTTTCTCCCTAGCCAGGTAAGATTCTGGGTTACTGGACATATAACTATGCTCATCGGCACTCTTTGATTCTGTACTACCATTGATTCGGTAGGCTTGCTTTTCTGTATGTTGCCCAATTTGAGAGCTACAAGATTTCAGAAAAAAATTATGTTCAGGTTATAGTGCTTGTGATCCTTGTATCCTTGTGCCTATAATATTGAAGGAAATATGCCCTGAGAGGCAATAATAAAGTTGTTATTATGTATTCCTTGTATATGATAGATGTTTATTTTGCATGCTATAATTGTATTGATAGAAAACATCAATACATGTGTGTTTAATAAACAAAAAGGGTTCCTAGTTATGCGTCTCTTATAGACTAGCTTGTTGATTAACAAGATGATCAAGGTTTTCTAATCATTGACATTGGATGTTGTTAATAACAAAGTCACATCATTTGTGAAATGATGTGATGAACATTTATCCAAAGTATAGCATTACGATCAAGTCATTATGCTTATATTGCTATAACATCATACAAAGTAGTCTTAGTCCTTAGACCATGAGATCATGTTAATTGCTAACACCGGAAGAGTATCTTGATAACATCAAACGTCACACCGTAACAGGGTGACCATAAAGGTGGGTTCAGTGCTATGAAGGTGTTATGTTGAGGCTCATGGATCAAGAGTGGAATTTGTCAATCCCGATGACGGATAGATATACTCTGGGCCCTCTCGGTGATATCACATTAAGATAGCTTGCAAGCAAGTGATGTGCTCACTAGAATGTTATATCACGGGAACGAGAAAAGAGTGCATGTCGGTAACGAGATCAAACTAGGTATTTGGATACCGATGATCGAATCTCGGACATGTATTATATCATGTGACAAAGGGATTAAATTGCTGACGTTAAAGGTTCTCATGATCACAGAAGTCATCGTTGAATATCCAGGTCCCGCTTCTGATTATTGATCTGAGAGGAGTCTCAATCATGTCTGCATTATTCGCGAACCGTAGGGTGACACACTTAAGAGTTGCCGGACACCATTTAGGAGCACATATGTTCCAGACAAAAGGTTTGCAAAGCGCAGGAAATGTTTCGATAGAAACCAGAATTGTTTCGGGTGAAATTGCAGAAAGTGGTTCTGCATGTGATAATGAAATGTTGCAAGGGGTTTTATGTGAATGTTTGTTAATTAAAGTAATTAACAAAATTCTGAATAAAATAAATAAAAAAGTTTTATTAATTGAGAGTTGCATTTAATTTGGTGCAAATTAAATACATGTGAGTGGAATATTGGGTGGAGGCCATGTTTATGTGAGTGGAGGTTCACCACATGAATGAAGGAGGGGAGGAGTCCCCCCTCATGCGCCGGCTATGGGAGGGGAGGGGTCTCCCTCCCTCCTATATAAAGCCCCCCTCTCCCCTCTCACAAACCACACCTCCTCGTGAAGGATCTCTCTCTCCCTCTAGATATTCCCCCATGGTCTCGGATTAGCTAGATACATGTCCCCGGTGGCCTTGCCGGAAGGAGTTCTTTGCTTCGCTGATTCGCTAGAGCGAGGAGGTGGAGGTTGTACGGTGGCTTGAACATGTGTGCGAGGACGGATGCGCTGCTGATTTGCGGCGCTCGGACTTCCACACGATCTTGAGATCGGCAAGCGTACGACTACATCAACCATGAGTTCTACTCGTTAACAAAACTTGTTGTCTTCGAGGGTAAGTTCTCCATGGATGTATGTCCACCCGTTGCTCTGTATCTAGTAGATAGATCTTGGCGTATAGTTCTCATCGTAGGAAATTTTTTGTTTTCTATGCTGCGGACCCAACAGGTATCGAGCACGATCTATGCGTAGGTGCTTTGCACGGGTAGTACACATATGTTTATATGTGGGCGATGATGATTATGTTATTGCATCTTCTATGTACTTTGGATATTGGTGGCATAGTGGGATGAAGCGGCCCGGACCAACCTTACATGTCATCGTACATGAGACCGGTTCCACGACTGACATGCAACTAGTTTTTCATAAGTGGCTAGCGGGTGTCTGTCTCTCCTACTATAGTCAATATCTGATTTGTGGATTGTGTTTTGAGGCATCACGTGATGATCGGGTGTTCTCGACTCTACGCTTTTATACAACGGGTGTAAGACAGTTTTACACACGTGAATACTAAGGTTCTTACTTGACGAGCCTAGCATGTATAGACATGGCCTCGGAACACGGATCGAAAGGTTAAGCATGAGTCATATAGTTGATATGATGCCCATATAGATGCTCGCCTTTGAAGCTACACCGACTCACGTGATGATCGGACTTGGTGTAGTGGATTTGGTTCATGTAATCACCAAAAGGACACGAGGGATGTCGTTTTTGAGTGGGAGTTCATTAGTAATTTGGATTAGTTGAACTCAATCTATCATAAACTTAGTCTAAATATATTTTACAAATTCTGTTGTAGATGGCACCACCTGCTTTTAATTTCAATGTGTTCATGGAGAAAGAGAAGCTTGCTGCGAATGGTAGCAACTTCACCAACTGGGCTATGAATTTGAGGATTCTCCTCACTGCTGCACAAAAGCAATATGTGCTAGAGGCGCCGCTAGGCCCCCCACCAGCTCCTGATGCCCCTGACGAGGAAAAGAACGTCTATATAACTCGTCAGGAGGACCACAACTTAGTTCATTGCGGCATACTATATGGGCTAGAGCCAAAACTTCGAAAACGTTTCGAAAATGGCAATGCCTTTGATACCATGGGAGAATTGAAAATGATTTTCGATAACCATGCTGCCATAGAGAGTTATAATGCTTCTAAAAAGTTCTTTAGCTGCATGATGGAAGAGAACAGCTCCGTTAGTGAGCACGTACTCAAAATGTCTAGGTACGCCGATAAGCTTGTGTCCTTGGGAATAACGATTCCTATTGACTTAGGCATACATCGTGTTCTCCAATCTCTGCCACCTAGCTACAAGAGCTTCGTGATGAACTATAATATGCAGGGCATGAAGAAGTCTCTTCCCGAGCTTCTGTCAATGCTTAAGACTGCAGAAGTGGAGATTAGGAAAGAACATCAAGTGTTGATGATCAATAGGACCACCGGTTTCAAGAAGGACAAGAAAGGCAAGCACAAGGGAAAGAAGGGTGGCAAGTCCATGCTTGCCTGAAAAGAAACTCTGGCTAGCCCTAAGTCCGACAATCGAAAAGTGCTACTATTGCAAGGATCGCCATTGAAGCAATCGCCCCAAATATTTGGCGGGCAAGGCCGGCAAGGCAAACAAAGGTATATGTGATATACATGTTATTGATGTGTACTTGACTAGTACTCGCAGTAGCACCTGGGTATTTGATACGGGATCGGTTGCTAATATATGTAACTCGGTTCTGGGGCTGCGGAACAAGCGACAACTAGCAAGGGATGAGGTCACGATGCGGGTCAGCAATGGATCAAGAGTTGATGTGATCGCTGTCGGAACGTTGCCTCTCCATATGCCGTCGGGATTAGTTATAAACCTGAATAATTGTTATTTGGTGCCTGCACTGAGCATGAACATTGTATCCGGATCGTGTTTGATGCAAAGTGGTTATTCGTTTAAGTCTGAAAACAATGGTTGTTCGATTTATATGAATAATATCTTTTATAGTCATGCACCTGTGTTGAATGGTTTATTTTTGTTGGATCTCGATAGTAGTATTACGCATATTCATAATGTTGATGCTAAAAGGATTAAACTTGATAATGATATATCTGCATATATGTGGCACTGCCGTCTAGGTCATATTGGCATTAAACGCATGAAGAAACTCCATTCTGATGGACTTTTGGAATGACTTGATTTTGAATCATTTGATACATGTGAACCATGCCTTATGGGCAAGATGACTAGAACGCCGTTTTCTGGTTCAATGGAACGGGCGACAGATTTATTGGAAATCATACATACTGATGTGTGTGGACCAATGAGTGTGTCGGCGCGAGGTGGATATCATTATTTTGTTACTTTCACGGATGATTTGAGTAGGTACGGGTATATCTATTTGATGAAACATAAGTCTGAAACCTTTGAAAAGTTCAAAGAATTTCAAAATGAAGTGGAAAATCATCATAACAGAAAGATCAAATTTCTGCGGTCCGACCGTGGAGGAGAGTATCTTAGTTACGAGTTTAGCACACATATGAAAGACTCTGGAATAGTTTCACAACTCACGCCTGCCGGAACACCACAACGTAATGGTGTGTCAGAACGTCGTAATCGTACTTTATTGGATATGGTTCGATCTATGATGTCTCTGACTGACTTGCCACTGTCATTTTGGGGTTATGCACTGGAAACCGCTGCATTCACTTTAAATAGGGCATCATCTAAATCCGTTGAAAAGACACCGTATGAATTATGGTTTGGAAACAAACCTAAAGCTATCATTTCTTAAAGTTTGGGGATGCGATGTTTATGTGAAGAAACTTCAACCGGATAAACTCGAACCCAAAGCGGAAAAATGCGTCTTCATAGGATACCCTAAGGAAACGATTGGGTATACCTTCTATCACAGATCCGAGGGAAAGGTCTTTGTTGCCAAGAATGGATCCTTTCTTGAGAAGGAGTTTCTCGCGAAAAGTGTGAGTAGTCGGAAGGTAGAACTCGAAGAGGTTATTGAACCTTCTCTTCATGAAATGGCGAGTAGCGTAGCACCGGAAGTTGTTTCGGAGTTGACTTCACCTAATGAAGAGAGAGCTAATGATATTGATCATGAAACTCCGAAAGAGGACACTACCGAACCTCGCAGGTCAAGCAGGACACGTACAGCTCCTGAACTGTACGGCAATCCTGTTATGAATTTCATGATTGATGAAATAGATGACCCTGTGACATATGAAGAAGCGATGATGAGCCCTGATTCCAACAAATGGCTAGAAGCCATGAAATCCGAGATGGAATCCATGTACGAAAACCAGGTTTGGACCTTGGTGGACTTACCTCACGATCGAAAGGCCGTTGAGAATAAATGGATTTTCAAAAAAAACTGATCGATGGTAATGTAACCATCTATAAGGCTCGACTTGTCGCAAAGGGGTTTCGACAAATTCAAGGAGTTGACTATGATGAGACATTCTCTCCCGTAGCGATGCTTAAGTCGGTTAGGATTATGTTAGCAATTGCTGCATATTTCGATTATGAAATATGGCAGATGGATGTCAAAACTGCGTTCCTCAATGGTAATATTGAAGAAGAGTTGTATATGATACAACCTAAGGGTTTTGTCGATCCTAAGGATGCTGGTAAGGTGTGCAAACTTCAGCGATCCATCTATGGACTGAAGCAAGCATCCCGGAGTTGGAATCTCCGCTTTGATGAGGTGATCAAAGAGTTTGGATTTGTCCAAACTTATGGAGAGGCTTGTATTTACAAGAAAGTGAGTGGGAGCAATGTGGCATTTCTGATATTATATGTGGACGGCATATTATTGATTGGAAATGATATAGATCTTTTAAACAGTGTTAAAAGTTATCTAAAAAGCAAATTTTCGATGAAGGACCTTGGTGAAGCTTCATATATATTAGGCATTAAAATCTATAGAGATAGATCAAGACGCCTAATTGGGCTATCGCAGAGTACATACCTTGATAAGATATTAAAGAAGTTTAATATGGACGAAAGTAAGAAGGGGTACTTACCTATGTTGCAAGGCAAGACATTGAGTAAGACTCAAAGTCCGGCCACGGCGGAAGAAAGAGAGATAATGGATAAGATCCCATATGCCTCAGCCATAGGCTCTATAATGTATGCCATGCTATGTACAAGACCGGATGTGGCACATGCTATTAGTTTGACTAGTAGGTACCAATCTGATCCAGGTTCAGAACACTGGATAGCGGTCAAAAATATCCTTAAGTACTTGAGAAGAACTAAGGATATGTTTCTTGTATACGGAGGTGAAGAAGAGCTAGTCGCTAAGTGTTATGTTGATGCTAGCTTTGACACTGATTCGGATGACTCTAAGTCTCAATCCGGATACGTATTTCTCTTGAACGGAGCAGCAGTTAGTTGGAGGAGCTCCAAACAACCTGTGGTGGCTGGATCAACGACGGAGGCGGAATATGTTGTTGCTTGAAGCTGCCAGAAGCGGTTTGGATGAAGGAGTTCATAACGGAACTAGGTGTGGTTCCTAGTGCATTGGACCCTATGGTGATCTATTGTGACAATAATGGAGCCATAGCCAACTCCAAGGAACCAAGGTCTCACAAGAATTCCAAGCATATTAAGCGCCGGTTTCACTCCATCCGCGAGCATGTCAAGGATGGAGATATAAAGATTTGTAAAGTGCACACGGACCTAAATGTAGCAGATCCGTTGACTAAACTACTCCCTAGGGCAAAACTTGATCAACACCAGAACTCCATGGGTGTTAGATTTATCACTATATAAACTAGATTATTGTCTTTAGTGCAAGTGGGAGACTGAAGGAAATATGCCCTGAGAGGCAATAATAAAGTTGTTATTATGTATTCCTTGTATATGATAGATGTTTATTTTGCATGCTATAATTGTATTGATAGGAAATATCAATACATGTGTGTTTAATAAACAAAAAGGGTTCCTAGTTATGCCTCTCTTATAGACTAGCTTGTTGATTAACAAGATGATCAAGGTTTCCTGATCATGGGCATTGGGCATTGGATGTTGTTAATAACAAGGTCACAGCATCTGTGAAATGATGTGATGAACATTCATCCGAAGTATAGCATTATGATCAAGTCATTATGTTTATATTGCTATAACATCATACAAAGTAGTCTTAGTCCTTAGACCATGAGATCATGTTAATTGCTAACACCGGAAGAGTATCTTGATAACATCAAACGTCACACCGTAACAGGGTGACCATAAAGGTGGGTTCAGTGCTATGAAGGTGTTATGTTGAGGCTCATGGATCAAGAGTGGAATTTGTCAATCCCGATGACGGATAGATATACTCTGGGCCCTCTCGGTGATATCACATTAAGATAGCTTGCAAGCAAGTGATGTGATCACTAGAATGTTATATCACGGGAACAAGAAAAGAGTGCATGTCGGTAACGAGATCAAACTAGGTATGGAGATACCGATGATCGAATCTCGGACATGTATTATATCATGAGACAAAGGGTTTAAATTGCTGACGTTAAAGGTTCTCACGATCACAGAAGTCATCGTTGAATATGCAGGAGTCAGTATGGATCTCCAGGTCCCGCTTCTGATTATTGATCTGAGAGGAATCTCAATCATGTCTGCATTATTCGCGAACCGCAGGGTGACGCACTTAAGGGTTGCCGGGCACCATTTAGGAGCACATATGTTCCAGACAAAAGGTTTGCAAAGCGCAGGAAATGTTTTGATAGAAACAAGAATTGTTTCGATAGAAACCGGAGTTGTTTCGGGTGAAATTGCAGAAAGTGGTTCTGCATGTGATATTGAAATGTTGCAAGGGGTTTTATGTGAATGTTTGTTAATTAAAGTAATTAACAAAATGCTGAATAAAATAAATAAAAGAGTTTTATTAATTGAGAGTTGCATTTAATTTGGTGGAAATTAAATACATGTGAGTGAAATTTTGGGTGGAGGCCATGTTTATGTGAGTGGAGGTTCACCACATGAATGAAAGAGGGGAGGAGTCCCCCCCCCCCTCATGCGCCGGCTATGGGAGGGGAGGGGTCTCCCTTCCTCCTATATAAATCCCCCCTCTCCCCTCTCACAAACCACACCTGCTCGGGAAGGATCTCTCTCCCCCTCTAGATATTCCCCCATGGTCTCGGATTAGCGAGATACATGTTCCCGGTGGCCTTGCGTCTGGAAGGAGTTGCTGCTTCTGCTGATTCGCTAGAGCGAGGAGGTGGAGGTTGTCCGGTGGCTTGAACGTGTGTGCGAGGACAGATGCGCTGCTGATTTGCGGCGCTCGGACTTCCACACGATCTTGAGATCGGCAAGCGTACGACTACATCAACCACGAGTTCCTACTCGTTAACAAAACTCGTTGTCCTCGAGGGTAAGTTCTCCATGGATATATGTCCACCCGTTGCTCTGTATCTAGTAGATAGATCTTGGCGTATAGTTCTTATCGTAGGAAATTTTTTGTTTTCTATGCTGCGGACCCAACAAATATTTCTCTATCCTGCCTGTTTTGGTGATTACCATTATACAACACATTCTAAATTCAGAACTTGTGTCGATGTTAGTGACAAGGTACTAGAATGCACGTCAATTCCATATTATTCCTGGTTGCATTCTTACATAATGGGATGTTCTGTACCTGTCTTGAACTCTGCAACTAACTAACTATAATTTTCAGTTTTTGTCTGTTTTGTTGATGTTAGCATGTAATGCCAATGTCTTTTATTTCGTACTACATGTTCATCCTTTTAAGCTTCAGAATCACTCACGAGTATTATACAATTTTAGCTTCTTCGTTCACCTTAATTTTCTGGGTTGCAGGTCGCAAAAAGGTGAATTGTTTCTGATATTGGTATTGATGATGAAGTACCCATATCTAGAAGAATGCAGCCTGTTAGTGAGACGTTAGGAAATAATGTGTTTTATTCTAAGAAGCAAGATATCTACCATGTTGGAACAATTTTGCAAAGACAAGTTGTTTATTTATTATAGAGATTCGGTACATTTTATTTATAATTTGGGCAAAAGAAGTTCTTTATTTGTTTTAAAGTTGCCACCCAAATGATTATTTATAACTTGTTGGAATATAGTTCATCAGGAGCTAAATCTGGAAATGGTTTTAGAATAACCGGGTAAAATGGTTTGGTTTCGTCTTGTGAGCTTGATTAGTTTGGGTCGTTTTGGGTCAAGCCTGTCAATAGTTCGGTTCAGTTTCGCTTTTGAACCAAAATAGTTGGGTATGGTTTGGTTTAGGTATAAACAGTTTGGTTCCTAGAGGTGCGGAACCATGGGCCAGAACCGGTTCTCGAAATGGTTCTCGCGTCCGAGCAAGTACGAGTAAGCTATATCGACTATTGAGTCGTTGAGGCGGAGCGAGTGCGTCTTCCTTGTCTCGCGCGCAGTGACGAGCGGAAGGCCTCGTCCATGGCAAACTGCTTCACGGTGCCGGCGACCTCGCCACAAATCGACGCCAACGACCTCCGCCTTGTTGCCATCTCGCCCTCGCAGGCGCCATCCCCTGTTGTCATTGTACGTAACCTTCCAATCTATGTCGCCGTCGCTCGGGCATCACCTCTCCGGCCGGCCTGCCGTCGGTGCCCAGATTGACTCGGATCTCTTCTCTTTCTTCCAACTCTCTTTTCTTCCCTTACCCATAGGCACTTCTCCCCTGCCCTGAAGAAACTCCACGCTTTCCTCGTCATGGCAGAGTGGCTGACGGCGAGATCTCTATGGACGCGTCGCAGGATGACGCTGATTCACCGGAGTCGGCCGAAACCGGCCCCGCTGACACGCGCCTCCAAACTGGCGCTGTCGCAAAGCACATGCCGTCATCCGGGCCGCTGCTGTTCGCGAAAGGCAACCTCACGAAAATGCCAGCACCACCTCGGTCGGCAAGGCCGCCGCCGGATGCTGGAGTCGACGGTAACTCAGCTGGCCGAGCACCGCATGGTCTTATCCGAAAATAACTCGATCGGCGCGAACAGCGGGTCCAGCTGCGGGAGGCAGCTCACACAAGGCGGGCAGGGGTCCACCTGCCGGAGGCAGCTAGCTTCAGCGACGGCACTTCAACATTGATGTGTACTTATGTCAAACCATTTGATCAAATGGTTGTTAACCAATCTCTGTAAACGGTTTCAACCTATGGTTGTAGACTGAGTTTAGTTCGGTTTAGGTAAAAATTGGAGAAGGTTTGGTTTTGGTTGGGCTAAAATTAATACCGAATGGGTTTAGTTTAGGTCCGGTTGTGAAGTTAGCTCGTGTGGGTTTGGTTGAGGTTTGGTTTAGTTGTCAAACCATTCTCAGGTTTATCAGGAGCCATGAAGCATATTTGCCTTTCGTTCATATTTCTTGCGCTTGGTACTTGCTCTTTTTCAAATCTCTCCTCTAAAGGGCGCTAGCCTACCCCGGCGCGGCGGACGCAGCTTTGCTAGCCCTCGCTTCTTCCACACGATCGGTGTCTTGGGATCACAACAGAGTTGTGGGTGACATTGAGCATGATGACCAGCACGGTGCACCTGCTAGGCGACTGCGAGGGGTCGATGCCTATGACGCCATAAGTTGCAATAGAATTCATGCACATGCAAACACTCAAATACTACAAGAGGTTAGCCTGACATTGACATAGTGGGGTATCCTGGCAGTAGCATATACCGGCTTCCTTTCAAGGATTGTTCAGCAATACATTGGTTAATGGACATGCTAACAAAGAATGAAAAGCTGCAGCTCACTTCAGTTTTATTTTGAACGAGAGAGGCCACGAAGGGCCTGGAATCTGCATTAAAACGGCGGTGGGTGTACAATTACAGAAAGGACCTCCAGAAAGAAATAAAAAATAGCATAGTCCTGCAAAATTACATTCAACACCCTAGAAAGAATCGTAGAAACGCGATCAAGTCCTTGGTCGCCGCCAGATCTTGACCAGCCGCTGCGGCCGCCGGCGACTCCACCAGGGACGAAACCACTTGGTGGAGAAGCGGCGTCGAGCGCCGCGCCGAGGTCGGAGAAGACCCTCCAGCAAAGGAGGGAGACGATGCCTGAGCACACCAGCTCAGGCGCAGCAGGGCCATGCTCATGGCCAAGGATAGCTCCGGCTAACTTGTGCCGGCGCTTGGGAGCTGCTGCAGGTGCTGCAGATTCCAAGAGCACCAGGTGCCAACTTCTCGATGACGCAGAATTTGCTTTGCCCAGCTTCTTTCCCTCGCCGCCCTGGCCGTCCCAGAGAAGGAGCAACACAACGAAACTGAGCCACATAGACCGGCGGCGCTTGATGAAGATGCCCGCCTCACTCTCCTTCCTCTCGACAACCCACCATGGGCGCCGCGAGCCGAAGAAGAACAGGGACCGCCCAGCGCCGTGTGGAAGCGCCAGAACATACGAGCAGCCGGATGACCAGCTCTCCCTAATGTAGATCTTAGTGTCGGCATGCATCCCCTCCTCGCGACCACCGCTGGCCAGGGGATACGACACCGCCGCTTCGCCTTGCAGGAAGAGGAGGTCAGAAGCCCTACTATTATTGAGGGAGGTTTCGTCACCTACCACCACCCCATACTCCGACCAGGGGAGCCACCCGGCGATGAGGACGAACCCTAAAAGACTCAAGATCTGGCTTCCACGATCTTGATCTACACCTCGACTACCGGGCAAGAAGCCCAACACAACGGGCAGAATGCCCAGCGACCTAAGCCTACATCTACATCTACGAGGAGGAAACCGAGCTGCTCTCTCTACCCCTTCCCAGCGGCGATGCCCTTTTAGAAAAAAATGGCTGGGTCCTTTGGTGCAACAATTCATGTTTTGTCACATAGAGTTGATATCGCGGTGCATAAATGGCAGGTTGATACCAATGTGCTGAAGGCACGTCAGAGGACTCGTGTCCAACATCGATGGCATACTCGCCGTGCTTTCTTGATGATAATAGTTTTCATTCCGATGTAGATCTCGGTATACTAGACGATCCATGTGTCATTGGGACTCATGCCAACTAGAAAATCTCAAAGATCACAAACATATCTGATAGCCCAGAGTGGTTTACACTGGAACCAACAGTTTTTGGAGGTGTCTAGGTGCCTCTACGTGATTTCATTGCCTATATAAGATAAATTCTACCAGTTCCTATGTAATCTAGATAAATTTGTCTGAAAATATGATTGTTCAGGTTTCACTTCAGTGCCATGAGACTTGTGTTCCTGCAGGTGGTTAATAAAAATTTAGCACCTACATATAGCACCTACTCCCTCAATACCATAATACAAAATGTCTGGGTTTCAGAGTTAATTAATTCTGGGTTGCTAAAAGGTGGATCCTCCATGCTTTTAGTACACGTGTTAATTTCTCACCTTTCTAAGGTAGTTAAACATTAATCAAGGATAATATGACACGTGTTAATTTCTCACCTTTCTAAGGTAGTTAAACATTAATCAAGGATATAACTTATGGCTACAATATTTGTCTTGCTTTTGGCCTTTCAGCCAGTGGTGCAACAGGTAACAAAACAATGGAGTAGCCAGTGCAACATGTAACAAAACAATTGAGTAGCCAGTGGTGCAACACGTAGCAAAACAATGGAGTATGCATCCATAATTTTAGCAAAAAGTAGCATTGAGCTGATGAAAGTGAATACCAACAGAGAACATAAGAAATGATAGTGAATGGAATGGTTCATACCAGATGGGATGATGACCCTAGATTCATGGCGTGGTTAAGACCCAGGCAAAAATATTTATGATACACTCACAGTAATAATAGGTGTAGTCGATACAAGCAAAAATATTTTTTCAACTATAGTTGCATGTTAAAGTTACTCAACAATGCTCAGTTTCAGATGATTAAATCTATAGCTATAATAATGTCTCGCTTTCGGCCTCGGCGTCAGTGGCGCACCGGGTCATCTAGTTACCAATAAAGGACCCTGGCCAACCCACCTCCTCGGTAGCTCCTCGTGCGCCCACCAACTTGGACCGTTCGATTACGCGTGCATAGTGCAGCTTGGCTACGTTCCTTGTTGGCTACTCGTTGGATGCAACCAATCCTTTTATTACTTCTTGCTTCCTTGGTTGAGTTTATGGCATCCGGGTCCAAGTGTGTGCGGTTCCGAAAGTTAGAGACAGTGATGGTTGCTGCTCTATGTTGCCTCTCTTCATTTTCCTATGCGCCCCTTGTTCTCCTCCCTGATCTGCCGCTCTTCCTCGAGCCCCGCTCCCTCCTCGTCTCATTTGCACAAATCCTCTCCACCTCCTCTTCCCTCAAATCCTCACCTATGGCCCCATCCTAGGAAGATGGAGGGGTAAGCTGGATGGAGGTCTTCGCTGCTGTTGTTGGTTTGGGAGGGAAAGGGTAGCTCTGGTCCGGCGCTACTGCTATCTCTGAGGGGAAGGGTGGTGCGGGTTGTTGCGGGAGATCCGACGACAGCGAAAGCTTGCGCCATCACAGTTATCAGCATGCTCCCGCTCATAATCTTCCCCTAGGTGTCATTTCCCCCAGCCCCCAGGGAGTACTAGGGTGGTAAGAAACTTTATTTGGCTTCTTCATCATTTACCGTATGAGATCTACATGCAAATTAGTGCTCCAGTACTACTTGCTCTGTCCTTTGATTTCTTTCATTCTGTGATATGTGGAAATTGTGTTTCTATATTCGTTGTCCATGGAAATAAGCAAACTGCTTTGAAGCTTTGAAGATTTTGAATGGCCTCATGATGACTTTCTGAAACAAAGAGATGTTTCATTGATGTTAGAGGCGTGATGCAGATGCATCATATAATTACTCATAAGAGGGAACGCACGATATGTTACCTTTTTGACTTGCATCAATGATTTTACATCCATTTGGTAAACCAATTATTGATGGTAGCATGTGAATTCCTTTCCTATGTACTTACCTCCTAATGAAATTTGGGACTCAGTTTGAAACAACTAATTTATGTAGCTACAAATGCTTATTCTAAACTGATGTTTATTTTGTCTATATCTTCTAAATATTTACATGTTTGCATAGCTAGGAAATCATATGCTACACTTTAGTGATGATTAGTTGTTCTTCTCTTGTTCAATTTTGTTAAGAACCATAAATCTAAATTCTGGAGTAGCGGTGTTGGTTGCCTCACAAATAATTTTGTGTTTGATTAAGACATGGTCCATGTTAGTTTATTTAAATTCTATGATTGCACCTTTGTCTTCTAAAATTAACCAAGTTTTTTTGTTGGTACATCACATGTTCGCGTCTTCGTGCTTCATCTCGACATCTAGGAAGAATCCAGATTTGGATAGCATACTTCATATCCAAAGCCATCCAGGTATTTATCTACGCCCCTTCACTTATATTGTCTATATTCCCAATGATATGATCTTGTTTTATTTTTGATTATGGCCTACTAGTTGTTTTCGCCATGTTCAATAATGCCAATTATGTTTGTCACTTTTTTTTGTAGCGAGGTGCCTATTGGAGTTGCGTAGCAGAAGATAGAAGCACATAAATTGATCTAAAGAAAAAGAAAAACAGGTAAAAAGAGCAGTTCTTAACTATCTCATGAATTCACTTTCTATTCATCGTCTCCACATATTCTTTGGGTGTTAATGTTCCTTTTTTACAATTTTTCTATGTTCAGTATTCTTAATAATTAATATATAACGGGAGCATCCAGTCATTGCTTACACTTTTGTTGTTAAATTTGCTAACAACAAACAGGTGAAAAAAACTGACCCCCTTCCCCTTCATATATGACTAAATAGTTATCAGATATACCAAACCTAGAATTTCCATAATTAGTGATATGGGTATCCTTGTGGATTTACACTTGAGGTGGCCCGATCTTCACGGATTTGAGGCGGGGAGTAAGGGAACACATGATGAATACGACGAACACAACTCTAATGCAAGATAAAGGTACAAACACACGCCAAATCACACCCAATTCGATTTTCTCCCGTTGGTTCGAACAATCAATCCAATAGAATCCTCGGCGAGAGACTTTGCGGTAGAATCACCAAAGGAGAGACCAAGTGGATGATAGAATCCAAATCAAGGAGAGAGTAGCAGCCAAGTAGAATCCCAAAAGGTAGAAACCAGCACTACTAGAATCCTTGACAAGGAGAGACCAAACACTTGAGGAGGGTCTTGGCGACTTGGAGAAGGGCATCGACTCCAAGACCTTGTACAACTCATAGATAATCTATTGAGAGGGGGTTCCCATCTAGCGTTAGGCAGATGCCTCAATTCATCATCATCTCTAGGGTTTATATGAGGGGGTGGGGCATATATATAGGCCAGGCACTTAAACATGGGTAATTTGGCATAAAAGGGGAGTTTGCGGCATTACATGGGCTGAGGCCCAACTCTCAAGCGTGCAGGATTTGGCGTGTCCGGAAGTACCGGTTGGACACCCGGTATTACTGGTCGGCGGTAGCTCTAGTGCGGGCGTGCTGTCTCCAGGTGTGGTAGTATCAGAGAGGGTGGCGGTAGTACCGGTCTTAGCACGGTAGTGCCGGATGCGGGTATCAGAGAGGTCTGGCATGACTCGCTGCTCTTCTGTGGGTTCCGGTAGTACCGGTTTGCACGACGGTAGTACCAGCGACGTCTGGGGGGGTCGTTGCTTGTCTAGGGGGTTCCGGTAGTACCGTTGTCGGTAAGCGGTAGTACCGGGCCCACCAGACGACACCTTCTTGCATCTTCTCTTTCTAGGCCTCCTGCTTGGGGGTCTTGGCATCATTGCCTCTTTCTCTTGGCATCATGCTCATGGGCCTAGTCATACAATAAGAGCTTGTCTCAAGTAGCATTCCATTCACACGATAGCCAATGGAATGTAAGGTATGGAAGGAATTCACCTTTGTAGGAATGGTTGGTGTAGCATGATGTGGACCAATGGTGATTGCCATGTGTTGGGCTGCATTATCTCCCCCGCTTGAAAACGAGTCGACCTCGACGATGTTCTTTCATCACGCAAGGAAGGAGGTGTGCCCTTGGCCTTGTTCTTGGACACAGACGGATCACCGGTGTTGAAGCCTTTCTCAAACATGTTGAAGATCTTGTAGAACTTCGTGCCATCATGTTTTGGTTGGAGATCTTGTAGCATGATCCTTGTAGGTGGTGGTCTATCTTGGGTACCTTGCAAAACCGACAACAAAGAGAGAGAATTGTATGATGGATTGTTAGTATGGGTCACACTCAAATCTCTCTTCTCACATTTGGTGGCTTGCGTCGTGGCACTCATGATTTTTCCACTCATTTGGGGCTTGTGGCACTCTCGTTATTGTGGTTCACTCTCACCACTCATCTCACAAGGGTCCTTAGGTCGCTTTATCTTGTGCACGGATGTCATGTTTGATGCAATAACTTGGCTTGACGTCATGGGTTGGAGCACGAATGTCTTGTTGTTCCACTTCAAGGAGTATTGGTTAGTGCTACCATGATATATGGCTCTTCTATCGTATTGCCATGGTCTGCCAAGTAGCATGTTGTGCACGGACAATGGCACGACATCACACTCGATGGTGTCCTCACATGGGACAATCTTGAAGGAGATGTTGACCTTTGATGTTATATTGAGTGCTCCACTGTCATCAAGCCATTTGACGTGATAGGGGTGATGGTGCTCTATGCATGGCAACTTGAGTTTATCGCAAAGCTCCATACTTGCGAGGTTGTGGCAACTACCTCCATCGAGGATTACCTTTATGGACCTGCCATCAATTCCGGCACGAGTTTGGAAGATATTGAGGCGTTGGTCCTCTCTTGGTATGGAGTTTGTTGTCAATACTTGAGCAATGACTAGGGAAGGGCTTGGATCATGCTCGCATATAAGGGTGTCATCCACTTCCATCGCGGCTTCCCTTGCAATCGCTCATTGAGTCAACACTTGATATTCCTCTTCACTCACGGAGTAGGTTGCGCCATTCTCATCCGTAAGCATCACTCTTGTGTTGGTGCACTCATATGACCTGTGGCCCTTCACTCCACACTTGAAGCAAGTAGTTTGACTATCCGATGTCGTGTTGGAGGAGGATGCTATATTGATCTTTGCTTTCTTGGATGCTCTCGGTGCTTGGTTTGTTGGCTTGTTGGAGGCATTTGCATTGATGGACGCAAAGTATACCTTGGACTTCTCGTAAGCACTTTCTTTTTGCAAGTGACGCTCGACTTTGGTAGCTTGATGGAGGAGCTTGATGAGGTTCTTGTATGTTTGGAAGTCCACAATTTTCCTTATTGGACCTCTCAAACTGTTGAGGAACTTTGCTATTGTTTGCTCTTCGAGCTCTCTCACATTGGCTCGCATAATAGTCTTCTCCATTTCCGTGTAAAACTTTTCAATTAACTTTGTTCCTTGCTTCAAATTTTGTATCCTATCGAAAAGATCTTGTCTATAATGCTCAGGGACAAATATCTTGTACATCACTTCCTTCATCTCCATCCAAGTTTCAATTGGAGGCTCATCTTGGTTCTCACGGTTCTTTTGGTAGTCTTCCCACCAAATATTTGCGTAGTCCTTAAACTCAAGGGATGCCATTGCAACTTTCTTCTCTTCGGAGTAGATGTGGACTCGGAATATTTTGTCAACCTTGAGCTCCCAATCAATGTATGCACCGACATCTTCTTCTCCCTTGAACTTGGGCATAATGAACTAGAGCTTTCTAAACTTGCCCTCTTCATGATCACGGTGGTGGTTGCGGTGTTCTTGCCTTATGCTCGCTTTAGTTGGTGCGTGTGGGGGAGGATGAGGAGCTTTATTGTCTCGAGGAGACGGTGGAGGAGGAGCTTGATGCGCAAAGTCTCTTCTACACCTTTGCTCGAGATCATTTTCATCCATTGGTTGTTGATGACGATGTGGGGTTGAGCATATCGATTGTTGTGTCTAGCGCGACATGTATCCTCATCATCACTTGTATCCCATTGTTGTGCTTGTTTGACTTGTGGTGGTTGGCGATGGTCATGGTGTGGGTGTTGGCGACTATCATTGCGGTGGTCTTCACCATGATGTTCTTGTTCTTGTGGAGGTTGCGCTTGTACCATTGCTTGTTGCGGTAGGCGAACATGTCTGTCTTGGTGTTGTGGATGAGAATGATGGTCATGGTGTCGATGATGTCTTGCATGGTGCGGTTGGTGAGCTTGTGGATCAACCGCTTGTTCATGGCGATGACAAGCTTGGTGTTCCCCATTGTGGTGGTGGGGTTCTCCATGATCAGAATGTGAGCGCGAAGCGTTGCCATGATGACTTGAGGAGTGCGTACGAGACACACTTGCCGAGCTTGAATGATGTCCATGACGGTTGCCAAGATTGGAAATAGCTTGGTGAAGAGCTTGGAATTAGGCATTGTGCTCCACTTGGTGTTGTCTGTCACGGTAGTCGAATTCTCAAAAAGTTCCATCAAGCCGGTTCTCAAGCCTCACAAATTATGCATTGAATTCCTACCGTTGCGCCCATAAGTTGTGTTGTGTGTTGAACCATCTTGGTTGTTGAAGTTGCCATCTCCACTATATCCGCTTCCCCTAGACATGTTGTATGATCATAATTGAAAGCAAGGGTGGTGTTGGTGGTATGGTATGTGCTACCTTGCCTCACTAAGTCAAAAATTGGAAAGGTTGTTCTTGCCAAGAGTAAAGCGAATACACAAGACACACACACACACAAAGGCCGATGGTGGAAGGTTAGGAAGGTGGATAGCAAAAGGAACAACAAAACGCAAAGGTTATTGTCAAAAGTCAGTAAAATCCAACAAAAAAGGTCTTGGGGAAGGTACATAGTGTGAAGAGCTTCCATCTTCCACCAGGGGGCATCATTGCGTCTTGGAGCACTTGGATTAGGATCTTGGCGAATAGGAGAACAGTGACACGACGAGCTTGAAGAGCTTGATGCGCGTGAATACGGTCTTGTGTTGTTTGTTATTCCGTTGATGAGGAGGCGAAGCTTGTCATTTTTTCGGCGACGGAACGTTGGAGCGGTTCATTTTGATGGCCAAAATTGTGTTGCATTGCACGCATTTGTCTTTCGAGGCCATCGAAGCGGTTGTCGATGGTCTTGAACTTGGCTTGAGTCTCGCCGAATTGTTCATCTTGTCACGTCTCAAGAGCCTGGCAACGTTCACGGAACTCATGTCAGATGATGTAGTGGCTTGCGCGCATCATGTACGGGCCTTGTTTTTCTTCTTGGGGAGGTGGTTGGCTCGACTCACCGTTCCTATCCATCATGTAAAACACACAAGGATTGTATATGGAAGTGTAATATGGTGGTGTTAGCCTTTTACCTCACCTTGGGGATTGCACCGAACTAGAAACCAAGAGAGAACTATTAGCTTGCAAAGTGAAATAGCAAAGAAACCTCACACTAAAAAGGGACTAAAACTCTCGAAAGCTTTTGGTGGAAGGTTAGGGTTGTGTAATGCCAAAGAACTAAACAAAAGAAAAAATATAGTCAAAAGTGGGTAAAATTCAAACAAAACTAAAGTCAAAGGTAAAGGTCAACAACGCAAAAGGGTGACGGGAACCTACAACTATATACACACACGTGGAGATTATTGGGATTGACATGACTATAAAAATGAGCAACAAAATGTCCTAATGAAGACTAAGCTCGGTTGTCGTGCCAATGCAAGGAGAGATGGTGTCCCGTTTGCAAAGAGAAAAATGAGAAACGGATTTGTGCACTTTCCTGTGCGCTCTTCTTTTCTCTCTTGCTTACAAGCTTGAGACCCTCTTTTGCTATGGGAGGCTATTTTGTTGCTCTCCCTTGATACTACCTAGTCACGCTTGCTATTGATATTGCACTCTCACTATCCAAGGACAAATAAACAATTCTCAAGAAAACACAAGATGAGCCACTCTCGTGGGATAGGTACACACAAAGGAAGATAGGGTTAACAAGGTGAAGCAAGTTATACCTTTGTTGGTGATGATGAACTTGCAGTCGGTTGTGCGGGACGATGTTCGGGTGCCGTGGTGTCGATGAGCGCGGATGTAGTTGATGCGGAAGCTTGTTGTTAGTTGACGACACACACACGTGACATAAACAAACAAGAGGAAAAAATTAGCCAATGCGAAATAAGAGGCAAAAGTCAAAAACAGGCGTCAGGGCCGGAGACTTTGGTGTGAGTTGGTCGGAAACTCCGGTGTGGTCCGGAGACTCCGGTATGTGCAAGCCGGAAATTCCGGTGTAGTCCGGAGACTCCAGTGTTGTGGGCCAGAAACTCCGGTGTGGGGAAAACAACTCGAACTGCTCGTGTTCTTGAGCAGAAATCCACGCCTTGGGGCCTCAAATCCGCGAAAAAATTGTCCAAATTGGGCTAGGAAAACGCAGGATAAAGCTGAACCAACACCTAAGACAAGATTTGGTCGGATCAAAACCATAAATAACACTCCAACTCAAGAGATTGATCCAAAGGCAAATTTGGGGCTCTTTTTTGGAATTTTTGGTGGATAGAAGAAAATTTGGAGGGGAGATTCATGAGCATCGAATCTCTTGATACCAATATGTTGAGGGCTAACCTCGTGGGTGCCTGATATTTCACAAATTCCCATGGAAATCGAGGAGAAAGTGCGGGGAAAGAGAGAGGGGATGAACACCATGAACTCACGCATGAAGTACACGATGAACACACTCACGCAAAGACACGATACAAGCCAATAGGTCATGCCATCGGCGACTGGTCTAACGCAATCCCTAGGATCAGCGTCGGGCTAAGATCTCACTCTTTCGAATCAGCATGACGAGTGGGGAGTCTTGGTGAGATCTTGATGTTTTGGCAAAGGGACTCCGATGCCAAGGCCTTATACAACAAGGGAGGCACAATGCAAACTCCAACGAGTTGGGGGATATTTGGTGCTCCTTTAGCAAAGGAGCATGAGACAAGAACTAGATAGATCCACAAGGGTTCCTTCTAATTCCAAGTATCATGCCTAGGGTTTACAATAAAGGTGGGAGGCTATTTATAGGCCAGCCACAGGTTCAAGGGTACTTTAGGCATATAAGAGTAAAATCTGGATGAAATTGTGGTTACATGGGCCAAAGGCCAAAAGGCCTTTACATGCATGTCGATGTATAGTCTAGAGATTCTGGTGTAGAGGACCAGAGATTCTGGTCTGTCTCTAGAGGGGTGTTCATAATGTCCCCAGGCCTCTGTCTAGAGGTTGGTCCGGAGACCGGCCAGAGATTCCGATGTGATGGTCCGGAGATTCCCGTCTTCAGGGCCAGAGACTCCGGTGTGTTAGCTTCAGCTGCGACTTCTTCTCATCCTAGTCCTTGTACTTCATCCATGGGGGCTTGGTGATGCGTTGGGGCTTCATAGATGAGAATGCATAGAGTATTTGCATGAAGTAGCAAGCCATTTCAAAGATGTATCAAAGTCACACAAGGAAAGGAGCGAGTTAACCTTAGCTTGTAGAAGTTTGGCTCAGGCACGAGTCATTGGTCCACTTAGGGGACTTGTTGGTGTAGATGTACGGACGTCCGTAGGATGGGCTGCATCAAAATTGGTCCTAATTAATACTAATGCTCGGTGTCGTGCCAATGCTAGGAGAGACCATAGCCCGTTTTCCAATAGATTGAGAAGCAACGGATTTGCACGCTTGCCTTGCTCTTCCTCGCACTCTTGCTTTGAACCTTTGGACTCTCTTTTGCTATTGGTATCTTTCATTTTTGTTTTCTTAGAAGCCTTTCTCTTTTTTGTACCTCTTTCTTTCTATGCTAATGAGTCAACTTTTGTTATTGCCTCTACACTATGACTATGCAAGAGCAAGCGCACAATGCTTCCACAAATGCAAGATGAGCTACTCTCGATAGGTTAGGTAACACATAAAGGAAAATGGGGGGTTAACTATGGTGGTGCAAGTTATACCTTTTGGTGATGTCGTACTAGCAACCGTTGGTGGGTGATAGCATGAGTTATGTGGTATCGATGTCGAGCGCGAGATGGGTTGCAGAAGCTTGTTTGATGACATACACGCACAAGAAGAACATGCGACAAAAGGATTAGTCAAAAAGGAAAAGGGGAAAAGGGGGTCAAAATTTGTCATCAGTTGGGTCCGGTAGTACCGCTGATGACCGGTAGTACCACTCGCAACCCTGGTAGTACCGCTTGTTGCGGATTTTGTGTTTTCAGATCTGAAAGGGGGCGGAAAGGTTGACGAATTTTCTCAAATCCGAGAAATTTTGACCAAATTGGGTTGGGATAACCCAGGAAAATGGTAGACCAACTCCAAAGACAAGTTTCTTATGGACAAAAACCACAATCAACTCACCAAAACGAGAGATCGATCCAAAAGCAATTTGGGGCAATATTTTTGGCATTTTCAATTTATGGTGGAAATCGATAAATGAAGTCAAATCCGTGGCAACCAAAATCTGCTGATACCAGTTGATATGGGTCTCCTTTTGGATTTACCCTTGAGGTGGCCCGATCTTCAGTGATTTGAGGCGGGGAGTGAGGGAACACACGATGAACACGATAAACACAACTCTAATGCAAGGTAAAGATATAAACACACGCCAAATCATACCTGATTCGATTTGCTCCCGTTGGTTCGAACAACCAATCCAATAGAATCCTTGGCGAGAGACCTCTCGGTAGAATTACTAAAGGAGAGATCGACAAGCGGATGATAGAGGAGAGAGTAGCAACTAAGTAGAATCCCAAAGGGAAGAGGCCAAGCACTACTAGAATCCTTGACAAGGAGTGACCAAAAACTTGAGCAGGGTCTTGACGTCTTGGAGAAGGGCACCGACTCCAAGGCCTTGTACAACTCATAGATAATCTATTGTGTGGGGTTCCCATCTAGGGTTAGGCACATGCCTTAATTCATCATCATCTCTAGGGTTTCAAGGAGGAGGTGGGGGCAAATATATAGGCCAGCCATGAGCTAGGGGTAAAATAGGCATAAACAAGAAGTTCTGGGCGTTACATGGGCCAAGCCCAACTTTAGGTGCGCATGCCTGTGTCACTTGGGCCGGACACTCCGGGGTTGGAGGGCTAGACACTCCGGGTGGGCCAGACATTCCAGGCATGAGCGGACAGAGACTCTGGGGTCAGCGGATTGTCTAGGCCAAGTCCGGGTGGAGTGCGAACTGGTCGACTGAAGGGACGCACCAGGCTTCGAGCGGTCTTCGGCCGGAATATCTGGGGTGGTGTCGGCGGACAGTCCGGTCTAAGTGGATAGTCCGGTTGGTACAGGCCAGACACTCCGGGTTATTTCCAGCTGCTTCTTCCTTCTTCGCTTCTAGGCCTCTTGCTTTGGCGTCTTGGCTCCTGCGGCATCCTTGTCTCCTCTTGGCGTCATGGTCATAGGTCTAGACATAAAATAGATACTTGGCTCAAGTAGGATCCCATTCACATGATAGCCAAAAGACGATAAGAAATGGAAGGAATTGACCTTTGTAGGATTGGTTGGTGTAGCATGAATTGGACCAATGGTTATTGCCATATGTTGGGATGCATCATATGGCATGGCTCGTTGCTCGTCTATGGGTTTTGGAAGTACCGGTGACGTCTGGGGGGTCGCTGCTCGTCTGAGGGTTCCGGTAGTACCGGTGTCGGTAAGCTGTAGTACTGGGCCCGCCAGACGACACCTTCTTGCATCTTCTCTTCTAGGCCTCCTGCTTGGGGGTCTAGGCTTCCTGGGCATCATTGCCTCTTCCCTTGGCATCATGTTCATGACCCTAGTCATACAATAGGAGCTTGTCTCAAGTAGCATTCCATTCACAAGATAGCCAACGGAATGTAAGGTATGAAAAGAATTCACCTTTATAGGAGTGGTTGGTGTAGCATGATATGGACCAATGGTGATTGCTATGTGTTGGGCTGCATCAATTAGTCGATTGAGCAATTACAGTCTGGGTTCATGTGAGTTGTAATTTTCAGCTTCTGACTTCTGTCCTGTTGCTAGCAGATTTATTTCAATAACCTGCTAGCTAGGTTTGCATGAATGTCGGAGGTGTATCTTACGTGAAGGCATACTCAGTTTATCCACTCCTGTTTCTATGCATTTTAGATCATGGTGAAAATAAAAACTAAGCATGGCAAACCGATTCATGTGGCTTCTTATTTATTATTGATAGTTGATTAGCGAAATTGTTGGTGATGTTCATTGTGTAGGTACTCAAGACTCTCTTCATATAGTTGGATTTTGTCTTCTTACAATGCTTGGAACTTGTACTATCTTAAATAGTTAAAACTATATATATTTGCATCTCATATGGAGGACTTTTTGCTACAGTTAGAATTTGTCTAGTGGGATAACTCAAATTTGAAAATCCTGCTAGTTGTTACTTATTTTTGTTGTTCGAACTCGGTGTGGTTTTAATAAGCTAAGAAGATTGTGTCATGGCAGCTGCTGAAGGAATTGCTGAAGGACGTCGGTGGCCGCCGAACGACCAGCAGTAGGTACGAGCTTGTGTTTTCATGGAAGCAGGTTCGTGTCCTCAGGCTTTTTTTAGAAGATGGACTACGAAAACTGCACTATAGGCTGGTCTTGAAGATAGGAATCTCCATATGTTGACTATGTGCACACTTCTTTTGTTGCAGAAATCATTAGGTTATATTGATCATAGCTTTCAATTCTTTACATACATGAGTAGGTCTTTATTTTATCCATTGAACGACATGACAGGTTAAATCATTAACTCATTGTAAATGTTAGTTGAAAGAAAATGTCCAGTTTTATTGTAAATATTAAATCATTAACTTATTGTACATATTAGTTTCTATCTAAGCATACGAGACACCCCCATTTATTAAAGATGTGCATAAGGCCATACACCAATGAAATAAGTAGCATCACTTGTTTATCAGGTCACTTGAGGCACAAACATGTGTTTTTTCCTCTCCGTATCCATCCTATATATATCTTGATTCTGTTGTTTATGGGTTGTAAGTATTAGTCATTCTGAAAATAGAAAAAGTACTTCCATTATAATTTACTCATATAAAAATAATGATAAAAATACTCCACATAAGTGGAAACATCTCATAAGCAATTAGGCGTGGAGGCATTCATACTTATAGTGAGTTTGACAAGGCATGGTTATGCTACCATCAGAACTTAGTCTTTTTTACTTTATTATACTGTGCCTTTTTGTGCAACAATCTGCAGGGCAATAAACCTCATTGTTTTTTATTGCTTTTCTAAATTGAAAATATCATATATTTGGAGATATTTCTACATAGTCTTTCTTACTTCAAACTTCCATTATCTTATTTGTAGTTGAAATATCACATAGGTGGTAATATAAGAAGAAGGGTCATATGAATAGAAGTGCATCTACCACTGAATGGTGCTTTCGTTGCACCTCCTATATCAATTTTCTCGTGACAGGTAATTGTATACAAGGTGCAATCGGTACTGATGTAGCCCGACCTACGGTCGTTACCACATCAAGGTCTCCATCTTATGCCAAGTCTTCATGGACTCCAAAGGTGAATCTGTTCCTCTATGCGAGCCCACTTCCTACTCTTTTAAATGGTATACTACTTCATACTCCGTCCCATATTCATGATAGGTTCATACCGACAAGTACGAAGGCAAGGGGGAGTGGGGGGGAAGACCGGAGCACCAAGCCCGACAAGATGGAGGCTTGGAAGAGAAGACGGAAGAAGTAGCAGCTGAAGCACCCGAGTCTCCAGCCCTAAATATCGGAGTCTCCAGCCGGACTCCGGACCTATCTCCGGACCCCAGCCTGGACCCTTTTGTACACCACTCCGGAGTCTACACCGGAGAAAGACCAGAGTCTCTGGTCACACTAGAGTCTCCGGCCCATGACAACGGAGTCTCCGGTGTCCATGATGCCAGGCATGTTAAGACCTTTGGGCCTTCGGCCCATGCACCTCCTTATTCTGCCACAAACCCTAGTTTTATGTCCAAAGTACCCTTGAACTTGTGGCTGGCCTATATATAGTGCCCCCACCCCCTCATGTATCTCTTAGGCATAGATGATAGACTAAAGATACTCACTTTATGGAATCTCTAGTTTTTCCTCATCCCCGTACCAAAGGGGACTGACTATCGTCACCACCTCATTGGAGTTTTTATCGCGCCTCCCTTGTTGTATAAGTCTTACGCTTGCGAGTGCATGAGCGTAGTCATCAAGACCCTCTTATCTTGGGATCGAGGGAGCACGTTGACTGATCTTTTCTTGCGAGGATTCTATCGAACCGGTGGCCTCCAGTGGGAGAAATCGTCCTTGTATCGTGTGAGTTTTGCGTTTGTTCATCGTATTCTTTGCGAGGTGTGAGTCTGCTTCCGCTACCTTCTCCCTTTACCCTCGCTTTCCCATCGATTTGACAACGAGATCAATGAAGATCGGGCCACCCACGAAGTTAGCCCTCAACATCTGGTATCAACAGCTATTGGTTGCCACGGATTTCTCATCTATTTGGTCTTTCCCCATAAATTCGAAAATTCTACCAAAAATAGCCCTAGTTCATGTTTTGGATCGATTTGAGAGTTGAGTGATTTTTGGTAGGTTTTGATCCATGGATTACTTTCTAAACTTGTTGATCTACCTTCCCCTGTTCCCATAGCCTAATTCCTTGATTTCCCCATCAATTTGAGGTTTTGGTTCGAGTTTTTTCGCCCAGAATGCATCCCAGATGTGTTCTTGACGTCCTGGAATCGACCAAACTAGAGTTTCCGGTGTTAGTGACTCTAGACCGGAGTCTCCAGCCCCCCAAACCGGAGTCTCCACCCCCTTCAGGACAGAAAATTTGCTTCACGGTTTTGAGCATAACTTTTGCATTCGAACTTGAATTTTGGTGTTATTTAGCTTGTTTTAAAGAGGAGAAAGAGCTCTACAGGAAGAGGCAAGTGAAAAAGAAAAGGAAAAGGAAAAAAATAGAAAATAGAAAAAAAGAAAAAAGAAAAAAGAAAAAGAAACAAACAAAGAAGTGCCTCATAGAATAGGAAGCGCAAGCTCGATGAATATCATATAGGTGGTACTTATTGTGCATATTTGTAGCCCACCAATTTATTGCAATCGAACTAGCATCTCTTCTTGTATTGTGCGACACGAGCTTATGGTCTTGGCTAGGTAATAATTTGGTTCCTAGCTCACATTCTCCGTCGCACAAGTCCCATTTATCCCACCGTGTGTGTTTCCTTGTACATAATTCCTTTCTTGTGGATTGACTTCTTTTGCTTTGTAATCATCGTGGTTCTTTACTTGCCATTACAATATCTTGATTTCGAATTGTTCACTAAAAAGATATTCACCATAAGCTTTATGTGTGTGTTTTATAGTGGTTAGTTTGTTTTTGTGTTCCGCGTGAACTTCACTTTACCTAGTTTTGATTGCTCTCAAGTGTGGCCACTTGCATGGTACTATCTTCCAATGTAAATTAAGGTTTAACGTTTCATCCCTAACCCCCTACTACTTCCATATACACTACTTGGTCTTGTGAATCATGTAGAGGGACTCTGGAACTGCATTGACCCAGTATACCACTGCATGATGTAGTACATTATAGTTGTTGACATAACACTAATGAAACACCGTTCACTAGTATTACATCCCTCAGAGTGGTACAACAGAAACATATCAGGTCCAAGACATGATAGATTATAACTCGACTAGTTAAAGATGATCCAGAGAACACTCTAGGTTAAAGAGAGAGAAAGAAACTTCTTACAAAGAAGAACCAGAAATAATAACTCAGAACTATCTTGCTAATAAGGCTAGCATCTAAACTATATGGCTTGCGATTTCTACTAATGCAATGCTCTACAGAAATAGGTTTTATGGTGAGAGAATCTATTCCTATCTACTCAGGAACTTTGTCTGTACTTCGGTTGATGTATATGTTGACTTCATTGACTTTATTGAAGATCTTGAGTTGTCGATGATGGTTTCTTGAGCATAAGTTGGTGGTGACGTCATCTTCAACGGCTTCAGAATCTATCCAAAGTTAAGAAGTTACGGTTGAGTACGAGCATACTCAGGAAGTGCACTAAAAAGGAGTGTATGATGCACTATCTCTACAGCCACAGACCAAAGGTCGTAGGCAATACAGCTTTTCATAAACATTTCTTCAAATGTTGTCTTTATTCTGAAAACTATGTCCGACAGCCTTCACAGGTTGACCAGAACTTTCATGGAGTTCCTTTCCTGCCGCGTTCGTAGCTCCTTCCCGGAACAGGGAGTAACATGTCACAACTCTTACACTCTGTAGAGGTGCGTTACTTTACCCATGAGAGACCAAATCCTTGTTGCACAACCGGGCAGGTTATTCCTGTCCCAATTCCGTGATGTGGGCCTAGTAGATGATCCAAGACAATCACTGCCCCCTTCGTGACCCCGCATGTCTCCTTGGTGTACGCCATGCCCACATATTGAATTATGGCAATGGTTTGTACAGACCGTTCAGATGCCAGAACTATCGAGCGACGTTGAGGGTTTCCACCCATATGCTGCATATCCTCTATGAATTACCAATTAATGCATGCTACGAGGATAACAGCCATGACCTGTGCATCCAGCTACATGCAAGAGGAAGAAGATACGGCTGACTTCTCTGTCCCATTTCAAATATTATGGTTAACACGTAATATACGGTGCTAGAATCATTGGCGAGATTGGTTGTTAAGTCCTAGATGATATATTCCTGGACAATGGTATCCCAATTGCCAGACTTAATAGATGAGCTGATCACCCTGGATCAGTAATCAATATTTTATATTATTATTGAAAATAGTGTTTTCTGACCTTTTTTGAAATGCAGGTGATGACAACATTTGAGTTACAAGTATTTGCTAGAAAATAATCAAAGGAGATGAGCAAGTGTGAACTTGCCTTTTGTGATTGCAAGATTATGCACTCACAGTCTTCAAGATCCTAGAAGATCCAAATTTTGTAAACAACATCATTGGTCCGATAAAGACTAATGTTTAAAGAAGCAGAATGCAATTATGCATAAGTAATGTAATGCAGTTTGATAAACGTCAATCCCCGAAATAATCGTATCTAATCTAGGGTTCGCAAACTGGGAATGGTTTTTTTATAATGTGTTTCGCTTTTATACCAACTTCACACTTGTGCTTCTTATTAAGGCTTGTGAGTGTGTGAAACAATATGTACGTAGTATACAACATTAAAGCACTCAAATGGGACATGGTATCTAAAAGATTTCTTAAGCAAGATTATTAATCAATTAGAGCTTCTTAGAGAAATGTTGAAAGATTACTTTTAATGCTTCTTAAAAGAATAACCTTTTAGGAAAAGATTACTTTACAAGATAAAAACATTTAAGTGTTTAATATGCAAAGTATATAAGTGGAGTATAATAACATTCTAAGATTGAGGTGAATTGCTATATGGTAATTATGATGGGAATTATTATGTTAAGCTGTTAAGAGTTAAAGGACTTACTATAAGATTGCTATTTGAAGTGGCAAAACAAATAACTTTTGAAGAAACTATTTCTTTGTTAAGGTTTAAACAATCTTTGTGGTTAATCGAGTGTGATCGATATCGTTTGCGCTTATCCGATAAGCTTGGACTTGAAATGCTTTACGACTTAATCTAGAACAGACAAAAGTTAACTATAAAAACATAAATATTCTTTAGGTAGTATGCATGACTGGGTGTACCAAAGTTAACTTTAAAACATAAGTAGATCTAGGGGGTGATGTTTTAATGTATTAATAACTTTTAAACTTTATAATAAGCGTGCCTAAGAGTATGAGATCATTCACTTTTAGTTTAAGTGAGTGATGAGTTTAAATATGACTTGTGATTATGAATATAATTTATCTTTTAAAGAAAATAAGTTTAGATGATTTTAATAATCTATCAAAGTTTGAAATCACGAATAGTTAAGAGATAAGTAACATTCACTTTTATTATAAGTGAATGGTGATTAAAATTTACTTAAAGTGTTGGTTTACCTTGGAGTTATGGTTTTAAAAGTAGTATTTAAATGTCTAAGATTTATGGTTTTATATAAAATTGTGATTATTTCTTATTTAAGAAATGTTTTTAAAGAATTTACAAAATAGGTATTTTATAGAATAGATAAGGATTAATACTTTTAAATCTTAAAAACCTTTGGAATAATAGATTTAGTATTTTTTATAGTATTATTCTTATTTTTATAAAAATCCATAGAGGATTATATTTCTTTAAATATTAGCTTCAAGTTTTATTTGTAAAAATTAGATTAGTATTTTTATAAAATACCCAGATTGATTTTAATACAAAAAAATGATGTTAAAGTTTTTTTATTATTTTATGAAATTTCCTTTAGGATTTAGTAGTGATGACATTAATTTGCATTTCGTCTAACTTAAGTAAGTATATTTGTATTTTTATGAAGCAGAGATTATTTTTGTGATCATTTTGATATATTATATGCATTTTAGGATTTTTTTCTTTATTTTTTCTAGAACCTTTTAATTCCAAGGGTATATTTGTAATTAAACATTTTTACTATGGTCTCCTTTTTAAAAACCCTAGGCCTGGCCCGGCCCGATTCGGCCCACTAGGTTGGGTTCAACCCTAACCCAAGTGTTGGGTCGGCCCAACCGGTCCTTACTCGACTCCGAGCTCTCCTCGCTCCTCTCTCTCACGCATATTTTCTAGCGACGCCATGGCGATGTCGTCGCCGTTGTGATGTCGGCGGCTCCAGCCTCCCCGGCCACCGCCGCTGAGCAAGGCGACGCTACCGATGGTGCTGTGACGATCTACCCTCTTCAATTCGTGGCTCGTGCTCTCTGCGGGTGGTGATGTCCCCCCTTGATGACTAGGGTTAGGAGTTTGCTGGTGATTTGGTGCTCCGATGCTCATCCGACGCTGCTCGGGTGCCTTGGCAGCGGTGTGGGGTTGCCCTATCTTGTGGCCTCTGTGGTTGCGGTTCAGCGCAGGTTGCAGCTCCCCTCAGGGGTGCTCCTCGTGCCGCCGTGTGCTTCCCCGACTCCGGCCCCTGCTTCTTCTTCAATTTTCTAGCGAAGACCAAAGGTAAGTGCCTCTCTTCCTTCTTTGTGTTCTCTCCCTCTATGTTCCCTCTCTTTGAGTGCTTGCAGTGTTGAACTAGGGTTCTTCCCCCTTGTGCCAGGGTTTAACCCATGTTGCTGTTTTTATCAAAGATGATTTACCTTGTCCATGCGTACCCCTGTGTGATCACTTATGTAGAATGATCTACTAAATCAATTTAGAGTTGCTGATAGAACTCTCTGTTAAAGGAATTGTTGTCTAAACTTCACTACTGTTAGTGTTTATTTATATTTGGTTGAACCCAATCCCTCCACTAAACCATTAGTTCACTGTGGTGATTCAGTTGTGTACCTATTAAACTAGAATTATTGAAAGGATAATGAACATACTAAGAAATTGATTCTTAGTGTTATAGTCTTAAGAAGATGGTTTCTTTTCTTGTATGGATAAGCTTTGCAAGTAAAGCTTACTCATGTTCTTGTTGCTGTCATCATGATAGGGTTTCTGTGATAATGCAATGACCCTTTTCAAAAGATTACTGCTAGTTAGCAGATAATCCAAGTTATACAAGGTAGTGCCTGGGCTATTCCTGTGGTGATCAGCTATGTGGAAAAACATATAATTTCCTAATGCTACTCTGGTTTACTATCATTCCTGGTAGAAAATGTGTGTATGCTTGATAAAATGATTCCTAAAGACAGAAACTAGGAAAATGATTTGAAGTTCATTTGATATGATTCCTAGTGACCAACACTAAGAAAATGATTCAGCTCATTTAAGGTTTTATAAAGTTGATGCTTTGATCTGTTAGCTATGTCCTGAATGCAATACTTGTGGCTTTTGTAGATGATCTAGCTATATGTTTGCTTGACCAATATTTGGTCTAACTCTTGCCAATGATGCAGGTCTGAGGCTTTACCTTTGTTTCACATGATCATAAATTATTGTTGCCTTTTAGTTTGCCTTACAACTGATTTGGCTAATGTCCAACTACTGTCAGTAAGATGGTAGTCATATGATTCCTAGGTTCTTTTAGCTAGGAAAAGGATTATATGGTGCTGTGCTTTCGTGCTGGCATGGATTCACTAAAGAGATGCCACTATCATGCCTCCTTTAGGATGGAGCACAGTAGTCTCCACTCCTGGATCTGCTAGATTTTTAAGTAGGGTGTGAAAGAAATGACATTCACAAGTTTGGATGATTTAGATACACAACCCTACATGGAATCTTGGTCAATGATGCATAAGGCTGAGACCATATTGGTTAATAAGAGAAGATATTTATTTTGGTTGGCCTTCCTTCTCTGTGATGAGATTGCATAGCACCTCTATGCAACCTGAGAGAAATTTCTCTTTCTAATCCTCCTAGTCCAGCTCTAGTTGAAGGGTAGTTGGATTTAGATAGATTTGTAACAAATCCATTATTTTACTTGACTTTGATCGTGCAAACTAATAAGAACAGATGCTACATAATCTAGCTCATGAATTTCTACCTGTTGTTGGTGGTCTGTTGGAGATCTTAGTCCATTCCAACTTGTTTTTCTGTCCTGATTACTTCTCCTTCTTGGTGACCTTGATCACTTCCTGTTTCCTTTCTAGTGGATGGCTAACTCCTCCTTGCTGCTGCAAATCTTCTTCTTGCCCTTGATTAGATACTTAAACTCCTCCTTAAGCCCCTGGATTGCTTTTCCAAGTAACCAGGTGCTGATGGTGTAGCTATGGTGCACTAAAGTGATCTAGCAATGAACCATTGTATGTGTTCTAGAGATGTAGAACAGTGGCTGTGTTTGTGAAGTGGTGAGCACAACCAGTTCGGCCGTGTGTGATGTGGTTTTCATTCCCTTCCTCTCCTTCTTGCTATCAACAACACACAACATGCATTTAGGGGACTAAGCTGCTTCACTATAGATCTCCCTTTGGATCAAATCATGTAAAAACTGGATCTTTTGCTGGCTATTACTGTTTTACTTCTTACCCGTTTATATATTGGTGAAATTTGCCCCTTTGCCTATGAGGTTGTACTGAGGTATAATGTACTGATAAGAACAGATACTCTTTTGGTGAAATTTGTCCATTTTATTTGAATTCCTCAATGATGTCCCCTGAACAGTGCACTTCACTGTTCACCACTGAGAGTAATACTAACACAACTCTTCCTTTATATTTCTTTGTGTTTCTTTGTTTTGCAGGTACAGAAGCCTTGATGATCAAGAAATTAAATTAGGATTAGTTAGATATTAGTCTAGGGTTTTCCTTTTACCAAATATTGTAATATCTTGTCTGTTTGGTTGTTGTTAAGACCTTGTATTATTGTATATTATTAATAAAGTGGAATTTAGACATTTGTAAACAATAATGTAATATTTATATTATTGTATTAAATGATTCTTTTCTACTACATTAGTTTTATTATCCCTTTTCTTCATAAATGTAAAAATAATATAATATTATGTGATGTAAATAAGATAATCTTTATTAATTCTTGTTCATTATTTCTTTATTGTAATATCATATTACATTACTCAATTATTCATGTCACTTTTATAAATTCTATTTTTTATCTGAGACTTCTGAATATTGTATCTTATTCATAAATAAGAATCCAATTCTTATTTCTTATTGAAATTTAATTACTATTTATGATTCCATTACACATTCTTTTATAATTCAAGTATATTATTTGAATACTCAAATTTTGAAATGTTTTCCTCAAAAACAAAGAATTCAACAAGGTCATGTTGAAATCCATAGCACTTGCTCGGATACTTTCACCATAACAAGAGAGATCTCGATCCCTCTATAACTTCTTTAGTTTTGCACGAAAATTCCCCGGATTTTCTTATGCATGAATGCAATGCACAAACATGCGTCCTATCTATTTTGAGGTGCTAATCCTAGGATGTTACAGACTCTCCCCCTTAAAATCAACTTCGTCCTCGAAGTTCATATACTCTCATGTTTCGGAATGAGGAATTGACTTTTATTGGTCATGACATTCCTCAACTCTATCTTCATCCCAAATGAGGATAACTACGGTATCCCATATCCAGAGCTTTTTTCCTTGAATCCTCTTTATTATTAATAGAATCCACTTGCCATTTCCAGTTACCACCTAGTTCCTTATATTATAATCCTTTTGGATGATGTTCTGCTAGTCCTACTTTGGATTGATGGTGGACACATTTTGTCCATTCCAATCAGGTTTTCCCATTAATATCCACTGGCCTCTATTGGAATACTTTATTTCCCCTTTAAGAACAACTTATGAGTTGTTTCTTTAAGAACTAGTCCTCTAGGTTTAATCTATTATATCTCCTTTGATCTTTCATCCAGACATACTCTTGAGAGTACTATTTATACAGATGACTTCTTATAACCTTATAAGAATAAGGCTTAATCCTATCATCGTTTAGTATTTCTTCTCCAACCTTTAGTCGGAAGGTCAAACAACAAAATTTCAGTCTTTATTGTTTACTCTCCCCCTTGGGATTTACTAATAGTCTCTAAACTACATATATAATACCTATTAACTTAATAGTAAGGATATTGGTCTCCATCTAGCTTATTCTTTACCTATAAAAGGTCTCACGAAAGAATTTGCATACACCCACACAATTGTGGATCTTTGAAATGAATCTTCCAACATCACTTGCCTTACTTTCATCTTCTTTGATAATATTCCTCACTAATGAACCCGATTTCACAAGAATTCTCGAATTTCATTTGCTATATTTTTTTACAGTCCTTTATGTCTCTCTTAACTTAGGCCAAGTTTTATGCTCTTTAGGGTATTACAAGATGACCTAGTTGACTAAACTGATAGGGTACCAGCTATGGATACCAGCTGTGGTTCCTTCTGGTGTATGAAATACCCTACGGTTTTGCTACTTCTTACTGGCATTCTCTCTGAGTTGTCAGAGCTTGAATACCACTTTTGTTTCAAGACTTCTTCTTTGCACTATTCCAAGTTACTTCTTTGAACTTGGTACTACTGCTACTATTTTGTTAGCTTCCGAGCAACAACACTTACTTTGAGTAAACTTAAATTCATGCTTTCATGTTGCTCCACACCCTGTCTACATTAGTATTCCTTCTTATTGCCAACTCATAGTGAGTTGGGATTGATCCATCCTTCAAAATAGTGTTGATACTCCTTATATTTAACTCCCTTCTTTGAGCAATTCTTTATCTTGATCTTTGGAACTCGTCACTCCCTTACACGAATTCCCTTTACTATCTAGGTCTATAACATCAAGTAATAACTTGATGATGCAACATGCATTTTCACACCAAATCAAACTTCATGTACAGATCTAGTCAATCAAGAAAAACCAATAAACCAAGCAATACTTAAACATATACCATGTATTAAACATATGTTTTCAAAACATTACAACTCCCAACCACGGCAAGACACTCTCTTCGTACACTACCTCCTTATATTACAAGAGTTTCCTTGCCCATGTGAGCATGTTCTCACTTATTTCAGCAAGCTTCTCAAACGCTACAATACACATTACCCATTATAAACATTATTCAAGCACTCTACTTTATAGATCACTTCTTATTCTTACTTTCCTCTCACACTTCAGTACTTCTTGGATTGTCATCCATGATGGCACGAGGTTTGACGACTGCCTTCTGGTGCATCAGAACATCCAGTAGGTGCGTAATCTTGGGTAGAAGTACCAAGATGGAGATTAGCCATTGAAAAATGACTAACATTCGCATGATCTTTTTCAGGATTCTTCTTTACTCTTTCGAGCGCATCTTCAAAGTAAGAAGTATTCTTTGCCTTTTCCACAATCTAGTCGTACATATTGGTATAGTAACTACCAGGACACTCTTCTAGCTCAATGGGATTTTTACCACCCCCATATGGTTCATAAGACTCTATAGGGTTGTAACTGGCTTCTACTCCATTACCAGACCCACCAGGTATAGGTTTTCCTACGATTTCATCATAAGACTAGTATTCCCATCCGATATTACCTCTAACGACATTGTTAGGGTTGGGTGCATTCCAAATTTTCTACTCCTCATATTTGGTCTACGGGTCTACTGGTTGTTGAGGTTCAACTGGATAATAGACATAGACTTTAGAGTGTGGGTCATTAAACTCCGTTTCTTCAAACACTTCCCCTAAAAAGACTGGCTTTGGGTGCTTTGCTTGTTTACCTAACTTCTTTCTACGTGACATTGCCTTTGCATGATCAGTAAAATCCTCAATGACAGTGTCCAACTCTTAAACTAGCACTTGATGAGTATTATGGAATGTGTTCAGTAAAGACTTGTAACGATCCATATACTCTACTGCCAGAGTAGGTTTAGTACTTACCAGAGCAGAATGATCTAACTCTAGATCATAACTAAGGGTTTCGTGAGGTATAGAAGTATAAGTAGTACCTACCAGTGCCTTGGAATTCCGTCCCCTTATCCTGGTTATGGCTGCTACTACTGCAATCTGATAGGCTGTTGCCATACATCTTGCTTCTCCTCATGGCATTTCTCCACACACTCCCAACTTCTTGGGTAACATGATCAGGATACGGTACTTGGCCAATGTCCGCCCGTCATAGAAACTATAAACCTTAACCAGAAGTCGAGACTCACAATCCAGACTCCATAGAAGTTGTCTTAGAGTGATTGTCCAGTCATCTTCATAATCATCTAAGGTCTTGTTCAATACTTGAACATTCCGAGGTGGATACCTAGGTGCCATTCTTGTACTGTAGATAAGAAATTATCATCAGTCAAATTGATTTAAAACTCATGGTACTTATTTAAAATTGTATCATAATAAAGAATCATTGCACTAGCAACATGACAAGATTATTCGCAATTGAATACCCATCATATTTCTAGAGAACTCTTTATTGTTGCTAACATCCTTCCTACAGGTTCTACCCATTTACTAGGTTTACCAACCTAAGGTCAAAGCATATGCTCTGATACCAGTTGCGGTGACCTAGCATACCACTGCATGATGTAGTACACTATAGTCGTTGACATAACACCAATGAAACACCGTTCACTAGTATTACATCCCTCGGAGTGGTACAACAGAAACATATCAGGTCCAAGACATGACTATAGATTACAAGTCGACTCTTTACAGAAGATCCAGAGAATACTCTAGGTTAAAGAGAGAGAAAGAAACTTCTTACAAAGAAGAACTAGAAATAATAACTCAGAACTATCTAGCTAATAAGGCTAGCATCTAAACTATCTGGCTTGTGATTGCTACTAATGCAATGCTCTACAGAAATAGGTTTTATGGCGAGAGAATCTATTCCTATCTACTCAAGAACTTTGTCTACACTTCAGTTGATGTATATGTTGACTTCATTGACTTTATTGAAGATCTTGAGCTATTGATGATGGTTTCTTGAGCATAAGTTGGTGTTGACATTGTCTTCAATGGCTTTAGAATCTAGCAAGGGTTAAGAAGGTACAGTTGAGTACGAGCGTACTTAGCAAGTTCACTAAAAAGGAGTGTATGATGCACTACCTCTACAGCCACAGACCAAAGGTCGTAGGCAATGCAGGTTTTTGTAAACATTTCTTGAAAGGTTGCTTTTATTCTGAAAACTATGTTCGACAGCCTTCACAGGTTGATGTGGCGCCCCGCTAAAACCACTACTAGAAAATCGCTGTGTTTTGTGCATGGCATCATCATGACCGCATGATCATGTCATCATGCCACATTGCATTTGAGCCTCGTCATGTCATCATGCATCTTTTTGGCAAAAACTGTTTTCCAAAAGCCTATCTTTGTTTTCTAAATACCCCCGTCTTTGTTTCAAATGAAAACCGTGGTCATCCGGATATTTCATTTTGTCTAAAAATTATTTACAAAAGTCTTTTAAAATTAAAACAAATAAATAAATAAAACTATTTTTTTCCCAGGGGAGGCTGCCACCAGCCCAGCCCAAAGGCCCAGCCAGCAGCCGGCCTACAACCCCAGCAAACCCTAGCCCTAATTGCCTCAGCCACCTACCCCCACTCCCCACATCCCTCCACCCCGCCGCACACAACCACCACACACACCCTACCTACCACCAAGCCACCACCACCCACCCAGTGCAAGACATAGCGTGACGACGGAATCAAGGCCCACCCCTGCCTCCCGCCTAGCCGCCACTAATCAAGCCTCCCTGTGGCTCCACCTCTGCCACACACACGCACACGACACCACGCCCACCCCGTTCTCGCTCAGCCGATCCCACCCTCACCGCGAGCGGCCCACCCCACCAATTTCTCTCCCTCGCGTCCTCGTCTCTCCCTGCAAGCCACGCCCCATCCCCAATCCCAGGCGCTGTTGCCTCCTCCCTGTTTGCCACCGGCCGCCGAGCGCCGCCGTAGACCACCGTTGTCCCCGGGCTTCTCCTCCCCAACCTCCGCCGCCTAGCCACCTTCCCCGCTCAGGCCCTCCTCTCCGACCTTCCTCCCCGACCGCCCCGCCACCTCGGCACCCTCCTCCCCGAGCTGCTTCGTCTACGAGCCGGCCTCGCCGGAGATCTCCCCCACCCTGCTGCCTCGGGAATCGGCGCCACCGGCCGCTACCGCGTCCACCTTGCCACCCATCCTCGTCCTGGGTCACCACCGACCTCCGCCTGCCCAAGACACCGCTGTTGGGCTGCCCGCCACAACTGCTGCTGCGAGCTCCACGCTCAGACGTCCCCACAACCGACCCCCTCGAAGTTCGCCTCCCGAAGCGCCTCTCGCTGGTCGCTGCCCTGCAGTGTCGCCAAGTTGCGCCGTCCTAGCTTCGTCTCTGCACCGCTGATGTGGGCTTCAAGAGTCTGGGGCTAGTGCCATAATCCCCGGGGTGTGCTAGCTACTGAAGCTCCTGAATCCTCACGATTCGTTCTTAGCGCGACGTGGCATCTATCGTGACCCTTTTGGCCTCCTGGGGGTGTTCAAGTTTTGTGTGGTGTTGTTTGGTACCGATGGAGTGAAGTGTTATGGATGGCATGGCTTGGCGCCACTCGAAGACCAGGTACAACAATCAGAAGACAATTGCGTCGAACCCCAAGATCTTCATCATGGAACTCGAAGAGCCCGATCCCGCGGAGACCCGAACCCCGATGCCGGACCTGGTTCCGACAAGATCTTCCGAGTGCCGACGACGCAGGCGAACGGTACCCCTAGGCCTCCGACCTGGTGCGACAAGAACTTCTACCAGAGCATAAGACCGCAGAACACCGAGTTCTCCATCTAGGATATCAAGCACGTCGACATGGAACCGGAACCGACAAGTTCTACATCATGAAACCGAAGGACGCTGTACGCCAAGGTCTTCTTCTTGGACCCGTTGACCGCCAAGATCGCCACTGGTACGACAAGACCTTCTTCCCGCACCGATGCCCGAGGACCGGAACGCCAAGTTCTTCATCCCGGACGCTAGGAACGTCTACAGGATCCGAAGACCACCGGTACCCGATCCATTCAAGTTTGCCATCTTGTATCCGAACCTCGCCGTTCCCGTCAAACCCCGAGACCGAACCCCATCGACCCCCGAAACCCAAGATCTTTCGAACCCAGATGTGTGACCCTAAGCCCCTATTTTTATAATATGACATATACCTGTCGCATCATTAAATCATCATGCTTGCATACATGTCATCTGGTAGGTTGGGTTAAATAGTCGATTCACCTAAATTAAATATGGAGACCATATGCGGCCTATTCTAGTCTTATATTGACTCCATTTAAATTTGTGTAGCAAATTGATACCATGTTTCGCCCTGTTAATACAACATTTAAAAGGCGGGGTGTCTAAACAACATAAACCATCTAATTAATTGTCGGGACCCTGGTTCCGCTTAATATTGCCTAATTGCACCACACTTTTGCCATGCCATGCATCATACCATGATCATGCCGGATCTTTTGCCGTAGTATTAAATATTGCATCCGATGTTTCTTCTATTGTTTGCTTCTTCGCGGATTAGACCGATGAGTTGATGCGAGTATTGACAAGTTCTCCGGATATGATCCTTCGACAGTGTTTTCCTAGGCGAGCATCTCTCCCCCTTCTACCTATTTTGCATTTATAGTCTTTATTTCCTCCTGTTGATCTATTGCTATCTGTGTCGCAATGCTTTAGTTTCCGCGCACCAGTTATATCCCGTGCAGCCTCCATATTACCATGGACACCTCCTAATACCCATTGTTTGGTAGATAGCTGGCCTTGCGAGTCGTAGTTGCTTGCTCAGGTGCGATCTTGTGTTGTCGAGTACCACAGTTGTTGGAATGCTGGCAGATGTTTATGGTGGAGATGATCATGTCTTTAATTACAACTATTAAATTGCTGGGATAACTAAGAAAAGAGGCATTGGTGGACAATATATGCTATTTGGTATTTCATGTCCACTTGTGTCGTGTAGGCCCCGAGTACTTGATACCTGTTCCTTGACTATTCGCACTATCCACATACGGGAGACTCTATGAATCCCCCTTAGCCAGAGCTTGATTCATTTCTTATTTCTTGAGGCCACAAACTAGTTTGGGGCTTTATTACTATCCTGTACTTATGCCATGCTTTACTACTTTATTTATGATTGTGCGTGAAGCACCTGTACTGTTTAGGATCGTGACACGTTTTCGCTGTTTCGACAAGCCCAGCCACACTTTCGGGTTCCTAGTCATTTACAGCCATCCACACAAACCTTGGGTCCGTCTCGGAGCCGGCCAACTTCGTTGCGGGTAGCTTAATGGGGTGGCCCCTGAAATAATTTGTGATTCCTGTGATTGCTTTGTCGTGAAAGCCTCGTTTGGTTTGGAGTTGGTTTTTCCGAGGTTGATCTTGTGTGTGTTGCTATTTGTGCACCCCTGCAGGGTAAATCTTTCTGAAAGACGTGTCCGCGGTTATGGATGACTTGGAGCACAGTATCTCGATCATAGACAAGCATAACTTAAGTAGTGCTATAAACTTGACTTAACATATGACTAGTAATCAGATTTAACTATCACAGAATGGATATTAAAATGCCAACAACTGGTGGATCTGGGGTTGTTTTGTGACATGTCACACGCTTAGTAAGTATTGCAACTCCAATGGAATGTGATAAAAGTGCCAACAATTACTGGGTTTTGGGATTCCTCAGGACAATTATATCTGACTAGTAAATGTTCCAACTATAACGGAATGGTGATTAAAACTGGCTACTACTTATGCTTCAGGATGACTCATGCTATCTATATCTAATTAGTAAATGCTGCAACTATAACGGAATGAGTAAAATTGCCAACTGTGTGAGTTCCTTGGTCTGACTTCCTCGTTTGGTCTCGAGGGGGAAATACCAGGATGGGTATGATTGGTGTTAGTATCAGGTTGGATCCGAATAGGTCTTTCTTATCCCTCTCTAAGAGCCGACAGATGAATCGAGTCTCTATAGGTTGTTTAGTGCATGCTACGCTGCCGCTTCAGTCCACCATACCTATGTAGGCGAGAGCCGCCGAATTCTAGCCTCGCTGCAGTGTCGCCTCAAGATCGACGCTCATCTTTTCCTTTGCCCTTTGTCGGCACCCCTTTTGTTTTAGCAGGTTTGAGATCGACGTCATTAGCAGGGTTACCCTTCCGGCTTGGCCTGGGCAGGGTTATGGACGCCATTGGTTATTCTTCAGGGCTCTTAGCCCCATTTGAATCTTGTCCATACTCGGACGATGTATCGTTTTCAAGGTGATTTGGATCTTTGTAGTGTATAGCTGTATTCTTGACTCCTCGAGTCGTGCTGTATATATATATGTTCTGTGGGTCCCATCAAGGACTGTTGTGTAATGGTATTACTTCGTTTTTCCACCCGCACGAAAGTGCCTGGTGGGCGTCCTTGAATCTTTTCTATGCGGGTTTGGCGGAAAGGGCTAAAACTTGCATAGGGCGAATTCAAGGGTGTTATAGAGTGGTATCAGAGCTCAGCAGTTACGATACCCCACAAGTCCAGCCTGTAGGATAACCTAGCTAATGGCCGAAGTAGAGTGTCAAAACTATTTTGGAAAATTGGTTGGATAGATCTGATTAGGTCTGCTTTTACTCCTTACCCCTCTGCTGTTCTTCTCTCACCTCTCCATGTTTTGAATCTACTCTTATCTTTTCTTCGAGTCCAGGATTTCTCGCGGTTGGGTTTCCGTCGTACCTTTAGGGTTTCTCTTCCTCCTTTGGCAATGGTGTTTCTACCTCCGGACTTCATGCTATCCGAGTGATCCTTTATCTGTGGTACCATTCTTTGTTCCTTGTTTGTGCCTTCCAGTGTTTTCCAACACGACGCCCTCTTCTACGCCAGATCCGATGCAGAGTCTGCATCACTCCTTTGTTCCGAACCTCGATTGTCGAGATCTTCAGTCTAATTCCGAGAGTTGGTTGCATAATTCTCCTATTCATGTGTAGAGTAATGCTTTGGGTGCGCGATGGACTGATCACCATCCGACTACTCTTATCATTCGCTCCTGTACATCGACTCGGTGGATCAAGCAATTTTACTCCGTCCACGGAAGCTAGAAGTGGCTTTATTTGTTGATACCTCTTTCTTCGTCTTTGTTTCCCTGGAGTGTTCTCGACGAATGTGAGCAAAGACGTCTTGTTGGTGGTATCGGAGATTCCAATATGGAGCAAGAATCTTTGTTAGTGGTGTCGCGAGGATCTACACGAAGCATGAAGAATCTGACCGTCGGTTTTCTTCCGGTACCATGAGGCGGATCTCAAGGGCGAGACCCCTTGTTAGTGGTGTCGAATTGTGGTGTCCCGCTAAAACCACTACTAGAAAATCGCTGTGTTTTTGTGCATGGCATCATCATGACCGCATGCTCATGTCATCATGCCACATTGCATTTGAGCCTCGTCATGTCATCATGCATCTTTTTGGCAAAAACTGTTTTCCAAAAGCCTATCTTTGTTTTCTAAATACCCCCGTCTTTGTTTCAAATCAAAACCGCGGTCATCCGGATATTTCTTTTTTTAAAAAATATTTACAAAAGTCTTTTAAAATTAAAACAAATAAATAAATAAAATTATTTTTTCCAAGGGGAGGCCGCCACCGGCCTAGCCAGCAGCCGGCCTACAACCCCAGCAAACCCTAGCCCTAATCGCCTTAGCCACCTACCCCACACCCCACATCCCTCCACCCCGCCGCACACAACCACCACACACACCCTACCTACCACCAGCCGCCACCACCCCACCCAGTAGCGAGACATGCCAAGACGAATCAAGGCCACCCCGCTCCCGCCCAGCCGCCACTAATCAAGGCTCTCCCTGTGGTTCCACCTCAAGGCCACACACGCACACGACACCACGCCCACCCTGCTTCGCCAGCCGGTCCCACCTCACCGCGACCGCCCACCCCACCAATATCTCTCCTCGCCTCGTCTCTCCCGCAAGCCACGCCTCCCTAATCCCAGCGCCACCTCCTCCTCCTCGCCACTGCCGAGCCGCCAGAGACCACCGTTGTCCCAGGTCTCCTCCTCCCAACCTCCACCGCCTAGCCGCCTTCCCCGATCGGGCCCTCCTCTCCGACCTTCCTCCCACCGCCCGCCACCTCGGCACCTCCTCCCGAGCTTGTTTACGAGCCGGCCTCGCTGGAGATCTCCCCACCTGCCTCTGAATCGGCGCCGGCTGCCATCAAGGCCCACCTTGCCACCCATCCTCGTCCTGGGTCACCACCGACCCTCTGCCTCGTCTCGACGCCATTTGGGCTGCCCGCCGATTGCTGCCCGGAGCTCCACGGCCTGCATGTCCCCGCAACCGACCCCCTCCGAAGTTCTGCCTCCTCCCGAGCGCCTCTCCCCGTTGCCGATCGCCTGTCCCTGCAGTGCCGCCAAGTTGCGCCGTCCCAGCTTTGTCTCTGCATCGCTGATGTGGCCTTCAAGAGTCTGGGGCTAGTGCCATAATCCCCGGGGTGTGCTAGCTACTGAAGCTCCTGAATCCTCACGATTCGTTCTTAGCGCGACGTGGCATCTATTGTGCCCCTTTTGGCCTCCTGGGGGTGTTCAAGTTTTGTGTGGTGTTGTTTGGTACCGATGGAGTGAAGTGTTATGGATGGCATGGCTTGGCGCCACTCGAAGACCTGGTACAACAATCAGAAGACAATTGCGTCAAACCCCAAGATCTTCATCATGGAACTCGAAGAGCCCGATCCCGCCGAGACCCGAACCCCGATGCCGGACCTGGTTCCGACAAGATCTTCCGAGTGCCGACGACGCGGGCGAACAATACCCCTAGGCCTCCGACCTGGTGCGACAAGAACTTCTACTAGAGCATAAGACCGCAGAACGCCGAGTTCTCCATCTAGGATATCAAGCACGTCGACATGGAACCAGAACCGACAAGTTCTACATCATGAAACCGAAGGACGCCGTATGCCAAGGTCTTTTTCTTAGACCCATTGACCGCCAAGATCGCCACCGATACGACAAGACCTTCTTCCTGCACCGATGCCCAAGGACCGGAATGCCAAGTTCTTCATCCCGGACGCCAGGACCGTCTACACGGACCCAAAGACCACCGATACCCGATCCATTCAAGTTCGCCATCAACGACAAGGTCGACTGCTTGGAACCCAAGTTCTCCGTCACGACACAAAAAGTTCTCCATCTTGTATCTGAACCTCGCCGTTCCCGTCAAACCCCGAGACCGAACCCCATCGACCCCCGGAACCCAAGATCTTCCGAACCCAGATGTGTGACCCTAAGCCCCTATTTTTATAATATGACATATACCTGTCGCATCATTAAATCATCATGCTTGCATACATGTCATCTAGTGGGTTGGGTTAAATAGTCGATTCACCTAAATTAAATATGGAGACCATATGCGGCCTATTCTAGTCTTATATTGACTCCATTTAAATTTGTGTAGCGAACTGATACCATGTTTCGCCCTGTTAATACAATATTTAAAACGCGGGGTGTTTAAACAACATAAACCATCTAATTAATTGTCGGGACCCTGGTTCCGCTTAATATTGCCTAATAGCACCGCCCTTTTGCCATGCCATGCATCATACCATGATCATGCCGGATCTTCTGCCGTAGTATTAAATATTGCATCCGGTGTTTCTTCTAGTGTTTGCTTCTTCGCGGATTAGGCCGATGAGTTGATTCGAGTATCGTCAAGTTCTCCAGATATGATCCTTCGACAGTGTTTTCCCAGGCGAGCATCTCTCCCCCTTCCACCTATTTTGCATTTATAGTCTTTATTTCCTCCTGTTGATCTATTGCTATCCGTGTCGTGATGCTTTAGTTTCCGTGCACCAGTTATATCCCGTGCAGCCTCCATATTGCCATGGACACCTCCTAATACCTATTGTTTGGTAGATAGATGGCCTTGTGAGTCGTAGTTGCTTGCTCAGGTGCGATCTCGTGTTGTCGAGTACCACAGTTGTTGGAATGCTGGCAGATGTTTATGGTGGAGATGATCATGTCTTTAATTACAACTATTAAATTGCTAGGATAACTAAGGAAAGAGGCACCGGTGGACAATATATGCTATTTTGTTTTTCATGTCCACTTGTGTCCCGTAGGCCCTGAGTACTTGATACCTGTTCCTTGACTATTCGCATTATCCACATACGGGAGACTCTATGAATCCCCCTTAGCCAGAGCTTGATTCATTTCTTATTTCTTGGGGCCACAAACTAGTTTGGGGCTTTATTACTATCCTGTACTTATGCCATGCTTTGCTGCTTTATTTACGATTGTGCGTGGAGCACCTGTACTGTTTAGGATCGTGACACGTTTTCGCTGTATCGACAAGCCCAGGCACACTTTCGGGTTCCCAGTCGTTTACAGCCATCCACACAAACCTTGGGTCCATCTCGGAGCCGGTCAACTTTGTTGCGGGTAGCTTAATGGGGTGGCCCCCTGAAATAATTTGTGAATCCTGTGATTGCTTTGTCATGAAAGCCTTGTTGGGTTTTGAGTTGGTTTTTCTGAGGTTGATCGTGTGTGTGTTGCTATTTGTGCACCCCTGCAGGGTAAATCTTTCTGAAAGCCGTGTCCGCGGTTATGGACGACTTGGAGCACAGTATCTCGATCATAGACAAGCATAACTTAAGTAGTGCTATTAACTTGACTTAACATATGACTAGTAATAAGATTCAACTATCACGGAATGGATATTAAAATGCCAACAACTGGTGGATCTGGGGTTGTTTTGTGACATGCTGTACCTGCCTAGTAAGTATTGCAACTCCAATGGAATGTGATAAAAGTGCCAACAATTACTGGGTTTTGGGATTCCTCAGGACAATTATATCTGACTAGTAAATGTTCCAACTATAACGGAATGGTGATTAAAACTGGCCACTACTTATGCTTCAGGATGACTCATGCTATCTATATCTAATTAGTAAATGCTGCAACTATAACGGAATGAGTAAAATTGCCAACTGTGTGAGTTCCTTGGTCTGACTTCCTCGTTTGGTCTCGAGGGGGAAATACCAGGATGGGTATGATTGGTGTTAGTATCAGGTTGGATCCGAATAGATCTTTCTTATCCCTCTCTAAGAGCCGACAGATGAATCGAGTCTCTATAGGTTGTTTAGTGCATGCTACGCTGCCGCTTTAGTCCACCATACCTATGTAGGCGAGAGCCGCCGAATTCTAGCCTCGCTGCAGTAATGGCCTCGATCGACGCTCCTCTTTTCCTTTGCCCTTTGTCGGCACCCCTTTTGTTTTAGCAGGTTTGAGATCGACGTCATTAGCAGGGTTACCCTTCCGGCTTGGCCTGGGCAGGGTTATGGACGCCATTGGTTATTCTTCAGGGCTCTTAGCCCCATTTGCATCTTGTCCATACTCGGACGATGTATTGTTTTCAAGGTGATTTGGATCTTTGTAGTGTATAGCTGTATTCTTCACTCCTCGAGTCATGCTGTATATATATATGTTCTGTGGGTCCCATCAAGGACTGTTGTGTAATGGTATTACTTCGTTTTTCCACCCGCACGAAAGTGCCTGGTGGGCGTCCTTGAATCGTTTCTATGCGGGTTTGGCGGAAAGGGCTAAAACTTGCATAGGGCCAATTCAAGGGTGTTACAGAGTGGTATCAGAGCTCAGCAGTTACGATACCCCACAAGTCCAGCCTGTAGGATAACCTAGCTAATGGCCGAAGTAGAGTGTCAAAACTATTTTGGAAAATTGGTTGGATAGATCTGATTAGGTCTGCTTTTACTCCTTACCCCTCTGCTGTTCTTCTCTCACCTCTCCATGTTTTGAATCTACTCTTATCTTTTCTTCGAGTCCAGGATTTCTCGCGGTTGGGTTTCCGTCGTACCTTTAGGGTTTCTCTTCCTCCTTTTGCAATGGTGTTTCTACCTCCCGACTTCATGCTATCCGAGTGATCCTTTATCTGTGGTACCATTCTTTGTTCCTTGTTTGTGCCTTCCAGTGTTTTCCAACACGCCTCTTTCTACTTCGATCCGATGCGTAGTCTCAGATCACTCCTTTGTTCCGAACCTCGATTGTCGAGATCTTCAGTCTAATTCCGAGAGTTGGTTGCATAATTCTCCTATTCATGTGTAGAGTAATGCTTTGGGTGCGCGATGGACTGATCACCATCCGACTACTCTTATCATTCGCTCTTGTACATCGACTCGGTGGATCAAGCAATTTTACTCCGTCCACGAAAGCTAGAAGTGGCTTTATTTGTTGATACCTCTTTCTTCGTCTTTGTTTCCCTGGAGTGTTCTCGACGAATGTGAGCAAAGACGTCTTGTTGGTGGTATCGGAGATTCCAATGTGGAGCAAGAATCTTTGTTAGTGGTGTCGCGAGGATCTACATGAAGCATGAAGAATCTGACCGTCGGTTTTCTTCCGGTACCATGAGGCGGATCTCAAGGGCGAGACCCCTTGTTAGTGGTGTCGAATTGTGGTGTCCTGCTAAAACCACTACTAGAAAATCGCTATGTTTTTGTGCATGGCATCATCATGACCGCATGCTCATGTTATCATGCCACATTGCATTTGAGCCTCGTCATGTCATCATGCATCTTTTTGGCAAAAATTGTTTTCCAAAAGCCTATCTTTGTTTTCTAAATACCCCCGTCTTTGTTTCAAATCAAAACCACAGTCATCCGGATATTTCTTTTTTTAAAAATTATTTACAAAAATCTTTTAAAATTAAAACAAATAAATAAATAAAACTACTTTTTCCAAGGGGAGGCCGCCACCGGCCCAGCCAGCAGCCGGCCTACAACCCCAGCAAACCCTAGCCCTAATCGCCTTAGCCACCTACCCCACACCCCACATCCCTCCACCCCGCCGCACACAACCACCACACACACCCTACCTACCACCAGCCGCCACCACCCCACCCAGGCAGCGCACACAGCGCGCGCACGCAACCGCGTCCACCCCGCTCCCGCCCAGCCGCCACTAACCGCGCTCTCCCCGTGGCTCCACCCTGGCGCGTCACACACGCACACGACACCACGCCCACCCCGTTCTCGCTCAGCCGGTCCCACCCTCACCGCGACCGGCCCACCCCACCAATATCTCTCCCTCGCGTCCTCGTCTCTCCCCGCAAGCCACGCCCCCTCCCTAATCCCAGGCGCTGTCACCTCCTCCCTGTTCGCCACCGGCCGCCGAGCGCCGCCGTAGACCACCGTTGTCCCAGGTCTCCTCCTTCCCAACCTCCGCCGCCTAGCCGCCTTCCCCGATCGGGCCCTCCTCTCCGACCTTCCTCCCCACCGCCCCGCCACCTCGGCACCCTCCTCCCCGAGCTGCTTCGTCTACGAGCCGGCCTCGCCGGAGATCTCCCCCACCTTGCCACCCATCCTCGTCCTGGGTCACCACCGACCCTCTGCCTCGTCTCGGACGCCGCTGCTGGGGCTGCCCCGCCAGCGACCGCTGCTGCCCGGAGCTCCACGGCCTGCATGTCCCCGCAACCGACCCCCTCCGAAGTTCTGCCTCCTCCCGAGCGCCTCTCCTCGTTGCCGGTCGCCTGTCCCTGCAGTGCCGCCAAGTTGTGCCGTCCCAGCTTTGTCTCTGCATCGCTGATGTGGCCTTCAAGAGTCTGGGGCTAGTGCCATAATCCCCGGGGTGTGCTAGCTACTGAAGCTCCTGAATCCTCACGATTCGTTCTTAGCGCGACGTGGCATCTATTGTGCCCCTTTTGGCTTCCTGGGGGTGTTCAAGTTTTGTGTGGTGTTGTTTGGTACCGATGGAGTGAAGTGTTATGGATGGCATGGCTTGGCGCCACTCGAAGACCTGGTACAACAATCAGAAGACAATTGCGTCGAACCCCAAGATCTTCATCATGGAACTCGAAGAGCCCGATCCCGCCGAGACCCGAACCCCGATGCCGGACCTGGTTCCGACAAGATCTTCCGAGTGTTGATGACGCGGGCGAACAGTACCCCTAGGCCTCTGACCTGGTGCGACAAGAACTTCTACTAGAGCATAAGACCGCAGAACGCCGAGTTCTCCATCTAGGATATCAAGCACGTCGACATGGAACCAGAACCGACAAGTTCTACATCATGAAACCGAAGGACGCCGTATGCCAAGGTCTTCTTCTCGGACCCGTTGACCGCCAAGATCGCCACCGGTATGACAAGACCTTCTTCCCGCACCGATGCCCAAGGACCGGAATGCCAAGTTCTTCATCTCGGACGCCAGGACCGTCTACACGGACCCAAAGACCACCGGTACCCGATCCATTCAAGTTCGCCATCAACGACAAGGTCGACTGCTTGGAACCCAAGTTCTCCGTCACGACACGAAAAGTTCTCCATCTTGTATCTGAACCTTGCCGTTCCCATCAAACCCCGAGACCGAACCCCATCGACCCCCGGAACCCAAGATCTTCCGAACCCAGATGTGTGACCCTAAGCCCCTATTTTTATAATATGACATATACCTGTCGCATCATTAAATCATCATGCTTGCATACATGTCATCTAGTGGGTTGGGTTAAATAGTCGATTCACCTAAATTAAATATGGAGACCATATGCGGCCTATTCTAGTCTTATATTGACTCCATTTAAATTTGTGTAGCGAACTGATACCATGTTTCGCCCTGTTAATACAATATTTAAAATGCGGGGTGTCTAAACAACATAAACCATCTAATTAATTGTCGGGACCCTGGTTCCGCTTAATATTGCCTAATAGCACCGCCCTTTTGCCATGCCATGCATCATACCATGATCATGCCGGATCTTCTGCCGTAGTATTAAATATTGCATCCGGTGTTTCTTCTAGTGTTTGCTTCTTCGCGGATTAGGCCGATGAGTTGATGCGAGTATCGTCAAGTTCTCCAGATATGATCCTTCGACAGTGTTTTCCCAGGCGAGCATCTCTCCCCCTTCTACCTATTTTGCATTTATAGTATTTATTTCCTCCTGTTGATCTATTGCTATCCGTGTCGTGATGCTTTAGTTTCCGTGCACCAGTTATATCCCGTGCAGCCTCCATATTGCCATGGACACCTCCTAATACCTATTGTTTGGTAGATAGATGGCCTTGTGAGTCGTAGTTGCTTGCTCAGGTGCGATCTCGTGTTGTCGAGTACCACAGTTGTTGGAATGCTGGCAGATGTTTATGGTGGAGATGATCATGTCTTTAATTACAACTATTAAATTGCTAGGGTAACTAAGGAAAGAGGCACCGGTGGACAATATATGCTATTTTGTTTTTCATGTCCACTTGTGTCCCATAGGCCCTGAGTACTTGATACCTGTTCCTTGACTATTCGCACTATCCACATACGGGAGACTCTATGAATCCCCCTTAGCCAGAGCTTGATTCATTTCTTATTTCTTGGGGCCACAAACTAGTTTGGGGCTTTATTACTATCCTGTACTTATGCCATGCTTTGATGCTTTATTTACGATTGTGCGTGGAGCACCTGTACTGTTTAGGATCGTGACACGTTTTCGCTGTATCGACAAGCCCAGGCACACTTTCGGGTTCCCAGTCGTTTATAGCCGTCCACACAAACCTTGGGTCCATCTCGGAGCCGGTCAACTTTGTTGCGGGTAGCTTAATGGGGTGGCCCCCTGAAATAATTTGTGAATCCTATGATTGCTTTGTCGTGAAAGCCTTGTTGGGTTTTGAGTTGGTTTTTCTGAGGTTGATCGTGTGTGTGTTGCTATTTGTGCACCCCTGCAGGGTAAATCTTTCTGAAAGCCGTGTCCGCGGTTATGGACGACTTGGAGCACAGTATCTCGATCATAGACAAGCATAACTTAAGTAGTGCTATTAACTTGACTTAACATATGACTAGTAATAAGATTCAACTATGACGGAATGGATATTAAAATGCCAACAACTGGTGGATCTGGGGTTGTTTTGTGACATGCTGTACCTGCCTAGTAAGTATTGCAACTCCAATGGAATGTGATAAAAGTGCCAACAATTACTGGGTTTTGGGATTCCTCAGGACAATTATATCTGACTAGTAAATGTTCCAACTATAACGGAATGGTGATTAAAACTGCCCACTACTTATGCTTCAGGATGACTCATGCTATCTATATCTGATTAGTAAGTGCTGCAACTATAATGGAATGAGTAAAATTGCCAACTGTGTGAGTTCCTTGGTCCGACTTCCTCGTTTGGTCTTGAGGGGGAAATACCAGGATGGGTATGATTGGTGTTAGTATCAGGTTGGATCCGAATAGGTCTTTCTTATCCCTCTCTAATAGCCGACAGATGAATCGAGTCTCTATAGGTTGTTTAGTGCATTCTGCGCTGCCGCTTCAGTCCACCATACCTATGTAGGCGAGAGCCGCCGAATTCTAGCCTCGCCGTGTACTTGCCTCAGTACTGACGCTCTTCTTTTCCTTTGCCATTTGTCGGCACCCCTTTTGTTTTAGCAGGTTTGAGATCGACGTCGTTAGCAGGGTTACCCTTATGGCTTGGCCTGGGCAGGGTTATGGACGCCATTGGTTATTCTTCATGGCTCTTAGCCCCATTTGCATCTTGTCCGTACTCGGACGATGTATCGTTTTCAAGGTGATTTGGATCTTTGTAGTGTATAGCTGTATTCTTGACTCCTAGAGTCGTGCTGTATATATATATATATGTTCTATGGGTCCCATCAAGGACTGTTGTGTAATGGTATTAATTTGTTTTTCCACCCACACGAAAGTGCCTGGTGGGCGTCCTTGAATCGTTTCTATGCGGGTTTGGCGGAAAGGGCTAAAACTTGCATAGGGCCGATTCGAGGGTGTTACAGTTGACTAGAAGTTTCATGTAGTTCCTTTCCTGCCGCGTTCGTAGATCCTTCCAGGAATAAGGAGTAACATGTCACAGTTTTTACACTCTGCAGAGGTGTGTTACTTTACCCATGATCCAAGCCAATCACTGCCCCCTTCGCAACCCCGTATGTTTCCTTGGTGTATGCCATGCCCACATCTTGAATTACGGCAATGGTTAGTACAGACCATTCAGATGCCAGAACTATCGTGGGACATTGAGGGTTCCCACCCATATGCTGCATATCCTCTACGAATTACCAATTAATGCACGCTACAAGGATAACAGCCACGACCTACGCATTCGGCTACATGTGAGAGGAAGAAGATATGGTTAACGCGTAATATACGACGCTAGAATCACTAGCAACATTGGTCGTTAAGTCCTAGATGATATATTCCTAGACAATGGTATCCCAATTGCCAGACTTAATAGATTAGCTGATCACCCTGGATCAGTATCAATATTACATATTATTGAAAATAGTGTTTTCTGTCCTTTTTTTGAAATGGAGGTGATGACAACATTTGATTTACAAGTATTTGCTATAAAATAATCAAAGGACATGAGAACGTGTGAACTTGCCTTTTGTGATTGCAAAATAATGCACTCACGGTCTTCAAGATACTAGAATATCGAAATTCTATAAACAACATCATTGGTCCGGTAAGGACTAATGTTTAAAGAAGTAGATTGCAATTATGCATAAGTAATGTAATGTAGTTTGATAAACGTGAATCACTGAAATAATCATATCTAATCTAGGGATCAGAAACTAGGAATGGTTTCTTTATAATGTGTTTCACTTTTATACCAACTTCGCACTTGTGTTTCTTATTAAGGCTTGTGAGTGTGTGAAACAATATGTAAGTAGTATACAACATTAAAGCACTCAAATGGGACATGGTATCTAAAAGATTTCTTAAGCAAGATTATTAATAGAGCTTCTTAGATAAATGTTGAAGGATTACTTTTAATGCTTCTTAAAAGAATAAAATTTTAGGAAAAGATTACTTTAGAAGTTAAAAACATTTAAGTGTATAATATGCAAAGTATATAAGTGGAGTATAATAACATTCTAAGATTGAGGTGAATTGCTATCTGTTAATTATGATGGGAATTATTATGTTAAGTTGTTAAGAGTTAAAGGACTTATTATAAGATTGTTGTTTGAAGTGGAAAAACGAATAACTTTTGAAGAAAAGATTTCTTTGTCAAGGTTTAAATAATCTTTGTGGTTAATCGAGTGTGATCAATATCGTTTGTGCTTATCCGATAAGCTTGGACTTGAAATGCTTTACGACTTAATCTGGAACATACAAAAGTTAATTATAAAAACATAAATATCCTTTAGGCATTATGCATGACTTGGTGTACCAAAGTTAACTTTAAACCATAAGTAGATCTAGGGGTGATGTTTTAAAGTATTAATCCCTTTTAAGCTTTATAATAAGCATGTCTAAGAGTATGAGATCATTCACTTTTAGTTTAAGTGAGTGATGAGTTTAAATATGACTTGTGATGATGAATATAATTTATCTTTTAAAGAAAGTAAGTTTAGATGATTTTAATGATCTATCAAAGTTTGAAATCACGAATAGTTAAGAGATAAGTAACATTCACTTTTATTATAAGTGAATGGTGATTAAAATTTACTTAAAGTGTTGGTTTACCTTGGAGTTATGGTTTTAAAAGTAGTATTTAAATGTACAAGATTTATGGTTTTATATAAAATTGTGATAATTTCTTATTTAAGAAATGTTTTTAAAGAATTTACAAAATGGGTATTTTATAGAATAGATAAGGATTATTATTGTTAAATCTTAAAAACCTTTGGAATAATAGATTTAGTATTTTTATAGTAAACTATGTTTATTCAAGATCTTAAAAACGATTTTTATTTATTTTTAAGTATTATTATTATTTTTTATAAAAGTCCATAGAGGATTATATGCCTTTCAATATTAGCTTCAAGTTTTATTTGTAAAAATTAGGTTAGTATTTTTATAAAATAGTAGATTGATTTTAATACACAAAAATGATTTTTAATATTTTTTTCTTATTTTATGAAATTTCCTTTAGGATTTAATAGTGTTGACATTAATTTGCATTTCATCTAACTTAAGTAAGTAGATTTGTATTTTTATGAAGTAGAGATTATTTTCGTGATCATTTTGATATATTATATGCATTTTTAGGATTTTTTTTCTTTATTTTTTCTAGAACCTTTTAATTCAAAGGGTATATTTGTAATTAAACATTCTTACTATGGTCTTCTTTTTAAAAACCCTAGGCCTGGCCCGACCCGATTCGGCCCACTGGGTTGGGTTGAACCCAACCCAAGTGTTGGGTCGGCCCCACCCATCCTTACTCGACTTCGAGCTCACCTCGCTCCTCTCTCTCACGCGTATTCTCTAGCAACGTCGTCGCCGCTGTGATATCGGTGGCTCCAGCCTCCTCGGCCACTAAGCAGGGCGACGCTGCTGATGGTGCCGTGACTCTCTACCCTCTTCGATTCATGACTCGTGCTCTCTGCGGGTGGTGTTGTCCCCCTTGACGACTACGGTTAGGATTTTGCTGGTGATTTGGCGCTCCGATGCTCATCCGACGCCGCTCGGGTGCCTTGGCAGCGGTGTGGGGTTCCCCTATCTTGTCACCGCCGTGTTTGCGGCTCGGTGCAGGTTGCATCTCCCCTCAGGGGTGCTCCTCGTGCCGCCGTGTGCTTCCCTGACTCCGGCCCCTACTTCTTCTTCAATTTTCTAGCGAAGACCAAAGGTAAGTGCCTCTCTTCCTTCTCTGTGTTCTCTCCCTCTATGTTCCCTCTCTTTGAGTGCTTGTAGTGATGAACTAGGGTCCGTCCCCCTGTGCTAGGGTTCAACCCATGTTGCTATTTTTATCAAAGATGATTTACCTTGTCCATGCATACCCCTGTGTGATCACTTATGTAGAATGATGTACTAAATCAATTTAGAGTTGCTGATAGAACTCTCTGTCAAAGGAATTGTTGTATGAACTTCACTACTGTTAGTGTTTACTTATATTTGGTTGAACCCCATCCCTCCACTGAACCATTAGGTCACTGTGGTGATTCAGTTGTGTACCTATTAAACTAGAATTATTGAAAGGATAATGAACATACTAAGAAATTGATTCTTAGTGTTATAGTCTTAAGAAGTTGGTTTATTTTCTTGTACGGATAAGCTTTGCAAGTAAAGCTTACTCATGTTCTTGTTGCTATCATCATAATAAGGTTTCTGTGATAATGCAATGACCCTTTTCAAAAGCTTACTACTAGTTAGCAGATAATCCAAGTTATACAAGGTAGTGCCTGGGCTATTCCGGTGGTGATCAGCTATGTGGAAAAACATATAATTTCCTAAATCTACTCTAGTTTACTATCATTCCTAGTAGAAAATGTGTGTATGCTTGATAAAATGATTCCTAAAGACAGAAACTAGGAAAATGATTTGAAGTTCATTTGATATGATTCCTAGTTACCAACACTAAGAAAATGATTTAGCTCATTTAAGGTTTTATAAATTTGATGCTTTGATCTGTTAGCTATGTCCTGAATGCAATACTTGTGGCTTTTGTAGATGATCTAGCTATATGTTTACTTGACCAATATTTTGTCTAACTCTTGCCAATGATGTAGGTCTGAGGCTTTACCTTTGTTTCACATGATCATAAATTATTGTTGCCTTTTAGTTTGCCTTACAACTGATTTGGCTAATGTGCAACTACTGTCAGTAAGACGGTAGTCATATGATTCCTAGGTTCTTTTATCTAGGAAAAGGATTATATGGTGTTGTGCTTTTGTGCTGGCATGGATTCACTAAAGAGATGCCACTGTGATGCCTCCTTTAGGATGGAGCACAGTAGTCTCCACTCCTGGATCTGCTAGATTTTTAAGTAGGGTGTGAAAGAAATGACATTCACAAGTTTGGATGATCTAGATACACAATCCTACATGGAATCTTGGTCAATGATGCATAAGGCTGAGACCATATTGGTTAATAAGAGAAGATATTTATTTTGGTTGGCCTTCCTTCTCTGTGATGAGCTTGCATAGCACCTCTATGCAACCTGAGAGAAATTTCTCTTTCTAATCCTCCTAGACCAGCTCTAGTTGAAGGGTAGTTGGATTTGTAACATAGACATTATTTTACTTGAGTTTGGTGGTGCAAACTAATAAGAACAGATGCTGCATGATCTAGCTCATGAATTTCTACCTGTTGTTGGTGGTCTGTTGGAGATCTTAGTCCATTCCAACTTGTTTTTCTGTCCTAATTACTTCTTCTTCTTGATGAGCTTGATCACTTCCTGTTTCCTTTCTAGTGGATGGCCAACTCCTCCTTGCTGCTATAGAACTTCTTCTTGCCCTTGATTAGCTACTGAAACTCCTCCTTATGCCCCTAGATGGCTTTTCCAAGCAACCAGGTGCTGATGGTGTAGCTGTGGTGCACTAAAGTGATCTAGAAATGAACCAGTGTATGTGTTCTAGAGATGTAGAACTTGGGCTATGTTTGTGAAGTGGTGAGCAAAACCAGTTTGGTCGTGTATGATGTGGTTTTGATTCCCTTGCTCTCCTTGTTGCTATCGACAGCACCCAACATCCATTTAGGGGACTAAGCTGCTCCACTGTAGCTCTCCCTTTGGATCAGATCATGTAAAAACTGGATCTTTTGCTGGGTATTACTGTTTTACTTCTTACCCTTTTCTATATTGGTGAAATTTGCCCCTTTGCCTATGAGGTTGTACTGAGGTATAATGTACTGATAAGAACAGATACACTTTTGGTGAAATTTGCCCCTTTTATTTGAATTGCTCAATGATGTACCCTGAACAGTGCACTTCACTGTTCACCACTGAGAGTAATACTAACACAACTCTTCCTTTATATTTCTTTGTGTTTCTTTGTTTTGCAAGTACAGAAGCCTTGATGATCAAGAAATTAGATTAGGATTAGTTAGATATTTGTCTAGGGTTTTTCTTTTACCAAATATTGTAATATCTTGTCTATTTGGATGTTGTAAAGACCTTGTATTATTGTTTATTATTAATAAAGTGGAATTTAGACATTTGTAAACAATAATGTAATATTTATATTATTGTAATAAAATGATTCTTTTCTACTACATTAGTTTTATTATCCCTTTTGTTCATAAATGTAAAAATAATATAATACTATGTGATGTACATAAGATAATCTTTATTAATTCTTGTTCATTATTTCTTTATCGTAATATCATATTACATTACTCAATTATTCATGTCACTTTTATAAATTCTATTTTATTATCTAAAACTTCTAAATATTGTATCTTATTCATAAATAAGAATCCAGTTCTTATTTCTTACTCAAATTTAATTACTATTTATGATTCCATTACACATTCTTTTATAATTCAAATATATTATTTGAATACTCAAATTTTGAAGTGTTTTCCTCAAAAACAAAGAATTCAACAAGGTCATGTCGAAATCCATAGAACTTGCTCGGATGCTTTTATCAGAACAAGAGAGATCTCGATCCCTCTATAACTTCTTTAGGTTTGCGTGAAAATTCCCCAGATTTTCTTATGCATGAATGTGATGCACAAACATGTGTCCTATCTATTTCGATGTGCTAATCCTGGGATGTTATAGGAACCGAGGATGATATCTATGAAGAAACCATGATGAGAAACCATGACTACGACTCCACAAGTAAAGAGGACATGACAGATCAATACATTGACAATGGCTCCGCATGCTTTGAGGACCCAGAGCACTAAACCTACGATGACTCCACATGCATGGAAGACATGGAGCACGTCATCAACTATGGCTCCTCAAGCATGGAAGAATTGGAGCTCTACATCGACAATGGCTCCTCAACCATGAAGAACTACACCAACAATGGCTCCACATGCTTGGGTGATATGGAGTACTACATCAACAACGACTCTCCAAGCATGGCCGACTTCTAGTGCTACAATGACGACACCTCACCAAGCATGGAAGACATGGCGAACTTCACCAACTTCGAGGGCTCTTCCATGAGCCATGAAGAATACCTCCACCGCTTGGAGATGGAGGACTACTACGCCAAGCAAGAGCAGGCACATCATCAAGAAACCATGACCTTCAAGGCCAAGCGTGCCACACTAAAGGGCACCACCTACTTATATGATCCACCTCCAAGGCGTCAAGTGCTACCACCTACATGGCATCATGTGCCACCATCTCCAAGGCGACGAGTGCCATCACCTCCAAGGCGCCAAGAGAAGCCATCTCCAAGGCGCCAAGCACCACCATCTCCGAGGCATCAAGCACATCTACCTCCAAGGCTCAAGTGCCACATACTCCAAGAAAAGTGGTGCCCAAACATCATCTTCCAAAAGAGGCACCATGAAGCAAGAATCTTCATCCACAAACATCCTCTAGAGATCATCGCCAACATCAAGAGGATACAAGACATCGTCCAATGAATCTTTGCCACCTCAAGAGCGCCAAGGTCCAAAATCTATTGGAGAAGTTTAAAGGCAACCTCGTTAAGTTTAATAAGGACAAGAACGACAACCTCGCCAAATTTGATGAGTCAAGATCAAGATGGCACCATGATCCCAAGAAGAGTGCCATGGACAGGGATCATCGTCGCGATCATCATATGGATGACCAAGTGTGCCACCTACGTCAACCTTTGGCAAGACACGCCAATGACCTCCGTCGGAAACATCATCTTAAGGCACCTTTGACGACTTGTGACACCACCACAATGGCCCCAAGAGAAATCTCAAGCTATAGCCACAACCCTCAACATGTGGTATCTCCTTCTAGGGCCACCACTACAATGGCACCACAAGTACAAAAGGGCACACCCCTATGCTACAAGTGCAACGACCAAGGTCACTACCCATGGGCATTTCCAACCATCATATGCGGCAAGTGCCAACACCAAGGTAATACATTTTGGGAGTGCACCTCTACACAAGCCAAGGTGGGAATGGCAAAGGATGAGAAAGCTCCAAGACAAGAGCCTACCCTACAAGATGGCAACGACAAGGTCGAAAATGGTGAGCATGGGATGTTCCTTTCATCAAAGGAGGCACATGGAGTTGAGAGAACCGGGCTTATCCCTATATGCTTGAGTGATGATGTGGTACCAATCCCATGTGAGTATGAGAGCCACTTAGCCCACTTGACTGAGAACAAGAGTGAAATGAGTGACTCCACCATATGTGAGATTGAGTGCTTCCACTTTGAGGGCATGCGTGATACACCGAGTGAGTTGAGAGTGGTAGTTGATAGGTCATGTGAGGCCATTTTGATTTCTAATAAGTTACCCTCCACCTCTAGTGTGTTTTCTCATGATGTGCTAGGTTCCTTGGATGAAGGCTAATACTGACACAACACCCACTTCATATGAGAGGTATGAACAAGGTAAATATAAGGGTGTTGATGATTCCATGATCCCAATAGTGGACATGATGAGTTGTGATGATTTGCATGCTATCGATGATACTTGTGACATGACATATGTTCCACTCTTATTCCCATGTGTTGATTTTTCTATGCATCATGATGGCCATGTGGAATCCTTTTATTGTCATGATATTGCCATAGACATGATATGCACTAAACATTACGTTGATGATATCATTCTTGCACTTTGTTGAACAATTGCTATTTCCAATGTTTTGCTTGCAATGATGTTAAAAACGGTACCCCTCGGACCATGCTTTGTCATGGATGTTTTACACTTTCTCCCATTGCTAGCAATAAGATGAATAATTTCGATTTCAACTGTTTTGCATGCAACAATAATTATCATATGATGTCTATTGAGATGGCCCCATAGCTTTCTCAAATTTTGGAGATTTTTATAAATGCCATGATAAGCATGTTCCCCACTTGCATACTCACCATGCATCTATTTTACACTTGATTTACATTAGCGGTCATGTGCATAAGAAGAGATACATCATGATGGATGATGTGTTGCTCTACCATGCACAAACGTTCTTCCTTTTGTGTATGATGTGTTTAGGTACCCGCACGATCATGTCAACCCTGGTTGAGCACGAGTTGACAAAAAGAGCTCTAGAGAGCATCCCCCAAGCGTGTTCAGGATCGAACCTAGCTCTGATACCTTTTGCATGCTTTGCATCTTTCATGTTGACAAATTTCTCTTTCCTATGGTTAGCTTGCAAGCATGTTGATGGTATTCTTTCCCCTTGTGACAATCATGTTTCATTACTATTGGATATTGATGCTTTCTGTGTTGCAACAAAAATGTTGAACAATTTCTCTTTCTGATGTTTTGTGTGCAACCAAAAATGCCATTTTGAGCATGTATTTTCACGAGAGCTTCCAAGTACCTCGTATAGTTGTTGAAACAAACATAAGGAACAATTGTTCTTTCATATGGTTTGTTTGCAAACATGTTGTTTTTTGCTTCCGCTTGTGATACTCATATGCCCATGATCTTTGATTTTGATAATATGTGTATGGCATCCAACATATTGAACAATTTCTCTTTCCAATGGTTGGTTTGCACACATAATGATCTTGTTTTGGATATTCTTCCTCATGTGTTTTTGCCAAATTCTCCTATCCTTGCATCAAAGATGTTGATCAATATTCTAGTCAATTGCTTTTAGTAGATTCTATGGAGTTTTTGTGTTCCCACATTTGGATGATTTTCAAACTATTCCCATGCACTTTGACCTTGCATATGCATCCAGTTTGCTATACTTCAGTTGTGCTAATAGTGTTGTGAACAAAAATGGACATGCCACAAATGACATTCTCCTCTATCACAAACAAACATATGTTGCTTGGTCTTTGTTGTGTGAAGGTACAATTGCATACACGTCAACCTCTATGGACCATAAGTTGACAAGACGAACCATATAGAGTTACCAATGGCTGCCCTTCAACGAGATATCTCTACATCATAAGGTGACTTCCTTCTACTTGAGGACTCATGCTATAATCTTGATGAATTGTCTACTCTTTGAGTGTTGCTTCACTTTTGTTGTGAGCTTTGTAGGCTTCATGGAAAGTGAAGGAACATTGAAGTGTTGTCAAATCAATCTTCCCAAGGACGACTATATGGTGAACCCTAGGATCAAGAAGGTCACTCGACCAAATCTACTTTGTGATAAGCATGAAGAGTCGAGGACGACTCTTTTTGAAGGGGGGAGCTAATGTAGCCTGACCTATGGTCGTTACCACATCAAGGTCTCCAACTTATGCCAATCGTCATGGACTCCAAAGGTGAATCCGTTCCTCTATGCGATCACACTTGCTACCATTTTTAATGGTATACTACTTCATTCTCCATCCCATATTCATGATAGGTTCATACCGAAAAATACGGAGGAAAGGGAGGAAGACCGGAGCACCAAGCCTGACAAGACGGAAGCTTGGAAGAGAAGATGGAAGAAGGAGCAGCTAAAGCACCGGAGTCTCCGTCCTGAAGACCGGAGTCTCCGGCCTACAACATCGGAGTCTCCGACGGTACTCTGGACCAATCTCCGGACCCCCGGCCTGGACCCTTCTGTACACCACTCAGGAGTCTACATCGGAGAAACACCGGAGTCTCCAGCCCATGACACTGGAGTCTCTGGTATCCACGACGCTATGCATGTTAAGGCCTTTGGGCCTTCAGCCCATGTACCCCCTTATTCTGCCCCAAACCCTAGTTTTATGCCCAAAGTACCCCTAAACTTGTGGCTGGCCTATATATAGTGCCCCCACCCCTCATGTATCCCTGAGGCATAGATGATAGACTAAAGACACCCCCTTTGTGGAATCTCTAGTTTTGCCTCATTCCCTTACCAAAGGGGACCGACTATCGTCACCACCTCATTGGAGTTTGCATCACGCCTTCCTCGTTCTACAAGGCCTACGCTTGCGAGTGCGTGAGCATAGTCACCAAGACCCTTTCCAAGGTGTTCTTCCATCTCTGCTTAGGATCGAGGGAGCACATTGACTGACCTTTCCTTTTGAGGATTCTATCGGACCAGTGGCCACTGGTGGGAGCTATCGACCTTGTATTGTGTGAGTTTTGCGTGTGTTCATCGTCTTCTTCACGAGGTGTGAGTCCGGTTCCGCTACCTTCTCCCTTTCCCCTCACTTTCCCATCGATTTGGCCACGAGATCCGTGAAGATCGGGCCACCCACGAGGTTAGCCCTCAACATGTACAATTAGCAATTTTAGTTATTTTGTATCTGATGATTATTTCTTATCAAAACCACATATGTTTATTGACATCTTATGCTATGGTCTTGAGGAAAGATGAATAGTATGTCTTACATCAATTCTTAATCGTGTAAGTATTCTCTCAGTTATACATATACTGAGCTTGCCTTACTTAGCTTCCTAATAAAGAATCTTACTCACTGAAAGTTTTATTTATTGTACATACAAAAGCTTCAACCTTCTAAATTGTCATATTGGTGTGGGAGTCAAATTATGGAACTGCTCCAAAGATGATACCTTTTCAGGTTTTATCTCCACATTTCAATTATAATTTATCAATTTTACTAATCTTATCATCCTTTCTGTTGGTTTGTGCTACAAGAGACTCTGAAAGATTTATTTTCGGTGCCTCCTATGTATTAATTAGATATGCATCATTCGAAGGAGGAGGAGCTAACTCTGTATCTTTGTGGGGGGTTGACAAAGATGATTCTGAGTTTTTTCTATGTCGCATGCATACCCATTCAGTATGCTCGATTCATCTATATGATTTCTTATAATTCTAGCACTTTATCATGATTTATTGTACTCCGTATATTGTGTTGTTTTGATTTAGACTACAAATGCACCTCTTATTTTGTGTGCAGACCCATTTTAATCCCTTTTAATCAATTGTACTGCTTGATGATGGAACGTGATGTGCCTGTTGTGATTTTTTTTATGTTTAGCTTCGTTTGTAGTGTTGTTTAGTCCTTTAATACGTGTGCTCCCCTTCTAGGGTTAGTCTATGGGTTGAAGCTGCTTTCTAATTCAATGGCCAAATCACATGCACTCTTGGGCACGATCAATCAACAACTGTTATTTTTGTCGGCTAACTATTGAAATTAATGATGGTATCAATTATTACTCTTTGAGAACCTGCTAAAATTCATATGTTACTATATTTATTTACATGTGATGTGTATATAGTTGTATGTTTTGCGTAGGCCGCAAGGAATTAGCGGGTGGGTCTGCATGTACGTGGTATACCAACATGGATGCGCTAGAGATTAACATTCTTCTTTCTAGGTAGAAGGATATGGCAAGATTAAATTCAACTATAATGTCACATTTCTATCCATACACTTATTTTTTCTACCCAGATCCTTGAGCCTCTGATCAGGCCTATTTCGCACCAGTCCTGCCCAACACAGATGAACTTGTGACCGCTGGTCGTTGATCCCCATCCAACAAGACCGCTCTCTATGGTTCTAAATACTGATTTATTCCATGTCAAGGCATGCTCCTACATTTTTTTTACACACAACCTCCTTCATTTTACTGTTTCTTCGAGTCCTACTACTATCTATACTAAACTGGTACTATAAGAATATATGTCCATATGTGTTGTTACTATTTGGAGGCTCATACCTGGAGAGCTGTGATGGGTTACCTATTGCGCCTAGTGTCAATGCCCGACAGTTCCCGTTGCCCCTACCTCGGTGCAACATGGGAGGTATAGGTGCTCAAATGCTCACTGCCCCTATACCGACGCGTGCCTTCAGTAAGCTCTGCACCAAGTGTTTTCTCTGACGTGCTATGTGATACTCCCTACTTCCCAATTTAGAACGTGATATAGCCCGTCCTACGGACGTCCCTACATCTACACCACCAAGTCCCCCAAGTGGTCCAATGACTCGCGCCCGAGCAAAACTCCTACAAGCTAAGGTTAACTCCCTCCTCTCCTCGTGTGACTTTGATACATCCTTTGTTGGGGGCTAACCTCGTGGGTGGCCCGATCTTCACGGATCTCGTGGTCAAATCGACAGGAAAGCGAGGGGAAAGGGATAAGGTAGCGGAAGCGGATACACACCTCTTGAAGAACACAATGAACACACACAAACTCACACGATACAAGGCCGATTTCTCCTCCGGTGGCCATCGGTCCGATAGAATACTCGCAAGGTGTCGGTGTAATGGGATCAGGGGTCCCTAGCATTGTGCCTTGGCGTGTGGCCCCGAATCCACTAGACAGTGGCTCGAAGGTGGCTAGGCTAAGTCGCTAGGAGCATCACACAGATACAAGCACCATGCACTCCAAGCAGGTGTGGACTTGGCATGATGAATCTCTAGAGACTAACTGTCAGCTATGATGTAGGTGCCTATGGATGATACAAACACCTCGATCCACCAGCAGTGCGCAGATAGGAAGGAAAAGATAACGACATGCAAGGCGATTCGATTTCCCCCATCCGGGGGCTGCCCCGGAAGGAGGGTAAGGGCGCAGCGAAGCTAAGGAGCAGCCTCTACCGAGCCACGGAAGGACCATGGGAGCACCCCTCCTAGGCTAGGCACGGCCCGGGAACCAGAGTCAATTGACTCTAACAAGGCTTGTCAGGCCCAGCCTTGAGAAATGGCAATGCGTTAGCACTAATAGACAACATCATGGCGCTACAGTCCACTGTGGCGTGCCACCGACAGGAGTGATAGCTCGGAGCCTGAGCTATCACTCAGCAATCGAGTGCACCTGTGCACCGCCTCTGGCCATCCATTGGCCACATGCGCTGCCTGTCTTCCTGAAGACCGCGTGGCACCCCGCGATTGAGACCGGGAATGGACCTGGCCGTGAGGGAGGGGTTGGAGGATCCAAAGTTCGAAAGGCTGGAGAGCTTATAGAGACACAGGAAATAGAGAGAGTGGAGAAAGAAAGAGGTAGCACGGGGAGTGTAGAAGCTAGAGAGAAAGCGTCTCCCCGGCAACAGAGATATCATCTTCCTTCACTGACGCTGAGGCTGGAACGCCTTCGTGGGCACCGGACCTAGCGTGGGCGATGCCCGACATCTAGCGTGATAGGTAGGAGGCACTCGCGTTTCCAGCTTCAGCAATCCTCATCATCGACATCTTCGTGAGCTTCGTCGTCATCACCATCATCAACACCAACGTCTACTTCGTCTTCATGTTCAACCTCTACATCGGCCACGCCATCACCATCCATGGCGCCAAAGAAAGGTGCTGGCGCCGGGACCGGACCTGCCGCAGTAGACTCACTTGTTGCCTGGGCTCGCTCCTACCCCTTCCCCACGACTGGGGGCTTGGATGGCAATCCTAATGCACAATGCACGACTACTGTCACAGGTGCCGACCCGCGTCCAGGGCCAAGCGCAACTGCACCACCACCACTGCCACCACAACCGCACCCCGCGGTTGAGGAGTGCATGCATGCTGTGGAGGTGCCGTTGCACGGAAGGAACTACCACTAGGCGATGCAGAAGGCGTTGCTGATGAAGGCCTGGGGGGAAGAGACCACCAACATGGTCGTCGCCCCGGGAAGAAGAGGCTCAAGGGTGAGCCTCAACTTACCAAGAATGTGCCGCTCAGTGATGACCCGGCTCACTTCATTACCATCGGGAACCGGTTATCTCCCGAGAAGGAGGTAGGGCTTGTCGCATTCCTGCTGGAAAACTCCGATGTATTTGCTTGGGATCCCTCGGATCTCCCCAGAGTTCCGAGGGAGGTCATCGATCATCACCTATAAGTGTGCCCTAGGGCCCGACCTGTCCTACAGAAGGTTAGGCGTTAGGCTCAAGACCGCCAGGAATTCATCATAGAGGAGATGCGCAAGATGGTGAGGGCCGATACCATGTGAGAGGTCCTCCATCCTACTTGGACGGCCAATCCTATTGTGGTGCCTAAGCCGAATCTGAAGATTAGGCTGTGCATTGACTTCAACGACCTGAATCGGGCTTGCCTGAAAGATCCTTTTCCACTTCCACGGATCGATCAGGTGGTGGACTCCACCACTAGGTCTGACCTGCTATGTTTCCTTGACACGTTCTTGGGCTACCATCAAATCTAAATGGACGTCGAGGACGAGGTGCTACTGCTATACATGCATGCCCTTTGGCCTCAAGAATGCTAGGGCCACCTTCCAGAGGGCTATGCGTATCTATTTGGGCCCCCAGATGGGGCGCAACATGGAGGCCTACATCGATGACATTGTGGTTAAGTCTCATGACAAAGCTACCCTAATTGAAGACCTATGGGAAACCTTTGATAACCTTCGGAAGGTGAACCTGTGCCTTCACCCCGAGAAGTGCATCTTCAGTGTACCTTCTGGGAAGCTCTAGGGGTTCCTGGTTTCACACCGGGAAATCGATGCTAACCCGGACAAGATCAAGGCCATAGAGGACATGCAGCCTCCTCGGAAGATAAAGGACGTGGAACGCCTTAATGGGTGTGTCACGGCTTTCGGGCGCTTCATCTCCCGCTTGGGCGAACGCGCCCTCCTGTTTTTAAGCTCCTGAAGAAGAAGGGGTCCTTTGAATGGACCCTAGAGGCAAAACAGGCATTCCTTGACCTCAAGAAATACCTGTCCTCTCCCCCATCCTCGTCTCTCCGCGGCCCGGAGGACCGCTACTACTCTATGTCGCTGCTACCACTCAGGTGGTTAGTGCGGCTTTGGTGGTGGAGCGGCCAAAGGGCCGCGACACGGATGAACTCGTCAACAAGACAGAAGGACTGACTTCCTCTTTACAGGGGGAAGGAGAGGCTTTCCCGGGACCGAGGGTTTGGAAAACCAAAGGAGATGGGGCTGGAATAGCGCCCCATCTACTTTGTCAACATGGTGTTACGAGATGCCTAGGAAAGGTATCCCCCGGTCCAGAAGATACTACTCAGTGTCCTAATCACTTCTCGGAAGCTACTACATTACTTCCATTCTCAGCGCATCACTATTGTTAGTGACTATGGACCGAAGAGTGTGCTACGTAACAGGGAGGTGACGGGACGGATCACAGAATGGGCAACTGAGCTCTCTGAGTTTGAGTTGCGCTTTGCCCTCACCAAGGCTATCAAAAGCAAGGCCCTTGTTGATTTTATCAACGAGTGGACACCTACACCCTGCGAGGAAGTGGAGGAATACTCCAGCGTCCTAGGAAATGAAGACCAAGGAAAGTGGATCATGTACTTTGACGGCTCCTTTGGCTACCACGGGGCTGGAGCGGGAGTTGCCATTGTGTCTAATTCTGGGAGCAACTTAAGTATGCGGTCCACCTTGACTTCAAGTATGAAGAGAAAAGCTCTAACAACATGGCGGAATATGAAGCCCTGCTTGTGGAGCTCCAAGCCTCTGCCGTCCTTGGCATAAAACGGCTGGAGGTACGAGGTGACTCGCAACTGGTGGTTAACCAAGACATCAAGGAGTACTACTGCCCGCAAATGTGGGCTTATGTTGACGAGGTAAGGCGGCTGGAGCACCGCTTCCGTGGGCTTCAGCTGGAGCACATTCCGCGGGGGGACAACTTCGTTGCGGACGAGATTTCCAAGCTCGATGCGCAAGGAGGTCCAGTTCCTCCCGGGTTTTGCCTTGAGAGGTTAACGAAGCCCTCCGTATCCGTTTCACTCAGGAACAGAGCCCTTCCTGTCGACCCCGCAAGGATGACTGGGAAAGGGAAGCCCTAGAAGGGTTAGGCCGTGATGCTCGGCAAGGACCCAATCCCAGAGAAGTATGTGGTAGCAGTGGTTGAGGACGCCTCTCCACCATGGGTGGCTGAGATCCTTCACTACCTCAAAAGCCAGGACTTACCTGAGGAGGACAAGCAGGCCAACTACATTGTTCGACATGCCACCATGTACTGTCTCATTGAAAATGAGTTGTACCGCAAGAGGGACTGCGGGGTCAAACTCCGATGTATTTCAAGAGAACAAGGGCAAGCACTTCTGGCCGACATCCATGAGGGAACCTGTGCAAACCACGTTGCTTCATGAGCACTGGAAGGAAAGGCCTTCCGGTAAGGCTTCTACTGGCCAACGTCTCTGGGCGACGCGGAGCACTTGGTTCGCACATGCGATGCCTGCCGGTTCCACACCAAGAGCATCTGATAGCCCACACAAGCTTTACAAATGATCCAAGCCTCATGGCTGTTCGCGACCTAGGGGCTGGACATCATTGGGAATTTCCTAGAGCGGTTGGTGGATATGAATAATTGATGGTGGCCGTTGAAAAATATACCAAGTGGGTGGAACTGGAATCGGTGCGGGCAATAACCACACTGGCGGCTATAAAGTTCATCCGAGGAACTATTTGTCATTTCGGGGTGCCTCACAGCATCATTACTAATAATGGCATGCAATTCACCAGCAAGTCCTTCAAGGCGTACTGTGAGGAGATGGCACCAAGATTTACTATGCCTCTGCCACCCATCCAAGGGGCAACATTCAGGTGGATCGCGCGAACATGGAGGTGCTTCGGGGGCTTCGAACCAGAACGTTCGATCATTTCAAGACGAGCATATGGAACTAGATTGAAGAACTCCCAATGGTCCTGTGGGCCCTTCGGACAACGCCTAACCGGGCGACCAACGAGCACCCTTCTCCCTTATCTATTCGGTGGAGGTCGTCCTGCCAACAGAGCTCAGATATGGACCCCAGCGGGTCCGCGCCTACGACGACGCCATCCAGCGTGCAGAATGGATCGACGACGTCAACTTCCTAGAAGAGGTACGTTGTCGAGCAGCGTTGTGACAAGCCCGTTACCAACAAAGCTTACGCCGGTATCATAGCTGGCGGGCTCGCCCTCGGGAACTGGAGCCTGGGGACCTAGTCCTCAGGCAAAGGTTGTACACCAAGGGAATGAACAAACTGTCACCAAAGTGGGAGGGGCATTTCTAGATAGCACACATAACCAGACCTAGCATAGTCTGACTGGAATATGAGGATGGTCAGCCCATGCCAAATTCCTGGAATATCGAGCACGTACGTAAGTACCACCTCCGCAAATACTACACCTGAAACACCCAACCATCTGAAGCGCGGTTCTGTTCATGACCTTTTTTCAGAAAAAAGCCCGGGAATAGGAGTTTTCTCAGCAAAATCGGTGAATTACGTGCGCATGACAACCAAGCCCATATAAGGTGTCCTGGAAGTCATATAAGCACCATAGAAAGCCCGGGAACATGAGTTTTTAGGGCAAAAATGGTGAATTATGTGCGCACGACAACCAGGCCCATATAAGGTGTCCTGGAAGTCATATAAGCCGCCGTATAAAGCGCGGGAATAGGATTTTTCCCGGCAAAAACGACAGTTTGGTGTTATGGGGTCTGGCCAGCCAAGTGTAAACCGTTTTAACCTCGAGGCATTGCCTCACCCCTATCAATGAAAAGATTCCACAATCAAAACATCCCAGAGTTGGAACATCTAAGAACCTTGTCATTCAAAACCTCACAATAGTGCAAGGAGTAATGGAGTTGAGTGCGAGTAGGGGGCTGGGTGCGGGGGACACCTCGATACACCCCGTTTGCTGTGCCCCCACTCAACTCCAACCTTCCTGTTGCCAGTGAGGGATTTGTCTTATGCAGGGTCAAGATGCATCTTGGTAGCTACGCGGCGTGCTTCGCTTTTTCATAAAAAAGGACGGGAAGGAAGCCTGCACGATGTAATAAAAGTTAAAACAGTTTATTGTTACAGACTGATGACACGACAAGGGTGTCTGTTTCAGGGAAATTAAGGAGAGAAGGGGAAGCATGCACTAAACATCACACGTCATGCTTCATCCCGGCTACTACGGCAGCAACGTATGGGGCAACAACTTTCTCCGCACCAAGCTACGCCAACCCATCATCAAAGGGCTCCAGCACCTCCGAAAAGGGGAACTTGAGAGCCAAGTCGTACACGCGAGGAAGGATGAGCTTGGCAGTGGCCGCTGCAATGCGTCCACCGTCCGCCTGTAGCACCTCATCCACCCTCGAGCGCAGGGCCTGGAGCTCTGTCAGCAAGCGAACAAAGAACAAAATGAGGGATGAGACATCCGTCCCATCCACGACCGCTGGCTGCATGTCCGGCATGTGCATTGGGATCAAAGCAGCGCGTGCGATACTAGCCAGTGTGTTGGTCTTGGCACGGCAGAGGGCCAAAAGCTTATCTAGCCCGCTGGCATAGTCGTGGCGTGCCGCCTCGGCATCGTCCCATGCCTTGCGAAGGAGCACAATCTGGCGGTCCCGCCACGAGATGCGCTTGTGAGAGTGCCTGGTGGACTCAAGCGCTTCATCAAGACGCTTCTGGAGAACTGCCTCTCGAGTGGTGGCTTGCTGCTAGGCGACCAAGAACTATTGGTACAAGGTTTCCTGTCGCTCCGCCGCGCTAATGGCCGTGCTGGTCTCGCGACACCTTATCTCTTGAAGTTGAGATGAGGACATTGCTTCTGAGGCTCGCAAAGTCTCTTCGCACTCGTGAATCTAACCCTGAAGGGCCCCCACAACGGAGAAATGCTCCGCCTCGCGGGAGTTCCTCTCCTCCATGGCACGTGTTAGCTCGCGCTTGTAAAAGCGCTTCTGCTCCTCCATGCGTCTTTGCAGCGCCAGAGCGGAGGGAGTGGCGCCCGCTTGGAGATCTCTCCTTCCTTTCAGCACCTCAAGCAGGACATGTTTGAGCTTACCCTTTGCCTGGGAGGCTGAGCTTTCCTCTGCATGAACGCGAGCTCTCTCGCGGGCAATGTCCTAATGCAGCTCATCCAGCTCGCGGTGCTGGTGGGCCTGGACCTCACCGGTCCTCTTCTGCCTCTCCTCGATACGCACCATGTGGAGTGCGAACTAGTGTTGCTTGGATTCTAGCCTGGCGAGAGCCTGGGGCGTGCTTTTTCAAAGACCGATGGATCAAGGGACAACCCCGCTAGGGCGTGGGCGTACCTGTGAGTGATGATGTCGCGACGGGAAGGAGCCATCCTATCCGTGACGGACATCTAGGGAGATCGCCACGGGCTCAGTGTGCCACTAAGAACCAACTCGTCCAACGGTTGGGAGAAAGGTTATCATTAGCACCCGTTCCCGTCGGGGACAACCGGGGTCCTAGGGGGCTACAACATCGCTGGCTTCTAAATCGGAAGCCTCCATTGCTGAGCCCCCCACGAGGGCAATATTGGTAGGAAGATTTGTACCTGGAGAACAATGCCAGAGGTGAGGTAATAGCCACCTAAAGCTCCAAGCATTGTTCAGTTTAGGGAGGCCAAGGATGGCTTACCAACACTCGGAGGGTCCACCATGGCGGCGGACGTGATTTCAAGAGCGGCATGCTTGGCCAAATCTGGTGAGGAAGCTGAGGGCTGAGGTATCGAGACCCTCCCCCAGCCATCTCTTCCGGTAGGGTGGACGCCTCGTCCAAAAGTTCGGCGAATATATTCTGCTTTCTCTTGGAGCAAGGTGGAGGTCACATTAGCGTGACGATGCCATTTCGTTTTCTTGTGCCCGCCTTCTCTGATACCCTAGGAAGCAGGCTGAGAAAGATGGTTAGAAAAAGACGACAAAAAGAAGATCATCACATAAGGAAACCACTGGGTTAAGTGGCTTACCCATCTCGGTTGTGGCGAAAGGTCCAGCTGTGACTAAGGAGAGCGCTCCCGGCATACCCTAATGAAGGGCCTGAAGGGGGCGGCAGTGCCAGGTCTCCACGAGCTACCGGCAAGGCGCTATGAGGTTCCTTCAAAGAGGAGTGTGCCCCTTGACAGGTGGAGCCTGATGCAAATGCTTGGCAGAACAAGTGCGGTGGGCAACCTCGCCCCTGGTGGGGATATCATCCTCACCTAAACCTGAGGATGGTTTGACAACTAAACCAAACCTCAACCAAACCCACACGAGCTAACTTCACAAACGGACCTAAACTAAACCCATTTGGTATTAATTTTAGCCCAACCAAAACCAAACCTTCTCCAATTTTTACCTAAACCGAACTAAACTCAGTCTACAACCATGGGTTGAAACTGTTTACAGAGATGGGTTAACAACCATTTGATCAAATGGTTTGACATAAGTACACATCAGCGAAACAGTGCCCGCCGTGCGCGAGCTATCTGCCTCCGGCAGATGGACCCCTGCCCGCCTTGTGTGAGCTGCCTCCCGCAGCTGGACATGCTGTTCGCGCCGACCGAGTTATTTTCGGATGAGACCATGCGGTGCTCGGCCAGCTGAGTTACCGTCGACTCAAGCATCCGGCGGCGGCCTTGCCGACCGAGGTGGTGCTGGCGTTTTCGCGAGGTTGCCTTTCGCGAACAGCAGCGGCCCGGATGACGGCCTGTGCTTCGCGATAGCGCCAGTTTGGAGGAGCGTGTCGGCGGGGCCGGTTCCGGCCAACTCCGGTGAATCGGGGTTATCCTGCGACGCGTCCATAGAGATCTCGCCGTCGGCCACTCTGCCATGACGAGGAAAGCATGGAGTTTGTTCAGGGCGGGGGAGAAGTGCCTGTGGGTAGGGGAAGAAAAGAGAGCTGGAAGAAAGAGAAGAGATCCAAGTCAATCTGGGTACCGGCGGCAGGCCGATCGGAGAGGTGATGCCCGAGCGACGGCGACATAGATTGGAAGGTTACGTACAATGACAACAGGGGATGGCGCCTGCGAGGGCGAGATGGCAACAAGGCGGAGGTCGTTGGCATCGCTATTGATGAGGCGGAGGTCGTCGGCACCGTGAAGCAGTTTGCCATGGACGAGGCCTTCCGCTCGTCACTGCGCGTGAGACAAGGAAGACGCACTCGCTCCGCCTCAACAACTCAATAGTCGATATAGCTTACTCGCACTTGCTCGGACGCGAGAACCATTTCGAGAACCGGTTCTGGCCCATGGTTCCGCACCTCTGGGAACCAAACTGTTTAGGCCTAAACCAAACCATAGCCAACTATTTTGGTTAAACAGCCAAACTGAACCGAACTGTTGACAGGCTTAACCCAAAACGACCCAAACTAATCAAGCCCACAAGACAAAACCAAACCATTTTACCCGGTTATTCTAAAACCATTTCCAGATTTATCCTCACCGCTGGACATAGAGGCAGCACCCCGGGAATCCGGTCCCGATAGGCAGTCGCCAGCCAACGGAGGAATCAACCGCTAGCGACCCAGGGAGCCATCTTCTTTCTCTAGGGGTAGTAGAGCCGGGAGGTTTGGTAAGGAACTAGTAGACCCTTGTGTGCGACAAACTCCGATAAAGGAACGCCACACTCGTTGGACCCCAAACTCGTTGCACTGAAGAATTGATGACATCACGACGTCAATGCTCTCCTTGTTAAGATATAGGGGACAACGTAAGAGGGGAGCGTCACTGGGTTTGCCTTGCCCCCAAGCAGCCAGTTCACCGTCGCCTTCACCATCGAAGCTTTCGTCTCAAAGGAGGGACCGACAAAGAGACGAGTACGGTCAGAGAGGCCATTGTACTCCCAGGTAAGGTGAGAGCGCTCCTGGAGGGGAGCGATGTAGCAGGATATATACTCCTGAATGACATGGCGGCCGGTGAGGCCATATTTTTTCAGGTTGGAGATCCATGCATATACTGGCGCGAGATCCTCGTCGCCTCCCTCTTGGTCACCCCATCCCGGGTGACGAAAAGGGGGAGTCAAGGGATCGGCAAGGACGTCGTCCCAAACAGGGAAGCGAACAAAGCACCAAGCGACGCGCCACTAGTCCCACTTCTTCTTCTCCAACAGGATGTAGGCTTCGGTAAGCCTGTCCCGGAGCTAGAAGATAACTCCCCTTGAGATGGCATCCCCCAACTTGATGCGAGGGATGAAGTAATGGCGGAACAGGGGTACAGAGGGCATCATGCCCACAAATAGCCAACGCTATGACAGTGTTGGGATACAGCTGAGCCAGTTGCAGGCGGTAAGAAATGAGAATCGCCCTTAGGAAAGGCGATATCGAAGTGTTAATAACCGCCACCAGGAAACAATAAAACACCTTCACATCTTGAGGAAGTCGGCTCCCACTGGGAGATCCGGCGTACAGGAGACAGGTCCCCCCGTGTTCGTTTCGAGATGAGGCAGCGACACTGGCTAATTTGGTGATGCCCTCCTTGCTCAGACCTTCTGGTAAGAAGGGGAATAATGTCCGCCATTCGGCTTCCTGCTGCTCACGCTTGTTCATATGGGCCGGGTCGCCCTTCCCTCCAGACGGGGCGGCAGAACTCTTCTTGCATGTTGGCACGAGAGTGGGGGTTTTCTTCTTGGGCGCCATGGATCTGAAGGCAAGGGATAATGAGGATTGAGGGAGGAGGAATGTGACTCCACCTACGGAAGTGTGAGAAGTCACATATGGTGGAGGGAAGGGAGCGTACCCCCCACTTAACTGCAGTGCACCCCACTTGGCAGAGCTGCCCAAGACAGTTGCGTGCTCGCTTTTAGTTTTTGCAGGAATCTAGGACAACATTATCAAAGTGCAGGTCTACCAAGGTTAGACCTCGGCACCACGGATTTGTGGAGGTGTAATTACACACACCTACATGCTAGCCCGATGTAGGCTATCACGCCGTGTCTTGCATGTCGCTTGGGGCCCACGCGCTGTTTAGGGTGAAGCCCAGTGACGGCCTCTTCATAGGGTTGTAATAGGCTTCACTCATAGGAAACATCAAGCAAGTTGCCGGCCCTCGCCCGGGGACTTCTGTCGGCGTAATGGGATCAGGGGTCCCTAGCATTGCGCCCTGGTGCATGGGCCCTAGATCCACTGAACAGCAACTCGACGGTGGCTACGCTAAGTCGCCAGGAGCATAACAAAGATACGAACACCATGCACTCCAAGCAGTATGAACTTGGCATGATGAACCTCTAGAGACTAATTGTCCGCTATGATGTAGGTGCCTACGAATGAGAAGGAAAAGACAACAAAGCGCGAGGCGGTCCGATCCGCCCCTTCCGTGGGCTGCCCCAGAAGGAGGGTAAGGGTGCGGTTAGGGCACAACAAAGCTAAGGAGAAGCCTCGAACGAGCCCAGGAAGGACCATGGGAGCACCCCTCCTAGGCCAGGCGCGGCCAAGGAACCAAAGTCAACTGAGTGTAACAAGGCATGTCAGGCCTAGCCTTGGGAACTGGCAATGCGTCAGCACTGTCGGACAACATCATGGCACTGTAGTCCACTGCAGCGCGCCACTGACAGGAGTGACAACTTGGAGCTTGAGCTGTCACTAAGCAATCGAGGGCACCTATGCACCGCCCCTGGCCATCCATTGCCCACAGGCGCTGCCTATCTACCTGAAGACCGCGTGTCACCCCTCGATTGAGCCCGGGAACACCCTGGATGGTTCTCCACGCCGATCCTTGTGGTGACCCCTTCGTGTATAAAAGGAGGCACCTAGCTGTGAGGGAGGGGGTTGGAGGATCCAGAGTATGAAAGGCTTGAGAGCTTAGAGGGACATAGAAAAGAGAGAGAGAGTCAATAAAGAAAGAGGAAGCCAGGGAGTGTAGAAGCTAGAGAGAAAGCGTCTCCCCGGCACCAGAGAGATCATCTTCTTGTGCCTTGATCCACCCCAGATAATCCACCAAAGTAGGATGCAGGGTTGTTAGTCGAACGGCGGCCCGAACCTGGGTAAAAAATGTCTATGTGTGCCCTGTGTGTGCTCTGTGCTCAAATTAGCAGGTTCCTTCCCTGATGATGATGCCTAAACACCTTCGTGCCCACTAGAAAATAAATAGGGGGTGTCCAAAATCCCCTATGTTAGCGTAGGCGAGACGCGACACAAGGAAAGATTGGTCAACGTGATCCCTCGATCCCAAGTGAAGAGGTAAGAACACCTTGGACGGTTTTGACAACTACGCTCACAGACTCCCAAACTTAGGCCTTGTACAATGAGGGAGGCGCAATGCAAACTCCAACAAGGTGGTCACGATAGTAGGTCCCCTTGGGTATGGGGATGAGGCAAAACTCGAGATTCCACAAGGTGTTGTCTTTAGTCTATCATCTATGCCTCCTGGATACATGAGGTGGTGGGGGATCTATATATAGGCCAGACACTAGAATAGGGGTAGTTTGGGCATAAAACTAGGGTTGGGGGGGGGGGGAATAGAGGGGTACATGGGCCAAAGCCCCAAAGGCCTTAACATGCTTGGTGTCTTGGACACCAGAGACTCCAGTGTCATGGGTTGGAGACTCCGGTGTGACCGGAGACTCTGGTATTTCTCCGGTGTAGACTCCGGAGTGGTGTACATAAGGGTCCACACTAGGTTGTAGAGATTGGTCTGGAGTTCGGCCAGAGACTGCTGTGTTGGTGGCCAGAGACTCCGGTGCTTCAGATGATGCTTCTTTCGTCTTCACTCCCAAGCTTCCGTCTTGTCAGGCTTGGTTCTCTAGGCTTCCTCCCTTGCCTACGTACTTGTTGGTATGAACCTATCATGAATATGGGACGAAGTATGAAGTAGTATATCATTCAATAGAGTAGGAATTGGGCTTGCATAGAGGAACAGATTCAACTTTGGAGTCCATGACGACTTGGCATAAGTTGGAGACCTTGATGTGGTAACGACCATAGGTCTGGCTACATCATCTCCCCCTTCAAAAAGAGTCATCCTCGACTCTTCATGCCCATCAAAAAATAGAAGCTGTCGGGAGATTTACATGATCCTGGGGTTCACCATATAGTCGTCCTCAGGAAGATTGATTTGACAACACTTCAATGTTCCTTCACTTTCCATGAAGCCTACAAAGCTCACAACAAAAGCAAATCAACACTCAAATAGTATCCAATTCATGAAGATTATAACATGAGTCCTCAAGTATAAGCAAGTCACCTTATGGTGTAGAGATAGCTTGTTGAAGGGAAACCATAGGTAACTCTCTACGGTTCGTCTTGTCAACTTATGGTCCATAGAGGTTGACATGGAAGCAATTGTACCTTCACACAACAAAGACCAAGCAACATATGTTTGTGTGTGATAAGGAGCATGTCATTTGTGGCATGTCCATTCTTGTTCACAAAACTATTAGCATAGCTCAAGTATAGCAAACGGGATATATATGCAAGGTCAAAGTGCATGGGAATCGTTTGAACATCATCCAAATGTGGGAACTCAAAAACTCCAGAAAACATCTTAGTGTGGCACTCAAAGCAATTGACTAACATATGGATCAACATCTTTGATGCAAAGCTAGTAGAATTCGGCAAAAACACATGAGGAAGAATGTCCAAAAAAACATCATTATGTGTGCAAACCGGCCATTTGAAAGAGAAATTGTTCGATATGTTGGATGCCATACACAAATCATCAAAAGAAACTATCATGGGCATATGGGTATCACAAGCAGAAGCAAAAACAACATGTTTGCAAACAAATTAAATGAAGGAGAAAGTGGTCCTCATGTTTGTTGCAACAACTATATGAGGTACTTGGAATCTCTCGTGACAATACATGCTCATAATGGCATTATGGTTGCACAGAAAACATCGGAAAGATAAATTGTTCAACATTTTCGCTACAACACACAAAGCATCAATATCCAATAGGAAAGAAACACGATTGTCACAAGGTGAAAGAATAACATGCTTGCAAGTAAACCATAGGAAATAGCAATTTTTCAACATGAAAGATGTAAATCATGCAAAAGGTATCAGAGATGGGTTCGATCTTGAACTCACTTGGGGATGCTCTATAGAGATCTTTTTGTCAGCTCGTGCTCAACCGAGGTTGACATGATCATGCGGGTACCTACACACATCATACACAAAAGGAAGAACGTGTGTGCATGGTAGAGGAACACATCATCCATCATGATGTATCTCTTCTTGTGCACATCACCATTAGTGTCAATCAAGTGTAAAATAGATGCATGGTGAGTATGCAAGTGGGGACCATGCTTATCATGGCATTCATAAAAATCTCCAAAATTTGAGAAAGCTATGGGGGACATCTCAATATAAAACATATGATAATTACTATTGCAAGAAAAACAAGTGAAAGAGCAATTATTCATCTAATTGCAAGCAACATGAGTAATTGTAAAAGAACCATGACAAAGCATTGTCCGGGGGGTATTATTTTCATCATCGTTGCAAGACAAACATTTGAAAGAGAAATTGTTCAACAAGGTGCAACCAATGATATCATCAATGTAACGTTTAGAGCATGGCATGGCTATGGCAACATCATCACAATCAAATAATTTCACATGGTCAACATTATGCAAAGGAAAAGTATCACATGGAAATAGGAATGAATCATATGTAATATCACAAATATCATTCATAGCATGCAAGTCATCACAAATCATCACGTCCACTAGTGGGAGCATGGCATCATCAACATCCTTAATTTTACCTTGTTCATACCTCTCATATGAAGTGCGTGTTGTCGTAGCATTGGCCTCCATGTTGGCGACTTCCTCATCCAATACGGGGATGGTGTCATCTTCATCCACCATGTACATCTTCTCGGTAGGAAGCATTATCATCTGCAAGCTTAGCACTTCTTGATCCATGGAACCTAGCAAATCATGAGATAACACACTAGAGGTAGAGGGTAAGTTGTTAGAAATCAAAGTGGCCTCACATGACCTATTAACTACCACTATCAACTCACTAGGTGTATCACTCATGCCCTCCAGGTGGTAGCACTCAATATCATGTATGGTGGAGGTACTCCTCTCACTCTTGCTCGTACTCAAGTGGGCTAAGTGGCTCTCATACTCACATGGGATTGGTACCACATCATCACTCAAGCATATAGGGATGGATCGGTTCTCTCAACTCCATGCGCCTACTTTGGTGAAGGGAAAGTCCCATGCTCACCATTCTCAACTCTATCGCCTGCAAGGTTGGATGCCATAAGATGGTCATCGCTCGCCTACATGGTCGAAGGGAAAATCCCATGCTTGACAGTTTTGTCGCCAGCTTGTAGTAGTGGTGGAAGTAGGCTCATGTTGTTGTTGAGAGCAGTGCTCGGATCAACTTCATCACATATGTGGCCTTGTTTTCCTCCAACTTGAAGTGTAGATGCTTTACTTGGCGCTTTCTCATCCTCTTCTATGTCCTCCTTAGCTTGTGTAGACATCCTCTTGACGTACTCATCCAACTTGGCAAAATAGAGGTCTTCGTTTTCCTCATCCATGAAGTTGCATGCGTCATCTAGGACGTCAAGTCTTGGCGTTGAAGCTTGATGGCATGGAGGAAGGCTTGCGCTTGGTGCCATTTTGGTGATGGCATGAGTAGTTGAAGGTGCATTTGATGGTGTCGACAGAGTCATTAGCGTGCCTTGCCAAATGTTGATGTAAGTGGCGCACTTGGTCATCCACATGACACTCGCGATGATGCTCCGTTTCCTTGGCACTCTTCTTGTGCTTGTGGTGCCTTCTTGAGGTAGACTTGTTAATTTTGGCGAGGATGCTCGTGTTCTTGGTGAAGTTGTCATCCATGTCCTTCTTGAAGTTGTTGAGGGTGCTTTGGAACTTGTCCATTTGATGGTGGACCTTGGCACTCTCGAGGTCGTTGTCATTCTTGAAGTCGTCCATGCTTGGGGTGTTATTGCTGTTATAGAACTCCATATCACCCAAGTATGTGGAACCATTGTTGGTGTAGTGCTCCATCATGTCATCCATGCTTGTGGAGGCGTAGGCATGGTGGCTCATCATGGATTCTTCCTAGAATTCATCCTCAGTTCCGGAGTCCCTAGACATGATTCAGAATACCAAGTGGTGTATATCGAAGTGGTAGGTGGGTTAGGGATGCAACATCAAACCTTACTTTACCTTGGAAGATAGTATCGTGCAAGAGGCCACACTTGAGAGCAATCAAAACCAAGTAAAGTGAAGTTCGCGCAGAACACCAAAACCACTAACCAGTCAAAAAACACACACACACACAAATCTTATGGTGGATGGGTATGGAAGGTAGCATGTCAAAGAACAGTACAAAATCAAGATGTTGTAATGGCAAGTAAAGAACCATGATGATCACAAAGCAAAACAAGTCAATCCACAAGATAGGAATTATGTACAAGGAAACACACACGGTGGGATAAATTGGACTTGTGCGACAGAGAAAGTGAGCTAAGAACCAAATGGTTACCTAGCGAAGATTATAAGCTCGTGTTGCACAAGTGCAAGGAGAGACACAAGTTCGATTGCACTAAAAATTGGTGGGCTATAAGATGTGCACAATAAGTACCACCTATATGTTGTTCATCGATCTTGTGCTTCCTATTATATGAGGCACTTGTTTCTTTCTTTTTCTTTTTTCTATTTTTTCCCTTTTTGTATCACTCTTTTACTTTTCTTTTCACTTTCCTCTTCATTGTGCCAATAACTATACAAGATAACTATATGAGATAGTGTGCTCACAACTTTTGCTCAGAATTCTACAATGTATCAAATGTGCATAGACCAAGCAATCCTAGAAGGAACTAGTCTCAATAGGTGTTTTTTGATCGCAAAGATAGTGTATCTCGCAAAGGAAAGCAAGTGGGGAGAAGTCCCGGAATTTTTATACCTTTCATCACCAATCTTCACCCTTTATTGTAGGATTCTGCCTTGCTCACATAATTTGGATGGAGTAGATAGCATGAACCACGTGGATGTTGATGTAGATCTCCTTATCCTCTCCGAAACAAGCTACAGAACACCAAAATATGAGTTCAAATGCAAAAGTTATGCTCAAAACCGTGAAACAGATTTGCTGTCTATAGGGGGGCCAGAGACTCTGGTCTGGAGTCACTAAACCTGAAGACTCCGGTCCTGGGCCGGAGACTCTGGTCCGGTCGATTTCCGCACGTCAAGAACTCGCACGAGACGCGTTTTGGGCGAAAAACTCAAACCAAAACCTGAAATTGATGAGGGAAATCAAGGAATTAGGCTATGGTAACGCAGGGGAAGGTAGATCAACGAATTTAGCAAGTAATCCTCGGGTCAAAACCTACCAAAACTCACTCAAATCACAGATCAATCTAAAACATGAATTGGGACTATTTTTGCTGTAATTTTTGAATTGATGGGGAAAATACCAAATCAGTGAGAAATCCGAGGCAACCAAAAGTTGATGATACCAGGTATTGGGGGCTCACCTCGTGGGTGGCCCGATCTTCACAGATCTCGTCGTCAAATCGATGGGAAAACGAGGGGAAAGGGAGAAGGTAGCGGAAGCAGACGCACACCTCGCGAATAACACGATGAACACACGCAAAACTCACACAATACAAGGACGATTGCTCCTGTCGGTGGCTACCGGTCCGATAGAATCCTCGCAAGGAAAGATCGGTCAACGTGCTCCCTCGATCCAAAACATAGAGGAAAGAACACCTTGGAGAGGGTCTGGACAACTATGCTCACGCTCTTGCAAATGTAGACCTTGTACAACGAGGGAGGCATGATGCAAACTCCAAGGAGGTGGTGATGATAGTCGGTCCCCTTGGGTAAGGGGATGAGGAAAAACTAGAGATTCCACAAAAGGGGTTGTCTTTTGTCTATCATCTATGTCTCCTGGATACATGAGCGGGTAGGAGCTCTATATATAGGCCAGCCACTAGAATGGGGGTAGTTTGGGCATAAAACTAGGGTTTGGGGCGGAATAGAGGGGTACATGGGCCGAAGGCCCAAAGGCCTTAACATGCCTGGTGTCATGGAAACTGGAGACTCTGGTGTCATGGGCCAGAGACTCCGGTGTGACCGGAGACTCTAGTCTTTCTCCTGTGTAGACTCTAGAGTGGTGTACAGAAGGTTCCATGCTGGGGTGCAGAGATTGGTCCGGAGTCTGGCTGGAGATCCCGGTGTTAGAGGTCGGAGACTCCAATCTTTAGGGTTGGAGACTCCGGTGCTTTAGCTATTGCTTCTTCCGTTTTCTCTTCCAAGCTTCCATCTTGTCGGGCTTGGTGCTCCGGGCTTCCTCCCTTGCCTCCATACTTGTCGATATGAACATATCATGAATATGGGATGGAGTATGAAGTAGTGTATCATTCAATAGGGTAGGAAGTGGGCTCACATAGAGGAACAGATTCACCTTTGGAGTCCAAGACGACTTGGCATAAGTTGGAGACCTTGATGTGGTAATCACTGTGATGCAGCCGAACATATGGCAATCACCACTCGTCCACATCATGCCACACCTACCACCCCTACAAAGGTGAATTCCTTCCATCTCTTACCATCCTTTGGTCATCATGTGAATGGGATCCTACTTGAGACAAATACCCATGACATGACTAGGTCCGTGACCATGATGCCAAGAGGATGCGACAAGGATGAACCGGGAGCCGAGTGTCACACCCTCGAATTGGCGCTATGCAGATTTTTGCGATTCCCACCAAACCCGCATGGAAACGATTCAAAGATGTCCACCCGACACTTATGTGCGGGTAGAAAACTAAGTAATACCATTACACAATAGTTCACGATGGAACCCCACGAAAACATATATATACAACAACGACTCCACGAGTCAAGAATACAGATATACAGTACAAAGATCCAAATCACCTGAAAGCTATACAACATATGAGTATGGATAAGAAGAAAATTGACTAAGAGCTCTAAAGAATAACCAATGGCGTCCATAACCCTACCCAGGCCATGTCGTAAGGGTAACCCTGCTAACGACATCAAACTTATACCTATTAAACAAAAGGGTGCCGACAAAGGGCAAAGGAAAAAAAGGGAGTAGTCGGTACTGAGGCCAGTACACGGCGAGTCCAGAATTTGGTGGCTCTTGCCTACATAGGTATGGTGGACTGAAGCGGCAGCGAAGCATGCACTAAAAAACATATAGAGACTCGATACTATTGAAGGCTATTGAAAGGGATAAGAAAGACCTATTAGGAACCAATCTGATACTAACACCAAACATTCCCATCCTAGTATTTCCCCCTCGAGACCAAATGAGGAAGTCAAACCGAGGAACTCACACAGTTGGCAGTTTTATTCATTCCATTACAGTTGCAGCACTTACTGGTCAGATATAGATAGCATGAGACATCCCAAATCCAGCAGTTGTTGGCACTTTTATTTACTCATTCTGTTGTAGTGAAACTGATTACTAGACATATAAAGTCAAATTTATAACACTCCTTTTGTTATGGTTGTCTATGATCAAGATACTGTGCTCCAAGTAGTCCATAACCATGGACACGACTTTCAGAAAGATTTACCCAGCAGGGGTGCATCAATAGCAACACATGCACGATCAACCTCGGAAAAACCAAATAAAAACCCAACAAGGCATCACAACAAAGCAAGCACAAGATTCATAAAATATTTCAGGGGGTCACCCTAATAAGCTACCTGCAACGAAGTTGGCCGGCTCCGAGACGAACTCAAGGTTTGTGACGACGGTAGTAAACGACTGGGAACCCGAAAGTGTGACCGGATTTGTCGATACATCATAAATGTGGCACGGGGTTCCTAAACAGTACATGCGCTCCACTGGCAATCATAAATAAAGCAGTGAAGCATGGCATAAGTACAGGATAGTAATAAAGCACCAAACTAGTTTGTGGTCCCAAGAAATAAGAAATGAATCAATCTCTGGCTAAGGGGATTCATGGCCCCACATGCGGATATTGCGATAGTCACAGAACAGGTATCAAGTACTCAGGGCCTACGGGACACAAACGGGTGGTTAAAAACAAAATATTGACTATTACCCACCGGTGCCTCTACATTATATCTATTTCCAGCATTTTAATTGACAAGTTATATTGAAATCCATGATCATATCCAACATTAAGCATGTGCTAACCTTCCATCAATGATGGAACGATAATGACGCGAAGCAGCACCTGAGCAAGCAACTATGACTCGCAAGGCCGACTGTCTATCCAACAACAGGCAATAGGATGTGTCCAAGGCAATGTAGAGGCTGCAAGAATATATATGGTGCATGGAAACTAAAGCATCTCAACATGGATAGAAGTGATCAACAAATGGAAGTAAAGACTATAAATGCAAAATAGGTTTAAATGGGAAGAATGCTCGCCTGGAAACACTGCCGAAGGTTCACCGGAGACCGGGTAGACACTCGCATCCACTCATCGGCTAATCCATGAAGAAGCAAAGCACTGGAAGAAACACCGGATGCACTATTTAATTCTATGGCAGAAGATCGGGTATGATGCATGTATGATGTATGGCATGGCAAAGATGCGATGCAACTAGGCAACACTAAGCGGAACCGGGGTCTCGATAATTAATTAGGTCGTTTATGTTGTTTAGTTACCCTGCAATTTAAATGTTGTATTAACAAGGCAAAATATGGCATCGGTTCGCTATACAAATTTAAATGGAGCCAATATAAGACTATATTTTCCCGCATATGGTCTCCATATTTAATTATGAGGTGAATCGACAAAGTGTCCCCAATCCACATGATGCGATGCGAGCATGAATAATTTAAATGCAACAATATATATGTCATTTTTAAAAATAGGGGGTCTCGGATAGGGTCACACATTTGGGGTCAAAGAACTCGGTGCTCGGAGGGGTTCGGGTTTCAGATCGGGGTTTCAAGGTCTTGGCAGCCTTCAGATTCCGTTAAGGAGAACTTGGGGTATCGTGCCATCTTGTCGTCCGTGAAGGCAACCTTGGTGTCCGAGAATCTTCACGCCTCACTGTCAGGATCCCGACACTTATAGTGTAGCAGAGTCACATTCTTCAGATAACAGAGGGCCAGAATGCGCTGAGGCCTCTTCGTGTTGATCCAACGGACTACATGCTTCATCCCAGACCTAGACTAGAAGTTAGTTAATCTCGCACACTGACGTGCTTAAGATGTAATAATTGTACTTACGTAACAATGGATAAGCATGGCTCCTCTGGGTACTCGTTATAACCAGGGAGAGTGGGTGGCTGGGCGGCATGCTAAGGAAAAACCCTAAATTTATTTTATCTCATTTCATTTCTTGTTAGTAGTTGCTGTAGATCTAAGCCCCAAGAGCTAATTCCTTTCCACCCTTCCTTCGACGAGCATCAGCGATCCACCGGGATCCTAACAAGGTGGTATCAGAGTAGTCGACCACTAGCATGTTCCCCACCCTTCCCGTCCCTAGTCGCCGCCTACTGAGGTTACCAGATCTCACGATTTGGCCGTAATCCCTCGCCGGCATGCCTTCCAGCATGCGCTAACGTTTGTAGTCACGCGACCATTGTCGTCGGGATGAGGATGGGGCGGCTTACACGCCTACCACCACGGATACGGAGGCCGAGGCCTAACGAGCAGAACAGAACCTGGCCAGAGATGTCTGTGCCCTCAACCGCCGCCTGGACCGCCACCAGAGCGACTCCAACGCTACCCTGCACATGATCCATGGTGAGATCTCCAAGCTTGCTGATCTGATGAAGTCGATGCATATGGATTCGAGGCGTGATGATACCCCAGCAACCACAACCACCGCCGAAATCGCACCACCACCTCCACCTCCACCTCCCAAAAATCGCCCCTTTTCGACGTCACCACCACTCATGTCCAATCCCCTATCACCAATTCCCAAAGCTTCTACACCCAATCCAACACTAATCTCCATGGCACCACCCCCCAGGCACCACAATTTGGCAAGCTCACGCCCGATAAGATGCCAATCCTAGAGTATCCACCCAATTGCCAACCCCACCAAATTTCGACAAGCAACCCAATTTAATCCACTCCACCTCTGATCATGTCCACCCACCAATATTCCCCTCCGCTATTACCCTCACACCACTATCACTAGAACACCAACCCTGCAACCAACCCCAATATTTATCCACGACCATACTCTACTCCACCACAACAATTTTTGTTTCCCTACCTTGCTTCGCTACCAGCCTACTACCCTACTACCACCTCATAGCCTAATTACCAGCCAACCCCTCCCATTACATCCCAACCAGTCTCAATTCCATAGCCCCAAGCTGAGCGTTTCCCTACTGCAAACGGTCAATCGATCCACAACAACCCCAATTCCGAGCTCCATCTAAGAACACCCCACATAGAATTACCCACCTTTCATGGTGAAAACCCAAGAGCTTGGATTCTCGAATGTGAAGATATCCTCAACTTGGTCAGTATACCTGCAAGCGAAAGAGTAAAGTGGGGTGCAACACACATCAGGGGACAGGCAAAAACTTGGTTGAGCAGCTCTGGTTTCAACATTCAGACAACATCCTGGTCTAGTTTCAGTCAAGTTCTTCTGGCTTGTTTCAGTGATTCAGTAGCCTTGGACCCAATGGATCTGCTCCAACAGTTAAGAAAAGTCACCACGGTGAATGCGTACAATGTTGACTATGAATCTTGGATGCAACAAATGAAGAGGAAATGTCCCTATCTGCCCCAAGATTTTTTCATGGATAGATTCATATCTGGACTAAAGGAAATGATCAAACAAACGGTCCAGGTACAGAAGCCAGAGACTCTACTATCTGCTTATTGGTACGCTTGTTTGTATGAAAAGGCGAGCTTGTCCATGGTCAGAAGGCAATCTGTGGCTCCTATGGGTGGCAGACAATTTAACCCTTAGCCAAACAGAGTACTGCCAGCTCACGAGGTCCGTAACACAGCTCCAGTGGACAGGGAAAGAGAACCATGCAAATGCTGGTACTATCCTGAAAATTGGAATTTAGGCCATCACTGTCAAAACCTACAGAGAGCTCTCAATGCTTTGGAAATGCAGGGAAATGATGATGAGGATGCTCTTGAAGAAATGGATCAGCAACAACCAGAATGACCAGCTCACCTACCCCTGGTCTTGTAGTACCTGACCAACAAGGATAGGCTGACCAAGAAGCTGATAATATGATGAACATCTCGACTGCAGCTTATACTGGATCCCTACTAGCTCCACAATATCCTTGCTACACAATCTGAAGCATGCTACTGCCATAGCCTTAGCAGACATAGGAAGCATTAGCACATTCATGGACTCTGCCTTTGCTACTAAACATCATATTCCCCTCACTAGAGCCCAACAAAAAACAGTCAAGGTAGCAAGGGGAGGCTCATTATCCTCCACATCAATTGCATTTAATTGCCCATTTTCCATACAAGGCCACCACTTCACCACATACTTCAGAATTTTGGACCTGCAGGGATCTGACATCATTTTGGGGGTAAATTGGTTTAAATGCCACAACCCGATGACATTCGGTTTCATTGGAAGACAACTATCAATTGGTGTTCATGGCGAGGTTGTCATATTCCAAGATCACCCACTGCACAGGGATAAGTTGCTGATTAGTTCAGAGGTATGATGCAAGCTAATAGCACAAGGTGCAGAAGGTTTTATGCTACTGCAATCTCCTGGGTACACTACTGAGGCTGACAATCATGCTCTCCCAAAAGTATCTGAGGGAGTAAGTACACTGTTGCACCAATTCCAAGACATTTTCTAGAAACCTCGAGGGTTACCACCTTAGAGAGATAATGATCACCAAATACCATTGGTGGATGGAGCTAAACCACCTAACATTCGACCATATCGCATGTCTCATAGCCAGAAAAACTCCATTGAACTACTGATCAACGAAATGCTGCAGAACCATGAAATCAGGCATAGCAAAAGCCCCTATTCCCGTCCCATTATCTTGGTGAGGAAGAAAGACAAATCATGGAGACTGTGTGTTGACTTTTGAGTTTTGAATGAGCTGACAATCAAAAATAAATTTCCCATCCCAGTAAAATTGAAGATTTACTAGATGAACTACAGGGAGTAGTGGTTTTCTCAAAGTTTGAATTGAGATCAGGCTATCATCAAATTAGGATGAACCCTGTTGATATTCCCAAAAAATCCTTTTCAACACTGGGACACTATGAGCATCTTGTCATGCCTTTTGGGCTGTGCAATGCCCCAACAACCTTCAAAGAACTAATGAACAACATCTTCTCAAAGTTTCTCAGGAAATTTAGCTTAGCCTTCTTTTATGACATTTTAGTCTACAACAAGTCAGTGGAAGATCATGAACAACACTCGAAAGAAGTCCTCACAATCTTCAGAAACCACTCTCTCAAGGCAAAGCTATCCAAATGAAAATTTGAGGAACCCCAGCCGGTGTACTTGGGTCATGTAATTTCCAGCAAGAGGGTGGCTACTGACCCATCCAAAATCCAGGACATTGTTTAATGGAAGGTAACTGAGAACATCAAGAAACTGAGAGGATTTCTAGGTCTGACTGGTTATTATAGGAGGTTCATTCCTAAGTATGCAATGATCTGCAAGCCACTCTACAGTGTATTGAAAAAGATTTCGTTTCAATGGGGTCCTGAATAACTAGCTGCTTTCAATGAGCTTTAAATTGTCATGTCTAACCCTCCATTACTTGCCTTGCCAAATTTCTCCATTCCCTTCCTATTAGAAACTGATGCTTGTGCTACTGGATTAGGGGCAGTACTAATGCAAAATGCAAGACCATTGGCTTACTTCAGCAAATGTCTGGGCAGTAACAAAATTACCAAGTATATATATGAAAAGGAAGCAATGTCCATACTAGAGGCACTGAAGAAGCGGGGGCATTATTTGTTGGGCAACAAATTGATCATTAAAACTGACTAGACCAACTTAAAATATTTAGCTAGCTAGAGGCTATTAGAAGGGATACAACACAAATTAATGCTCAAATTGTTCGCGTTTGACTTCACTAATCAGTACAAGAAGGGGACTGAAAACATGGTGGCAGATGCTCTCTCTAGGAAATACCAACCTATAGAACAAGTGAACTTGATGATTGTGGATCAGGGGACCTGCAATGCTACTTCTATGACAATTCTAGCCTAGACAACAGACATAACCAACTCTTACATTGGCAATGATAGTTGTACTAAGTTACTGCAGGGGGTTGTCATTGATAAAGCTGCCTACCCCTTGTACTATGTTCAATCTGGCGTCCTCATATATAAAGAGAGAATAGTTATTGGAGCCAAAACTGAATTGAGGAACAATATAATTGACTCCTTCCACAGTTCAGCTATGGGTGGTCACTCTGGAATCAAAGTAACCTATCATAAACTTAAACAATTGTTCTATTGGGCCAAAATGAAATAGTTTGTGGAAGAAAAAGTAATAGCCTGCCCAGTTTGTCAAATATCCACGACGGAGAAGGTGTAGTACCTAGGTCTACTAAAACCCCTACCCATTCCCAAAGCTAAATGGTCTGAAATCAGCATGGATTTCGTTGAAGGTGATGCAGCCCGTCCTACGGACTCTCCTACATCTACACCACCAAGTCCCCCAAGTGGACCCATGACTCGTGCCCTGGCCAAGCTCCTCCAAGCTAAGGTGAATTCGCTCCTCTCATCATGTGACTTTAACACATCCTTGGATGGCTTGCTACTTCATGCAAATACACTATGAATTCTCAGATATGAAGCCTCGACGCATCACCAAGCTCCTATGGATGAAGTGCAAGGAGCAGGTCAAGAAGAAGAAGCTGATGGAGCTGCTCAGACTTGAGTCTCCGGCCTGATAGACGAGAGTCTCCGGACCAAGACACCGGAGTCTCTGGCCCATCTTTGGACCGACCCCCAAATCGAGCTCGAGGACACTCAGCTGGCCACTCCGGAGACGGACCGGAGATCAACCGGAATCTCCAGCCAAGACCAGAGTCTCTAGTCCACCACACCGGAGTTTCCGGACCGAGCGTCGTCAGGCATGTAAAAGCCTTTGGGCCTTCGGACCATGTACCCCTTAGTCCGTCCAGAACTTACCTTTTATCCCTAAAGTACCCCTGACTTAGTGGTTGTCCTATATATAGTCCCCCACCTCTATTGTAAACCCTAGGCATGATATTTGGAATTAGTGGACACCCTTGTGGATCTATCTAATTATTGCCTCATGCTCCTTGATTGAGGAGCACCTAAATATCACAAACCTCGTTGGAGTTTGCATCATGCCTCCCTCGTTGTACAAGGCCTAGGCATTGGAGTTCCTTTGCCTAGACGTCAAGATCTCACCGAGTCTCCTACTCAATGTGCTGGTTCAAGAGAGAGTCCTCCCCCCGATGCTGATCCTAGGGATTGCCTCGGACCAGTCACCTCTAGCATGAGCTATTGGTGTGTATCGTGGTTTTGCATGAGTGTATTCATCGTGTTCTTTGTGCGTGAGTTTGTCGTGTTCATCCTTCCTCTCCTTTCCCCGCACTCCACCCTCGATTTGAATGGGATTCGTGAAAGATTGGGCCACCCTCGAGGTTGACCCTCAACATATTGGTATCAAGAGTTTCGTTGCTCACAAAATCCCCCACAGTTTTTCTTCTATCCACCAAAAATTTGAAAATCCCCCAAAAAGAGTCCCAAATATTCCTTTGGATCGATCTCTTGATTTGGAGTGTTATTTGTGGTTTTGATCCGAACAAACTTATCTTAGGTATTGGTCCAGCTTTACCCTGTGTTTTCCCAGCCCAATTTGGCCAATTTTTCGTGGAATTGAGGACCCAAGGCGTGGATTTCCTCTCAAGAACATGAGCAGTTCGAGCTCTGCCTTCAGACCGAAGTTTCTAGACCTGCAAACCGGAGTCTCCAGCCCACACTAGAGTTTCTGGCCTGAGAACACCAGAGTCTCCGGCCTGGACCGGAGTTTCCGGCCCGAGACCCTATAGTCTCCGGCCCCGACGCCTAATTTTGTCAGTTTTGCCTCTTATCTTGCATTGGCTAATTTCCTCTTGTTTGTTTGTGCCCGTGTGCATGTCTTCAACTAAAAACAAGCTTCCACATCAACAACTTCCGCGATCATCGACACCATGGCCCACGAACATCATCCCGCACCACCGACGTCAAGTTCATCATCACCAACGAAGGTATAACTTGCATCACCTTGTTAACCCCTACCTTCCTTTATGTGTACCTATCCCACGACAGTGGCTCATCTTGTGTTTGCTTGAGCATTGTGCATTTGTCCTTGGATAGTTAGAGTGCAAGATCAATAGCAAGTGTGACTAGGTAGCATCAAGGGAGATCAAAAAAAGAAAAGAAATAAAAATATACAAAGAAAAAGAAAATAGTCCCCCATAGCAAAAGAGAGTCTTAAAGCTTGTAAGCAAGAGAGAAAAAAGAGCGCCCAAGGAAAGTGCACAAATCCGTTGCTCACTTTTCTTCTTTGCAAATGAGCCGCGGTCTCTCCTTGCATTGGCACGACACTGAGCGTAGTCTTCGTTAGGAAATTTTGTTTGCTCATTTTCATAGCCATGTCAATCCCATTAATATCCACATGTGTGTATATAGTCGTAGGTTCCCGTCACCCCTTTTGAGTTGTTGACCTTTTGCCTTTGACTTGAGTTTTGTTTGGATTTTACCCACTTTTGACTATCCCTTTTCTTTTGGTTGGTTCTTTGGCATTCCACACTTCCATATACAATACTTGTGTGTTTTGCATGATGGATAGGCACGGTGAGTCGAGCCAACCACCTCCCCAAGAAGAAGAACATGGACCGTACAGGACACGCGCAAGTCACTACATCATTCGACAAGAGTTTTGTGAATGTTGCCAATCCCTTGAGACATGACAAGATGAAAAATTCGGCGAGACGCAAGCCGAGTTCAAGAACGTCGACAACCGCTTCCATGGCCTCGAACGACAAATGCATGCGATGCATCACAACTTTGGCCATCAAAATGAAGCGCTCCAACGCTCCGTCGCTGAAACAAATGACAAGCTTTGACTCCTCATCGATGGAATGGCAAGACCGCGCTCATGCGCATCAAGATCTTGAAGCTCGTCGCGTCAAGATCGTCATACAAGTGCTCCAAGACGCAATGACACCCCCATGGTTGAAGATGGAAGCTCTTCGAACTATGTACCTTCACCACGGCACGCTGCAACGTCAAGCTATGATGGTGATTTCTCCTCAGGGCCCCAAGCAAGGCGCGAAGGACAACGTCATCAAGCAAGGGCTCTAGTAATCCAACAAGCGCAACCACAAGTGGAACCTCAAGTACACCACCTCCGCCCGCGACACATACTTGACACAACAAGTGATGACTCAAACTTGGAGGATCAAGCTTGTTACCAACATGAAGCTCTCCAAAATCCTCCTCCTCTTCATCGCCGTCCTGACCGTCCACACCGATACCATGGTCATCACAAGGCGCCTCCTACACCACATCAAAACTTGGAGAGCCAAGTGGTACAAGTTGAGTGACGCCCACCACGTAATGAGGCTCAAGACCATGATCTTCGCCGTGAGGCCCAAGTTCCTAACCCATAACAACAACTGAGGAACAAGCCTCCTCTTCATCCAAAGCAAACTCAAGAGGCTCCACCTCCTCATGATCGTCACGAGGCCCGAGTACCTCCTCGTCGTCAACAACCACACCAAGAGCAAGAGCAAGTTCCGCCACCTCCAAATGCGGCTTCCCAACCGCAAGCACATCAACAAGCTCACCAACCTGATCACAATGATTGCATGGAAGATGAAGACCATTATCACCATGGCAACAACCGCAAACGTGACCGCAATGATGAAGAAACCTTCGGCAAGCTCAAGTTCATGTTGCCCAAGTTCACCGGTTCAAATGATCCTGAAGAATATCTCTCATGGGCACTCAAAGTCAACAAGATCTTTCGCATGTACAATTATAGCAACGAGCAGATGGTCGCCATGGCTTCGCTTAAGTTTGATGATTACGCCAACCTTTGGTGGGAACAAGTTCAAATTGCTCGTGACGCAAGAGGAGAGCCCCCAATCACAACTTGGCATGACATGAAGGCTCATATGAGATCCTGCTTTGTCCCTTCGCACTACACGCGTGACCTCTTGAACAACCTTCAATCGCTTTGTTAAGGGAGAAAGACCGTGGAAGAGTACTTCAAGGAAATGGAGCTCAACATGATTCGTGCCAATATTGAAGAGCGCAAGGAGCAAACTATGGCACGTTTTATCATTGGCTTGAACTATCCAATCAAGCACATCGTCGAGTTCCAAACATATAACAACATGGTTGAGCTTGTGCACATCGCAACAAAGGCCGAACGTCAAGTGCAAGAGGACATCAAGTACACCAAGCCAAAGACGTACTTCACCTACAAGCAAGCTTCAACCGCTACACCAACAACCTTAAACGGTACCTCCTCAAGTACCTCCAAGCCTTCCTTCAAGCCCACACTTCCTCAAGGAAAGCCGTCCCCAAGTGGCAAGCATACAAAGGATTCGACACCTTTCAACAGCGAATGCTACAAGTGTGGAGGCAAATGACACAAGTCAGCTGAGTGTGGAAACAAGAAAGTATTGTTTATCCATGAAAATGGCGACGAAGAGTACTTGAGTGAAGATGAATTTGATGCCCAGTCAAGGAAGCAATGACAAGGGAACTAGTGGAAGATGACCAAGAACTCCTCATGTGTGAACATGACGCAAGTCCATTGCTTGTCGTCACAAGGATCTTGACCACTCAAGCACAAGAGTGATGGCTCAATGCACGGCGCCCAGAAAAATGCTTGATGGCGGTGTTGATGTAGAGCTCGTTGGGAACCCCAAGAGGAAGGTATGATGATCACAGCAGCAAGTTTCCCTTAGTTATGAAACTAAGGTTTAATCGAACCAGTAGGAGCAAGGAAACACCCCAAAGGTGTTACTATCTGAGCTTTGGCAGGGCGCACTACCGGTGCTAGTAGCAACATGGAGACCTGCACAACACAACCACAGAACTTTGTCCCCAACTTGCGACGAGGTTGTCAATCTCACCGTGTTTTGCGGAAAACAAAGGATTAAACGTATCGAATGGAAAGACGTAATAGTTTGCATAAAGTAAACACAAAGAAGTAAACAGTTGTAGATTGTATGTAAAGAAAAAGGACCGGGATCCATAGTTACTAGAGGTGGCTCTCCTTAAGATAGATAACATGCTGGGTGAACAAATTACAGCGGGGCAATTGACAAACACCGAGAAAGCAATACATGCATATACTAATCATCTTGACTCCTTTGAGACTTGATTGGGAATTACAACATTATACATAGACCGCCATCCAACTACATCTATGACTAATAATCCACCTTCAGGTTATCATCCGAACCCCCTCCAGTATTAAGTTGCAACCAATAGATTATTGCTTTACGAACTGCGTGTAAAGTAAACAATACGATTGTTCTATGAAAAAAGGATTGTTGTTTTCTCCCTAGTAGCAACAACACATCTAGTACCTTAGAGATTTCTGTCACTTCCCCAGATTACCAGAGGCATGAACCCACTATCGAGCATAAATACTAACTCTTGGAGTTGCTAGCATCTACACGGCCAAGATAGATACTAACAACGGAAATCATGCAAGATCACAAATAACAAAGACATGATAGAATAAATAATCAATATGAAATAGCATCTCAATATCCATCGGATCCCCGCAAACACAACATGCAGAATTACAAATAGATGATCTTGATCATGAACGGAGCTCACAAGATCTAAACATGAAAGCACAAAGGAGGAGAACTAGCCATCTAGCTACTACATGGATCCGTAGTCCAAGGATGAACTACTCACGCATCACACCGGAGGCTTGCATGGTGATGAAGAAGGCCTCCAGGGTGAATTCCCCTCTCCGGCAGGGTGTCGAGAAGAGCTTCAGATCCCTCCCGATCTAGGGATGGACATGACGGTGGCTACAGACTCTTTCGTGGATTTTTGATCGGGTACTTAGGGTTTTCGTCCCGAGTGCAATATATAGGCGCAAGGAGAGGTCGAGGGGGTGCCGGGAGCAGCCACACCACCCCCTGGCGCGGGCCAGGCCTGGCCGCACGGCCAGGTGGTGTGGTGGCCCCCTGGCCCCTCTCCGTCTCGTATTCTGGCACTTGATGATATCCGGAAAAATAGGCACTTTGGCTTTTGTCCTGTCCAATTCCGAGAATATTCATTTTCTGACTTTCCTGGAAGCAAGCAAAAAAGAAAGCGGCAATGTGTGGCTCTTGTTAATAGGTTAGTCCAAGAAATCATAAGAAAAGTACTCCAAAGTTGGAACAAAACACAAGAAAGTGGATAAAACCAAGCATGGAACATCAAAAATTATAGATACATTTGCAATGTATCAACATCCCCAAGCTTAACTCCTGCTCGTCCTCGAGTAGGTAAGTGATAAAAAGAAAGAATAATTTTTGAGGTGACATGCACCATCAAAGACTTGATCAAGGTATTTGCAAAACATTCAAAGCTGGGATCAGAGTACTTCAATCATAGCATGAAAGACAAAGTTCTAGCAATAAGCAAAGAAACTATGATGAAACATGAAAAGGCACAAACAAAAGATTCATGAATAACAATGCTTTGCAAGACGTTTGTTTGTTTCACATAAAGAAAACATAGCATAATAGTATTCATCTTGTCCCTCAATAGAGTAGCAAATATAAATGCATAGGATACCTTCAAAGTTCATAAGGGTGACTAGATACAATAGTTGAAAACAAGCAATAACAAGTTATGCATCAATCAACTAGTCTTGGGACAATGCACATAGAACTAAGAATGGCCACTATGCTCTCAAAGTAGGTGCATAAAGATAGAAGGTGGAGACTCAATATAATGGTGGAACAAAGGCCTTTATAAAAAGAAGTAGGGATTCAAGTCTCATAAAGAGCTTCCAAAAATTATGGTACTCATAGCTTTCAGCTCTCATTGCCCCTATCATAAGCATCTTGAAGGTGGTTAAGGTTAAAGTGACACAACTAAGAGGATATGCTTGACAAGTTATAAACTGAAATCTCATGCCCCTTACTTACGAACACCGATCCTCATGCTACTCAACTTTAGTCACGAGTAAGCTCTTGTAATTGTAAATACATGTGTATCATAAAGAACCGCCAACGGGGTACCCCTTGCACATGATACAGGAGCTATCCCATAATCAAAATGACAAGGCAAGCAGACAATGAGCATCCTAGCGATCTTTTTATTTGCTATTTGCATAGGTTTTTATTGAGGATGCTTCATAGAGTGCTCATTATGGTGATGCTGCAAGTTTCCACCATGATTAGGCATGGCTTAGGCTAGCGGCCCAGGCGTTTCTCTAACACACATACAAACTCCATGATCTCACAAGTTCCACTTTTATTTCACACCGCCGAGATCCGTCAGCAAAAGAACATGATATCAACGGGGTACAAAGTACAAGTGCAATGTTGAAAGCGTTCCCCATGATACATGATTCTGCTAATTTCAACTTATAAAGCGCAAGCATATACGCAACAAAGAAGGACCCAATGGTTCAATTTTATTATATGCAAAAAAGTAAAGTGTGCCATCAAGTTCGTGAGAGCTTTAATCACTAGTTTTCTCATAACAAGTTTAATTTGGAAGGTAAAAAAAAGCATGAATATACTTGGAATATCATACGCTAGTAGGTAGGTATGGTGGACTCTTTGGAATAACTTGGTTTAGGGAGTTGGATGCATGAGTGGAACTCATACTTGGTTGTGGAGGCTAGCAAAAGACTAGGAGCGACAAACTAAGAGAGCAATAATGGCCATAATCATGCAGAGCGACAAAACATCATTGATCAAAGCATAAAGTGATACTACAAGTTGAAAACTAAAGGATCATAAAGGCTATGGTGACTTGGGATAGTCATAACATGGTGTGAGCATGTGCCAAGTCAACCCAAATAAAGCATCAAAGGAGAATACCACTATACTATGCTTTAATATGCTAAAACAACGCATGATTCATCCAAGGCACATTAAGCAATCTCAATTGTTTATAACAAGTCATGCTACATCAAATAATACTAAGCATAAAGCCAAAACAATATCAAGCATGGCATGACAGAGCATAGGCCACAGTAAAAAACGAGCTCTTTTTACAACATAAGCATGAACTTTCCTACTCTTTTCCAAACCAAACCAAACTATTTGCAAACCAATGTATGAAAGAGGGGGTCCAACCAATTTATTTAGCAAACTAAGCAAACAAAATCAAACTAAAAACCAAAATGAAAATGAAAAAGAAGACGCTCCAAGAAAAACACAACTGTGCATGAAACAATAAAAATGAAGCGTTTGGAAGAAACCTGTGATTTTTATTGATGAAGAAGGGGATGCCTTGGGCATCCCCAAGCTTTGACACTTGTACTTATTGGATATTTCTTGGGGTGACACGCGTGGCATCCCCAAGCTTGAGCTTTAGTCCATTCTTCATCTCATTACTCATTCCTTCCATACACCTGAAATTTTTCCTTCATACAAAACTTCACACAATCTTTATTAGCAACATTAGTGGACTTAAGATAAATAAGTCTTAAAGTTCAGTTATAAAACCAAATAAACTTCCATTAGAACACTAGATACTGTAGCACTTCCCTCAAAAAGCTCAATTCCCCAAAAGAACTCAAAAAGGAACCAACAAGAAGCAAATGCAGAAAATGGCAGAAATCTGTCAAAACAGACCAGCAGGTAAAGACGAATTTTTTCGAAGACCTTCTGTTGCTCAAATCAAAAAGTGTTGAACTAACGAAAGTTAGATAACAACCTGGGACAGAAGTAAAAAACATTACAGCTCAATCCGACGTACAGAACTCTCTCAGGAATTTTTATGATGAAGCACAAAAATCTGTTTCGGGACAGCAACTTTCCCAATCATTACTTCACTCTCATTAGAGGTTACTTTTGGCACAAAAAGCAAATAAAAAGGATAAGGAGGGGTTATTACAGAGGTAATAACTTCCAAGACTCATCTAAAACTCTTGGGTTATCTCCCAACAAGTACTTTTCTTTAACGCCTTTAAGTTAGGCATAAGAAGCAAAGAAAGAATCAAGTGTTCTCAAATGAAGAAGCATTAAGACCAAATTTTGTTTTCATAGGAGAAGAAAAAGAAATCTTTTCTCTCTTTTTAGGGAAGTGTTCTATACCTTTCTTGAGTGGGAGTTGATATTTAATGGTGCCTTCTTTCATATCAATGATGGCACCAACAGTTCTAAGAAAAGGTCTTCCCAAAGTAATAGGACAAGAAGCATTGTATTCAACATCCAAAACATAGAAATCAACAGGGACATAGGAATCATTAACCATAATAAGAACATCATTAAGACTCCCCATGAGTTTCTTTTTAGCATTAGCATCAAGTGGGACATTCAAATAGCAATCTTCAAGAGGAGGCAAATCAAGCATATCATAAATCCTTCTAGGCATAATAGAAACACTACTATCAAGATCACACAAAGCTTTGAAATCAAAGTCATTCACTTTCATATTAATGATGGGTTCCCAACCATCTTCTTGTTTTATAGGAATAGAAGCTTTATGTTTCATCTTTTCTTCTTTAATCTTTATGAGAGCATCAGTAATGTGTTTTGTAAAAGCCATGTTCATAGCACTAGCATTAGGACTTTTAGCAAGCTTTTGTAGGAACTCAATAACTTCAGAGATGTTGCAACCATCAAGATCAAAATCAACTTTATCATCTAAAGTAGTAGAACTATTACTAGCCTCAACACTAGTGGTGGTGATAGTAGAAACACTAATGTTTCTAGCAATTTCATCTTCTCTTTCCCACTTAGCATGTAATTCAGCTAATAGTCTAACATTTTCATCAATTCTTACTTGAATGGCATTAGTAGCTACAAAGGGATTGTCATTAGTTTCAGGTTTAGCAGCCATTTTATTCAAAGAAGATTGAGCTTCAGCCAAAGATGCTATATTTCTTTCAGCATTAGAGAGTTTTTCCTCAATAGTTTTATTGAAAGCAGTTTGTTTACTAATAAACTCTTTAAGCATAACTTCAAGTTCAGAGGGAGCACTCTTATTATTGTTGTAAGAATTTCCATAAGCATTACCATTGTTGGGTGGATAAGGTTTATAATTGTTGTTACCAAAATTGTTCCTATAAGCATTATTACCATAAGCATTGTTGCCAAAGTTGTTATTTCTTATGAAGTTCACATCAACTTGATCTTCTTGAGCAACCAAAAGGCTAAAGGAATATTATTTGGATCAATATGGGCTTTCCCATTAACAAGCATAGACATAATAATATCAATCTTATCACTCAAGGAGGAGGTTTCTTCAACAGAATTTACCTTCTTACCTTGTGGAGCTCTCTTAGTATGCCATTCAGAATAATTAACCATCATATTATCCAATAGTTTTGTTGCAGCACCCAAAGTGATGGTCATAAAGGCACCTCCAGCAACTGAATCCAATAGGTTCCTTGAAGGATAGTTCAATCCTGCATAAAAAGTTTGGATGATCATCCAAGCAGTCAGTCCATGAGTGGGACAATTCTTTACCAAAGATTTTATTCTTTCCCAAGCTTGAGCAACATGCTCATTATCAAGTTGTTTAAACTTCATTATTTCACTTCTCATGGATATAATCTTAGCAGGAGGATAGTATTTTCCAATAAAAGCATCTTTGCACTTAGTCCAAGAATCAATACTATTCCTAGTTAAGGAATTCGACCATTCTTTAGCTTTTCCTCTCAAAGAGAAAGGAAACAATTTCAGTTTAATAATATCACCATCTATATCCCTATGCTTCTGCATCTCACAAAGTTCAACAAAGTTATTTAGATGGGAAGCAGCATCTTCATTACCAATACCAGAAAATTGTTCTCTCATAACAAGATTGAGCAAAGCAGGTTTTATCTCAAAGAAAGTATTTTCAGCCACAGGTGGAGCAATAGGAGTGCTCATAAAATCATTGTTGTTGATGCTAGTGAAGTCACACAACTTAGTGTTTTCAAGAGTAGTCATTTTTTTTTGGGTTTTCAAATAAGAAAGCAAAACAAGTAAAACTAATTTTTTTGTGTTTTTGAAGAACAAAACAAGCAAACAAAGAAAAAAAGAAACTAAGCAAAACAAAAACAACAAAGTAATGAGATTGGTTATGAGGGACTCCCCTTGTGAAGATGTCCTTGAATCCCCAGCAACGGTGCCAGAAAATCGCTTGATGGCTCAATGCACGGCGCCTAGAAAAATGCTTGATGGCGGTGTTGATGTAGAGCTCGTTGGGAACCCCAAGAGGAAGGTATGATGAGCACAGCATCAAGTTTCCCTCAGTTATGAAACCAAGGTTTAATCGAACCAGTAGGATCAAGGAAACACCCCAAAGGTGTTACTAGCTGAGCTTTGGCAGGGCGCACTACCGGTGCTAGTAGCAACGTGGAGACCTGCACAACACAACCATAGAACTTTGTCCCCAACTTGTGATGAGGTTGTCAATCTCACCGTGTTTTGCGGAAAACAAAGGATTAAACGTATCGAATGGAAAGAAGTAATAGTACGCAGAAAGTAAACACAAAGAAGTAAACAGTTGTAGATTGTATGTAAAGAAAAAGGACCGGGATCCATAGTTCACTAGAGGTGGCTCTCCCTAAGATAGATAACATGCTGGGTGAACAAATTACAGCGGGGCAATTGACAAACACAAGAAAGCAATACATGCATATACTAATCATCTTGCCTCCTTTGAGACTTGATTGGGCATTACGACATTATACATAGACCGCCATCCAACTGCATCTATGACTAAAAATCCACCTTCAGGTTATCATCCGAACCCCCTCCAGTATTAAGTTGCAAGCAACCGATTATTGCTTTACGAACTGCGTGTAAAGTAAACAATACGATTGTTCTATGAACAAAGGATTGTTGTTTTCTCCCTAGTAGCAACAGCACATCTAGTACCTTAGAGATTTTTGTCACTTCCCTAGATTACCAGAGGCATGAACCCACTATCGAGCATAAATACTAACTCTTGGAGTTGCTAGCATCTACTCGGACAAGATAGCTACTAACAACGGAAAGCATGCAAGATCACAAATAACAAACACATGATAGAATCAATAATCAATCTGAAATAGCATCTCAATATCCATCGGATCCCTACAAACACAACATGCAGAATTACAAATAGATGATCTTGATCATGAACGGAGCTCACAAGATCTAAACATGAAAGCACAAAGGAGGAGAACCAGCCATCTAGCTACTACATGGATCCGTAGTCCAAGGATGAACTACTCACGCATCACATCGGAGGCTTGCATGGTGATGAAGAAGGCCTCGAGGTGAATTCCCTCTCCGGGTGCCGGAGGAACTGATCCTCCCGATCTAGGGATGAAGATGACGGCGGCTACAGACTCTTTCGTGGATTTTTGATCGGGTACTTAGGGTTTTCATCCCGAGGGCAATATATAGGTGCAAGGAGAGGCCGAGGGGGTGACGGGAGCAGCCACACCACCCCCTAGCGCGGGTCAGGCCTGGTCGCACGGCCAGGTGGTGTGGTGGCCCCCTGGCCCCTCTCCGTCTCGTATTCTGGCACTTGATGACATCCGGAAAAATAGGCACTTTGGCTTTTGTCCTGTCCAATTCCGAGAATATTCATTTTCTGACTTTCCTGGAAGCAAAAAAAGCGAAAAGCAGTACCTTGTGGCTCTTGTTAATAGGTTAGTCCAAGAAATCATAAGAAAAGTACTCCAAAGATGGAACAAAACACAAGAAAGTGGATAAAACCAAGCATGGAACATCAAAAATTATAGATACATTTGCAATGTATCAAAGAGCATGAAGACCAACGCTCAAATATGTTCCAAACACAAGCTAGCATCAATGGCAAATCTATCAAAGTGATCATCTGTAACTACCTGTAACTACCTCGGTGAATTACGCTCCTAGTTCAAGCCTGGATGAACAGAAATGGTTGAAATAGTACGGTGGGGCCCAAATGCCACTCACAGGTAGACCTTTCGGCCGTCCCAACCATTTCCAAACATCGGGACAAGAACGGGCGTAATCGGCAAAGCGAAGGATCAACTACATACACAAATGAGTATGTATGCAAGCCACCATACAACAAGACATCGAGCCATTCCATCTAAAAGAAAGGAATATAGCAACGCCATACGGCAAGATCCAAATATCCTAGATAGATATAATAGTTTAGGATATCTCCTCACATCATCAACATCAGGTATCAAGCGAAGCGAAGACAAAATCCGAGTACGGATAAGAAGCAAATCGGCATAAGATGCCCCATAAATAGCGAGATCCCGCCCATGAGATCTCACGGATCCCCGTTCCCGGAATCTCTACACCGAATGATCGTTGCCCACATCGTTCGTCTCTTCCACCCAGTATCCATCTTGCGAGTGTACCTGTTCATCTGAACCAATAATTTATCGTGTGAGACCCTAGGGGTACTCAGCAAGTCTGTATGCCTCTAAAGGGGACGCAACCTGGGGTGACGCAATTGCAGCAAAAGATAAACCCTAGCAATTCTATAGAAAGAGCTAACCATCCGCCTAACCATAGATAGACGGATGTCCGTGAATTAATAACAACAGTTATAAGGTAATCTTAGCAGATCCATCCTCCTCCTCGCTTACCGACGAGGAAGCGGACGAACAACCCCCCATCCGTTGGCAGTTTTATTATCCATTCCATGAGTGTTGCACTATTTACTAGTCAGGTACCTAGTCTAGTCAAGTTAAAAGCGGTACTTTAGTTATGCTTGTCTATGATCGAGAAACTGTGCTCCAAGTCGTCCATAACCGCGGACACGGCTTTCAGAAAGTTTTACCCTGCACAAATAGCAACACACACTCGATATGCCTCGGAAAAACCAAATCAAAACCCAACGAGGCAGTCACGACAAAGCGATCACAGGATTCAAAAATATTTCAGGGGGCCACCTCATTGAGCTACCATAGCAAGCTAGCTGACTCCAAGACGTCCTCAAGGTTTGCGCCAGTGGCTGTGAACGACTGGGAACCCGAAAATGTGACTGGGCTTGTCGACACCGCGAAAACACTCCGCTTCCCTAAACAGTACAGTGTGCTCCTCGCACAAACTTAAATAAAGCGGTAAAGCATGGCATAAGTACAGGATAGTAAATAAAACCTCAAACTAGTTTGTGGCCCCAAGAAATAAGAATGAATCAAGCTCTGGCTCAGGGGGTTCATAAGCCTCCCGGATGTGGATAGCACGAATATTCAAGGAACAGGAATCAAGTACTCGGGGTCCTACGGGACACAAGTGAGCCTGAAAAACCAAATAGCGAATATGGCTCACCGATGCCACTTTCATTAGTTATCCCATTACTACTCAGATTAAGTTGTTTAGGTACCTCATTTTCCATCAGACACTCACATACCCTACACATGCTGTTCTACGACTCGCATGGCTCAAACAACTCCTGTAGTAATGGCTCATGGGATGGAGAAACAAGCTTCGGTGGGGTTTAAAAGTAAAGGCTATGCAATACTTGGGATTCAGTTTAATGCAATCGCGACTCAATGATGCAAGAATAAGATAGAGGCAATAGGTACTATATGTATGCAAGCATGTGGTAGTGCTTGCCTGGCAGCTCAGTTGTAGTGAGAGAAGGATCTGGTAGTGCTCTGGTTCTCTTGATATATCCCTTTCATTGTCTATTCGAAGAAGAACCAAACAAACAAGGGCCAACATAAATAAAGTGCACAAGCATATGAATAAATGCGACAAGCAAACAATCATGCCATGATGAATGATGCACAATTTGCATGGTATTAAGGTAGCATGGCATGGTGAGGTGTGAGATACAAGATTAAATCATTTTATTGAGTTTTGGCCCCAATTTATCCTCATTTTAGTTGCTGTATACCTTATATTTATATGATGCATGCTGCAAAACAAACCATGGAATGCATAAACAGAAAGGTCTCGTCGAGCTAATCATTTTAGACATATTATTTGTTAAATTTGGAGTTATAAAACAAAAGTTATTAATTAATTAAGTCAAAAGGGCATTTTAGTGTAATTTAATTCAACTTGGAAAATAAAGTGTGCAAAATATATTTTGGAGGGTATATTTGGAGTCCTCACATTTTTTGATTTGAAAACATATATTATAAGTATTATTTGGATTAATATTTCAAGAGTTATTTCAAAATGATTTAATATTGAATTTGAATTAATTTTAAAAGGATTTGAATTTAAATGAAAAATGAAGAGACTTTTTATACTCGAGAGAGTTCTAGCTACCGACAATGACAGGTGGGCCTCTGGATGACTCAGCAGACACACGCCTTGAAAACGCTTTACACCGCGGGTCTTCCTAGCCTTAGCATGTGATGTGGGGCCACAGCGACCGGGGCACTGGCATGCCAATGAGGGCGCGACACGTGGGAGATCCTGGGAGCGGGTTGAGCTGCAGAGCTGGGGGCTTCTGCAAGATTGCTTGGGTGGTGACTGGTGGGACTAGATGGACCGGGTTGAGCGTAAAATAAACGGAGGGGGTATGCGCAAAAAGGGGACCCGTACTGTGGATCTTCCTCATGACGGAAGGACCGATCGGTCTGTGGCAATGCAGGACGCGACGCGCGGGCTCGAACCTGGGATCTGGGGCTCGCGCGCGGAGGCGGAGCCACTGCGGTGGGCTCGGGGGTGGTGCTGGGGTACGGCTGCGCGGCTAGATGAGGGTTAAGCGATGCTAGCGCGAGCAGACAGAAAAGAGCGGCGGCGAGCAGAGGGCGTTCGACGTTTGGTCCGGCGAGAACAGCGAGCTACGGCGAGGACGGAGGTGTCAGGGAGATTCAGGGGCTCACCGAGAGGCTGTCGGAGTGGTTGGATCGAAGCGAAAGCAGACGATCAGCGGACGTGGCTCGCGCCCGGGAATTAGGGTTTGGGCTCGGTCTCGGCGGTGATCCTCGGCTCGGTGCTCCTCCTCGCACAGCGCGTCTGAAGCGATGCAGGGGACCCTCCTCGATCTTCCAGGGCACTCCACCGACGCGCTGCACGACTGGAACAACGGGGCGGAGTCGAGGCCGACGGTGGCCGGCTAGAGGGGGTAGCTGGTGGCGGTGGAGAAGAAGGGAGGGGAGGGGCCGGCTTGGGCGGATCTGGCGAAGCAGAGGCGAGGCAGAGAGGTGGTAGATAGGGACGGGAGAGGGAGGTGGTGCCGTGGGGAGCAGGTAGATGGGGAAAGGTGGCTTCGGCCACCTTTATCTCCTCTCCTCACGTGCTCGGTGGGGAGCTGCCAGGGCAGGCACGGGCAGGGCAGGGTGGTGTAGGGGAGGCTGCCAGGTGGGGTAGGGCAGGCCAGGCTCGGGGTGGTGGGGTCCTCAGGCAGAGAGAAAAGAGAGGGAGGGAGGAGCTCGGGTTGGGCTAGGAGGTGGCTCGGGCTAGGGTTGGCATTAGGGTTGGGGGTAGCTAGGTGGGCCAGGGAGAGGCAGTGGGGCCTGCATGGTAGGGAGAAGGAAGGGCCGAAAGAGAGGGGGAGGTGGTAGCTAGGGTCGGTTTAGGGTTTAGGTGAGAGAGAGAGAGAGAGGGGTTTAGAGAGGGTGGTATGGTGATGATCTAGGGGTTGGAGATATAGAGGCATGGTAGCTAGGTTTGGAGCATGACCAAACAAGAGGTGAAAGGAGAGAGAAGAAAGAGAGAAGAGGTGATGATATGGGTTTAAGCAAGATCAACTAAGGTCAAGCCAAAAGGAAGGATAGAGGTAGAGAGAGATGATGTTCCACTCAAGATTCAACTAAAAACCAAATGACAAGCAAAAGGTGGTACTTGCATGGCCCATGCAAAATATTTATGGCCATGTTGATTCTTGTGAAAACAACAATATTAGCCATGGCATTGTTCATTTGCATTTCCCAAGGTGGAATAAAGCCAAGCAAAAGAAAAAGAAAGGATGCCCCATGTGGAGTAGTTGGAGATGACCATGTTTGTGAAAAATTGGGATTTGCTAGTGTGTATGTGCCACTAGGCATTTAATAAGCCCAAAAATAACCAAACATGAAAATAACCTCAACACAACACATATGGAAGCTAGCAAAAGGGTTCCATTCACAAGGCATGCAAAGATGGCCATGTGGCTCTCATATATCAATAATGTGAAAACAACATGATGCCAAGATGAGAGCAAGTGGAAAAGAATTGGGTCCATCCCAACCCACATGAGCTAGAGGTAATCTCAAATAAAATGCAAAGCTCATATTTCAGTTGGATGGTGGAATTATAAGGTGGTGAAGGAAAGGTGGTGGAGTTAACAAGAGATATGCCCCCAACTCAACTTGGGCATTAAACAATATATCAAGAACCAAATACAATATCAAGAAGCAAATACAATTAACAATGCATATGAGATAAGATCCAAATCAAAAAGGGTTTTATATGATGCTCAAATGCAAGGGGGCATGATGACATGAGCATGATATAATGATGATGCAACAATTATATATTTGAAGTAGCCATTATATTACTAGACCAAGTAGCATTACAATTGTTAGACAATTGGGATGCTACAACTCTCCCCCACTAAACAGGAATCTCGCCCCGAGATTCTAGTATGAAGAAGAAGACTCAAACAGGGTAGGATACTTGGCATGGAGTTCATCTTCACGTTCCCAAGTGGCTTCATCAACGGAATGGTGCGACCACTGCACCTTGCAGAACTTGATGGACTTGTTGCGAGTCCTTCTTTCTGTGACTTCAAGGATTTTGTGGGGTGTTCTTGATAAGACAGGTCTTCTTGGAGATTGATCAGCTCATGGTCCACGGTCCTGCCGGGATCCTTGAAGCACTTCTTCAGCTGAGAGATGTGGAAAACATCATGGACTTTGAGTTTTTCCGGGAGCTCAAGCGCATAAGCAACTTCTCCTCTTCTTCCACGAATTTTGAAAGGACCGATGTATCTAGGAGCAGCTTTCCTTTGATACCAAAGCGGTGCGTGCCTCTCATGGGAGTGACACGAAGGTAGCAGATCACCGAGGACATATTCCATGTCCGTGTGCTTCCCATCATAATTGCTCTTCCAGCGACTTTGAGCAATCCTCAGATTTTCAAGAATGATGTGAACCTTCTCCTCGACTTGAGTCACAATGTCAGGGCCCAAACAACATTCTTTCTCTGCACCCGACCAACCAATCGGAGTTCTGCATTTGCGACCATAGAGAGCCTCAAATGGTGCCATCTTTAGACTTTTCTGGAAGCTGTTGTTGTAAGAGAACTCAGCATAAGGAAGACATTCTTCCCACTTCATGCCAAAGAGATGGCCTTAAAGCACGAAGCATATCCTCTAGAATCGATTGATCCTTTCAACTTGTCCTTGCGTTGAGGGTGGTAAGCTGTGCTGAAGTTCAACTTTGTTCCCAAAGCATTTTGGAAACTCTCCCGAACTTGGAAGTGAAGATGCTTCCGTGCGAACTGATCTCAAGCGGAACCCCATACGGAGAGACAATTCTGTTGATATAGAGCTCGCCAACTGAATTGCGAAATGGTTTCCTTGGGGAAGAAGTGAGCCACTTTAGATAGCCTGTCAATGACAACAAAATTGCATTGTTGCCCTTACACGACCTTGAAACCCAGTGATGAAGTCCATCTCTACTTTCTCCCATTTCCATTCCGGGGGTTTCAATGGCTGTAGAAGACCGGAAGGTTTCTGATGAACAGCTTTCACTCTGCGGCAGACATCACACTCTGAGACATACTTGGCACAATACCTTTTCAAACCAGGCCACCAATATTGTGTTTTCAAATCCATGTACATCTTTGTGCTGCCAGGTGGATAGAAAGAATAGAATCGTCGCCTCCTTGAGAACTTGCTCTCTCAAACCGGGTAGTTCGGAACAAACATCCGGTGTTCAAAGAAAAGCGTGCCTTGATCATCGACGTGGAAGGACTCATACTTGGAAGCTGAATCTCGAGATGATCTTTCTTGTGTACGGATCACCAAGCTGAGAAGAGCGAACCTTTTCTTCCAAGAGAGGTGTTGCTAGAAGGTTCAGAAGATACCCTTGTTCCACAATTTCAAGGTTGAGCTGACGGAATTCCTCGCACAAGAGAGGTTGTTGTTCTTCCATCATGAGGTTGTTGACATAAGCTTTGGTGAGAGCATCTGCCATGACATTAGCTTTGCGAGTGTAGTTGATGGTCGATCAAGTCATTGATTGCTTCAATCCATCTCCTTTGCCAAGGTTGAGATCAGGCTGAGTAAAGATATACTTCAGACTCTTGTGATCGTAAAAGATCTCACAACGGTTGCCAAGCAAGTAGTGCCTCCATACTTTCAAAGCAAAGACAAGCTGCGAGCTCGAGGTCATGTGTAGGATAGTTGATCTCATCGTCTTCAACTGTCGAGAGGCATAAGCAACAACTTGTTTTTCTTGCATAAGGACCGCACCAATCCATGCAAAGAGGCGTCCAGAAGATCTGGAACGGCTTGGATGTATCCGGAGGAACCAAGACTGGTGTGGAAGTGAGCTTCTCTTTGAGTGTCTTAAAGCTTGCTTGACATGCAGGAGTCCAAAGGTATTTCTTGCCTTTCTTGAGGAGATTGGTAAGAGGCTTCGCTATCTTGAAAAGTTACGAGCAGCGGCGGCAATAACTAGCCAAACCAAGGAAACTCCGCACTTCTTTGACATTTACAGAGGAAGCCATTCAACAATTGTCTTCACAGTTTCGGATTGGCAATGCCCTTGGCGAGATGACGTGACCAAGATAGGTTACTTGTGGCGCAAAACTCACACTTGGAGAACTTTGCATACAGCGGTTCTCCACGAAGCTTGTTTAGGACACACCGAAGGTGTTCTTCATGCTCTTCCTGGGACTTAGAATAGACTAGGATGTCATCCAGATAGACCACAACGAACTTATCAAGATACTCCATGAAAACCGAGTTCATGAGCCTCGAGAAGGTGGCAGGTGCGTTGGTGAGACCGAAAGACATAACCGTGTACTCATACATGCCATAGCGGGTGGTGAAAGCTGTCTTCGGAACATCTTCCTTGCGAATCTTGATTTGGTGATAACCAGTCCTCAAGTCCAGCTTAGATAAAACCATAGCTCCAGCTAGCTGATCAAAGAGATCATTAATCCATGAAGGGATATTTATTCTTGATGGTTTTAGCATTGAGAGCCCGATAGTCAACACAAAGTCTATCGATCTGGTCTCGCTTCTTCACGAGAGTTGGCTACCCAAGAAGAAGTACTATGCTGAATGAAACCCAACTTCTCTTGTTCATCAAGTGACGTTTGAGTTCACCAACTCAGCGAGACCCATCTTATAAGGCGCTTAGAGATAGGAGCGGTACCAGGTTCAAGCTCAATTACAAACTCAACCTCACGATCCGGAGGCATACACAGCAACTCTTGGGAAAGACATCGGGAACTCACAGACCACGGAACACTCTGAATAGCTTCCATAGCATCCACATTCGAGCTGCCAAAGAGAAAAGCTGGATAGCGAGTCAGACTTGGAGAATAGACTATATGGCCTTGAGGAATCTTGAGAAACCGGCGTTCAAGACAATCAATCACAGCTGCATTTGTTGTCAACCAATCCATGCCCAAGATGACATCAATGTCAGAATTTCCCAGAATGATTAAGGAAGCCGAGAATGAAGAGCCACCAATCTCAATTTGATTGCCATGGCTGATTTTAGAAGCTGCCATCTTTGCCCCAGGAGAAAGGACCATTAACCGCTTAAGGAGAGGATCCATATCCAACCCATTCTCATCTGCGAACTTGGTTGACACAAAAGAATGCGATGCACGAATCAAACAAAACTCGTGCGAGGACTGAGTTAACGGAAGCATACCCATCACAACTCTGTACATGCTCGGCTTGCGGCGTTGATCACGGTTAGCACGAGCAACGATGAACCGGGCTTGGTGTTAATGTTGAGAGCCGGTGGTGGTGCACGAACCAAAGGAGAGCTTGCCGCAGATCTTGGAGGTGGTGGAGGAAGAGCCTTGTTCTTCAACAGACAGTTCCAGCTTTGATGCCCGAGTCTCCACACCGTGTAACAAGCACCGGTGGACGTGGAGCAACGTGGCGGGGACTCCGCCAGCGCTCGAGGTAGTGGTGGTTGTAGCCCCAGAGCAGCGGTGAGGAAGTTTGGTGGCCTTGCCGCGTAGCTTGAAGGTCTTGGTGGAGCCGGGAGCGGTGGGGTGTTAGGAACCTAGACACGACGCTTAGAAGGAGCTGACATAGTGAAGAGCTTGCATCACGGCTGTGTTTCTTTGACTCCTCAAACACTTGCCTACTTGCCTCTTCCTGCAGACTGTATGCTGAAGTTCGGAAAAGATGCCGCCTTGCATGTGTGATTGCATACTTAATCGATGCATTGAGCCCTTGCACGAACCTCTTTGCTTCTTCTTGTCATCGAGATCTCATCGCCACCATAGCGAAAGGTTCATGAAGTTCTGATGTAGGTATTGTCGTTATCATTGCCACCTTGAGGTTGAGAAACACTTCCTTCATCCTCTCCATGACAATTTCGGCAGAATCTTGCTCTTTGAAAGCTCCAGTGAACTGTCCCTAAGTAGGCTGAAAACTAGTGCGGTTGCCTTGGTAATTCTCCCACCGAGAGCTGCATCTCCCTTGAAGGTGAGTAGCACACTTTACCCATTCTTGCTCAGAACATCAACGATCATCAACAGCCTTGACATCTCACGCAACCAATCATCAACATCAAGTGGTTGATCGAAACATCAAATTGGCGTGGGTTGAACTTGAAGCTTTTGATGTCTCCTCGCTTGGGAGGTGGAGGTAGCGAACAAACTCATTCCTCGACACTCTCTTCAAAGCGCTATTGGTTCTGCATTGCTTTGCCAAGGCATTGGCGATGGTTGACAAAGCCCCCGATTCAGGTTGTATGTCCTCCTCGAGCAGCGTGGTGGTGCCATCCTGTTATTGATATAAAACACAAGTCAGTACTATGATGGAGAATAATAATAATCCAAAATAGTTCCAAAATGGAATTAACCAAGATTAAAGGATACACTTTACTAAGATGATATTAAAATATCAACAAAGTTCAAAGCACCTAGAAGATATTAAGCATATCGCACACGACTGAAAAGGAGTGTGGTACACAAATATATCAAAGAAAAATTTTCCACAAATTTTGGCATTAAAATACCAATAGATGCGCAAAATCACTTAACGAATCAAGATTAGTGACTCTACCAATTCAATGTACAAGAGCGAATGATAAGAGTAGTGGTATGGTCGCGACTCCATCCCGCACTCGCATCATTACTCCGCACATGAATAAGTATAACACATATCTCAACACCTTCTTCTCAAGATAACCTAAAGATTAGCAACTACGGAAACGAACAACCCAAACAAGATAACGTCGGATAACAAAGAGTAAGACAGATCGCGTCGGTATACAACGAATCAGATAGATCACATCGGTGTGCAAAAGCCTGTCGGTATGGAATGTACCAACAATTGATAACCAAAAGGCCGATAAGATAACAACTTGGATGCAACAGATAGACAAAGATTACACACACACACACACACAGATACACAACCTATGGTACTACGGAAACCCAGAACACGTGAATCCTAGTTTGAATTTAAGAAGAGGATTGAAAACGTTACACTTCCTTACCAGAGAAGGGTGGTGGTTGGGTAAGAAGAAAAGTGGAAGCAGTCCTACTCTCGCGTTTTGTTTTTCCCTAGTATACATAACTACCAAAAATATTTGCTAGACAGACAACGACCATTTGGCTGAGACCCTGAAGGTCGGGATGGCTCTGATACCAATTGTAACTACCTCGGTGAATTACGCTCCTAGTTCAAGCCTGGATGAACAGAAATGGTTGAAATAGTACGGTGGGGCCCAAATGCCACTCACAGGTAGACCTTTCGGCCGTCCCAACCATTTCCAAACATCGGGACAAGAACGGGCGGCGTGTCGGCAAAGCGAAGGATCAACTACATACACAAATGAGTATGTATGCAAGCCACCATACAACAGTACATCGAGCCATTCCATCTAAAAAGAAAGGAAATATATAGCATATACGGCAAGATCCAAATATCCTAGATAGATATAATAGTTTAGGATATCTCCTCATACATCAATCAACAGGGTATCAAGCGGAAGCGGAAGACAAAATCCGAGTACGGATAAGAAGCAAATCGGCATAAGATGCCCCATAAATAAGCAGATCCCGCCCGCAGATCTCACGGATCCCCGTTCCCGGAATCTCTACACCGAATGATTGTTGCCCACATTGTTCGTCTCTTCCACCCAGTATCCATCTTGCGAGTGTACCTGTTCATCTGAACCAATAATTTATCATGTGAGACCCTAGAATTTTCGGCAAGTCTGTATGCCTCTAAAGGGGACGCAACACAGGGTGACGCAATTGCAGCAAAAGATAAACCCTAGCAATTCTATAGAAAGCGCTAACCATCCGCCTAACCATAGATGAGCGGATGTCGTGAACTAATAACAACAGTTATAAGGTAATCTTAGCAGATCCATCCTCCTCCTCGCTTCGACGAGGCGGACGAACAATCCCCATCCGTTGGCAGTTTTATTATCCATTCCATGAGTGTTGCACTATTTACTAGTCAGGTACCTAGTCTAGTCAAGTTAAAAGCGGTACTTTAGTTATGCTTGTCTATGATCGAGAAACTATGCTCCAAGTCGTCCATAACAGCGGACACGGCTTTCAGAAAGTTTTACCCTGCAGGGGTGCACAAATAGCAACACACACTCGATATGCCTCGAAAAACCAAATCAAAACCACGAGGCGATCACGACAAAGCGATCACAGATTGAGAAATATTTCAGGGGCCACCCCATTGAGCTACCATAGCAAGCTAGCCGACTCGAGGCAGCCTCAAGGTTTGCGCCGATGGCTGTGAGCATCGGGAACCCGAAAATGTGGTGGGCTTGTCGACATCGCGAAAACACTCCGCTTCCCTAAACAGTACAGTGTGCTCCTCGCACAAACTTAAATAAAGCGGTAAAGCATGGCATAAGTACAGGATAGTAAATAAAACCTCAAACTAGTTTGTGGCCCCAAGAAATAAGAATGAATCAAGCTCTGGCTCAGGGGGGTTCATAAGCCTCCCGGATGTGGATAGCGCGAATATTCAAGAAACAGGAATCAAGTACTCGGGGTCCTACGGGACACAAGTGAGCCTGAAAAACCAAATAGCGAATATGGCTCACCGATGCCACTTTCATTAGTTATCCCATTACTACTCAGATTAAGTTGTTTAGGTACCTCATTTTCCATCAGACACTCACATACCCTACACATGCTGTTCTACGACTCGCATGGCTCAAACAACTCCTGTAGTAATGGCTCATGGGATGGAGAAACAAGCTTCGGTGGGGTTTAAAAGTAAAGGCTATGCAATACTTGGGATTCAGTTTAATGCAATCGCGACTCAATGATGCAAGAATAAGATAGAGGCAATAGGTACTATATGTATGCAAGCATGTGGTAGTGCTTGCTGGCAGTCGATTGAAGTGAGAGAAGGATCTGGTAGTGCTCTGGTTCTCTTGATATATCCCACCTTTCAGCGTCTATTCGAAGAAGAACCAAACAAACAAGGGCCAACATAAATAAAGTGCACAAGCATATGAATAAATGCGACAAGCAAACAATCATGCCATGATGAATGATGCACAATTTGCATGGTATTAAGGTAGCATGGCATGGTGAGGTGTGAGATACAAGATTAAATCATTTTATTGAGTTTTGGCCCCAATTTATCCTCATTTTAGTTGCTGTATACCTTATATTTATATGATGCATGCTGCAAAACAAACCATGGAATGCACAAACAGAAAGGTCTCGAGCTAATCATTTTAGACATATTATTTGTTAAATTTGGAGTTATAAAACAAAAGTTATTAATTAATTAAGTCAAAAGGGCATTTTAGTGTAATTTAATTCAACTTGGAAAATAAAGTGTGCAAAATATATTTTGGAGGGTATATTTGGAGTCCTCACATTTGTTGATTTGAAAACATATATTATAAGTATTATTTGGATTTATATTTCAAGAGTTATTTCAAAACAGTTTAATATTGAATTTGAATTAATTTTAAAAGGATTTGAATTTAAGCAGAAAATGCATCGAGACTTTTTATACTCGAGAGTTCTAGCTACCGACAATGACAGGTGGGCCTCTGGCTGACTCAGCGACACACGCTGTGACGTTTACACATGGGTCTTCCTAGCCTTAGCAGATGATGTGGGGCCACGGCAGCCTCGGGGCCACCTGCAGGACACGCCGGAGGCGACACGTGGGAGATCTGGGGGCGGGTTGAGAGCTGCAAAGCTGGGGGCTTCTGCAAGATTGCTTGGGTGGTTGGTGGGACTAGATGGACCGGGTTGAGCGTAAAAAAAAGCGGAGGGTATCAAAAGGGGACCGTCTTGTGGATCTTCCTCGCATGACGGAGGACCGATCGGTGTCTTGGCGTGGCAGGGCCGACAGGCTCGAACTCAGGATCTGGGGCTCATGCGAGGCGAACCACCGCGGTGGGCTCGGGGTGGTCTTTGAACGGCAGCTGGCTAGATGAGGTTAAGCGATGCTAAGCGGCAGACGAAAAAAAAGCCAGCGGCGAGAGGCGTTCGGCGCTTGGTCAGCGAGAACAGCGAGCTTCTGGCGAGCACGGAGGTGTCGAGGAGATTCAGGGCTCACCGAGAGGCTGTCGGAGTGGTTGGATCGAGCGGCAGCGACGATCGGCGACGTGGCTCGCGCCCGGGGACTTAGGGTTTGGGATCGGTCTCGGCGGTGATCCTCGGCTCCGGTGCTCCTCCTCGGCGACAGCGTCTGAGCGATCTGAGGACCCTCCTCGATCTTCAGGCACTCCACCGACGCTGCTGCGACTGGAACAACGGGGAGTCGAGGCCGGTGGCCGGCTAGAGGGTAGGTGGCGGTGGAGAAGAAGGGAGGGAGGGGCGGCTTGGCGGATCTGGCGAAGCGAGGCGAGGTGGTAGATAAAGACGGGAGAGGGAGGTGGTGCCGTGGGGAGGCGGTAGATGGGGAAAGGTGGCTTCGGCCACCTTTATCTCCTCTCCTCACGTGCTCGGTGGGGAGCTGCCAGGGCAGGCACGGGCAGGGCAGGGTGGTGTAGGGGAGGCTGCCAGGTGGGGTAGGGCAGGCCAGGCTCGGGGTGGTGGGGTCCTCAGGCAGAGAGAAAAGAGAGGGAGGGAGGAGCTCGGGTTGGGCTAGGAGGTGGCTCGGGCTAGGGTTGGCAGTAGGGTTGGGGTAGCTAGGTGGGCCAGGGAGAGGGCCAGGTGGGGCCTGCATGGTAGGGAGAAGGAAGGGCCGAAAGAGAGGGGGAGGTGGTAGCTAGGGTCGGTTTAGGGTTTAGGTGAGAGAGAGAGAGAGGGGTTTAGAGAGGGTGGTATGGTGATGATCTAGGGGTTGGAGATATAGAGGCATGGTAGCTAGGTTTGGAGCATGACCAAACAAGAGGTGAAAGGAGAGAGAAGAAAGAGAAGAGGTGATGATATGGGTTTAAGCAAGATCAACTAAGGTCAAGCCAAAAGGAAGGATAGAGGTAGAGAGAGATGATGTTCCACTCAAGATTCAACTAAAAACCAAATGACAAGCAAAAGGTGGTACTTGCATGGCCCATGCAAAATATTTATGGCCATGTTGATTCTTGTGAAAACAACAATATTAGCCATGGCATTGTTCATTTGCATTTCCCAAGGTGGAATAAAGCCAAGCAAAAGAAAAAGAAAGGATGCCCCATGTGGAGTAGTTGGAGATGACCATGTTTGTGAAAAATTGGGATTTGCTAGTGTGTATGTGCCACTAGGCATTTAATAAGCCCAAAAATAACCAAACATGAAAATAACCTCAACACAACACATATGGAAGCTAGCAAAAGGGTTCCATTCACAAGGCATGCAAAGATGGCCATGTGGCTCTCATATATCAATAATGTGAAAACAACATGATGCCAAGATGAGAGCAAGTGGAAAAGAATTGGGTCCATCCCAACCCACATGAGCTAGAGGTAATCTCAAATAAAATGCAAAGCTCATATTTCAGTTGGATGGTGGAATTATAAGGTGGTGAAGGAAAGGTGGTGGAGTTAACAAGAGATATGCCCCCAACTCAACTTGGGCATTAAACAATATATCAAGAACCAAATACAATATCAAGAAGCAAATACAATTAACAATGCATATGAGATAAGATCCAAATCAAAAAGGGTTTTATATGATGCTCAAATGCAAGGGGGCATGATGACATGAGCATGATATAATGATGATGCAACAATTATATATTTGAAGTAGCCATTATATTACTAGACCAAGTAGCATTACAATTGTTAGACAATTGGGATGCTACACTACCTCGGTGAATTACGCTCCTAGTTACAAGCCTGGATGAGCGGAAATGGTTAAAATAGTACGGTGGGGCCCAAATGCCACTCACAGGTAGACCTTTCGGCCGTCCTAACCATTTCCGAACATCGGGACAAGAACGGGCGGCGTAATCGGCAGGCGAAGGGATCAACTACATACACAAATGAGTATGTATGCAAGCCACCATACAATGGTTCTCAGAGTCATTCCATCTAAAAAGAAAGGAAATATTGCAACGCCATACGGCAAGATCCAAATATCCTAGATAGATATAATAGTTTAGGATATCTCCTCATACATCAAACATCAGAGTATCAAGCGGAAGCGGAAAACAAGATCCGAGTACGGATAAGAAGCAAATCGGCATAAGATGCCCCATAAATAAACACATCCGCCCAGATCTCACGGATCCCGTTCTGAATCTCTACACCGAATGATCGTTGCCCACATCGTCAAATCTGCTCCACCCAAGTATCCATCTTGCGAGTTTACTGTTCATCCGAATCAAACAATTTATTGTGTGAGACCCTAGGGTACTCGGCAAGTCTTTATGCCTCTAAAGGGACACAACACAGGGTGACGCAATTGCAGCAAAAGATAAACCCTAACAATTCTATAGATACTGCTAACCATCCGCCTAACCGAGATAGGCGGATGTCCGTGAATTAATAACAACAGTTATAACGGTAATAACAGATCCATCCTCCTACTGCCCGACGAGGAAGCGGACGAACACCCCCATCCGTTGGCAGTTTTATTATCGATTCCATGAGTGTTGCTTTGTTTACTAGTCGTACTTAGTCAAATTAAAAGCGGTACTTTAGTTATGCTTGTCTATGATCGAAGCTTGTGCTCCAAGTCATCCATAACATGACACGGCTTTGAAAGTTTTACCTGCGAGGGTGCACAAATAACAACACACACGATCAACCTCGGAAAAACCAAATCAAAACCCAACGAGGCGATCCACGACAAAGCAATTACAGATTCAGAAATATTTCAGGGGCCACCCATTAAGCTACCATAGCAACGAAGCTGGCCGGCTCTGAGACGGACTCAAGGTTTGTGTGGATGGTAACGATTGGAACCCGAAAGTGTGGTGGGCTTGTCGATACAAAACGTGTCACGACCCTAAGCAGTCTGGTGCACCTCGCAATTTAAATAAAGCATAAAGCATGGCATAAGTACATGATAGTAAATAAAACCTCAAACTAGTTTGTGGCCCCAAGAAATAAGAATGAATCAAGCTACGGCTCGGGGGTTCATAAGCCTCCCGGATGTGGATAGCGCGAATATTCAAGGAACAGGAATCAAGTACTCGGGGTCCTACGGGACACAAGTGAGCATGAAAAACCAAATAGCAGATATTGCTCACCGGTGCCACTTTCATTAGTTATCCCATCACTACTCAGGTTAAGTTGTTTAGGTACCTCGTTACCCATCAGACACTCACATACCCTACACATGCTGTTCTACGACTCGCATGGCTCAAACAACTCCTGTAGTAATGGCTCATGGGATGGAGGAACAAGCTTCGGTGGGGTTTAAAAATAAAGGCTATGCAATACTTGGGATTCAATTTAATGCATTCGCGACTCAATGATGCAAGAATAAGATAGAGGCAATAGGTACTATATGTATGCAAGCATGTGGTAGTGCTTGCCTGGCAGCTCAGTTGAAGCGAGAGAAGGATCTGGGTAGTGCTCCTGGGTATCTTGATATATCCCACCTTTCAGTCTATTCGAAGAAGAACCAAACAAACAAGGGCCAACATAAATAAAGTGCACAAGCATATGAATTAAATGCATCAAGCAAACAATCATGCCATGAAGAATGATGCACAATTTGCATGGCATTAAAGTAGCATGGCATGGGTGAGGTGTGGGATACAAGAATAAATCATTTTATTGAGTTTTAACCACATTTTAACCTCATAAAAGTTTCTGTATACTTTATATTTATATGATGCATGCTGCAAAATATAACATGGAATGCATAAACAGAAAGGTCTCGTCGAGCTAATCATTTTAGACATATCATTTGTCAAATTTGGAGTTATAAAACAAAAGTTATTAATTAATTAAGGTAAAAGGGCATTTTGTTGTAATTTTAATCAACTTGGAAAATAAAGTGTCCAAAATATATTTTGAAGGCCATATTTGAATTCCTCATAATTTTCTGATTCAAAAACATATATTATTTGGAATTATATTTCAAAAGATATTTGAAAACAGATTTGAATTTTGAATTTAAGTTAATTTGGAAAAGTTTGAATTAACACAGAACTGCAGAAATTCTTTTGTCACTCGCTCAAAGCTAGCCACAGACAATGACCAGTGGGTCCAGCTGACTCAAAGACAACTGTGGAGAAGCTTTTTCACACCTGGGCTAGACCTAGAGGCCGAGGTGGGGTCTGGGCTCACCGCCCACGTGATGTAGAGAGGTGGAGGGTGACCACGTGGGCGCCGTGAGGGAGTGCGTTCAGATACGAAACCGGAGTGCTTTTCGCAAAAAGCCCACAGCGGTGGGGTCGACGGACCGCGGGTTGGCCGAGACAAACGGAGGGCTAATCGCAAAAGACGCCAGCACTGTGGATCTTCTCCACCGTCTGGCGGCAGACCTGCGCGCGGCGCGGAGCGGGGACTCGAACCCACGACGCAGGACACGCGTCTTGTGGGAGGAGCCTTCTGGTAGGTGTGGGGTTCTGGACAGGAGATAGCTGGGCGGCTAGATCTACCTAGGCTACGCCACGGTTTGGGAAACGAGCGCGGACACCGGCTCGCGTAGGGCGTTTGATGGAACGTCCGGCCACTCCAGCCCTCGCAACGACGAGGATGTCTGGAGGGCCTGACGCCACCACCATGAGGTTGCAGACGGATCAGGCTGGGGCCGCGGTGGATCGACGACGAGGCAGATGCGGAGCTAGGGTTCAGTTTCGTCGAGCAGCGTCGGCTGGTGGCTGGACCTCCTCCTCCTCGGCGCGTGCAGGGACGGCAGGGAACCCTCTCGCCATCCTCGACAGCCTCTACGCCACACCCGCCTACTGGTTCGAGGCAACGACGGTGGACACCGACGGGGGCCGGCTATGGAATAGGAGGTGGTAGGGGTAGATGGGGAGGGAGGAGTAGATGGTCACGACCCTGGGGAGCTCTGGGGATGGATCTGGGCGAGGCAGAGAGGTGGGAGTAGATAGGAATGGAGAGAGGGAGGGTAGATGGCGTGGTGGAGGGGAAAGGTGGCGTCGGCCACTTTTTCTTCTCCTTCACGTGCTAGGCAGGCTCGGCTGGGGCAGGTAGGCATGGGGGGAGTGACTGCAGGTGGGCCAGGAGGTTGAGGGGAGCTCGGGGTGGGGCTGCTGAGGCAGGGAGAGAGAGCTAGAGGGAGAGAGGTGAGGCTTGGCTAGGGTTAGAGGCTCGGGCTCGGGTTTGGTACTAGGGTTGGGGTAGCTAGGTGGACCAGGGTGGCCAGGTGGGGCCAGCTAGGTGAGAGAGGAGAGAGGCTGAGAGAGAGAGAGCACTAGGGTTAGCTAGAGAGGGGGCTCGGGTTAGGTTAAATGGGGTGTGGTTTAGAGAGGGGGGGTATGGTGTTAGATGGGGTAGAGGTGTAGGGATAAGGGTTAGATGAAGAGATAGGGGAAAACCACTAGTTAGCATGGAGATGCCCAAGAGATTAAAACTACACAAGGAAAAGAAATAACTCCAAACAAAATTCACATGGATGGGTAAGGGAGAAGGAAATGGTGATGTTGCATGGGGCATGCATGAATGTGAAAGGCCACTTCTATTAGTTGTAAAAACAACTATAGTACATATGGGAACTTATCACATGCATGCACATCACTATTTGATTAAATCCCGAACCACTAGATACAAGCTTGATGAAAATATGGGAGTGGTAGAATCAAGCATGATTGAATATAATAGGCCATGGTAGTGTGTATATCCCACTAAAAGATTATTTGGCCACAATTATATTTAAACAAGCTCAATTAGCCCAAACAACCATATGGAAGGAAAAGGAAGATTCTACTCACATGGCATTTAAAGATGGCCATGAGGCTCCCCATAAGTAATATTGTGAAAACAACATACATCATAGATGGAGCATGTAGACATAGAATGGATCCAGACCAACACATATGAGCTAGATTTAAATAGCAAAAGAAAAACAAAGGCTCATATATGTCTAGGGTGGTGGAATTATAAGGTGGTGAAAGAAAGGTGGTGGAGTGGAATAAAAGATATGCCCCCAACTCAACTTGGGCATTAAGCAATATATCAACAACCAAATACAATATCAAGAGGCAAATACAATTTACAATGCATATGAGAGAAGATCCAAAGCAAAAAGGGTTTTATATGATGCTCAAATGCAAGGTGGCATGATGACATGAGCATGATATAATTATGATGCAACAATTATATGTATGAAGTAGCCATATATATAGACTAGGCTAGTAGCATTGCAATTGTTAGACAATTGGGATGCTACAACTCTCCCCCACTAAACAAGAATCTCGCCCCGAGATTCCTAGGAAAAAGAAAACAACACAAGGAGAGGCGGGTGTTCGAACGAAGGTGACCCTTACATTCCCAATATGATGAAGAACGGAATGGTGCGACCACTACACCTTGAAAAACTTGCTAAACTTGTTGCGAGTCTTGCGTTTTGCTTGAGAAACAATGGGTTAGAAGAGTTGTAGGATTGTCGTGAGACAAGAAGGATAGGATGAACATAGCTCCGGTTTTTTCCCAAGAAACATGATAAGAGAAAAGAACCACTTGTGAAAGAAAGGACAAGATGATGTATCATGGATAAAGAAAGACACACCATTAAGATTAAAGATTTACCGCTACTAGAGAGGATGAAAACTTTGTCTCGCTGGAAGAAAATAGCTAGATTGGAGAGGTTTTGAACCACTATGACAATAGCATCGTATCTTCTCTCGGATTTGAGAAATGAAGTTCGGAAACAATATTGCCTTCAAACAATAGAGTCCCTTGATATCAACGGAAAGATTTAGTTAGACATCGTCAGATTAGATCCTTCTTGCGCCGGTAAGAACCAAAGGATCACGCAATTGAGGTGCGCGGATATAACTTCCAGAGACGGATGTGAAGCCAGATCATGGTGGAATCCCGAGAAGCAGAGAATATGGCGGATCTGGAGTTTATTGTAGAGATACTTATTTCTTTCTTTAGCCTTGAGGCTAACGCAATAGATTTGCGGCTGATGGCATCAACCATAACTGGCTTTACCACAAAAAAAGAATTGATGAAACAAAGAGAGAGAGTTTCCTTCCATCTTGTTTGGGGATGTCGAGCATCGGTAGAATGACGAGGACAAAAAAAGAGTTTGCGTTTGTTTCCACCAGATAATTGAGGATTTTGCTCCGTGTAGAAAGGACGAGATCACCAACAAGAGATTATTGATTACTTTCTTCGAGAGCGCACTCCGGAAAAGCAAGGACGAAAGTAAAAGTATCAAGGGATAAAGGCCACTTCTAACTTCCGTGGAATGAGTGGAATCACATTAATTCACCAATTCAATGTACAAGAGCGAATGATAAGCGTAGTGGTATGGTAGCTACTCCATCCCGCACTCGAAGCATTACTCCGCACATGAATAAGAAAACCATGCAATCCAACTACCGAAACAGACTGAAGGTATTGATAAGAAGAGCTCATGAAACTCCGTAAGGAAACTAAGATTGATGCAAACGATTCACCGGATTCAAGATAGATAAAGATGATGATGTTGTCGTCATGTCTGAAGTACCAAGCCACCGGAAAGATATGAAGGAAGATTACGGAGAAGAACTGCAAGATTCAACAGCTACAGAAAAGATAGCACCAACTTGAACAGAAGGAATACAAGATCTGGAAGGTCTTCATGGCCTCCGGTGGATTGAGCCCAGATGATAGAACGAGAGGGTTTCAAAAGATCACTTGACGAGACTGAGGTGAAAGGACTCCATGTTCTTCTTGAAAAGATTGAGAGAGATTTAGCAGTTTTGAGGAAACTACGGCGGAACGATGATGATAACTCGCCAACAAGGGAAAACTCCGGGTTGGTTGAAGATGGAGGATGGAATTAACAATGGACTTGCTAATTCCAGAATTGAAGTAATGTATTTAGCAGAAGGGCGTGGTCGAGATAGGTGTCTTCAAGAAGCCAGAATTTCCACTTTGGGAACTTTGCACACAGGCAGTGTTCTCGAAGCTTGAGAGAAAGAGACATAGATGATCTTCAATGTCCTTCCCTTGATATGGAATAGGCAAGCATATTATCAACATATACCACCATGGATTAACAGGCTATTCCCAGAATACCAAGTTCAAGAGGCGGGAGAAACGAACAAATGCTTGAACACTTCCTGAGCTCAACGCTCTTAGAAAGATCAATATTAAGAGCACGGGTTCGTGTTGAAGAAGATGCACTGGAAGAATAGATTATCTGGTCCTTCGAAAGAAAAAGAGATGTCACCTGGTTCACATTGTCGATTGGATCACCGGTTACAAGATAAAGAGATCTTGGATAAAGAAACGATGATAGCTCATACCTCAAGCAAAACTACCAGAGACGAAAAGATGCAATTCCCTCGTATCCAGGAGAATTATGCAGATATGGAGTTCAAAAAGATGTGCAGCAGGATGGACAGATGATATACCGCCGTAGTGCTTGAGAGACTCCGGATTGCCAAAGATGCTTGAATATGCATAGATATGATCACGGTGTACTCAAAATCACAGGAGATAACCGTCACCATTTGGAGGATAGCGTTGATAGCATTTTCCATATTCCACTCGTGATAAGTGTCATATAGCTATGCCGAGAGCCAAATTACAATCACCAGCATCGGATCGACACATGTTATGTAATTAGCCCAAGAGAATTAGAGATGAAAAGAAACTCCAGGATTAAGCGCCGGTGACAAAAGAATGAGTTAGCATGGACATGCTGAGAAAAGGGAGATAGATAATGTTTCACACACGACTGGAAAGGAGTGTGGAAACACAGATGTATCAAAGATTTTTTTTTCGCATTTTCGGCATTAAAATACCAATAGATGCGCAAAATCACTTATCCGATCGAGATTAGCAACAGATGCTTTCACAGAATGAGGAGTTGCTAGAAGGAAGGACACCCTTAAGAAGATGGCACCGGTTAACAAGGAGTCAGATAGATCGCGCCGGTTTTCCAAAGCCTGTCAGTATGGAATGTACCAACAGTTGATAACCAAAGGCAGATTGTGATAACAAAATGGATGCAACAGATAGACAAGGAATTACACACACACACACACTTTCTATGGTACTACGGAAACCCAGAACACGTGAATCCTAGTTTGAATTTTAAGAAGAGGATTGAAAACGTTACACTTCCTTACCAGAAAAGGGTGGGTGGTTGGGTAAGAAGAAAAGTGGAAGCAGTCCTACTCTCGCGTTTTGTTTTTCCCTAGTATACATAGCTACCAAAAATATTTGCTAGACTGACAATGACCATTTGGCTGAGACCCTGAAGGGCGGGATGGCTCTGATACCAATTGTAACTATCTCGGTGAATTACGCTCCTAGTTACAAGCCTGGATGAGCGGAAATGGTTAAAATAGTACGGTGGGGCCCAAATGCCACTCACAGGTAGACCTTTCGGTCGTCCTAACCATTTCCGAACATCGGGACAAGAACGGGCGGCGTAATCGGCAGGCGAAGGGATCAACTACATACACAAATGAGTATGTATGCAAGCCACCATACAATGGTTCTCAGAGTCATTCCATCTAAAAAGAAAGGAAATATTACAGCATACGGCAAGATCCAAATATCCTAGATAGATATAATAGTTTAGGATATCTCCTCATACATCAAACATCGAGTATCAAGCGAGCGGAAAACAAGATCCGATGCGGATAAGAAGCAAATCGGCATAAGATGCCCCATAAATAAACACATCCATACATATCTCACGGATCCCGTTCGGAATCTCTACACGAATGATCGTTGCCCACATCGTCGTCTGCTCCACCCAGATCCATCTTGCGAGTTTACTGTTCATCTGAATCAAACAATTTATCGTGTGAGACCCTAGGGTTTTCGGCAAGTCTTTATGCCTCTAAAGGGACACAACCTGGGTGACGCAATTGCAGCAAAAGATAAACCCTAACAATTCTATAGATACTCGCTAACCATCCGCCTAACCGGAGATAGAGCGGATGTCCGTGAATTAATAACAACAGTTATAACGGTAATATTAATGATCCATCCTCCTCCTCGCCATCGAGGAAGCGGACGAACAACCCCCATCCGTTGGCAGTTTTATTATCCATTCCATGAGTGTTGCACTGTTTACTAGTCAGGTACTTAGTCAAATTAAAAGCGGTACTTTAGTTATGCTTGTCTATGATCGAGAAACTGTGCTCCAAGTCGTCCATAACCCCGGACACGGCTTTGAAAGTTTTACCTGCAGGGTGCACAAATAGCAACACACACTCGATCAACCTCGGAAAAACCAAATCAAAACCCAACGAGGCAGTCACGACAAAGCAATTACAGGATTCAGAAATATTTCAGGGGGCCACCCCATTACGCTACCCATAGAACGCTGGCCGGCTCTGAGACGGACTCAAGGTTTGTGTGGACGGTCAGAACGATTGGGAACCCGAAAGTGTGGACTGGGCTTGTCGACATACAAACGTGTCACGGCCCTAAACAGTACAGGTGCAGTACCTCGCACAATTTAAATAAAGCAGTAAAGCATGCCATAAGTACAGGATAGTAAATAAAACCTCAAACTAGTTTGTGGCCCCAAGAAATAAGAATGAATCAAGCTCTGGCTCAGGGGGGTTCATAAGCCTCCCGGATGTGGATAGCGCGAATATTCAAGGAACAGGAATCAAGTACTCGGGGTCCTACGGGACACAAGTGAGCATGAAAAACCAAATAGCAGATATTGCTCACCGGTGCCACTTTCATTAGTTATCCCATCACTACTCAGGTTAAGTTGTTTAGGTACCTCGTTACCCATCAGACACTCACATACCCTACACATGCTTTGTTCTCGCATGGCTCAAACAACTCCTGTAGTAATGGCTCATGGGATGGAGGAACAAGCTTCGGTGGGGTTTAAAAATAAAGGCTATGCAATACTTGGGATTCAATTTAATGCATTCGCGACTCAATGATGCAAGAATAAGATAGAGGCAATAGGTACTATATGTATGCAAGCATGTGGTAGTGCTTGCCTGGCAGCTCAGTTGAAGCGAGAGAAGGATCTGGGTAGTGCTCCTGGGTATCTTGATATATCCCCTGCTCAGCGTCTATTCGAAGAAGAACCAAACAAACAAGGGCCAACATAAATAAAGTGCACAAGCATATGAATTAAATGCATCAAGCAAACAATCATGCCATGAAGAATGATGCACAATTTGCATGGCATTAAAGTAGCATGGCATGGGTGAGGTGTGGGATACAAGAATAAATCATTTTATTGAGTTTTAACCACATTTTAACCTCATAAAAGTTGCTGTATACTTTATATTTATATGATGCATGCTGCAAAACAGAACATGGAATGCATAAACAGAAAGGTCTCGTCGAGCTAATCATTTTAGACATATCATTTGTCAAATTTGGAGTTATAAAACAAAAGTTATTAATTAATTAAGGTAAAAGGGCATTTTGTTGTAATTTTAATCAACTTGGAAAATAAAGTGTCCAAAATATATTTTGAAGGCCATATTTGAATTCCTCATAATTTTCTGATTCAAAAACATATATTATTTGTATTATTTGGAATTATATTTCAAAAGATATTTGAAAACAGATTTGAATTTTGAATTTAAGTTAATTTGAAAAAGTTTGAATTAACACAGAACTGCAGAAATTCTTTTGTCACTCGCTCAAAGCTAGCCACAGACAATGACCAGTGGGTCCAGCGCTGACTCAAAGACAACAGTGAGAAGCTTTTCTCACCATGGTGGCTAGACCTAGAGTAAGGCAATTGGGGCAGTGGCTCACATGCCCACGTGTGAGAGGTGGAGGGCTGACCACGTGGCGCTGTGAGGGAGTGCGGGTTGCGAGATACGAAAACCGGAGTGCTTTTCTGCAAAAAGCCCACAACGGCTGGCGGGTGGGGTCGACGGGACCGCGGGTTGAGCACGAGACAAACGGAGGGGCTAACTGCAAAAAGACGCCGCGGCACTGTGGATCTTCTCCATCGTCTGGCGGCAGACCTGCGCGCGGCGCGGAGCGGGGACTCGAACCCACGACGCGGGACACGCACGCGGTGGGAGGAGCCGCTAGTAGGTGGGGGTTCTGAGGAGGTAGTAGGCGGCTAGATCTACCTAGGCTACGCCAGTTTGGGAACGAGCGACACCGCCGTAGGGCGTTGATGGAACGTCCGCCGTGTGACCAGCACTCGCAACGACGAGGATGTCTGGGAGGGTCGGACGCTCACCGCAGGGAGGTTGGTGCAGACAAATCGGGCTGGGACGCGGTGGATCGACGACGAGGCAGAGGCCGGCGGAGCTAGGGTTTCGCGTCGGAGCGACGTCGCCCTGGTGGCTCTGGACCTCCTCCTCCTCGACGGCGTGTACAGGACGAAGCAGGGGAACCCTCTCGGCTTCCTCGACAGCCTCTACGCCACACCCGCCTACTGGTTCGAGGCAACGACGGTGGACACCGACGGGGGCCGGCGATGGAATAGGAGGTGGTAGGGGTAGATGGGGAGGGAGGAGTAGATGGTCACGACCCTGGGGAGCTCTGGGGATGGATCTGGGCGAGGCAGAGAGGTGGGAGTAGATAGGAACGGAGAGAGGGAGGGTAGATGGCGTGGTGGAGTGGAAAGGTGGCGTTGGCCACTTTTTCTTCTCCTTCACGTGCTAGGCAGGCTCGGCTGGGGCAGGTAGGCATGGGGGGAGTGACTGCAGGTGGGCCAGGCCGTTGAGGGGAGCTCGGGGAGGGGCTGCTGAGGCAGGGAGAGAGAGCTAGAGGGAGAGAGGTGAGGCTCGGCTAGGGTTAGAGGCTCGGGCTCGGGTTTGGTACTAGGGTTGGGGTAGCTAGGTGGACCAGGGTGGCCAGGTGGGGCCAGCTAGGTGAGAGAGGAGAGAGGCTGAGAGAGAGAGAGCACTAGGGTTAGCTAGAGAGGGGGCTCGGGTTAGGTTAAATGGGGTGTGGTTTAGAGAGGGGGGTATGGTGTTAGATGGGGTAGAGGTGTAGGGATAAGGGTTAGATGAAGAGAGAGGGGAAAACCACTAGTTAGCATGGAGATGCCCAAGAGATTAAAACTACACAAGGAAAAGAAATAACTCCAAACAAAATTCACATGGATGGGTAAGGGAGAAGGAAATGGTGATGTTGCATGGGGCATGCATGAATGTGAAAGGCCACTTCTATTAGTTGTAAAAACAACTATAGTACATATGGGAACTTATCACATGCATGCACATCACTATTTGATTAAATCCTGAACCACTAGATACAAGCTTGATGAAAATATGGGAGTGGTAGAATCAAGCATGATTGAATATAATAGGCCATGGTAGTGTGTATATCCCACTAAAAGATTATTTGGCCACAATTATATTTAAACAAGCTCCATTAGCCCAAACAACCATATGGAAGGAAAAGGAAGATTCTACTCACATGGCATTCAAAGATGGCCATGAGGCTCCCCATAAGTAATATTGTGAAAACAACATACATCATAGATGGAGCATGTAGACATAGAATGGATCCACACCAACACATATGAGCTAGATTTAAATAGCAAAAGAAAAACAAAGGCTCATATATGTCTAGGGTGGTGGAATTATAAGGTGGTGAAAGAAAGGTGGTGGAGTGGAATAAAAGATATGCCCCCAACTCAACTTGGGCATTAAGTAATATATCAACAACCAAATACAATATCAAGAGGCAAATACAATTTACAATGCATATGAGAGAAGATCCAAAGCAAAAAGGGTTTTATATGATGCTCAAATGCAAGGTGGCATGATGACATGAGCATGATATAATTATGATGCAACAATTATATGTATGAAGTGGCCATATATATAGACTAGGCTAGTAGCATTGCAATTGTTAGACAATTGGGATGCTACATCATCGATGGAGGGAGTTGCCACAAACTTGCTAGCACCAATTTGTGTGAGAAGCTCAACCTCACCCTCCATCCACACAAGCACCCCTACCACGTGCAATGGCTAGGTGACCAAGGGTCTGTGAATATCAAGCACACAGTCTCGGTAACCTTCTCTATTGTCCCTTACAAATACACGGTGGAGTGTGATGTAGTCCCAATGACGGTTTGCCACATGTTGCTTGGTCGACCATGGCAATTCAACAAAGTTGCTCTACATGATGGTCGCACAAATGTTTACACCTTCAAATGGCTTCACAAGACATGTGTTTTGCAACCGATGACTCATATCCAAATACTTGCGGACAATGCAAAGGCTTTACCGAGGGCGCAAACCACAACACAAACTTGTGAGAAGAGTGGTAAGCGAGAGAACCACCTCATAGTGAGTGAGAGCCACAAGCCAAACTCGAGTGGAAAAACTAAGAGTGTTCTCCTTGCCACCAAAAGTGAGATGAGATATATAAGGAATAACCCATCCATCTTACACTATGTCCTCATTTGCAAGGGACTAGCACAAGGAACTAATGACGTAACCAATGTTCCTCCCTCTTTGGTGGATGTTTTGCAGGAATTCAAGGATGTGTTTCCTGAAGAGCTTCCTCATGGACTACCTCCCTTTGAAGAATTAAGCATCGCATTAACCTCATACCCGGTGCACACCTTCCAAACCGTGCAGCCTACCGCACGAACCCGGAGGAGACGAAGGAGATCGAGCGTCAAATCAACCAACTCCTCCAAAGGTTTAATCCAAGTAAGCACTAGTCTGAGTGCGGTACCAGTGATTCTTGTTCCAAAATTAGATGATACGTTGCGGTTACGCATGGACTATCATCCAATCAATGATATCACCGTACGTTATCGACATCCCATACCACGTCTCGATGACATGCTTGATGAGTTGTGTGGAGCCACGGTTTTCTTGAAAATTGATCTTCATAGTGGCTACCATCAAATACACATGGTGGAAGGGGATGAGTGGAAAACCGCCTTCAAGACCAAACTTGGTCTCTATGAATGGTTGTTCATGCCCTTTGGCTTATCTAATGCCCCATCCACCTTCATGCGCCTTATGAATCATATCTTGTGTTCTCTCATTGGAAAAAGTGTTGTTGTCTATTTCGATGATATACTTGTTTATAGCAAGTCACTTGAGGAACATGTTACACATGTCAAGGAAGTTTTGCAAATCCTTCGACATGAAAAGCTCTATGCTAATCTTCCCTAGTGCACTTTTGCTAAAGACAAGTTGATTCTTCTTAGATTTATCGTTTTTTCGAAGGGCATTGAAGTTGATGTTTCTAAAGTGAAGGACATACGAGATTGGCCCATTCCCACAAATGTGAGTGACCTTCGAAGTTTTCATGGGTTGGCCGATTTCTATCATTGCTTTGTGAAAGACTTTTCCACCATTGCTTGCCCTCTCGATGAATTGACGAAAAATAATGTCACCTTTGTTTGGGGCAAATCACAAAAAAAGCTTTTGATGAACTTAAAAAGAGGCTCACCGAAGCACCTCTTCTTGCTTTATTGGATTTCACAAAAACTTTTGAGATAGAGTGTGACGCTAGCGGTATTGGCATTGGAGGAGTCCTAATGCAAAATGGGCGTCCTATTGCCTACCATAGCGAGAAACTTGATGGTGCTCGCCTTAACTATCCAATTTATGACAAAGAGCTTTTTGCCTTAGTTTGTTTTCTTAAAGTTTGGCAACACTACCTTTGGCCTAAGGAATTTATCATACATTCTGACCATGAGTCATTGAAATATCTCAAAGGCCAAGCCAACTTGAGTAAGAGACACGCTAAGTGGGTTGAGTTCATGGAGTATTTTCCGTACATTGTCAAGTATAAGAAGGACAAAGATAATGTAGTTGCAGACGCTTTGTCTCGCAAGCACACAAACCTTCTTACTCAACTTGGAACCAACGTGTTGGTTCTTGATGAAATCAAAACTTTGTATGCTTCTGACCCGTTCTTTGAACCAATTTTCGAAAAGTGCTCCCTTGACAAAAGACTATTTGCATAAGTGCTTTCTATTTAAACAAAACAAACTTTGCATTCCGAATTCGTCTCTCCAACTTTTTCTTCTCCAAGAATCTCATGGTGGAGGCGTCATGGGTCACTTTGGCCATGACAAGACATTGGACATGCTCTCCACTCACTACTTTTGGCCCAAGATGAAGCGTGACGTGGAACGCTACGTCCAACGATGCACTACATGTGTCCAAGCTAAGTCGCAAGCTAAACCTTATGGTATTTATATGGCATTGCCTATTCCTCATGCACCTTGGTCCGACATTAGCATGGATTTTGTGTTAGGATTTCCTAGGTCTAAGCATGGTCATGATTCTATATTTGTCGTTGTTGATCACTTTTCCAAAATGGCACACTTCTTACCATGCCATAAGACCGACGATGCTTCACATGTTGCCAATTTGTTTTTCAGGGAAATCGTCCGTCTTCACGGTGTGCCAAGAACAATCATCTCCGAATACGACATCAAATTCATGAGCTACTTGTGGAAGACCCTCATGGCCAAGCTTGACGTCAAGCTACTTTTCTCATCCGCATCGCACCCGCAAACCGATGGCCAAGCCAAAGTTACCAACCGAAGCCTCAGGACTCTTCTGCGTGTGTTGATCAATAAGAACTTGAAGGATTGGGAGGAATGCATTCCCCACGACGAGTTCACCTACAATCGAGCTAAGCACTCAACAACCAAGATGAGTCCCTTCATGATCGTCTACGGTTTTGAGCCCCTCACCGCGCTCGACATCCTACCACTACCTCTCCATGAGTGCGCTAACATGGATGTTGAAAAGCGTGCCCAAGCTATGAAGAAGCTTCACGAAGAAACAAGAGATACTATCGAACAATAAGTCCTTCGCCAAGCTTCAAGGTTAATCAAGGACAAGAAGGAGATGATCTTTGAAGAAGGTGACCTTGTGTGGATACACTTGAGCAAGGAACGCTTCCCCAAGGAACGAGATTCCAAGCTCAAACCAAGAGGAGATGGCCCCTTCAAGGTCCTCAAGAGAATCAACAACAACGCCCACATCATCGACATTCCAACCTCCAAGTACTTGTAAGCAATACATTCAATGTCAAGGACCTCTCACACTACCATGGAGATGTTAAAGATGATAACCATGAAGAGTCGAGGACGACTCTTTCAAGGGGGGTGAGCTCATGCAGCCCATCCTACGAACACTCCTACATCTGCACCACCAAGTCCCCCAAGTGGACCCATGAATCATGCCCGAGCGAAGCTCCTCCAAGATAAGGTTAATTCGCTCCTCTCATCATGTGACTTTAACACATCGGTGGATGGCTTTCTACTTCATGCAAATACACTATGCATTCTCAGCTATGAAGCCCCGATGCATCACCAAGCTCCTATGGATGAAGTGCAAGGAGCATGTCAAGAATAAGAAGCTGCTGCAACTGCTCAGACCGGAGTCTCCGGACCGAGACACCGGAGTATCTGGCCCATCTCTGGACCGACCCCCAAATCGAGCTCGAGGACACTCAGATGGCCACTCTAGAGACAGACCGGAATCTCCATGCTAGACCGGAGTCTCCGGTCCACCACACCGGAGTCTCCGGACCGAGCGTCACTAGGCATGTGAAAGCCTTTGGTTCTTCGGCCCATGTACCCCTTAGTCTGTCCAGAACTTACCTTTTATCCCTAAAGTACCCCTGACTTAGTGGATGGCCTATATATAGTCCCCCACCTCTATTGTAAACCCTAGGCATGATATTTGGAATTAGTGGACACCCTTGTGGATCTATCTAACTCTTGCCTCATGCAGGAGCACCCAAATATCACAAACCTCATTGGAGTTTGCATCGTGCCTCCCTCGTTGTACAAGGCCAAGGCATTGGAGTTCCTTTGCCTAGACGTCAAGATCTCACCGAGTCTCCCTACTCGCCGTGCCGGTTCGAGAGAGAGTCCTCCACCTGATGCCTATCCTAGGGATTGTGCCAGACTGTCAGCGTCGGCGTGAGATATTGGTGTGTATCGTGGTTTTGTGTGAGTGTTTTCATCGTGTTCTTTGTGTGTGAATTCGTCGTGTTCATCCTTCCTCTCCTTTCCCCGCACTCCACCCTCGATTTGAACAGGATTCGTGAAAGATCGGGCCACCCTCGAGGTTGACCCTCAACAGAAGCCCTGCCTAAATCCAATGACAAGGATGTCATCTTCGTTGTTTTCGACGGATTAACCAAGTATGCACACTTCATTCCACTTACCCATCCTTATACTATCTAGAAGGTAACTCATCTTGTCATGGACAATATCATCAAGTTACATGGTCCCCCAACAGTAATTGTGATAGATAGAGATCGAATATTCCTGAGCAAACTTTGGCAAGAAATCTTTTCAGCCATGCAAGTCTCTTTGCACTTCTCCACTGCATATCATCCAGAGTTAGATGGCCAGACCGAAAGGGTAAACCTGTGCATGGAATAGTATCTGAGATGTATGGCCTTTGAACAACCAAAGAAATGGAGTAATTGGCTTTCTACCATAGAATTCTATTATAACAGTAGTTCCCATACTTCTATTAAAATGACTCCATTTGAGGCTCTGTATGAGTACCCTCCACCTCACCTGACTGGTCAGCCTACTACCAATGAACTATCTGTGGAAGCCCAGGAAGTCTTGACAGAAAGAGGATCAATGGTTGCAACCTTGCAACATCATTTAACCCTAGCACAGCAGAAAATGCAGAAATATGCTGACAAAAACAGGACACCAAGGGAATTCCTACTAGGTGACATGGTCTACCTGAAAATGCTTCCCCAACGAGAGTTTGCACTAGGCAAAGGAAATCCTCTAGAGTTAGGTTCCAAGTGGTATGGGACTTTCAAGATTAGTCAAACAGTAGGTAAGCGTGCATACAAGCTCCAGTTACCACCAGGTACCCTCTTGCACGACATGTTCCATGTTAACCATCTGAAGAAACATATTGGTGATCGAGCAATCCCAAACCGCAACCTGCCTCTCATCACTCCAGGTGGTAAGATCAAGGCAACTCTAGTGGCAATTCTGTAGCATCATCAGGTACCACGCAACATCGGTGAATATTTAGTAGAAATACCACATTGGCTCATTCATTGGGAGGGCATGACTCCAGAGGAAGCCACATGGAAGATGCGGCTTTCATTCAAGCTTCATTTCCGTCCTTCAAGCCCTGTGGTCTTGTCTTCAGGGGGTAATGTCAGGATCCCGACACTTACAGTGTAGCAGAGTCACATTTTATAGATAACGGAGGGCTAGGATGAGCTAAGGCCTCTTCGTGTTGATCCAACAGACTACATGCTTCATCCTAGACCTAGACTATAAGTTAGTTAATCTCGTGCGCTTAAGATGTAATAATCATACTTACGTAACTATGGATTAGCATGAATCCTCTAGGTACTCGTTATAACCAGGGAGAGTGGGTGGCTGGATGACATGCTAAGGAAAAACCCTAAATATATTTTATCCCATTTCATTTCTTGTTAGTAGTTCCTATAGATCTATGACCCGAGCACTCATTCCTTTCCCCCTTCCTTCCACGAGCATCAGCGATCCACCGGGATCCTGACACTCAGCCATCGGGTTCTGGGAGGAAGAGCTCGGCTTTCCACGGTCTTGAGTGGCGTCGATGGTGGATGCACTTGACAGTTCACGACGGTCTTGTCGTCGATGAAGATCTTGTGGTGGCAAACAAAGATGGTCTTGGCGAAACTTGGTATCATGAACTATTGATAGGGACATGAGTACACGGGCACGACACCGACAACAAAGATCTTGCGTCCTTGGTCTCTTGAACAGCAACATGGCATCATAGAGGATTGCAGATACAACAAAACACACACGTTCTGAGGCCCCTGCCAACTGATTACTACTACAGTGCCAAAGCAAATGAATGGTGGAGGACATGCTACTCCGCGAGCGCACAAGAAAATGGAGGCGAGGGCGCAGAGGATGGTGGAAGGATGCTGGGCATGGGGTAGAACTGGCGGTTGGCGACGCACATGACCAGTGGAGGTCGGGCTCGCGGAACAAGGCAGGCGCATGGGGCGGTGCCCAGCAAGACAGAGGACCGAGGCGGCGTGAGGTCGTGACGGAGAAGAATCAGGCGGAATCAGAGGAGCTCGGGCATGGGGACGACGGGGGATGCGCAGCCGGGCGAGAGGAAGATGATGGCGGGAGGACACGCTGGGACAACAATTATAGAGGAAGGTAGACAAGGAGGATGGAGAATGGGGAAACGGGGGCGGCAGTAATCGGCAGCTCGGTCCCTGGCGGAGGAGACATGGCGTAGATGGCGGTTCGAACAGGAGGGGGCCGACGAGGTAGGAGGACAGGGAGGACCGGCGAGGGGCGTGGCCAGTCGCAGAGACGGCGGCAGTGGGGAGGCCTTGCCAGCGGAGCTGTGTCCGGAGGACAAAGGCGGGGCGTAGCCACGCGGTTGTTGAAGAGCAGAGGCAAGGGCGGCCGCGGGAGAAGGACCACGGCGGCGGGGAGGCACTCGGGCAGGAGGCGGCCTTGGTTATGTACGGGAGGGAGGAGGCCAGGTGCGCGTTCGATGGCGGTGGGGCTCGCGAGGTGGTTTGATCACGCGATGCGGCAGGGTTTGCGGTAGCGATAGGTGGTGGGGCCAGGATGAGTGCGAGAGGGGCATCGGTGTACGCGGCCGGGTGTGTGCCGCGTCGATGGGGTGGGTGGGTCGCGCGTCTGTCGCGCGCGAGTGCGTGCGTGTGTTCTGCTGGCGGCGGCAGGTGGGGCGTGGTAGATGGTGTGCTAGGGTTAGGATTATCACAATTAGGGTTTGGTATAGATTTTGATCTAGGGCCAGGATTAGCCAGGGTGGTAGGCTGCTTCCAGCTAGGCCCTTTGGGTCTGGTCGGTGGCGGCCTTCCCCGGAACAAATATAGTTTTTATTTCTATTAATTTATTTTAATTTTAAAGATGGTTTTTGTAAACAACTTTTAGACAAAACAAAATATCCGGAAAAAGATCGGGGTTTTAATTTGAAATAGAGACAGGGGAAATTTAGAAAACAAAGGTAGGTTTTTAGAAAATAGTTTTTGACGAACTTATGCATGATGACATGACGATCCTCAAATGCAATGTGGCATGATGCTTGAGCATACAGTCATGATGATGCACAAAGAAAGAAATAACAAGCAATTTTCTAGTAGTGATTTTAGCGGGGTGCTACAATTCGACACCACTAACAATGGATCTAGTCCCCGAGATCTGCCTCATGGTACGGGGAAGAAGGCTGATGATCTTGATCTTTTCGCTTCATGTAGATCCTTGTGATACCACTAATAAGTTTTCTTGCTCTGTCATGAAATCAGCGACACCACCAACAAGGGGTCGTTGTTCATGTTCGTCGAGAGAACACTCCGGGGAAATAAAAGACAAAGGTAGAGGTCTCGACAGATAAGGCCACCCCTAACTTTCATGGAAGGAGTAATAGTCACATTGATCCACCAGTTCAATGTACAAGACTGAACAGTAAGAGTCGGGTAGGGTGATCAGTCCATCTCGTTCGCAAACTATTAAGTCCGTACATGAATAGGAAAATCGTAAAACCCAACTCTCAAAATTTAGATTGAAGATCTTTACAAGCGATGTTTGGAAACAAAGGATTGATGTAGGCTCTTCGGATGTAGATGATGTCGTCGCTTTGGAAACCACCGGAAGATACAAAAGAAACGTATGAAAAGACACAATGATTAGGTTTCGTGATAGTTCCATTGGAATGAACAACACATGCTCAAGATATACTCTAACTTCACCAATGCTCATCCTTCTGATATGTTTTTCAATGATACAAATATCCATAAAGGTGTAGATACAAATAAAGAGTTCAAGGACCAAAAAGATTGGATAAAGGGTACAAAAAACGAGATGCAAATTAGATGATTGTAGCTCCACCGTTATAAAAGGGAGGAAGAGAAACCCTGAAGGTACGACAGAAACCCAACCACGAGAAATCCTAGACAAAGAAAATATAAAAGTAGATTTAAAACACGTAGAGGTAAGAAGAGAATATCATAGGGGTAAGGAGTAAAAGTAGAACAAATCAGATCTATCCAACCGATTTTATAAAATAGTTTTGACACTGTACAACGGCTGGTAGCTAGGTTATCCTGCAGGCTAGACCAGTGGGGTATCGCAATTGCTGGGCTCTGATACCACTTTCTAACACCCTCGAATTGGTTCTATGCATATTTTAGCGATTCCCTCCAAACATGCATAGAAACAATTCAAATATGCCCACTAGGCACTTGCGTGTGGCTGGAAAATGAAGTAATACCATTACACAATAGTTCACGATGGAACCCACAAAACATATATACCCAACAATGACTCCACGAGTCATGAATATAGATATATAGTACAAAGATCCAAATCACCTTAAAAGCGATACAACATCCGAGTACAGATAAGAAGCAAACTGAGCTAAGAGCCCTGAAGAATAACCAATGGCGTCCATAACCCTACCCAGGCCAAGACAGAAGGGTAACCCTGCTAACGACGTCGAACTTATAGCTTTTAAACAAAAGGGTGCCGACAAAGGGCAAAGGAAAAAGGGAGCGGTCAGTACTGATGCTAGTACACGTGTGTCTAGAATTAGGCGGCTCTCAACTACATAGGTATGATGGACTGAAGCGGCAGCGAAGCATGCACTAAACAATCTATAGAGACTCGATACAACTGTCGGCTATCAGAGAGGGATAAGAAAGACCTATTCGGAACCAACCTAATACTAACACCAATCATTCCCATCCTGGTATTTCCCCCTCGATACCAAACGAGGAAGTCAAACCAAGGAACTCACACAGTTGGCAGTTTTATTCATTCCATTATAGTCACAACAGTTACTAGTTAGATATAGATAGCATGAGACATCCAAATTCAGTAGTTGTTGGAACTTTTATTTATGCATTCCGTTGTAGTGAAACTGATTACTAGACATGTAAAAGTCAAATTTATAGCACTGCTTTAGTTATGGTTGTTTATGATCGAGATAATGTGCTCCAAGTCATCCATAACCACGAACACGACTCTCAGAAAGATTTACCCTGCAGGGATGCACAAATAGCAACACACACGATCAACCTTACAAAAAACCAAATAAAAACCCAACGAGGCATTACGACAAAGCAATCACAACGAAGTTGGCTGGCTCCAAGACGGACCCATGGTTTGTGACAATAGCAGTAAACGACTGGGAACTTGAAACTGTGACTGGGCTTACCGATACAGCATAAATGTGGCATGGGGTTCCTAAACAGTACAGGTACTCCAAGCACAATCATAAATAAAGCAGTAAAGCATGGCATCAGTACAGGGTAGTAATAAACCCCCAAACTAGTTTGTGGCCCCAGGAAATAAGAAATGAATCAATCTCTGGCTAAGGGAATTCATGGTCCCACATGCGGATAGTGCGATAGTCAAGGAACATGTATCATGTACTCGGGGCCTACGGGACACAAGTGGGCGTTAAAAACCAAATATTGACTATTACCCACCGATGCCTCTACATTATATCTATTTCCAGCATTTTAATTGACAAGTTATATTGAAAGCCATGATCATCTCCACCATTAAGCATGTGCCAACCATCCATCAATGGTGGAACGATAACGACGACAAGCAGCACCTGAGCAAGCAACTACAACTCGCAAGGCCAACTGTCTGTCAAACAACAGGCAATAGGATGTGTCCAAGGCAATATAGAGGCTGCAAGAAATATGAATGGTGCACAGAAACTAAAGCATTGCAAAACGGATAGCTATAGATCAACGGGAGGAAGTAAAGACTATAAATGCAAAATAGGTAAAAAGGGGAAGAATGCTCGCCTAGAAACACTACCGAAGGTTCATCGGAGATTGGGTCTACACTCGCATCCACTCATTGGCCTAATCTGGAAGAAGCAAAGCACTAGAACAAACACCGGATGCACTATTTAATACTACGGCAGAAGATCGGGCATGATGGATGTATGATGTATGTCATGGCAAAGATGCGATGCAACTAGGCAACATTAAGCGGAACCGGGGTCCCGACAATTAATTAGGTGGTTTATGTTGTTTAGTTACCCCGCAATTTAAATATTGTATTAACAAGGCAAAATATGGAATCGATTCACTACACAAATTTAATTGGAGCCAATATAAGACTATATTTGCTCGCATATGGTCTCCATATTTAATTATGAGGTGAATCGACAAAGTGTCCCTAACCCACATGATGCGATGCGAGCATGAATAATTTAAATGCAACAATATATATGTCATTTATAAAAATAGGGGGGTCTCATATAGGGTCACACATTGGGGGTCGAAGAACTTGGGGCTCAGAGGGGTTCAGGTTTCAGATTGGGGCTTCATGGTCTTGGTGGCCTTCAGATTCCGTGAAGGATAACTTGGGGTATCGTGCCATCTAGTCATCCGTCAAGGACCTTGACACCAGGAATCTTCGGGCCTCGGCCATCGAGTTCCGAGAGGAAGAGCTCAACTTTCTGCGGTCTTGAGTGGCGCCGACGGTGGATGCACTTGATGGTTCACGGCGGTCTTGTCGCCGATGAAGATCTTGTGGTGGCAAGCGAAGACGGTCTTGATGAAACTTGGTATCACGAACTATTGACAGGGACATGAGTAGACGGGCACGACACCGACAACAAAGATCTTGTGGCCTTGGTCTCTTGGACGGCAACATGGCATCGTAGAGGATTGCACATATAACAAAATACACACGTTCTGAGGCCACTGCCCACTAATTACTACTATAGTGCCAAAATAGATGGATGGTGGAGGACATGCTACTCCACGAGCGCACAAGAAAATGGATGAGAGCACGCAGAGGAGGGCGGCATGATGCTGGGAGTGGGGCAGAACTAGCGGCCGGTGACGCACATGACCGATGGAGGTCAGGATCGCGGAACGAGGCATGCACGCAGGGCGGTGGCCAACGAGACAGAGGACCGAGGCGGCATGATCTCGCGATGGAGAAGAATCGGGCAGCATCAGAGGAGCTCGGGCATGGGGACTACGGGGGCGCGCATCCGGGCGAGAGAAAAACGGTGGCGAGAGGACGCACTAGGACGGCCAATGATAGGGGAAGGCGGATGAGGAGAGTGGAGACCGGGGGAACGGCGGCGGCACTGGCCAATAGCTCGGTCCCTGGCGGAGGAGACATGGCGCAGATGGCGGTTCGAACGGGAGGGGACCGGTGATGTAGGACGAGAGGGAGGACCGGCGAGGAGCATGGACGGTCGCAGAGGCGGCATCAGTGGGGAGGCCCTGGCGGCAGAGCTGTGGCTAGAGGACAAAGGCAGGGCACATCCGCGTGATTGCTGAAGAGTGGAGGCGAGGTGGCCGGGGGAGAAGGACAGGGCGGTGGGGAGGCACTCGGGGAGGAGGCAACCCTAGGGAGGTTGGTTGCGTATGGGAGGGAGGAGGCCAGGTTCGGGTTCGATCGTGGTGGGGCTCATGAGGTGGCTGGATTGCACGATGCAACAGGGTTTGTCAGTAGCAGTAGGTGGTAGGGCCAGGGTGAGTGCGAGCGGGGCATGGGTGTACGCGACCGGGTGTGTGCCGCGTCAGTGGGGTGGGTGGGTCACGATCTGCCAAGGCGAAAAGGCAAGTGCAGGTGGGGCGTGGTAGGTGGTGCTCTAGGGTTAGGGTTAGCATAGGAACATTCTGAACACCAATCCAGAGACGGGCCAGAGAAAAGCAGCTGACACTAGAATCTCTAGACCACACCGGAGACTCTGGACTACCGACACCAGAGACTCCAGCCAGAGCGACACGGGCATGCGCGCCTTGAGTTGGGCCTGGCCCATGTAACGCCCCAAAACTCCCTTTTATGCCTATTTTACCCCTAGCTCGTGGCTGGCTGATATATATGCCCCCACTCCCTCCTTGAAACCCTAGATATGATGATGAATTAAGGAATGTGCCTAACCCTAGATGGGAACCCCCTCTCAATAGTAAATCTATGAGTTGTACAAGGCCTTATAGTCGTTGCCCTTCTCCAAGTCGTCAAGACCCTCCTCAAGTGTTTGGTCTCTCCCTATCAAGGATTCTAGTTGTGCTTGGTCTCTCCCCTTTGGGATTATATTTGCTTGCCACTCTCTCCTTGACTTGGATTCTATCATCCGCTTGCCGATCTCTCCTTTAGCAATTCTAGCGCAAGGTCTCTCGTTGAGGATTCTATTGGATTGGTTGTTCGAACCAACAGGAGCAAATCGATTCGGGTGTGATTTGGCATGTGTTTGTATCTTTACCTTGCATTAGAGTTGCTTTCATTGTGTTCATCGTGTGTTCGCTCACTCCTCGCCTCAAATCCGTGAAGATCGGGTCACTCCAAGGGTAAATCCACAAGGAGGCCCATATCAACTAGTATCAGTAGCTTTTGGTTGCCACGGATTTGACTTCATTCTTCGATTTCCACCATAAATTGAAAAATACCAAAAATATAGCCTCAAATTGCATTTGGATCAATCTATCATTTTGGTGAGTTGATTCTGTTTTTGGTCCAGTAGAAACTTGTATTTGGAGTTGGTCTACCTTTTGACCTTCATTTCCTAGCCCAATTTGGTCGAAATTTTCTGTATTTGATTGTTCAAGGGCCTAATTTCCGCTCAAGAATACGAGATGTTCGTGGTTCTGGCCCCAAACCAGAGTCGCCAGACACCAACACCGGAGTCTCCGAACCGCATCAGAATCTTCGGCCCTGACAAAAATTTCCCTCTTTTCCTTTTTGGCTGATTGACGTTTTGACATTTGTGTTTCATGTGCGTGTCTGTTAACTAATAAAGCTTCCACAACATCAACAATGCCTCGCGCTTGACATCGACACCACCGAACCCGAACCACCCCTCCACCAATGGTTGCAAGTACGACAGAACCCTTGTTAACCCTCTTTCTTCCTTTGTGTGTTACCTAACCTATCGAGAGTAGCACAACTTGCGTTTGCCGAAGCATTGTGCGCTTGCTCTTGCATAGTCATCATGTAGAGGAAATAGAAAAACTTGAGTCCATATCATAGAAAATAAAAATAGGTACAAAAAAGAGAAAAGAAAGAAAATCTTTTAAGCAAAAAGAAAAAAAGAGAAAGATACCAATAGAAAAAGAGACTCCAAACACTACAAGAAAAGTTGGCTTTTACAACGGACGATTTTCGTGGTTGAAGGCCCATTTTTCGTGGCTAAGAAGTCTTCTACGACGGATGCCCCTCGTGGTAAAAGCCCCGTCACAAAAGAATCTACCACGGTTTTTTTCTGACCGTGGCGGATCGCACCCTTGAGCCACGAAAACTTGTTCCATCGTATATTTGTTCGCCAGCCGCCTTGACTGTTGATGTCATGCAAAATGCCATGTGGCAAACACCGTTAATGCCTAGTTGTTGCCGTTAACGGCCACGGAAACCGTGCTAGAAGCTAGGCCCAGTCAAGGCATGCTCATAATTAAGTGGGCCGGTACATTAGGAGAACCCAATAAGATTATGGCCCGTTACTATTTCGTCCAAAAATGTTTGCAATGGGCCGAAAGATGTGGCCAGCAGCGGCCCGCGAATGTCAGGCCCCATACTATTTCGGCCTACAGAAGCCCACACTGTTCGAATACTGTGCGACCCGTTAACAGGCTGCATCAAGTAGGCCCGATACTGTTAAAGCCCACGGTCAGCCCGTCACTGTTCTCACAGCTTGTCCTGGGCTGCCTATGAATGGCCCACTTTTGAGAAGATCCGATATTGTTCTGGCCTTTTACTATTCTGGCTCGTTACTGTTCTGGCCGTCTACTATTCATGTCTGTTACTATTGTGGTCCTTTACTGTTCTGGCCCCTTACTGTGCTGGTTGCCCCTGTTCTGGCCTGCTAATGTTCATGTCTATTGCTTTTCTGGTATGTTACTATTCTGGCCTGTTACTGTGCTGGATTACCACTGTTCTGGTCTGCTGGTGTTTTGGTCTCATATCGCTCGTGTTACTATTTTGGCTCATATCTTGTTTTGACACGCATCGTTTTGGCTGGCCATCACATCGCTTTCGTAATTCTGAAGCACACACAAATATCATAAAAGGAGTATAATTAGCGAGCATCTTTTACTGTTCATGGAAGACGCAATACAAGAAGGGCAAATAACAAAACTCTATAAAGTTACCTGATCGACCTGGCTAGCACAGTTGTGGTACCGCCATGCGTGGACAGCGTCAACTAAATGCCTAAATGGCATATGCGAGTTATCAAGATATTACATCAGCTGCAAACTTCTTAAAAATATTACAAAATATGAACAAAAGGGAAAGAAAATTCAGCATTTCAGTTGCTAATCAAGTTGATAGTAGAGTCCTCAATTTGCTTTCTCAATCCATCAACTACATCTCCCTTTGAGTGTGACAGCTACATTGGAAAACCACCTTGACATATGATCTTGCAGTCCCCTCTTTGGTGGCGATAGCAATAATTGTAGTCTGAAACTAACTAATAGCAAGTTAGTACAGCAAAGAAGACAAACTACTCATAGCTAAGAATGAACCAGATAGGAATTATAACTGCATAATACGAACTTGTAGAGCAGAAATGCAAATCATGAATGAACTATATAGTAGAGGATAGTTATCTCGTTGCTTAGGACGAACCAGAACCAGATACGATATATAATGGTGTGGCTTGTGAACCTGTAGAACGGGACAAACAAGCATTAGACAAGTATGGCAACAATGAAATGAGCAATCAAACAAAGTGTTTCTTAGAATTTCAGTATAAACTAGCCAGATCATTTCAGCAAATATATATGGAAGAAGTGGCATCTCCTAAAATGCAAGAGACATTGGGTGACTCGGAATTTGCGGGGAACTACACAATGGCATGCAGTTACTGTCATAGCTAAGAATGAACCACATAGAAATTATAACTGCATCATACCAGAACTTGTCGAGCAGGAATGGAAAACACGAATAAACTATACAATAAGGAATAATTATGTCGTTGATTAGGACGAACCAGCACTAGATACAGAAAATATATAATGGCATCATTGCTGGACCTATAGGCTGTGCAAACCAACATGTTCAGTGTTGCCTTTTTGAGCTCTATGCAAAGAAAACGAAAATAGTCAGTGTTGCAGCTTTTGAAGAACCAGATGGCAACAACAAAATTATAATCGAACTAGTTTGAAGAGTTTGAACGGGTACCAATGGATAGCAGAATGATACCAGAGAGGAAATAATAGCAGGAACTTAGCTCAGGAATAACCATATAGAGTCAATAACTGTGTAGCAGGGAATCCACAGTAATATTTTCCATTGACATTACATTTTGCAAGAACTACATAATAGCAGGCATTTACTGGTGTACGGAGCAGCTAAGATAAGAACATGTGCATGAAAAAATAACAAACATGTGCATGACTTGATATTTGTAGAGCAGCGAATGCAAACCAACATGTCTAATGACATTGTATATACTAGCACGAAGAACAGGCGTGCCCATTGACTTGTATGTACTAGCACGATTACAAAAATGTAGTTCATTGCGACAAGCTTGAACCTGCTATACCACTGAAAAAACTAAAACAGGCTGGAGATCTGGTTACCTTGGTCAGAGAGGCATCTAAGCATCGTCGGTAGCGTGCGAGTGACGTCCAGGTCACCGAGGGTGCTGTGGTTGCGGTGGATGTTGGCGTCAGGGAAGCAGATCTTGGCGGTCGATGTCGGTGCAGTCAACGGCGACGACCGTGTAGCTGGTCTGGAGTAGTGGACATGGAAATTTTTGAATTAGATCTCGTCTGGTGGACAATGGTGAAGCTGCTCCAGTACGGTTGGGTAGCTTTCGGTGGCGGGAAAGCAGAGCATGGGCGGTCGACAACACCATAGGCACGGTCAGCGAGACCACATCTCTAGTGGAGTGGCAGAGAGACCCCGTGAACTAGATCCGATGGGTTAGGCATCGATGAAGCGGCTCCGGCAGACGTGGAATTGCCGCCGGGCGGTGCGTGTGGTGGTCATGGAAGTGAGGGCGTGGGAGAGAAGCCTGGGATATTGGGAGGGCCAGCTGGAAAAACAGCGTGAATCAGGACTATGGAGGTGAACAGAAACATAATTACGATCGTGTCCCCAAGCTACTGACTTTAGCGTGCCCATAGGGCATCAAAACAATGGGTAGAAAAGGAATTTTAACGTCAAAAGTTTTTGAAACAGAGGGGCGCGAAATGCTTCAAAGTCGGTCTCTGGTTTTGCCGCTCGATTGAGATTTTGAATTTGGCTAATAATAGAAAAATGGTAATCCCCGGGTGGGAGATTTTGCCTCAAAGTTTTTGAAACGGTAGGGAGGGAAATGTTTCATGGTCGGTCTATGATTTTGCCGCTCGACCGAGATTTTGAATTTGGTTACCGGACAAATAATAACAATAGAACAATGATTCTCCATGGTGGGAGATTTTGCCTCAAAGGTTTTGAAACGGCGGTGCGGGAAATGCTTCAAGGTCAGTGTGTGAATTTGCCGCCCGATTGAGATTTTGAATTTGGCTACCGAACAAATAATAATACTGTAAAAGAAAAATGGTAATTCATGATGGGATATTTTGCCTCAAAGTTTTTGAAACAGTGGGGCGAAAAATTTTCAAGGTCGGTGTGTGATTTTGCCACTCGATAGATATTTTGAATTTTGCTACAGGATAAATAATAATAATAGAAAAATGGTACTCCCAGTCAGAGATTTTGTTCAAAATTTTGAAACAGTGGGGCGGGAATTGCTTCAAGGTTGGTGTGTGATTTTGCCGCTCGATTAAGATTTTTAATTTGGCAATAGTCCAAATAATACTAGAAAAATGGTACTCCATCGGCGGGAGATTTTGCTTGAAAATGTTTGAAACAGAGGGGCGTGAAATGCATATTAGTCGGTTGGGATTTGGCCGCTCGATTTTATGATTTTGAATTTAGCTAGCGGCGAAGTAATAATAGAAAAAGATAGTTGTAGACTAGTACGCTATCTGGTCAGGAATTGAAAGCCGAGTCACATCAATTGACCATCCATTACATAATTACACAGAACATTGGTAAATTTTGCCGCACAACTGAGATATTGAATTTGGCTAGAGTACAAGTAATAATTTGGAAAAATGCTACTCCCTATGTTTATGAATAAAAAAATATTCTCATATAAAAAATAATATTGACTCCATCTGCGAAATTGTTTGGCCTGTAGGCTTTTACCCTCGATTAAGATTTTGAATTTGGCTATAGTCCTAGTAACAAAAATTACGAGTGAACCCCACCACCCAACCCAGTAATTTCACAATCGCCATTGGTCATCAGTACGATAGGTCAAACAGAATTTTGCAGTATACAAAAGATTAAACATGGGGCCCAAATATTTCGTGTAGGCGGGAGCTTTTGCCTCTCGATTCAGAATTTGAATTTGGTGACAGTCCAAGTAATAACTGCTAGTAGACCGTACTTCCCTCTGTTCACGAATCCAAGGCCTGGTCACATCAACTGATCATAGAGGACCTTGCTCAAAGTAGCCTTTTTCTGGATGGAGGGGTAGAAAAATGGATACCATGATCTCAGATTCAAAAATATTACAGGGGACGGCGGGAGGATTTGCGGCTCCAGTACGGTTTTGAATGTGACTACTCCAAGTAATAGAACAGAAAAATTGTATAAGGTCTTTTTGTTGCAGGTCGTACTCCATTTGTTCATCAGTCCATTCAGACGTGAAAGAAAATGTTGAGCTCCAAATCAAAAATGTAGTTTCATTTATCACATGACGCGTATGAATATGGTGTGCAACAAAGGGCTAAGGCATTGTTTTGAGAACCTGAACCTTATGATCAATGATCCAGGACAGCAGCACTTGTAACATAATGTACTGTATCACACTAGTACATATTAGTGCATCCACACATAACCACTTTGTGGCATTTGTTGCAGAAAACACAGAAACAATTTCTTTTTTTGCATCTAGCATAGTTTCTTTTGTGTAACATAAAGATTCATAGTTCATATATATAGTAATATAGTAGCACATTCTAATATCATTAAATTAGTCATACATAGTAATAGCATCATCCTAATTTGCTAAAATCTCACGTCAGCTCATACTTAACAAGATGAATAAGAGAGAAGCTCAATGTTCATACACCATTATTCATACATGCAAGCTCCATTTATTCATAGATTTCCCGTATTGGAGTAAATTACTAGCAAATTCCACCTATTCATAATCGATACTAATGACCTTGCATCTCCACTAGTTATTTCATTGAAATTGGCATGTATTTCTTCCAAAAATTGTTGGAAAGGCTGGTCAACTCCAACAATTGTTTGATGATACCAAGCAAAGTACAAATCATTGTCGTCATCCTCGGACCATGGAGCTTCTCTTTTCTTCACCTTGCTACAAAGAATCATCTAGATTAGAAAATTGATGAGATTTAACCAAAAACGCTATGAAGAACCCTGGAGCTTATCTCTTCCTCACCTTGTTCCGGCGGCGCCGGTATGGGAAGGTGCCGGTGTGGGTCCAAGGGTTGATGTCGGTGTGGCTGCTGGTGCCGGATCCGGAGCTAGTGGCAGCACGGGTGCTCGGGGTGCCGCTCATGCGAGCTCGGTCGGGGAGTTGCAACGGTGTGTAGTCATGTCGGAGGGTGCTTGGCCATCAGGATCCGATCATATCGCGGCAAATCCTGGCCATGGTGTGTCGAATCTGGCGAAGCTCTATGGCACATTTGTGGATGGGGAAAATGCCTCGTGGCGGCCGATTCCGGCGACATAGGCTACCACAAGAAGCACATAAGGTAGCTTGCCATCGGTGGAGCATAGATCCGGCAAAGGGTTGCGAGCCGACAGCGAACGTGCGGGTGGGGGACAAAAAATAAAGGAGTCGAGGTCACGGTGGCATGTCCTATATTTATTCTCCTCTAAATGGCGATAGGGGTTAGGGTTAGGTTCGGTGCGGCTTCGGCCGTTAGAGGAGTTGTTGGGTTTGCAGCATAGAAAACAAAAAAATTCCTACGATGAGAACTATACGCCAAGATCTATCTACTAGATACAAAGCAACGGGTGGATATACATCCACGGAGAAATTACCCTCGAAGACAACAGAGTTTTGTTAACGAGTTGGAACTCGTGGATGATGTAGTCGTACGCTTGCCGATCTCAAGATCGTGTGGAAGTCCTAGCGCCGCAAATCAGCAGCGCATCCATCCTCGCACACACGTTCAAGCCACCGGACAACCTCCACCTCCTCGCTCTAGTGAATCAGCGGAAGCAGCAACTCCTTCCAGACGGAAGGCCATCGGGAACATGTATCTCGCTAATCCGAGACCATGGGGAATATCTAGAGGGGGAGAGAGATCCTTCACGAGGAGGTGTGCTTTGTGAGGGAGGAGAGGGTGTCCTTTTATAGGAGAGGGGGGCTCCTCCCCTCCCATGGCCAGCGACCAAGGGGGTGCCCCCACCTCTTCCTCATTCTTGTGGTGGAAGCTCCACTCACATCAATTCAAGCTCCACCCAAAATTCCACTCACATGCATTAAATTTCCACCAAATTTAATGCAACTCTCAATTAATAAAACTTTTTTATTTATTTTATTCAGAATTTTGTTAATTAATTTAATTAACAAACATTCACATAAAACCCCTTGCAACATTTCAATATCACACGCAGAACCACTTTCTGCAATTTCACCCGAAACAATTCCAGTTTCTATCGAAACAATTCCTGCGCTTTGCAATTCTTTCGTCTGAAACATATGTGCTCCAAAATTGTGTTCGACAACCCTTAAGTGTGTCACCCTATGGTTCGCGAATAATGCAGACATGATTGAGATTCCTCTCGGATCTATAATCAGAAGCGGGACCTGGAGATCCATACTGACTCCTGCACATTCAACAATGACTTCTGTGATCGTGAGAACCTTTAACGCTAGTAACTTAATACCTTTGTCTCATGATATAATACATGTCCGAGATTCGATCATCGGTATCCAAATACCTAGTTTGATCTCGTTACCGACATGCACTCTTTTCTCGTTCCCGTGATATAACATTCTAGTGATCACATCACTTGCTTGCAAGCTATCTTAATGTGATATCACCGAGAGGGCCCAGATTATATCTATCCATCATCGGGATTGACAAATTTCACTCTTGATCCATGAGCCTCAACATAACACTTTCGTAGCACTGAACCCACCTTTATAGTCACCTTGTTACAGTGTGACATTTGATGTTATCAAGATACTCTTCCGGTGTTAGCAATTAACATGATCTCATGGTCTAAGGACTAAGATTACTTCGTATGATGTTATAGCAATGTAAACATAATGACTTTGATCGTAATGCTATACTTCGGATGAATGTTCATTACATCATTTCACAAATGATGTGACCTTGTTATTAACAACATCCAATGTCCATGATCAGGAAACCTTGATCATCTTGTTAATCAACGAGCTAGTCTGGAAGAGAGGCATAACTATGAACCCTTTTTGTTTATTAAACACACATGTATTGACGTTTCCTATCAATATAGTTATAGCATGCAAAATAAACATCTATCATATACAAGGAATACATAATAACAACTTTATTATTGCCTCTCAGGGCATATTTCCTTCAAAAAAGGTCATGTTTCTGTGTTCTGTGTAACAAATGCCACAAAGACTGGTGTTAGATGCAATTTTCTGCATCCACACATATTAGTACACAACAATCCAACCTTGTAGCATATAAAGCACCAATATTAAGCAGGCTAGTAATCTAGAGATCACGCATTCAGGAATCATACTACTTCCATATTGGTGCATTATGTCCCCCAATAGTACCTCCATTGATACTATAAGGATCTTTAGCAAGCTAAAACAACTTTGCTAAAAAGGGATATATTTTGAAACAGAGGAAGTACATTATAAGGTACCATACAAATTAAAGACATGTCGCAATAAGGAAACAACCCAAGTTCATAACAAGTGTAGACTAGTGCACTAACAAATACTTTCAACTTCAGGTTCCATTTCACGACAAAGGGACTGACCTCAGCTATTAGTGCTCAACCACAAATATTGAGCATCGTCATGACTTTCTCCTTATTTTCTATGGAGTGGTCTAGCCGAATTAAAATTTCTTCTAACTTTGCTATCAAACATTCATTGTATACATTTAGGGCAGATGATAACGATTGTTCAGCTTGGAGTTGTTCCTCTAGAACTTGAATATGCAAAGAAATGGCCTTGGAGTTAGACTTGAAGTTGAACTTGGACTTTGACGAGCTCGCTGGGAACCCAGCATTAAATAGCAACATATTATTGGCTATAGCGCCACGTTGTAGTACCTTGGAAAATAAATCCACACATTCTTTTGGAGTTTTTACTGAACAGTCTTTCCTAGGATTTGCCAGCTCCTCTTTCAATTCAGCCTGGAAAGTTTTCAGTTGATAGACATGTGTAAGAGAAGTGAAGTTACTACAAAGAAACATGCAGACAGGTTTAACATGTGCATGAACTACTATAATTGGTAGTGCTGATAACGCATCTTATACACTTCAGTAAAAAGATCATTTTGTCGTGTATCTTTTTTTATGTCATTTACTAACAAGACTAAAAATGTGGCTTCCTGTGTAAACACTGTGAGGTGCATGATATGCAAACTATTTGTACAATTCATAACTTAAACTGAATTTAGTTGCAAATTATGAAGGAAAATGAAAACAAAAGTGAGAAGCAGTCCAAGCAAGGTTGCATAACAAACTTATACGTACAAATCACTGCAAGTGCAACATCACAAAATGCAGAGAAGACTTACAACAACTTTCTTTACAATGACACCATATCTATTCATCTAGCATCCCTCAAATTTCTCCAGCATAGTCAACTGTTTTTTGGATCCCCATTAGACTTCGCCTGCATTTGGACGGGTGAAAATAAATTGCATCACATGGTGGAAACGGAGGTTGAAAGATAAGATGCATATAGATTCCACAACATCAATTACATACTTATTTAAAATATACAGTACAGAACAACAGGTCCTTACCAATCGGTAGAGGTGCCCAATTATGCTGCGGGATCCTGTACGACTTAGTACTCGTACTTTATTACGGCTGGAACAGTTCCTTTGAGTGATGGCCTACAAAATGAGATTTTTAAAACACATGCATAAATACGAATTGAGAATGCGATCTAGTCTCAGTCTTCTCAAAGAATACCTCATTCTTTTGATCAAGCCAGTGGTGGAGAAGATCACCCCACTGATCGTCAGTCATGTGATCCACATGAGACGTTCTTGTAACATCCTTAAAACACTTGCCAGAGAAGTGTTGCTTCTTTAGCCTGTGGCGCTGCTGGCGCAAACATGCGGAGAATATGCTTTTGAGAACAACCTTTACTTCCTTGCTATTCTCATCAAACATGAAAAATCTCTATAGACAACAATGAGGACCATACATAACAAACGACAAGCTAAGAAGACAAGGGACAGAGCAATGGAGTATGTCCAAGAGACAGAGGACTTACATGTAACTTCTTCAGTAAACATTCAAAATGCTCGGGGGTATTTCGATGGTGTTTCCATGAGGGCAAGATGGGAATATCATTTCTCACGAAAACACATGTGATCGATGCAATATAAGCAGATTCATGTGGATCCAGTGGCCTTCTAAATCCTGCTATAGATGTGATCGGAAGTCTTGATTTAGTTATTTCAAGCATCTGCTCAAGATTTTTTCCCATTGTTGGCCCCCTTGTTAATCTTCATCGTAGTGCAACTAAAAAAATTACATCAAAATATCAATGTATACATATTACATATAAAAGGGCATGCTACTACTAGTCTCTGAACATATAACAAATTTGGTGTCAAGCTCATTTTCAAGGGAGTATATGTCTCTATCAGTACTAAAGGTCATTGGGAGATCATAACCAGATTGTTGATGAGAACCTTCTGTTGAAACTGGTTCTACTGCCAATTCTTCCTGGGTAACCGGATGGGCTACTAGCGGCTGTGGGATGTGTATTTTTCTATTTGCAGCCGCCAGTGAAACTGGACCAACTGGTGTGGGATTAGGACGAAACTTTTTATGCTGATGTTTTGCATTATTGTCTTTTTTGGCCTGGTTGTCATTGTCAACTAGATTAAGTAGAGTGTGAGACCTTGTTCTGACTCTGTTTCCTGCATTGGAAGCAAATAGCTTTTCAGATTTATCATGGAATCGTGTGAAAAAATAGGAAATTATTAGGAGTTCTTGCAGAGGTTGACGGATCGAAAAGCAATGATTCCCATCACAACTCTAGTACAGTACTTCCGCTATGAGTACTCTAACCATATGTCACCCTGAGTGAGAAGAAAACACATGAAGTTCCAATACAATCGACTAATCTGTAGGCTTGACTATAATACTGATAACATAACTAGCAGGGCCCACCTGGTTATACTCTAAACAAAGAGCCATGACATATAATTCGGCTTAGGACGTCAGCTAGAGTTGATGTATACCAGCTGTGCTATCTATAAACCTGTATGCCCCAACTAGAATCATTTTAGGAGATATTCCACAAATGTCAGAGGAGCTTGATAATGATGGTAATGAAGGCTCTAGCAAACTTTAGTAATGATCGAGTATATGAGAAATTTGCAGTACACTACAACAAACGACGAAGTACTTTTGATAGTAATAGGGTGTATAACGGAAGGAAGCATAAAGTGTGCAACAACCTTCGTATGGGGAGGAGACGAGTTTACGCTTCACGTTGGTGCGGTCGAATGGGGGGCGTCGTTTGCCCATCTCTCCGGTGCTGGAGACCAGGGAGTCCGTGAAGCAGATGGGACTTTGCAGCGACCGTACCGTGTTTGCCAGTGACGCTGTGCACGCTCCAGCGTGGTGGTTGTCGACGTGGGGGAAGCCGCTCTGTCTTGCTAAACAAGGGAGTGGTGCCTTCGGTCACAATGGTACCTGGTGAGGAGGCAGTGGTGGTGGGGAGAGATGGCGGTGCAAGGCCATATTCGTGGGAGATGCTCCGACTCTGAGGTCGAGTGAGAGATGTGGGATACTACGTGTTTTATATGTATCACAAGGGCACCGGTGGTAGGTTCAAAACTTTTAAATTGCATCGCACCGGGGAGTTCAAAGAAAATGGGCGGTTAAAAACCAAATATTGACTATTACCCACCGGTGCCTCTACATTATATCTATTTCAAGCATTTTGATTGACAAGTTATATTGAAAGCCATGATCATCTCCAACATTAATCATGTGCCAACCTTCCATCAACGGTGGAACGATAATGACGCGAAGCAGCACCCGAGCAAGCAACTATGACTCGCAAGGCCGACTGTCTATCCAACAACAGGCAATAGGATGTGTCCAAGGCAATGTAGAGGATGCAACAATATAAATGGTGCATGGAAACTAAAGCATCGCAACATGGATAGCAGTAGATCAACAAATGGAAGTAAAGACTATAAATGCAAAATAGATATCAATGGGAAGAATGCTCGCCTGGAAACACTGCCGAAGGTTCACCGGAGACCGGGTCGACACTCGCATCCACTCATCGGCTAATCCATGAAGAAGCAAAGCATTGGTAGAAACACCGGATGCACTATTTAATTCTATGGCAGAAGGTCGGGTATGATGCATGTATGATGTATGGCATAGCAAAGATGCGATGCAACTAGGGAACACTAAGCGGAACCGGGGTCCCGACAATTAATTAGGTTGTTTATGTTGTTTAGTTACCCTGCAATTTAAATGTTGTATTAACAAGGCAAAATATGGCATCAGTTTGCTACACAAATTTAAATGGAGCCAATATAAGACTATATTTTCCCGCATATGGTCTCCATATTTAATTATGAGGCGAATCGACAAAGTGTCCCCAATCCACATGATGCGATGCGAGCATGAATAATTTAAATGCAACAATATATATGTCATGTTTAAAAATAGGGGGTCTCGGATAGGGTCACACATTTGGGATCGAAGAACTCGGGGCTTGGAGGGGTTCGGGTTTCAGATCGGGGCTTCAAGGTCTTGGCAGCCTTCAGATTCCGTTAAGGAGAACTCGGGGTATCGTGCCATCTTGTCCTTCGTGAAGGCAACCTTGGTGTCCAGGAATCTTTGGGCCTCACTGTTAGGATCCCGACACTTATAGTGTAGAAGAGTCACATTCTTCAGATAACAGAGGGCCAGAATGCGCTGAGGCCTCTTCGTGTTGATCCAACGGACTACATGCTTCATCACAGACCTAGACTATAAGTTAGTTAATCTCGCACACTAACATTCTTAAGATGTAATAATTGTACTTACGTAACTATGGATAAGCATGGCTCCTCTGGGTTCTCGTTATAACCAGGGAGAGTGAGTGGCTGGGCGGCTTGCTAAGGAAAAACCCTAAATTTATTTTATCTCATTTCATTTCTTGTTAGTAGTTGATGTAGATCTGAGCCCCAAGAGCTCATTCCTTTCCACCCTTCCTTCGACGAGCATCAGCGATCCACCGGGATCCTGACAAGGTGGTATCAGAGCAGTCAACCACTGGCATGTTCCCCACCCTTCCCGTCCCTAGTCACCGCCTACTAAGGTTACCAACTCTCACGATTTGGCCGTAAAATCCCTCGCCGGCATGCCTTCCAGCATGCGCTCACGTTCATCATCGCGCGACCATTGTCGTCGGGATGAGGATGGGGTGGCTTACAAGCCTACCACCACGGATACGGAGGCCGAGGCCTAACGAGCGGAACGGAACCTAGCTAGAGATGTCCGTGCCCTCAACCGCCGCCTGTACCGCCACCAGAGCGACTCCAACACCGACCTGCACATGATCCACGGTGAGATCTCCAAGCTTGCTGATCTGATGAAGTCGATGCATGTGGATTCGAGGCATGATGATACCCCAGAAACCACAACCACCGCAGAAATCGCACCAAAACCTCCACCTCCACCTCCCAAAAATCGCCCCTTTTCGACGTCACCACCACTCATGTCCAATCCCCTATCACCAATTCTTGAAGCTTCTACCCCCAATCCAACACCGATCTCCATAGCACCACCCCTAGGCACCACAATTTGGCAAGCTTACGCCTGACAAGATGCCAATCCTAGAGTATCCACCCAACTGCCAACCCCACCAAATTCCGACAAGCAACCCAATTTAATCCACTCCACCTCTGATCATGTCCACCCACCAATATTCCCCTCCACCATCAACCTGACACCACTATCACTAGAACACCAACCCTGCAACCAACCCCAATATTTATCCACCACCATACTCTACTCCACCACAACAATTTTTGTTTCCCTACCTTGCTTTGCTACCAGCCTACTACCCCTACTACCACCCACCCTTTCCTTCCCCTTACCCGCTAATTTATAGCTTGATTACCAGCCAACCCCTCCCATTACAACCCAACCAGTGTCAATTCCATAGCCCCAAGTTGAGCGTTTCCCTACTGCAAACGGTCAATTGATCCACAACAACCCCAATTCCGAGCTCCATCTAAGAATACCCCACATAGAATTACCCACCTTCCATGGTGAAAACCCCAGAGCTTGGATTCTCGAATGTGAAGATATCCTCAACTTGGTCAGTATACCTACAAGCGAAAGAGTAAAGTGGGGCGCAGCACACATCAGGGTACAAGCAAAAACTTGGTTGAGCATCTCTGGTTAACATTCAGACAACATCCTGGTCTGATTTCAGTCAAGTTCTTCTGGCTTGTTTTAGTGATTCAGTAGCCTTGGACCCAATGGATCTGCTCCAATAGTTAAGACAAGTCACCACGGTGAATGCGTACATTGTTGACTATGAATCTTGCATGCAACAAATGAAGAGGGAACGTCCCTATCTACCCTAAGATTTTTTCGTGGATAAATTCATATCTGGACTAAGGGAAATGATCAAACAAACGGTCCAGGTACAGAAGCCAGAGACTCCACTATCTACTTATTGGTATGCTTGTTTGTATGAAAAGGCAAGCTTGTCCACGGTCAGAAGGCAATCTGTGGCTCCTATGGGTGGCAGACAATTTAACCCTCAGCCAAACAGAGTACTACCATCTTGCGAGGTCCGTAACAGAGCTCCAGCGGATAGGGAAATAGAACCTTGCAAATGCTGGTACTGTCCTGAAAATTGGACTTTAGGCCATCATTGTCAAAACCTACAGAGATCTCTCAATGATTTGGAAATGCAGGGAAATGACGATGCGGATGCTCCTGAAGAAATGGATCAACAACAACCATAATGACCAGCTCACCTACCCCCTGGTCTTCTAGTACATGACCCACAAGGAAAGGCTGACCAAGAAGCTGATAATATGATGAACATCTCGGCTGCAGCTTATACTGGATCCCTAGTAGCTCCACAATATCCTTGCTATGCAATCTGAAGCATGCTACTGCCATAGCCTTAGCAGACATAGGCAGCACTAGCACATTCATGGACTTTGCCTTTGCTAATAAACATCATATTCCTCTCACTGGAGCCCAACAAAAAATAGTCAGGGTAGCAGGGGGCTCATTATCCTCCATAGAAATTGCATTTAATTGCCCATTGTCCATACAAGGCCACCACTTCATCACGTACTTCAGAATTTTGGACCTGCAAGGATCTGACATCATTTTGGGGGTAAATTGGTTTAAATGCCACAACCCAGTGACATTCGATTTCATTGGAAGACAACTATCAATTGGTGTTCATGGTGAGGTTGTCATATTCCAAGATCACCCACTGCACAGGGACAAGTTGTTGATTAGTTCAGAGGTATGCTGCAAGCTAATAGCACAAGGTGTAGAAGGTTTTATGCTACTGCAATCTCCTAGGTACACTACTAAGGCTGACAATGATGCTCTCCCAAAAGTATCTAAGGGAGTAAGTACATTGTTGCACCAATTCCAAGACATTTTCTAGAAACCTCGAGGGTTACCATCTCAGAGAGATAATGATCACAAAATACCATTGGTGGATGGATCTAAACCACCTAACATTCGACCATATCGCATGTCTCATAGCCAGAAGAACTCTATTGAACTGCCGATCAAAGAAATGCTGCAGAACCATGAAATCAGGCCTAGCAAAAGCCCATATTCCTCTCCCATTATCTTGGTGAGGAAGAAAGACAAATCATGGAGAATGTGTGTTGACTTTCGAGTTTTGAATGAGCTGACAATCAAAAATAAATTTCCCATCCCAGTAATTGAAGATTTATTGGATGAACTATAGGGAGTAGTGGTTTTCTCAAAGTCTGACTTAAGATTAGGCTATCATCAAATCAGGATGAACCCTGTTGATATTCCCAAAACATCCTTTTCAACACATTTGGGACACTATGAGCATCTTGTCATGCCTTTTGGGATGTGCAATGCCCTAGCAACCTTCCAGGAACTAATGAACAACATATTCTCAAAGTTTCTCATGAAATTTGGCTTGGTCTTCTTTTATGACATTTTAGTCTACAGCAAGTCACTGGAAGATCATGAACAACACTTGAAAGAAGTCCTCACTGTCTTCAGAAACCACTCTCTCAAGGCAAAGCTATCCAAATGCAAATTTGAGCAACCCAGGTGGTGTACTTGGGTCACATAATTTCCAGCAAGAGGGTGGCTACTAACCCATCCAAAATCCAGGACATTGTTCAATGGAAGGTACCTGAGAACATCAAGAAACTGAGAGGATTTCTAGGTCTGACTGGTTATTATAGGAGGTTCATTCCTAAGTATGCAATGATCTGCAAGCCACTCTATAGTGTATTGAAAAAGAACTCATTTCAATGCGGTCCTGAACAACTAGCTGCTTTCAATGGGCTGAAAATTGTCATGTCCAACCCTCCATTACTTGCCTTGCCAGATTTCTCCATTCCCTTCCTATTAGAAACTGATGCTTGTGCTACTGGATTAGGGGCAGTACTAATGCAAAATGCAAGACCATTGGCTTACTTCAGCAAATGTCTGGGCAGTAACAACATTACCAAGTATATATATGAAAAGGAAGCAATGGCCATACAAGAGGCACTGAAGAAGCGGAGGCATTATTTCTTGGGCAACAAATTGATCATTAAAACTGACCAAAGCATCTTAAAATATTTAGCTAGCCAGAGGCTGTTAGAAGGGATACAACACAAATTAATGCTCAAATTGCTCGAGTTTGACTTCACCATTCAGTACAAGAAGGGGACTGAAAACATGGTGGCAGATGCTCTCTCTAGGAAATACCAACCTATAGAACAAGTGAACTTGCTGACTGTGGATCAGGGGGCCTGCAATGCTACTTCTATGAAAATTCCAGCCTGGACAGCAGACATAACCAACTCTTACATTGGCGATGATAGTTGTACTAAGTTACTGCAGGAGGTTGTCATTGATAAAGCTGCCCACCCCTTGTACTATGTTCAATCTGGCATCCTCATATATAAAGAGAGAATAGTTATTGGAGCCAAAACTGAATTTAGGAACAAGATATTTGACTCATTCCACAGTTCAGCTATGGGTGGTCACTCTGGAATCAGAGTAACCTATCATAAACTTAAACAACTGTTCTATTGGGACAAAATGAAACAGTTTGTGGAAGAAAAAGTAAATGACTGCAGAGTGTGTCAAATATCCACTATGGAGAAGGTGCAGTACCCATGTCTACTACAACCCCTACCCACTCCCAAAGCTAAATGGTCTCAAATGAGCATGCATTTCGTTGAAGGTGATGCAGCCCGTCCTACGAACTCTCCTACATCTACACCACCAAGTCCCCCAAGTGGACCCATGACTCGTGCCCGAGCCAATCTCCTCCAAGCTAAGGTGAGTTTGCTCCTCGGATGGCTTGCTACTTCATGAAAATACACTATGAATTCTCAGCTATGAAGCCCCAACGCATCACTAAGCTCCTATGGATGAAGTGCAAGGAGCAGGTAAAGAAGAACATGCTGCTGGAGGTGCTCAGACCAGAGTCTCTGGCCTGATAGACGGGAGTCTGCGGACCAAGACACCGGAGTCTCCAGCCCATCTCCGGACCGACCCCCAAATCGAGCTCGAGGACACTCAGATGGCCACTCCGGAGACGGACCAGAGATCGACCGGAATCTCCGGCCAAGTCCAGAGTCTCCGGTCCACCACACCAGAGTTTCCAGACCGAGCATTGTCAGGCATGTAAAGCCTTTGGGCCTTCGGCCCATGTACCCCTTAGTCCGTCCAGAACTTACCTTTTATCCCTAAAGTACCCCTGACTTAGTGGTTGCCCTATATATAGTCCCCCACCTCTTTTGTAAACCCTAGGCATGATATATGGAATTATTGGACACCCTTGTAGATCTATCTAATTCTTGCCTCATGATCCTTGATTGAGGAGCACCCAAATATCACAAACCTCGTTGGAGTTTGCATCGTGCCTCCCTCGTTGTACAAGGCCTAGGCATTGGAGTTCCTTTGCCTAGACGTCAAGATCTCACCGAGTCTCCCTACTTGCTGTGCTGGTTCAAGAGAGAGTCCTCCCCCCAATGCTGATCCTAGAGATTGCGCCGGACCGGTCACCACCAGCGAGAGCTATTCATGTGTATCGTGGTTTTGCGTGAGTGTGTTCATCGTGTTCTTCGTGCATGAGTTTGTCATGTTCATCCTTCCTCTCCTTTCCCCGCACTCCACCCTCTATTTGAACGGGATTCGTGAAAGATTGGGCCACCCTCGAGGTTGACCCTCAACTTATTGGTATCAAGAGCTTCGTTGCTCACAAATCCCCCACAGTTTTTTCTTCTATCCACCAAAAATTCGAAAATCCCCAAAAAAGAGCCCCAAATTTTCCTTTGGATCGATATCTTGATTTGGAGTGTTATTTGTGGTTTTGATCCGACCAAACTTGTTTTAGGTATTTGTCCAGCTTTACCCTATGTTTTGCCATCCCAATTTGGCCAATTTTTCGCGGATTTGAGGACCCAAGGCATGGATTTCCTCTCAAGAACACGAGCAGTTCGAGCTTTGCCTTCAGACCAGAGTTTCTGGACCTGCAAACCGGAGTCGCTAGCCCACACCAAAGTTTTTGGCCTGAGCACACCAGAGTCTCCGGCCTAGACCGCAGTTTCTGGACCGAGACTCAGAGTCTCCGGCCCTGACGCCTAATTTTGACAGTTTTGCCTCTATCTTGCATTGGCTAATTCCTCTTGTTTGTTTGTGCCCGTGTTCATGTCTTCAACTAAAAACAAGCTTCCACATCAACAACTTCCGCGATCATCAACACCATGGCCCACGAATATCATCCCGCACCACCGACGTCAAGTTCATTATCACCAACGAAGGTATAACTTGCATCACCTTGTTAACCCCTACCTTCCTTTGTGTGTACCTATCCCATGAGAGTGGCTCATCTTGTGTTTTCTTAGGCATTGTGCATTTGTCCTTGGATAGTGAGAGTGCAAGAGCAATAGAATGTGTGACTAGGTAGCATCAAGGGAGATCAAAAAAATAAAAGAAAGAAAAAGATACAAATAAAAAGAAAATAGTCTCCCATAGCAAAAGAGAGTCTTAAAGCTTGTAAGCAAGAGAGAAAGAAGAGCGCCCAAGGAAAGTGGACAAATCCGTTGCTCACTTTTGTTCTTTGCAAATGAGCCACGGTATCTCCTTGCATTGGCACGACAACAAGCATAGTCTTTGTTAGGACATTTTGTTTGCTCATTTTCATAGTCGTGTCAATCCCATTAATCTCCGCGTGTGTGTAAATAGTCGTAGGTTCCCATCACCCCTTTTGAGTTGTTGACCTTTTGCCTTTGACTTGAGTTTTGTTTGGATTTTACCCACTTTTGATTCCACAATCCTAACCTACCACCAAAAGCTTTTGAGAGTTAGTTCTTTCTTTAGTGTGACCTTTCTTTGCGATTTCACTTTGCACGCTTATTGCTCTCACTTGTGGTTTCTAGTTTGTTGCAATCCCCAAGGTGAGGTACAAGGCTAACACCACAATATTCAACTTCCATATACAATCCTTGTGTGTTTTGCATGATGGATAGGCACGGTGAGTCGAGCCAACCACCTCCCCAAGAAGAAGAACATGGACCGTACAGGACACGTGCAAGTCACTAGATCATTCGACAAGAGTTCCATGAATGTTGCCAAGCTCTTGAGATGCGACAAGATGAACAATTTGGCGAGACGCAAAACGAGTTCAAGACCATCGACAACCGCTTCCATGGCCTCAAACGACAAATGCATGCGATGCATCACAACTTTGGCCATCAAAATGAAGCGCTCCAATGCTCCGTCGCTGAAACAAATGACAAGCTTTGACTCCTCATCGACAGAATGGCAAGACCATGCTCACACACATCAAGATCTTGAAGCTCATCGCGCCACCGTTCTCCTCTTCGTCAAGATCATCATACAAGTGCTCCATGACGCAATGAAGCCCCTGTGGTTGAAGATGGAACCTCTTCAAACTATGTACCTTCAACACGACACGCCGCGACGTCAAGCTATGATGGTGATTTATCCTCAAGGCCCCAAGTAAGGCGCGAAGGACAACGTCATCAAGCAAGGGCTCTAGTGATCCAACAAGCGCAACCACAAGCGGAACCTCAAGTACACCACCTCCGCCCGCAACACATACTTGACACAACAAGTGATGACTCCAACTTGGAGGATAAGGCTCGTCACCAACATGAAACTCTCCAAAATTATCCTCCTCGTCATCGCCGTCCTGACTGTCCACACCGATACCATGGTCATCACGAGGCGCCTCCTCCACCACATCAAAACTTGGAGCGCCAAGTGGTACAAGTTGAGCGACGCCCACCACGTAATGAGGCTCAAGACCATGATCTTCGCCGTGAGGCCCAAGTGCCTAACCCATAACAACAATCGAGGAACAAGCCTCCTCTTCATCCACAACAACCTCAAGAGGCTCCACCTCCTCATGATCATCACAAGGCCCGAGTACCTCGTCCTCATCAACAACCGTGCCAAGAGCAAGAGAAAGTTCCGTCACCTCCAAATGCGGCTTCCCAACCGCAAGCACATCAATAAGCTCACCAACCTCATCACAATGATTGCATGGAAGATGAAGACCGTCATCACCATGGCAACAACCGCAACTGTGACCACAATGATGAAGAAACCTTCGGCAAGCTCAAGTTCACGTTGCCCAAGTTCACCGGTTCAAATGATCCTGAAGAATATCTCTCATGGGCACTCAAAGTCGACAAGATACTTCGCATGCACAATTATAGCAATGAGCAGATGGTCGCCATGGCTTCTCTTAAGTTTGATGGTTACACCAACCTTTGGTGGGAACAAGTTCAAGTTGCTCGTGACGCAAGAGGAGATCCCCCAATCACAACTTGGCATGACATGAAGGCTCATATGAGATCCCGCTTTGTCCCTTCGCACTGCACGCGAGACCTCTTGAACAACCTTCAATCACATTGTTAAGGGAGAAAGACCATGGAAGAGTACTTCAAGGAAATGGAGCTCAACATGATTCACGCCAATATTGAAGAGCGCAAGGAGCAAACTATGGCACGTTTTCTCAATGGCTTGAACCATCCAATCAAGCGCATCATCGAGTTCCAAACATACAACAACATGGTTGAGCTTGTGCATATCGCAACAAAGGCCGAACGTCAAGTGCAAGAGGACATCAAGTACAACAAGCCAAAGACGTACTTCACCTACAAGCAAGCTTCAACCGCTACGCCAACAACCTTAAATGGTACCTCCTCAAGTACCTCCAAGCCTTCTTTCAAGCCCACACTTCATCAAGGAAAGCCGCCCCAAGTGGCAAGCATACAAAGGACTTGACACATTTCAACGGCGAATGCTACAAGTCTGGAGGAAAAGAACACAAGTCGGCTGAGTGTGGAAAAAAGAAAGTATTGTTTATCCATGACAATGGCGATGAAGAGTACTTGAGTGAAGATGAATTTGATGCCCCAGTCAAGGAAGCAATGACAAGGGAACAAGTGGAAGATGACCAAGGACTCCTCATGTGTGAACATGACGCAAGTCCATCGCTTGTCGTCACAAGGATCTTGACCACTCAAGCACAAGAGCATGAAGACCAATGCTCAAATATCTTCCAAACACGAGCTGGCATCAATGGCAAATCTATCAAAGTGATCATCGATGGAGGGAGTTGCCAAACACTTGCTAGCACCAATTTGTGTGAGAAGCTCAACCTCACCCTCCATCCACACATGCACCCCTAGCACATGCAATGGATAAGTGACCAAGGGTCCGTGAAGATAAAGCACACCGTCTCTGTAACCTTCTCTATTGGACCTTACAAAGACATCGTGGAGTGTGATGTAGTCCCAATGACGGTTCACCACATGTTGCTTGGTTGACCATGGCAATTCGACAAAGGTGCTCTACATGATGGTCGCACAAATGTTTACACCTTCAAATGGCTTAACAAGACATGTGTTTTGCAACCGATGACTCATATCCAAATACTTGCGGACAATGAAAAGGCTTTACCAAGGGCGCAAACCACAACACAAACTTGTGAGAAGAGTGGTGAGCGAGAGAAGCACCTCATAGTGAGTGAGAGCCACAAGCCAAACTCGAGTGGAAATACTAAGAGTGTTCTCCTTGCCACCAAAAGTGAGATGAGATATGTGAGGAATAACCCATCCATCTTGCACTATGTCCTCATTTGCAAGGGACTAGTGCAAGGAACTAATAACGTAACCAATGTTCCTCCCTCTTTGGTGGCTGTTTTGCAAGAATTCAAGGATGTGTTTCCCGAAGAGCTTCCTCATGGACTACCTCCCCTTTGCGGAATTGAGCATCGCATTGACCTCATACCCAGCGCACACCTTCCAAACCGTGCCGCCTATCGCACGAACTCGGAGGAGATGAAGGAGATCGAACGTCAAATTAACCAACTCCTCCAAAGGTTTAATCCAAGTAAGCACTAGTCTGAGTGCGGTACCCATAATGCTTGTTCCAAAATCGGAAGATACATTGCGGTTATGCATGGACTATTGTCTAATCAATGCTATCACCGTACGTTATCGACATCCCATACCACATCTCGATGACATGCTTGATGAGTTGTGTGGAGCCATGGTTTTCTTGAAAATTGATATTCATAGTGGCTACCATCAAATACGCATGGTGGAAGGTGATGAGTGGAAAACTGCCTTCAAGACCAAATGTGGTCTCTATGAATGGTTGGTCATGCCCTTTGGCTTATCTAATGCCCCATCCACCTTCATGCGCCTTATGAATCATATCTTGTGTTCTCTCATTGGAAAAAGTGTTGTTGTCTATTTCGATGATATACTTGTTTATAGCAAGTCACTTGAGGAACATGTTACACATGTCAAGGAAGTTTTGCAAATACTTCGACATGAAAAGCTCTATGCTAATCTTCCGAAGTGCACTTTTGTTAAAGACAAGTTGATTCTTCTTGGATTTATTGTTTTTCGAAGGGCATTGAAGTTGATGTTTCTAAAGTGAAGGACATACGAGATTGTCCCATTCCCACAAATGTGAGTGAACTTCGAAGTTTTCATGGGTTGGTCGGTTTCTATCATCGCTTTGTGAAAGACTTTTCCACCATTGCTTGCCCTCTCAATGAATTGACCAAAAAAATGTCACCTTCGTGTGGGGCAAAGCACAATAAAAAGCTTTTGATGAACTTAAAAAGAGGCTCACCGAAGCACCTCTTCTTGCATTATTGGATTTCACAAAAACTTTTGAGATAGTGTGACGCTAGCGGTATTGGCATTGGAGGACTACTAATGCAAAATGGGTGTCCTATTGCCTACCATAGCGAGAAACTTGATGGTGCTTGCCTTAACTATTCAATTTATGACAAAGAGCTTTTTTCCTTAGTTCGTGTTCTTCAAGTTTGGCAACACTACCTTTGGCCTAAGGAATTTATCATACATTCTAACCATGAGTCATTGAAATATGTCAAAGGCCAAGCCAACTTGAGTAAGAGACACGCTAAGTGCGTTGAGCTCATGGAGTCTTTTCCTTACATTGTCAAGTATAAGAAGGGCAAAGATAATGTAGTTGCTAACGCTTTGTCTCGCAAGCACGCAAACCTTCTTACTCGACTTGGAATCAACGTGTTGGGTCTTTATGAAATCAAAACTTTGTATGCTTCCGACCCGTTCTTTGAACCAATTTTTGCAAAGTGCTCCATTGACAAAGGAGTCGATGATTTCTATTTGCATAAGGGCTTTCTATTTAAACAAAACAAACTTTGCATTCCGAATTCATTGTTCCAACTTTTTCTTCTCCAAGAATGTCATGGTGGAGGCCTCATGGGTCACTTTGGCCGTGACAAGACATTGGACATGCTCTCCACTCACTAATTTTGGCCCAAGATGAAGCGTGACATGGAACGCTATGTACAATGATGCACTACATGTGTCCAAGCTAAGTCGCAAGCTAACCCTTATGGTCTTTACATGGCATTTCCAATTCCTCATGCACCTTGGTCCAACATTAGCATGGATTTTGTGTTAGGATTTCCTAGGTCTAAGCATGGTCATGATTCTATATTTGTCATTGTGGATCACTTTTCCAAAATGGCACACTTCTTACCGTGCCATAAGACCGACGATGCTTCACATGTTGCCAATTTTTTCCAGGGAAATCGTCCATCTTCATGCTGTGCCAAGAACAATCATCTCTGACCGCGATGTCAAATTCATGAGCTACTTGTGGAAGACCCTCATGGCCAAGCTCGTCGTCAAGCTACTCTTCTTATCCGCATCGCACCCGCAAACCGATGGCCAAACCAAACTTGTCAACCGACGCCTCGGGACTCTTCTACGTGTGTTGATCAACAAGAACTTGAAGGATTGGGAGGAATGCATTCCCCACGATGAGTTCACCTACAATTGAGCCAAGCACTCAACCACCAAGATGAGTCCCTTCATGATCGTCTACGGTTTTGAGCCCCTCACCGCGCTCGACATCCTACCACTACCTCTCCATGAGCGCACCAACATGGACGTTAAAAAGCGTGCCCAAGCTATGAAGAAGCTTCATGAAGAAACAAGAGCTACTATCAAACAACAAGTCCTCCTCCAAGCTTCAAGGTTAAAAAAGGCCAAGAAGGATATGATCTTTGAAGAAGGTGGCCTTGTGTGGATACACTTGAGCAAGGAACGCTTCCCCAAGGAACGAGATTCCAAGCTCAAACCAAGAGGACATGGCCCCTTCAAGGTCCTCAAGAGAATCAACAACAATGCCTACATCATCGACATTCCAACCTCCAAGTACCTTATAAGCAATACATTCAATGTCAAGGACCTCTCACACTACCATGGAGATGTTCAGGATGATAACCATGAAGAGTCGAGGACGACTCTTTCAAGGGGGTGAGCTAATGCAACCCATCCTACGGACGCTCCTACATCTGCACCACCAAGTCCCCCAAGTGGACCCATGACTCGTGCCCAAGCCAAGCTCCTCTAAGCTAAGGTGAATTCACTCCTCTCATCATGTGACTTTAACACATCAGTGGATGGATTTCTACTTCATGCAAATACACTATGCATTTCAGCTATGAAGCCCCGATGCATCACCAAGCTCCTATGGATGAAATGCAAGGAGCAGGTTAAGAAGAAGAAGCTACTACAACTACTCAAACCGGAGTCTCCGGCCTGATAGACCGGAGTCTCCAGACCGAGACATTGGAGTCTCTAGCCCATCTCGGAACCAACCCCCAAATTGAGCTCGAGGACACTCAGATGGCCACTCCGGAGATAGACTGGAGATCGGCCAGAATCTCTAGCCTAGACTGGAGTCTCCGGTCCACCACACCGGAGTCTCTAGACCGAGCATCGCCAGGCATGTAAACGCCGTTGGGCATTCGGTCCATGTACCCCTTAGTCTGTCCAGAACTTACCTTTTATCCCTAAAGTACCCCTGACTTAGTGGTTGGCCTATATATAGTCCGCCACCTCTATTGTAAACCCTAGGCATGATATTTGGAATTAGTGGACACCCTTCTGGATCTATCTAACTCTTGCATCATGCTCCTTGATTGAGGAGCACCCAAATATCACAAACCTCATTGAAATTTGCATCGTGCCTCCCTCGTTGTACAAGGCCTAGGCATTGGAGTTCCTTTGCCTAGACGTCAAGATCTCACCGAGTCTCCCTACTCACCATGCTGGTTCGAGAGAGTACTCCCCTCGACGCCTATCCTAGGGATTGCGCCAGACCGGTCAGCGCCGGCATGAGCTATTGGTGTGTATCATGGTTTTGCGTGAGTGTTTTCATCATGTTCTTCGTGCGTGAGTTCATCGTGTTCATCCTTCCTCTCCTTTCCCTTCATTCCACCCTCGATTTGAACAAGATTCGTGAAAGATCGGGCCACCCTCGAGGTTGACCCTCAATAGAAGGCCTACCTAAATACAATGACAAGGATGTCATCTTGGTTTTTGTCGATAGATTAACCAAGTATGCACACTTCATTCCCCTTACTCATCCTTATATTGTCCAGAAGGTAGCTCATCTCGTCATGGACAATATCATCAAGTTACATGGTCCCCCAATAGTAATTGTGATAGATAGAGATCGAATCTTCCTAAGCAAACTTTGGCAAGAAATATTTTCATCCATGCAAGTCTCTTTGCACTTCTCCACTGCTTATCATCCAGAGTTAGATGGCCAGACCGAAAGGGTAAACCAGTGCATGGAATAGTATCTGAGATGTATGGCCTTTGAACAACCAAAGAAATGGAGTAATTGGCTTTCTACCATAGAATTCTGGTATAACATTAGTTCCCATACTGCTATTAAAATGACTCCATTTGAGGCTCTATATGAGTACCCTCTACCTCACCTAACTGATCATCCTACTACCAAGGAACTATCTGTGGAAGCCCAGGAAGTTATGACAGAAAGAGGATCAATGGTTGCAACCTTGCAACATCATTTAACTCTAGTACAATAGAAAATGCAGAAATATGCTGACAAAAACAGGACACCAAGGGAATTGCTACTAGGTGACTTGGTCTACCTGAAAATGCTTCCCCAATGAGAGTTTGCACTGGGCAAAGGAAATCCTATGAAGTTAGCTTCCAAGTGGTATGGGCCTTTCAAGATTAGTCAAACAGTAGGTAAGCGTGCATACAAGCTCCAGTTACCACCAGGTACCCTCTTGCACGACATGTTCCACGTCAACCATCTGAAGAAACATATTGGTGATTGGGCAATCCCAAACCGCAACCTGCCTCTCATCACTCCAGATGGTAATATCAAGGCAACTCCAGTGGCAATTCTGCAGCATCATTAGGTACCACGTAACATCGGTGAATATTCAGTAGCGATACCACATTGGCTCATTCATTGGGAGGGCATGACTCCAGAGGAAGCCACATGGGAAGACGCGGTTTTCATTCAAGCTTCATTTCTGTCCTTCAAGCCCTGAGGTCTTGTCTTCAGGGGGAATAATGTCAGGATCCTGACATTTACAGTGTAGCAGAGTCACATTATTCAGATAACGGAGGGCTAGGATGCGCTGAGGCCTCTTCGTGTTGATCCAATGGACTATAGGCTTCATCTTAGACCTAGACTATAACATAGTTAATCTCGTGCGCTTAAGGTGTAATAATCGTACTTACGTAACTATGGATTAGCATGGATCCTCTATGTACTCGTTATAACCAGGGAGAGTGGGTGGCTAGATGGCTTGCTAAGGAAAAACCCTAAATATATTTTATCCCATTTCATTTCTTGTTAGTAGTTCCTGTAGATCTAAGACCCGAGCGCTAATTCCTTTCCCCTTCCTTCGACGAGCATCAGTGATCCACCGAGATCCTGACACTCAGCCATCGGGTTCCGGGAGGAAGAGCTCGGCTTTCCACGGTCTCGAGTGGCGCCGACGGTGGATGAACTTGATGGTTCGCGACGGTATTATCGTCGATGAAGATCTTGTGGTGGCAAACAAAGATGGTCTTGGCGAAACTTGGTATCACGAACTATTGATAGGGACATGAGTACACGGGCACGACACCGACAACAAAGATCTTGCAGCCTTGGTCTCTTGGACAATAAAATGGCATCATAGAGGATTGCAGATACAACAACACACACACATTCTGAGGCCCCTGCCAACTGATTAATGCTACAGTGCCAAAGCAGATGAATGGTGGAGGACATGCTACTCCACGAGCGCACAAGAAAATGGAGGCGAGCACGCAGAAGAGGTTGGTAGGATGCTGGGCATGGGGCAGAATTGGCGGTTGGCGACGCACAAGACCGGTGGAGGTCGGGCTCACGGAACAAGGCAGGCGCACGGGGCGGTGGCCAGCGAGACAGAGTACCGAGGCGGCGTGAGCTCGTGACAAAGAAGAATCAGGTGGCATCAGAGGAGCTCGGGCATGGGGACGATGGGGGATGCCCAGCCGGGAGAGAGGAAGACGATGGCAGGAGGACGTGCTGGGACAACAAATGATAGAGGAAGGCAGACAAGGAGGGTGGAGACTGGGGGAACATTGGCGGCAGTAACCGGCAACTCAGTCCCTGGCAGAGGAGACAGGGCGCAGATGGCGGTTCGAACAGGAGGGGTCGGCAAGGTAGAAGGACATGGAGGACCGGTGAGGTGCGTGTCCGGTCTTAGAGGTGGCGGTAGTGGGTAGGCCCTGGGGGCGGAGTGTGGCCATAGGACAAAGGCGGGGTGTAGCCGTGCGGTTGTTGAAGAGCGGAGGCGAGGGAGGCCGCGGGAGAAGGACCACGGCGGCAGGGAGGCACATGGGCAGGAGGCGGCCTCACGGATGTTGGTTGCGTACGGGAGGGAGGAGGCCAGGTGCGGGTTCAATCACGGTGGGGCTTGCGAGGTGGTTCGATCACACGATGCGGCAGGGTTTGTCGGTAGCGGTAGGTGGTGGGGCCAGGATGAGTGCGAGTGGGGCATCGGTGTACGCGGCCGGGTGTGTGCTGCGTCGGTGGGGTGGGTGGGTCACATGTCAGCCGCGTCTTGAAAAGGCGTCGCTGTTCTCGGCAGGTGGGGTGTGGTAGATGGTGTGGTAGGTTAGGGTTAGCACAATTAGGGTTTGGTCTAAATTTATATCTAGGGGCAGGATTAGCCGGGGTTGTAGGCTGCTTCTAGCTGGGCCCTTTGGGCCTGGTTGGTGGCGTCCTTCCCCGGAACAAAAATAGTTTTTATTTCTATTAATTTATTTTAATTTCAAAGATGGTTTTTGTAAACAGCTTTTAGACAAAACAAAATATCGGGAAAAAGGTCGGGGTTTTAATTTGAAATAGACATGGGGACATTTAGAAAACAAAGGTAGGTTTTTAGAAAATAGTTTTTGATGAACTTATGCATGATGACATGACGATGCTCAAATGCAATGTGGTATGATGCTTGAGCATACAGTCATGATGATGCACAAAGATAGAAATAACAAGCAATTTTCTAGTAGTGATTTTAGCTGGGTGCTACAATTCGACACCACTAATAATGGATCTAGTCCCCGAGATATGCCTTATGGTACGGGGAAGAAGGCTGATGATCTTAATCTTCTCGCTTCATGTAGATCCATGCGATACCACTAATAAGATTTCTTGCTCTGTCATTAAATCGGCAACACCACCAACAAGGGGTTGTTGTTCATGTTCGTCGAGAGAACACTCCGGGGAAATAAAAGACAAAGGTAGAGGTATCGACAGATAAGGCCACCCCTAACTTTCGTGGAAGGAGTGAAAGTCACATTGATCCACTAGTTCAATGTACAAGGCTGAACAATAAGAGTCGTGTAGGGTGATTAGTCCATCTCGTTCGCAAACTATTAAGTCCGTACATGAATAGGACAATCGTGCAACCCAACTCTCAAAATTCAGACTGAAGATCTTTACAAGCGATGTTTGGAAACAAAGGATTGATGTACGCTCTTCGGATGTAGATGATGTCGTTGCTTTGGAAACCACCGGAAGATACAAAATAAACGTATGAAAATACACAATGATTAGGTTTCATTATAGTTCCATTGGAATGAACAACACATGCTCAAGGTATACTCTAACTTCACCAATGCTCATCCTTCTCATATGTTTTTCAACGATACAAATATCCATCAAGGTGTAGATACAGATAAAGAGTTCAAGGACCAAAAAGATTGGATAAAGGGTACAAAAAACGAGATGCAAATTACATGATTGTAGATCCACCGTTATAAAAGGGAGGAAGAGAAACCCTGAAGGTACGATAGAAACCCAACCACGAGAAATCCTAGACTCGAAGAAAATATAAGAGTAGATTTAAAACACGTAGAGGTAAGAAGAGAATAGCATAGGGGTATGGAGTAAAAGTAGAACAAATCAGATCTATCCAACCGATTTAATAAAATAGTTTTGACACTCTACAACGGCTGTTAGCTAGGTTATCCTACAAGCTAGACTAGTGGGGTATCACAACTGCTGGGCTCTGATACCACTTTCTAACACCCTCGAATTGGCTCTATGCATATTTTAGCGATTCCCTCCAAACACGCATAGAAACGATTCAAAGATGCCCACTAGGCACTTGCGTGCGGTTGGAAAACAAAGTAATACCATTACACAATAGTTCACGATGGAATCTACAAATCATATATATACAACAATGACTCCACAAATCAAGACTACAGATATATAGTACAAAGATCCAAATCACCTTGAAAGCGATACAACATCCGAGTATAGATAAGAAGGAAACTGAGCTAAGAGTACTAAAGAATAACCAATGGCGTCCATAACCCTACCTAGGCCAAGCTAGAAGGGTAACCCTGCTAACGACATTGAACTTATAGCTTTTAAACAAACGGGTGACGACAAAGGGCGAAGGAAAAAGGGAGCGGTCAGTACTAAGGCCAGTACACGTGTGTCTAGAACTAGGCGGCTCTCAACTACATAAGTATCATGGACTCAAGCGGCAGCGAAGCATGCACTAAACAACCTATAGATACTCAATACAACTATCGGCTATCAGAGAGGGATAAGAAAGACCTATTCGGAACCAACCTAATACTAACACCAATCATTCCCATCCTGGTATTTATCCCTCGATACCAAACGAGGAAGTTAAACCAAGAAACTCACACAGTTGGTAGTTTTATTCATTCCATTAGATATAGATAGCATGAGACATCCCAAATTCAGTAGTTGTTGGCACTTTTATTTACGCATTCCGTTGTAGTGAAACTGATTACTAGACATGTAAAAGTCAAATTTATAGCACTACTTTATTTATGGTTGTTTATGATCACCATGCTCCAAGTTGTCCATAACCACATACACGACACTCAGAAAGATTTATCCTGTAGGGGTGCAGAAATAGCAAAACACACACGATCAACCTTGGAAAAACCAAATAAAAACCCAACGAGGCATTACAACAAAGCAATCGCAACGAAGTTGGCTGGCTCTAAGATGGACCCAGAGTTTGTGACAATGGCAGTAAATGACTAGGAACTCGAAACTATGACTGGGCTTGCCGATATAGCATAAATGTGGCATGAGGTTCCTAAACAGTACAAGCACTCCAAACACAATCGTAAATAAAGCAGTAAAGCATGGCATACGTACAGGGTAGTAATAAACCCCCAAACTAGTTGGTGGCCCCAAGAAATAAGAAATGAATCAATCTCTAGCTAAGGGAATTCATGGTCCCACATGCGGATAGTGCGATAGTCAAGGAACATGTATCATGTACTCGGGGCCTACGGGACACAAGTGGATGGTTAAAAACCAAATATTGACTATTACCCACCGATGCCTCTATATTATATCTATTTCCAGCATTTTAATTCACAAGTTATATTGAAAGCCATAATCATCTCCACCATTAAGCATGTGCGAACCTTCCATCAACGGTGGAACGATAACGATGAGAAGCAGCACCTGAGCAAGCAACTACGACTCGCAAGGCCGACTGTCTATCAAACAACAGGCAATAGGATGTGTCCAAGGCAATATAGAGGCTGCAAGAAATATAAATGGTGCACAGAAATTAAAGCATTGCAACACAGATAACAATAGATCAACGGTAGGAAGTAAAGACTATAAATACAAAATAGGTAAAAAGGGGAAGAATGCTCGCCTAGAAACACTACCGAAGGGTCACCGGAGATTGGGTCGACACTCGCATCCACTCATCGGCCTAATCCATGAAGAAGCAAAGCACTAGAAGAAACACCGGATGCACTATTTAATACCACGACAGAATATCGGACATGATGCATGTATGATGTATGGCATGACAAAGATGCGTTGCAACTAGGCAACATTAAGCGGAACCGGGGTCCCAACAATTAATTAGGTGGTTTATGTTGTTTAGTTACCCTGCAATTTAAATGTTTTATTAACAAGGCAAAATATGGAATCGGTTCGCTACACAAATTTAAATGGAGCCAATATATGACTATATTTTCTCACATATGGTCTCCATATTTAATTATGAGGTGAATCGACAAAGTGTCCCTAACCCACATGATGCGATGCGAGCATGAATAATTTAAATGCAACAATATATATGTCATTTATAAAAATAGGAGGGTCTCGGATAGGGTCACACATTGGGGGTCGAAGAACTCGGGGCTCAGAGGGGTTCAAGTTTCAGATTGGGGCTTCAGGGTCTTGGCAGCCTTCAGATTCCGTGAAGGAGAACTTGGGGTATCGTGCCATCTAGTCATCCGTGAAGGAGACCTTGGCATCCAGGAATCTTCGGGCCTCGGCCATCAAGTTCTGGGAGGAAGAGCTCATCTTTTCGTGGTCTCGAGTGGCGACGACGGTGGATGCACTTGATGGTTCACGACGGTCTTGTCGCCGATGAAGATCTTGTGGTGGCAAGCAAAGACGGTCTTGATGAAACTTGGTATCACAAACTATTGACAGGGACATGAGTAGATGGGCACGACACCGACAACAAAGATCTTATGGCCTTGGTCTCTTGGACGACAACATGGCATCATAGAGGATTGCAGATATAGCAAAATACACACGTTCTGAGGCCACTGCCCACTAATTACTACTATAGTGCCAAAGCAGATGGATGGTGGAGGACATGCTACTCCACGAGCGCACAAGAAAACGGAGGCGAGAACGCAGAGGAGGGCGGCATGATGCTAGGACTGGGGCAAAACTAGCGGCTGGTGATGCACATGATCGATGGAGGTCAGGCTCGCCGAACAAGGCAGGCGCGCCGGGCGGTGGCCAGCGAGACAGAGGACCGAGGCGGCGTGAGCTTGCGATGGAGAAGAATCAGGCGGCGTCAGAGGAGCTCGGGCATGGGGACTACGGGGCACGCATCCGGGCGAGAGAAAGACGGTGGCAGGAGGACGCGCTAGGACAGCCAACAACAGGGGAAGGCGTACGAGGGGAGAGGAGACCGGGGGAACGACGGCAGCACTGGCCAACAGCTTGGTCCCTGGCGGAGGAGGCATGGCGCAGATGGCGGTTCGAATGGGAGGGGACCGGTGAGGTAGGACGAGAGGAAGGACCGGCGTGGCGTGTGGACGGTCGCAGAGGCCGCATCAGCTGGGAGGCCCTGGCGGCGAAGCTGTGGCCGGAGGAGAAAGGCAGGGCACAACCGCGTGATTGCTGAAGAGTGGAGGCGAGGGCGGCCGGGGGAGAAGGACCGCGGCGGCAGGGAGGCAGCCTCAGGGAGGTTGGTTGCGTATGGTAGGGAGGAGGCCAGGTGCAGGTTCGATCGTGGTGGGGCTCACGAGGTGGTTCGATCGCGCGATGTGGCAAGGTTTGTCGGTAGTAGTAGGTGGTGGGGCCAGGGTGAGTGCGAGCGGGGCGTGGGTGTACGCGACCGGGTGTGTGCCGCGTCAGTGGGGTGGGTGGGTCATGCGTCTGCCACACGCGAGTGCGTGCGTGTGTTCTGCTGGCGGCAGCGGTAGGTGGGGCGTGGTAGGTGGTGGGCTAGGGTTAGGGTTAGCATAGGGACATTCTGAACACCACTCCGAAGATGGGCCAGAGAAAAGCAGCTGACACTAGAGTCTCTAGACCACACCGGAGTCTCCAGACTACCGACACCGGAGACTCCAGCCAGAGCGACACGGGCATGCGCGCCTGGAGTTGGGCCTGGCCCATGTAACGCTCCAAAACTTCCTTTTATGCCCATTTTACCCCTAGCTCGTGGATGTCCGATATATATGCCCCCACTCCCTCCTTGAAGCCCTAGATATGATGATGAATTAAGGAATGTGCCTAACCCTAGATGGGAACCCCCTCTCCATAGTAAATCTATGAGTTGTACAAGGCCTTATAGTCGTTGCCCTTCTCCAAGTCGTCAAGACCCTCCTCAAGTGTTTGGTATCTCCCTATCAAGGATTCTAGTTGTGCTTGGTCTCTCCCCTTTGGGATTATATTTGGTTTCCACTCTCTCCTTGACTTGGATTCTATCATCCACTTGCCGATCTCTCCTTTAGCAATTCTACCGCAAGGTCTCTCCTCGAGGATTCTATTGGATTGGTTGTTCAAACCAACGGGAGCAAATTGATTCGGGTGTGATTTGGCATGTGTTTGTATATTTACCTTGCATTAGAGTTGTGTTCATTGTGTTCATCGTGTGTTCCCTCACTCCCCGCCTCAAATTCGTGAAGATCAGGCCACTCCAAGGGTAAATCCACAAGGAGACCCGTATCAACTAGTATCAGTAGCTTTTGGTTGCCACAGATTTGACTTCGTTCTTCGATTTCCACCACAAATTGAAGAATATCAAAAATATAGCCTCAAATTGCTTTTGGATCAATCTATCATTTCAGTGAGTTGATTCAATTTTGGTCCAATATAAACTTGTCTTTGGAGTTGGTCTACCTTTTGCCCTGCGTTTCCCTGCCCAATTTGGTCGAAATTTTCTAGATTTGATTATGCAAGGGCCAAATTTCTGCTCAAGAATATGAGATGTTCGTGGTTCTGGCCCCAGATCGGAATCGCTAGACACCAACACCGGAGTTTCTGAACAGCACTGGAATCTCCGGCCCTGACAAAAATTTCCTTCTTTTCCTTTTCGGTTGATTTACCTTTTGACATTTGTGTTTCGTGTGCGTGTCTGTTAACTAATAAAGCTTCCGCAACATTAACAATGCCTTGCGCTTGACATCGACACCATGGAACCCGAACCACCCCTCCACCAACGGTTGCAAGTACGATAGAACCACAAGGTATAACTTGCACCACCCTTGTTAACCCTCTTTCTTCCTTTATGTGTTACCTAACCTATCGAGAGTAGCCCAACTTGCGTTTGCCGAAGCATTGTGCGCTTGCTCTTGCATAGTCATCATGTAGAGGCAATAGAAAAACTTGAGTCCATATCATAGAAAATAAAAAGAGGTACAAAAAAGAGAAAAGAAAGAAAATCTTTTAAGAAAAAAGAAAAAAGAGAAAGATACCAATAGAAAAGGTGACTCCAAACACTACAAGAAAAGTTGGATTTTACAACGGACGATTTTCGTGGTTGAAGGCCCATTTTTCGTGGCTAAAAATTCTTCTACGATGGATGCCCGTCGTGGTAAAATCCCCGTCACAAAAGAATCTACCACGGTATTTTTTCTGACCGTGGGGGTTGCACCCTTCAGCCACGAAAACTTGTTCCGTCGTAGATCTGTTTGCCAGGCGCCTTGACTGCTGATGTCATGCAAAATGCCACGTGGCAAACACCGTTAACGCCCAGTTACCGCCATTAACGGCCACGGAAACTGTGCTAGAAGCTAGGCCCAGTCAAGGCCTGCTCATAATTAAGTGGGCTGGCCCATTAGGAGAACCCAATAAGATTATGCCCCGTTACTATTTCGTCCGGCAATGTTTGCAATGGGCCCTAAGATGTGGCCAGCAGCGGCCGGCGAATGTCATGCCCGTTACTATTTCGGCCTATAGAAGCCCACCGTGTTCGAATACTGTGCGACCCATTAACAGGCTGCATCAAGTAGGACCGATACTGTTAAAGCCCACGGTCAGCCCGTCATTGTTCTCACAGTTTATCCTGGGCCGCCTACGAATGGCCCACTTTTGAGAAGATCCGATATTATTCTGGAATTTTACTATTCTGGCTCGTTACTGTTCTGGGTGTCTACTATTCATGTCCATAACTGTTGTGGTCCTTTAGTGTTCTGGCCCCTTACTGTGCTGGGTGCCCCTGTTATAGCCTGCTACTATTTAGGCCTGTTGCTTTTCTGGCGTGTTACTGTGCTGGATCACCACTATTCTAGTCTGCTTGTGTTTTGGCCTATTCATTCTCGATCATTACTATTTTGGTCTCATATCGCTCGTCTATTACTGATTTGGTTTGTTACTGTTTTAGCTTTATTCTTTGTTTGACCTATATCGCTTTTTTGATTCATATCGTTTTGGTCTCATATCGTTACTATTTTGGCCAGTTACCGTTACTATTTCGGAAATTCTGAAGCCCACACAAATATCATAAAAGGAGTATAATTAGCGAACATCTTTTACTGTTCATGGAAGGTGCAATACAAGAAGGGCAAATAACAAAACCCTATAAAGTTACCTGATCGACCTGGCTGGCGCAGTTATGGTACCACCATGCGTGGACGGCGTCAACTAAATGCCTACATGACATATGCGAGTTATCTAGATATTACATCAACTGCAAACTTCTTAAAAATATTACAAAATATGAACAAACGGGAGAGAAAATTTAGCATTTCAGTTGCGAATCAAGTTGATAGCTGAGTCCTCAATTTGCTTTCTTAATCCATCAACTACATCTCCCTTTGAGTGTGACAACTACATTTGGAAAACCACCTTGAGATATGATCTTGCAGTCCCCTCTTTGGTGGCAATAGCAGTAATTATAGTCTGAAACTAACTAATAAGAAGTTAATACAGCAAAGAAGACAAACTACTCATAGCTAAGAATGAACCAGATAGGAATTATAACTGCATAGTACGAACTTATAGAGCAGGAATGCAAACCATGAATGAACTATATAATAGAGGATAGTTATGTCGTTGCCTAAGACGAACGAGAACTAGATACGATATATAATGGTGTGGCTTGTGAACCTGTAGAACGAGACAAACAAGCATCTCCTGGAATGCAAGAGACATTGGGTGACTCGGAATTTGCGGTGAGCTACACAATGGCATGCAGTTACTTTCATAGCTAAGAATGAACCACATAGAAATTATAACCGCATCATACCAGAACTTGTCGAACGGGAATGGAAAACACGAATGAACTATACAATAAAGAATAATTATGTCGTTGATTAGGACGAACCAGCACTAGATATAGAAAATATATAATGACATCGCTGGTGGACCTGTAGGCTGTGTAAACCAACATGTTCAGTGTTGCCTTTTTGAGCTCCATGCGAAGAAAACGAAAATAGTCAGTGTTGCAGCTTTTGAAAAACCAGATGGCAACACCAAAATTATAATCGAACTAGTACGAAGAGTTTGAACAGGTACCACAAGATAGCAGAACGATGCCAGGGAGGAAATAATAGCAGGAACATAGCTCAGGAATAACCAGCTAGAGTCAGTAATTGTGTAGCAGGGAATCCACACTAATATTTTCTACTGACATTACATTTTGCAAGAACTACACAATAGCAGGCATTTACTGGTGTATGGAGCAACTAAGATAAGAACATGTGCATGACAAAATAACAGACATGTGCATGACTTGATATTTGTAGAGAGCGAATGCAAACCAACATGTCTAATGAACTTGTATGTACTAGCACGAAGAACATGCGTGCCCAGTGACTTGTATCTACTAGCACGATTAAAAAATGCAGTTCACTGGGACAGGTTTGAACCTGCTATACCATTGACAATACAAAAACAGGTTGGAGATCTGGTTACCTTGGTCGGAGAGGCATCTAAGCATCATCGGTAGCGTGCGAGTGACATCCAAGTCACCGAGGGTGCTATGGTTGCGGTGGTTGTTGGCGTCGGGGAAGCAGATCTTGGGCGGTCAATGCCGGTGTAGTCAACATCGACGACTGTGTAGCTAGTCTGGAGTAGTGGACATGGAACTTGTTGAATTAGATCTCGTCTAGTGGACAACGGTGAAGCTGCTCCGGTACGGTTGGGTAGCTTTCGGTCGCGGGGAAGCAGAGCATGGGCGGTCGACAACACCATAGACGCGGTCAGCGAGACTACATCTCTGGTGGAGTGGCAGAGAGACCCGGTGAACTAGATCCGATGGGTTGGGCATCCATGAAGCGGCTCCGGCAGACGTGGAATTGCCGCCGGGCGGTGCGCGTGGTGGTCGTGGAGGTGAGGGCGTGGGAGATAAGCCTGTGATTTTGGGAGGGCCAGCTGGAAAAACTGCACGAATCAGGTCTATGGAGGTGAATAGAAAAATAATTATGATCGTGTCCCCAAGCTACCGACTTTAGCATGCCCATAGAGCATCGAAACAATGGGTGGAAAAGGAATTTTAGCGTCAAAAGTTTTTGAAACGGAGGGGCGCGAAATGCTTCAAAGTCGGTCTCTGGTTTTGCCGCTTGATTGAGATATTGAATTTGGCTAATAATAGAAAACTAGTAATCCCCCGGTGGGAAATTTTGCCTCAAAAGTTTTTAAAACGGTGGGGCGGGAAATGCTTCAAGGTCGGTCTGTGATTTTGCCGCTCGACCGAGATTTTGAATTTGGCTATCAGACAAATAATAATAATAATAGAACAATGATTCTTCATGGTGGGAGATTTTTCCTCAAAGTTTTTGAAACGGCGGGGCGGGAAATGCTTCAAGGTCGGTGTGTGAATTTGCCGCCCGATTGAGATTTTGAATTTGGCTACCGGACAAATAATAATACAGTAAAAATGGTACTGCATGATGGGATATTTTGCCTCAAAGTTTTTGAAACATTGGGGCGGTAAATTCTCAAGGTCGGTGTGTGATTTTGACGCTCGACAGAGATTTTGAATTTTGCTACAGGACAAATAATAGAAAAATGGTACTCCCCGGTCGGAGATTTTGTTCAAATTTTTTTGAAACGGTTGGGCGGGAAATGCTTCAAGGTCGGTGTGTGATTTTGCCGGTCGATTGAGATTTTGAATTTGGCAAGAGTCCAAGTAATACTAGAAAAATGGTACTCCATCGGTGGGAGATTTTGCCTGAAAATGTTTGAAACAGAGGGGCGCGAAATGCATATGAGTCGGTTGGGATTTTGCCGCTTGATTTTATGATTTTGAATTTGGCTAGCGGTGAAGTAATAATAGAAAAAGATAGTTGTATACTAGTACGCTATCTAGTCATGAATTGAAGGCCGAGAGTCACATCAACTAACCATCCATTACATAATTACGCAGAACATTGTAAATTTTGCCGCTCAACTGGGATTTTGAATTTGACTAGAGTACAAGTAATAATTTGGAAAAAAATGCTACTCCCTATGTTTATGAATAAAAAAAATATTCCCATATAAAAAATAATGTTGAATCCATCTGCAAAATTGTTTGGCCTGTAGGTTTTGACCCTCTATTAAGATTTTGAATTTGGCTATAGTCCTAGTAACAAAAATTACGAGCGAACCCCACCACCCAACCCAGCAATTTCATAATCTCCATTGGTCATCAGTATGATAGGTCAAATGGAATTTCACAATATATGAAAGATTAAACATGGGGCCCAAATATTTTGTATAGGAGGGAGCTTTTGCCTCTCGATTCAGAATTTGAATTTGGTGACATTCCAAGTAATAACTGCTAGTAGACCGTACTTTCCTCTGTTCATGAATCCAAGGCCTGGTCACATCTGAAAGGGATCGTATGGGCACCTAGAGGGGGGGGTGAATAGGTGCTACACCAAATTTTTATATATTTTTTCAATTTTAGGCTTAACACAAAGGGTAAATTCTCTAGATAAACTATTAGGTGGAATTTCCCTATATGTAAACCTATCTACTAGCGAGTGGAAGAGGAACGGGTAAACCGAAGTGAAGCACGGGGAGACACGGGATTTGTTTGACCGCAGTTCCTTCCTTGTTAAGGGAAGTACGTCTGTGTTGGAGGGGTGGGCGGTACTAAGACCACCACGCCACAATAGGCCTCACCCTGTTCTCCGATAGATCTCGCCACCAAAGGCCTGATCCACCTTTCCACTGTAGGTACCCTTCGAGGCGGGCACCGGCGCCTTTACACAACTAGCGGGGCAACAACTCCACAACAACTTGGAGGCCCCCGAAATGACAACAAGCTGCCACAACAACAAAGTTATCAAATACAATCAATAATATCTAGGTATTGACAAGAATACTAGATCAGGGATTTCTCCAAGTGAATGGAGAGGAGTTGAAGCACTTGATTCGTCATGATGATGAACTTCTCCTCCTTCAATTCCCCCAAAGATCAAGACCTTCAGGTGGTTGAAGTGGGAGATCGAGAATGAGAGCTCTTGCACAATGTCTGGACAATTTCGAATGAATCAAGTGTTCTGAACGTTGGGGAAGAAAGGGTATTTATACCCCCTTCAGAAACCAGTCGTTGGACACTTTGGGGGCCGGATTATCCGTCCAAGTGATGGCCGGATTATCTGGCCTGGGGAAAACACCGCCCCAGACTCGGAATATCCGGCAGATAATCCGCCCCCTATCTGAGCATCGCGCCGAGCTTGCCCTTGATCAACTTCTGGGGGCCAGATTATCCGGTCCTATGTGAAGGCCGGATTATCCGGCCTGGGGAGGAAAAACCGCCCAGTTCGGATTTTCTGGGAGAAAATCCGACCGGATACCGAGCGATGTGCCTTGGCTCATTTTGCTCAAAAACTGGGGGCCAGATTATCCGGCCCATGCGACAGCCGGATTATCTGGCCTGGGAAGAAAAACCGCCCTAGTTCAGATTTTCTGGGAGAAAATCCGACCGGGTACTGAGCGACGCACCTTGGCTCCCTTTAAGCAATGAGGTAGGCCGGATTATCCGGCCCTTGGTGGGGCGGATAATCCGGCCCCCCTCAAAGCTTCCTGCACACTTAGCGCACATGAATAGACTCCACAGTATTGTTATCTAACATGCAAAACATAGGAAAACATGAAATGTTCTTTCAATCCCCCCCTTTTTGGTGTTAGATGACAATACCAGGATTTGAAGGAGAAAGTCACAAGTCAAACAGAAATAACCATGAAAGAGACTCCCCCTCAATGTGTGCATAATAGAATTTTGCATTGGAATACAAATGCACACAAATAGGTGAATCTATTCCATAGACATATGAGCAACATACACATACCACCGAGGTAGAGGGAAGGCATCCTTGACATAAGCCAGAATTATTACCGGATAACCAATATGAGCGCCTTCCGTGATAAAGACCTCCAGCAATAGGATATGAATAGATAGCTCCATAAGCATACTCCATGAGATGAAATCCATAGGCATAATAATCCAGACAACCACATAGAGTCTCAAACAACCACAAAGCACAAATTTAAAGTTCAACGCTAAATGGGCATAAGCAAGAAAACGACGAATGGAAAAATGCAAGTGCTTATGCCCGACCCATGCAAATCCACGAACACCCTAATAGAACTACTGCTCCCCCTTTGGCATCGAGACACCAAAAAGGGAGAAGAGTGATGCTAGCGCCCCACAGGATCACTCGTAGTCCTCGTCCTCGTCCTCTTCCTCGTCTTCATTCTCATCCTCATCCTCATCTTCAAGCTCCTCTGTGTCACCTTCATCATCCTCATCATCAGCAGCAGGCACAGAGGGGAACAAGTGACGCTCCAGCTCACCATAGTTCAACCCGGAGGAAGATTTCCACCGAGCATACGGAGTGGAAGGTGTAGGAGCCAGAGGATCACCCGAAGCACCAGACACATGGGGGAGAATGAGCTGCTGGGAGTGAGCCCACTCATGGCACTGCTTGTATGCCTCGTACTGACCCTTGCACGTGTCCACTCCCATGCACAGAATGTTACGCTGGAACCAGTTCAGTTGCTTGATCTCACGGGCAACGGGAGGCACTGGGGGCATGCGAGCATCCCTCATGAGGCCCTCAGGAGCAGAGGAGAGGTGAGAGGCCTTCCGAACCTTGTTGTAGATCTTCTTGGCCTTATGCACCGAGTTAATGTGGAACTCCTCAGCAGGAAGAGGGTGCCTAATGAGCATCATAATGTAGGGTGCATAGGGAATAGATAGACGGTTGAACATAGCATCAGTTAACTCATGGTAAATGAAGTCCATGACATCTAGCCTGTACCGCACTGACTCGTCCTCGCAAGAGGCAACCTCATGAGAAAATTGAAGTAGCTGAACAAGGTGACCATGGATGTTGTCATTGTTGCCCCCACTCGGAGTAATGGAGTCACGGAAGAGACCCACTAAGGCAGCATAGATGGGAGCAAGGCCAGCCAGAGTGCCCACAATGCCATTATCCATAGTGCAAGGAGAGAGAGCTGCATCTTTGTTGGGCTTCAGCTGGGTGATGATGCGGTGGCCACTGGCTCTATCCCTGCTGCGGAAAGAGTATCCAAGAACCTCAGCAAACACGTGAAAATCAGCAGTCATAGGCCTGTCATGAGTCATCCACTTCATAGTGCGATGCTCATCCCCACAAATAACCAAAGTGGAGAAGAACTGCTTCACCACCTCAGAGTCAAAGGAGCACTGGAGAGACATGAGATGGTGTAGCCCCATCCTCTCAGCCACAAACATCGCATCCATAAGATGAGCCTTCTCCAAAGCATCAGCAAGTACCAGTGGGTGCATAGGCCTAATGTTCAGCCTGACATACACATCTTCATAGATTCCCTTCTGTTCTGCACACCAAAAACGAGTATCCCCCAGCTCATCATCACGAGGCAGCTCAGCAAACAAGTCACGGTGACAGATGGAGGAAAAGGTGACCGCATCCAAAGTCCTGTAGTTGATCTTGGGCTCCTTGCCCTTCCTCTTGGACACCCCCTTCCTAGTCCTCCTAGCTTATTCAGCCATGCGCTTCTCTTCGTTCTTTCTCCTCCTCAACTCAACTTCGTCCACTAAGTTACCCTGTCCGTCATCCCGAAAGTATTTCGTGCGGGGGCGGCGCTTGTTGGTATTGGGAACACTGGAACCACCTATGAGGAGAATAAGGGCGATAGCAAGGGGATAAGCATACACACAAGTCCAGGAGAGAGCATGGAAAAAGTAGTCAAAAAGTTCATAGGACAAATCTACCCAATGCATACACCATAGTGAAACTGAACCAGAATCGAATCTGTCAGGCCGGATTATCCGGCCTGGCCAAGGGCAGATAATCCGGCCCTAGCAGAAAATTTCGATTTCACCTACATTGAATGCAAAAAAAGTAGATCGGGCCTAGAAACTGCAAGACTATGATTTCTATGCGAAAACACATCCTTCTAGACAATGTTCCACCCAACAAGTAACACATCTAGCCAAAGATGGGGAGAGAGGGAGTTACCCTCACTCATTGGAGGAAGAACAGGAGGAGAAGGTACCCGGAGGCACGGAGGAGAAGATCCGGGGAGGCCCGGAAAATCCGGTGGCCGGAGAGGCTCTGGGAAGGGTGGGGGACTGCAGGCGGTGGCTGAGGAGGAGGAGAGGGTTGGGGGAGAAGTGCTGCTCGTTATGAGCCCTTCCCCCCGATCCCTGCCCTTTAAGACGAAATCCGCCAGGGCCGGATTATTCGGCCAACACTTGGGCCGGATTATCCGGCCTCAAATCTGGATTTCTGTTGTACACTGAACCAGGCCCGTGTGTCCCCAAACAACACCCCCACAAGGTGTACAAGGGACTTGTGTGCTAGAATAGATGGCTTAGGGGTAGGGAAAGGCTTAGGATTAAGAGAGCCAAACTGAGATGGTACTAGACACTCAAAATTTCAAGATCCAAATCACATACAAGCCAAGATTGAGTGTGATTCCCATAAGAACATGAGATAGCAAAGAACAGCCAAAAATATCCAATTCTCCTCAAGGGAGAGGGCGGTGGCCGAAGCCACCTTGTTGGATTGTATGGTGTGACACCGTGAAGATATATCTTGGGTTCACGACCAATACTCATCAATAATCTCACATATTACAAAATGATATTAAGAGAAATGATTTATCTTGCTTTTGGCATTATGGGGGAGGGTTAGCCCAATGAGTTAGGACCACACTCCCCTATATCCATGCCCACACCTAGAGCAAAGAAGGATTGAGATGTACGAGTGAGTGCATGGGTAATCAAGACAAGCTCCAGGAATCAATGATATTTAGCTCATTCCTCAAGTGGCTTTGTAAAAATATCCGCAAGTTGGTTCTTCGTGCTCACAAAGGATAGGTCAATATCGCCGCGAGCAACATGGTCTCGAATAAAATGATTCTGAATCTCAATATGCTTCGTCCTTGTGTCTTTGAACAGGTTATGCATAATTTTGATTGCACTTTCATTATCACATAAAAGAGGCACTTTGTCACAATTAACACCGTATTCCTTTAAAGTTTGCCTCATCCACAATAATTGAGTGCAAGCGCTGGCAGCAGCAACATATTCAGCTTCGGCGGTGGAGAGAGATATGCAATTCTGCTTTTTAGAGGACCAACATACAAGAGATCTTCCCAAGAATTGACAAGCTCTAGAAGTGGATTTCTGATCATCCTTATCACTAGCCTAATCTGAGTTAGTATAACCACATAAAGAGAAATTGGAGCCCTTGGGATACCAGAGACCAAAGTTAGGGGAATGAACCAAATATAGAAAGATCCTCTTGACCGCCACTAAGTGGCTTTCTTTAGGAGCTGCTTGATACCTTGCACACACTCCCACACTCAACACGATATCGGGTCTAGATGTGCAAAGGTAAAAAGGAGAGCCGATCATGGACCGGTATACCTTTTGGTCCACATCTTTACCATGTGGGTTAAGTTCAAGATGACATTTTGTTTGCATCAGAGTGGCGACCCCATTTAGATCCGTCATCTTGAATCTCTTGAGCATGTCTTGGATGTACTTTGCTTGATTAATAAAAGTTCCTTCTCTAAGTTGCTTGATCTCAAATCCAAGAAAGAACCGTAATTCCCCCATCATAGACATCTCAAACCTGCCAGTCATAAGCTTTGAAAATTCATCATTAAAAGCTTTATTAGTAGAACCAAAAATGATATCGTCTACATATAGTTGGCATACGAAGAGCTCCCCCTTAACCTTCTTAGTAAAAAGAGTGGGATCAATTTGCCCAACTTTGAATCCACGATCTAACAAAAGCTCTTTAAGGTGCTCATACCACGCACGTGGGGCTTGTTTAAGGCCATAGAGTGCCTTATCGAGTTTGTAGACATGGTTCGGAAAGTTAGGATCCTCAAAACCCGGGGGTTGCTTTACATATACCAACTCATGTAGAGGACCGTTAAGGAAGGCACTCTTGACGTCCATTTGCTGCAACTTAAAATTGTTATGGGCAGCATAAGCAAGAAGGATACGGATGGACTCAAGGCGCGCCACTGGAGCATAGGTCTCGCCAAAGTCAATGCCCTCAACTTGGGAGTATCCTTGTGCCACAAGTCTTGCCTTGTTCCTTACAACGATGCCATTCTTGTCTTGCTTGTTTTTGAATATCCACTTGGTGCCGATAACATTGCGGCAATCTTTGGGTTTCTCCACGAGTTTCCAAACTTTGTTGCGCTCGAAATTATTCAATTCTTCATGCATAGCAACAACCCAGTCTTGGATCTTCAAGTGCTTCAAAGACCTTCTTAGGTTCCACCATAGATATATGAGCTTGATGCTCACCAAAACTGGCCAATTCTCTTCTTGTAGATACCCTTCGTCGAAGATCAGCAACAACCTTGTCGAGGGTGTGACCCCTCAACTCAAGGTTATGATCAGCCCGAGCCTTGCGACGAAGTTCAATAAGTTTGTTGTCTCTTGGAGGAGTAGATTCATCACTTGAATCTTCATTGGAAGCATTTACTCGACCTTGATCAGGAACTGGAATATCAGCAGCAGGTGGTGGTGACCCATGCCCTTGAGGTGAGTCAGTAGCCGTAACAGGAGGCTGCTGAACCGGTGAGTCAGGGCCAGATAATCCGGCCGATGGAGAGGCCGAATAATCCGGCCTGGGAGTATTTGTAGCAGCTTCATCATGAAGCATGGGGCTTGCTTGAACTGGCGAGGGGCCGGATAATCTGGGGCTTGCCGAAAAATCCGGCCTGGAGCTTGTGTTGATATCTTCACCACCAGGAGCAATATGGTCAGCTGGAGCAGGGTGGCCGGATAATCCGGCCTGGAGTTTTCTGGAACAACTTGACCTTCAGCAGTTGATGGAGATGGTGCAAAATTTTCTCCCGTGATGGGAACTTGTTGGGCATGTGTAGATGAGGGCTCTTCATGGGAAGAGCATTGTCCTTCCCGATCCGCCACAAGGGGTTCCTCAATGGGGCGGAAAAATCCCACGCCCATTCTTCTTATGGAATCTTGGGGTATTTCAACATCTGCATCACAAACACCAACTTGCTCCGCACGGGAACCGTCACTTTCCTCGAACACCACACTACAAGATTCTACAACAGTTCCGGAGAGCTTATTATAGACTCTATAAGTGTGGGATTCGGCACCATAACCAACAAAAATACCTTCTAGAGCCTTAGATTCTAACTTGGATAAACGAACTCCCTTGATAAGAAAGAAACACTTACACCCGAATACCCGAAAGTATGAGATCTTGCGGAGGTATAATCGGTTGGATGAATGACAAGCAGTAGAGATTGCTTTAGCCCATAAGTTATATGGAGATTTAAATTCGGCTAACATTGATCTTGCCATATCCATTAGAATTCGATTCTTCCTCTCGGCTACACCATTTTGTTGAGGGGTGTACGCAATGGAATATTGATGTCTTATCCCCTCTTCACTTAGGAACTCATTTAAGGTGTAGTTCTTGAACTCAGAGCCGTTATCACTTCTTATAGCCAGAATAGGGACGTTGTGTTGACGTTGAACCTCGTTGGCAAAGTCGATGACCGTTTGTTGAGTTTCACTCTTCAACTTGAAGAAATAAACCCAAGTGTATCTTGAGTAATCATCAACAATCACTAGACAATACTTCTTCCCACCGAGGCTTGCATGAGATGGAGGTTCGAAGAGGTCCACATGAAGGAGCTCCAAAATCCTTTTTGATGAGATAATAGTTTTCCTTTGATGAGGTGAGTCATGCATTTTCCCTTCCACACACGCCCTGCAAACATGATCTTTGGCAAAGGAGACATTTTCTTTTAGTCCAAGGATGTGGCCACCCTTGTGGAGACTTTGCAAAGTTCTCATATTGACGTGGGCTAGTCGGTGATGCCATAGCCAACCCGCGTTAGCCTTTCCGAAGAGACACATCGGGCCTGTAGTGGTTTTCCCCAAAAAGTCCACCACGTACAGGTCATTTTCGACATATCCCACGAAAGTGACTTTTAGAGACTTGCTCCACAAGAGTACCACCAAATCAGCATCAATATAAACTGCAAAGCCCATCTTACCAAGGGCGCAAACTGAAAGTAGGTTGTACCCGAGGGTCTCAACAAGCATGACGTCCACGAGAGAGATATCGTGAGCCACCACATCTTTGCCGAGACCTAATACCTCAGATTTGGACTTGTCACCATAGGAGATGGTTATGTGATCAAGGTTTGGCCGCATCTCCGTGATGATCTCCTTGCTTCCGGTCATATGACTCGTGCAACCGCTATCGAGTACCAATTTAGAACCACCAGAAGCATACCCCTGCAAGAAAATTACTTCTTGGTTTTAGGTACCCATTTTTCAATGGGTCCTCTCATGTTAGTAACAAGGGTCTTGGGAACCCAAATAAACCAAGGAATGTAACAATCATACGGGCCTACATAACTAGCATAAACATCACCATAATAATCGCAATATAGTTCAAAGTTGGGATTGTTGACCCCTGCAAAACCATCATAATTAGTCTTGTCATTGGTAATGTTGCTAGTCTTAGGTTGAGCAGTCTTGCTCTTCTTCTTCTTGTTGTTTTTCTTGATCTTTGTCTTGGGTATGTAACCAAGACCTTCTTTACTCTTGTTTGTCCATTTCCTGCTCAGTATCTCATCAATAACTCCTTTACCTTTGTGTTGAGAACTTCTCGCGAGGTCTTCTTTTCCAGACGATGAAGTGGAGGTACTTGGCACATCATACCGTTTCAATTGAGTTTGGAGCTGGTCATGAGACTCATTTAAAGTAGAATGATCACTCTTCAATGCCTTGTGAGCACTTTCAATATTATCAAACTTCTCCAAAAGTCTAGCATGAACATCCCCAAAGTCAATCTTTTCTTTTTTTAGTTTCTTTACCTTGGCAAGAGCATGGTCACGTTCTTTGATGAGCTAAGCTACAGCTTCTTCTTGTGACTCCTCAATGGATTCGATTCTCTTTTCCAAAGATACTCGAGCTTCCTCTTCCTCTTCCAAGGCATTCTTCAAAGAGGCTATCTCCAAGGCATATTCTCTTTCAATTCTGCCCTTTTCTGCAAGAAGATCTTCGGCTTGAGTAAGTTGACTCATAAGAGCATCAAAATGGAGTTTGTGCTCACCTTGTAGGTTAGTGAAAAAGGTATCCAAAGCAATAACTTCTTCTTTCATTTTAAGACTATCATGATCATCCATATCCAAAATTATGTTAGTCTTAGGAAATGAAGAGCTAGAAGTTGATACCTCGGACCCTCTTGCCATTAGGCAAGTGGTGTTGTTGTTGATGACGTTCTCGTTTGGCGAGTCGAAGAGAGATGAAGGAGTCTATGTGGTGGATATAGCAGCCACCTCACGTGAACTATCATCATCCTCTTCATCTTCACTTGCAGAGGAGTATTCTTCTTATGCAACTAAGACGATCTTGGGTTGCTTCTTGAAGGGGCCATTCCTCTTAATAAATGGCTTCTTCTTAGGTGCTTTAGATTTCTCTTTAAGAATGAGCCTGCCACCATTGTCTTCTCTATTTTGATATGGACACTCGGCTACAAAGTGCATTCTATCTCCACAGTTGTAGCAAGTTCTCAATCTTGGGCCACTTTCTGTTCTTCCATTTGACCCGTTCTTGCGCTCAAGTTCCGACTTGGCTTTGGCAGGGTCCTTCCAAAAGTTCCTTGCATAAAATGCCATGTACTCACCATGAGCACGTCTGACTCCATCGGGGCAGTCCATGGAGGTCCCCTCAAAAGCTCTTTCATCTTCCTCTTGCTCAACAACATTGGCTTTGAGAGCCACATTGACACCCTTTTGCATTCCAATGGCCCGAGCACGGGCATCTTCAGCATTCTTTGCTGCCACTTTGAATGACGCCATTTCTTGCATGACTTCATTGGATGTCATTTAATGATAGTTATGTCTACCTTGCAGGCTCTTCAAGTCCATTGCCTCGAAAGGCATTAAGGCACTCACATATTTCCTTTTTATCCATGCATCATCAATGTGAGTGGCTCCATGCTTTCGAAATGTTGTAGCAATGCCCTTGAGTTTTCTATACATGTCCTCATGGTTTTCACCATCCAACATGTAGAATCCCTCAGCTTCATTACTAAGGGCATCATACCTGTTCCTTCTCATGCTTTCATTTCCAACGAAGAGATCTGTAAGAGCATCCCAAGCTTCTTTAGCTGTGTTGAGATGTTCAATGTGTGGCATGTCCTTGGGACCCACACCCAGCTGTATCATGTGGAGAGCGGTGGCATTCAACTGGTTGTCCACAACTTCTCTTCTTGTTAGGTTGGTTTGATCTCCAATATGAAGACCCTCTTCAATAATCCTCCACAATTCAATAGAGGAGCTGGAAACATGAGATTTCATTAGGAATTGCCATTGATTGAAAGAGGATGCAGTGAGCTTGGGTGGATCACCCCTATTGTTTATATGAGGATGAGGGATAGGTGGGTCGAGGGAATATACGTGGCGAACCTCACTATATTCCTCCTTACCACTTCCCTTCTTGGAGGTGGAACCATTAAGTTTTTCACCTTCCGCATCATCATCCTTGGATCCAGTGTTACCCTTTTCCTTAGATGATGGTGTGGGAGCCTCAGAGGAGGATGGAGATGGGGCTATGGATGATGTGAGGCGAGCAATCATTTGATTCATCTCCTCCATCTTGGCCTCAAAGGATTTCAACAAGGTTGTTTCCAACGACTTGAGATCATCCATTGTGACCTGATCCACAGCCTCATTCCCATCATCCTTGGTACCCATACTACTCTTAGGCGGTTAAGCCTGAATTAAGAGCCGGGGCTCTGATACCAATTGAAATGGATCGTATGGGCACCTAGAGGGGGGGTGAATAGGTGCTACACCAAATTTTAATATTTTTTTCAATTTTAGGCTTAGCACAAAGGGTAAATTCTCTAGATAAACTATTAGGTGGAATTTCCCTATATGCAAACCTATCTACTAGCGAGTAAAGAGCGAGTGGAAGAGGAACGGGTAAACCGAAGTGAAGCACACGGAGACACATGATTTGTTTGACCATAGTTCCTTCCTTGTTAAGGGAAGTACGTCTGTGTTGGAGGGGTGGGCGGTACTAAGACCACCACGCCACAATAGGCCTCACCCTATTCTCCGATGGGTCTCGCCACCAAAGGCCTGATCCACCTTTCCACTATAGGTACCCTTCGAGGCGGGCACCAGCGCCTTTACACAACTAGCGGGGCAACAACTCCACAACAACTTGGAGGCTCCCGAAATGACAACAAGCTGCCACAACAACAAAGTTATCAAATACAATGAACAAGATCTAGGTATTGACAAGAATACTAGATCAGGGATTTCTCCAAGTGAATGGAGAGGAGTTGAAGCGCTTGATTTGTGATGATGATGATGAACTTCTCCTCCTTCAGTTCCCCCAAAGATCAAGACCTTCGGGTGGTTGAAGTGGGAGATCGAGAATGAGAGCTCTTGCACAATATCTGGACAATTTCGAATGAATCAAGTGTTCTGAACGTTGGGGAAGTAAGGGTATTTATACCCCCTTCAGAAACCAGTCGTTGGACACTTTGGGGGTCGGATTATCCGGCCCAAGTGATGGCCGGATTATCCAGCCTGGGGAAAACGCCGCCCCAGACTCAGAATATCCGGTAGATAATCCGCCCCCTATCTGAGCATCGCGCTAAGCTTGCCCTTGATCAACTTCTGGGGGCTGGATTATCCGGTCCTATGTGAAGGCCGGATTATCTGGCCTAGGGAGGAAAAACCGCCCCAGTTCGGATTTTCTGGGAGAAAATCCGACCGGATACCGAGCGACGCGCCTTGGCTCCTTTTGCTCAAAAACTGGGGGCCAGATTATCCGGCCCATGCGACAGCCGGATTATCCAGCCTGGGGAAGAAAAACCGCCCCAGTTCGGATTTCCCGGGAGAAAATCCGACCGGGTACTGAGCGACGCGCCTTGGCTCCCTTTGAGCAATGAGGTAGGCCGGATTATCCGGCCCTTGGTGGGGCGGATAATCCGGCCCCCCTCAAAGCTTCCTACACACTTTGCGCACATGAATAGACTCCACAGTTTTGTTATCTAACACGCAATACATAGGAAAACATTAAATGTTCTTTCAACATCAACTGATCATCGAGGACCTTGCTCAAAGTAGCCTTTTTCTGGACGGAGGGGTAGAAAAATGGATACCATGATCTCGGATTCAAAAATATTACGGGGGGCGGCGGGAGGATTTGCGGCTCCAGTAGAGTTTTGAATGTGACTACTCCAAGTAATAGAACAGAAAAATTGTATAAGGTCTTTTTTTGCAGGTCGTACTCCATTTGTTCATCAGTCCATTTAGACGTGAAAGAAAATGTTGAGCTCCAAATCAAAAATGTAGTTCCATTTATCACATGACGCGTATGAATATGGTGTGCAACAAAGGGCTAAGGCATTGTTTTGAGAACCTAAAACTTATGATCAATGATTCAGGACAGCAACACTTGTAACATAATGTACTGTATCACACTAGTACATATTGGTGCATCCACACATAACTAGTTTGTGTCATTTGTTGCAAAAACACAGAAACAATTTCTTTTTTTTTGCATCTAGCACAGTTTCTTTTGTGTAACATAAAGATTCATACCTCATATATATAGTAATATAGTAGCATCATCCTAATATCAATAAATTAGTCATACATAGTAATAGCATCATCCTAATTTGCTAAAATCTCACGTCAGCTCATACTTAACAAGATGAATAAGAGAGAAGCTCAATGTTCATACACCATTATTCATACATGCAAGCTCCATTTATTCATAGATTTCCCATATTGGAGTAAATTACTAGCAAAGTCCACCTATTCTAATCGATACTAATGACCTTGCATCTCCACTAGTTATTTCATTGAAATTGGCATGTATTTCTTCCAAAAATTGTTGGAAAGGCTGGTCGACTCCAACAATTGTTTGATGATACCAAACAAATTACAAATCATTGTTGTCATCCTCGGACCATGGAGCATCTCTTTTCTTCACCTTGCTACAAAGAATCATCTAGATTAGAAAATTGACAAGATTTAACCAAAAATGCTACAAAGAACACTGGAGCTTATCTCTTCCTCACCTTGTTCCGGTGGCACCGGTATGGGAAGGTGCCGGTGTGGGTCCAAGGGTTGATGCCGGTGCGGCTGCTGGTGCCGGATCCGGAGCTAGTGGCAGCGCGGGTGCTCGGGGTGTCGCTCATGCAAGCTCGGTCGGGGAGTTGCAACGGTGTGTAGTCATGTCGGAGGGTGCTTTGCCTTCAGGATGCGATCATATCGTGGCAAATCCTGGCCACGGTGCGTCGAATCCGGCGAAGCTCGGTGGCACATTTGTGGACAGGGAAAATGGCTCGTGGCAGCCGATTCCGGCGACGTAGGCTACCACAAGAAGCACAGAGGGTAACTTGCCATCGGCGGAGCACAGATCCGGCGAAGGGTTGCTGGCTGATAGCAAGCGTGCAGGTGGGGGAGAAAAAATAAAGGAGTCGAGGTCACGGTGGCAAGTACTATATTTATTCTCCTCTAAATGGTGATAGGGGCTAGGGATAGGTTCGGTGCAGCTTCGGCCGTTAGAGGAGTAAATTTACATCTCCGTGCTAGCCACAAAAAAGGTCATGTTTCTATGTTCTGTGCAACAAATGCCACAAAGACTGGTGTTAGATGCAATTTTCTGCATCCACACATATTAGTACACAACAATCCAACCTTGTAGCATATAAAGCACCAATATTAAGCAGGCTAGCAATCCAGAGATCATGTATTCAGGAATCATACTACTACCATATTGGTGCATTTTGTTCCCCAATAGTACCTCCATTGATACTAGAAGGATCTTTAGCAAGCTAAAACAGCTTTGCTAAAAAAGGATATATTTTGAAACAGAGGAAGTACATTATAAGGTACCATACAAATTAAAGACATGTCACAATAAGGAAACAACCCAAGTTCATAACAAGTGCAGACTAGTGCACTAACAAATACTTTCAGCTTCAGGTTCTATTTCACAACAAAGGGACTGACCTCAGTTGTTAGTGCTCAACCACAAATATTGAGCATCTTCATGACTTTCTCCTTATTTTCTATGGAGTGCTCCAGCCGAATTAAAATTTCTTCTAACTTTGCAAGCAAACGTTCATTGTATACACTTAGGGCAGATGATAATGATTGTTAAGCTTGGAGTTGTTCCTCTAGAACTTGAATATGCAAAGAAATGGCCTTGGAGTTGGACTTGAACTTCAACTTGGACTTTAACGAGCTCGCTGGGAACCCAACATTACATAGCAACATATTCTTGGCTATAGCACCGCATTGTAGTACCTTGGAAAATAAATCCACACATTCTTTTGGAGTTTTTACTAAATAGTCTTTCCTAGGATTTGCTAGCTCCTCTTTCAATTCAGCCTGGAAAGTTTTCAGTTGATAGACATGTGTAAGAGAAGTGAAGTTACTACAGAGAAACATGCAAACAGGTTTAACATGTGCATGAACTGCTATAATTGGTAGTGCTGATAACGCATCTTATACACTTCAGTAAAAAGATCATTTTGTCGTGTATCTTTTTTATGTCATTTACTAAGAAGACTAAAACGGTGGCTTCATGTGTAAACACTGTGAGGTGCATGATATGAGAACTGTTTGTACAATTCATAACGGAAACTAACTTTAGTTGCAAATTATGAAGGAAAATGAAAGAAAAACTGAGAAGCAGTCCAAGCAAGGTTAGATAACAAACTTATACGTACAAATCACTACAAGTGCAACATCACAAAATGTAGAGAAGACTTACAACAACTTTCTTTACAATGACACCATATGTATTCGTCTAGCATCCCTTAAATTTCTCTAGCATAGTCAACTGTTTTTTGGATCCCCATTAGACTTCGTCTGCATTTGGATGGGCGAAAATAATTTGCATCACATGGTGGAAATGGAGGTTGAAAGATAAGATGCATACAGATTCCACAACATCAATTACATACTTATTTAAAATATACAGTACAAAACAATAGGTCCTTCCAAGAGACAGAGGACATACATGTAACTTCTTCAGTAAACCTTCAAAATGCTCGGAGGTATTTCGGTGGTGTTTCCATGAGGGCAATATGGGAACATCATTTCTCACGAAAAAGCCTGTGATCGATGCAATATAAGTAGATTCATGTGGATCCAGTGGCCTTCTGAATCCTGCTATAGATGTGATCGGAAGTCTTGATTTAGTTATTTCAAGCATCTGCTCAAGATTTTTTCCCATCGTCGCCCCCCTTGTTAATCTTCATCGTAGTGCAACTAAAAAAATTACATCAAAATATCAATGTATACATATTACATATAAAAGGGCATGCTACTACTAGTCTCTGAACATATAACGAATTTGGTGTCAAGCTCATTTGCAAGGGAGTATGTGAGATCCAGGCACATGGCTTAATAGCATTGATAGGATACCCATATCAACAAGTTGCAACTTCTTTTCCAGAAGCTCATTCGAAAAGAACTCTAAGGTTAAGCGTGCTTGGCCTAGAGCAATTCTAGGATGGGTGACCGACCGGGAAGTGGGTAACCGGGTGCGCACGAGTGAGCACAAAGTGCACAGAAAAGACTAGTGTTGGTCTGTGGGGCGCCTAGATATCCTATTAAGTTGCCAGAGTGACACCCCGAGCCCAGAGTGGACGGGTGTTACAAGTGGTATCGAGCCGACCCTTGCGATTACACGGGTGTGGTCGGTGGTGGGACATGTGGAGCATGACGCTGTGGCGGAGTGGACATGGCATGGCACATGTGCCAAGACCGGACGCATGTGACGCGTGCCAAGAGGGAACGTTCCTGCGGTGTGCTTGATCGATGAGGGCATCGATCTTCTAAAGGGTGGGTGTATGTTAGATCCAGGCACATGGCTTAATAGGATTGATAGGATACCCATATCAACAAGTTGCAACTTCTTTTCCGTAAGCTCATTCGAAAAGAACTCTAAGGTTAAGCGTGCTTGGCCTAGAGCAATTCTAGGATGGGTGACCGACCGGGAAGTGGGTAACCGGGTGCGCACGAGTGAGGACAAAGTGTGCAGAAAAGACTAGTGTTGGTCTGGGCTCTAGATATCCTATTGTTGCCAGAGTGACACCCCGAGCCTAGGAGTGGACGGTGCTACAGTATATGTCTCACAAGATTAAAGGTCGTTAGGAGATCATAACCAGTTGATGAGAACTCGTTGTTGAAACCGGTTCTCACGCCAATTCTTCCTGGTAACCGGATGGGCTATCAAGTGGGATGTGTATTTTTCTATTTGCAGCCGCCAAAGGTAACCGACCAATCAAAAGCGGGATTAGGATGAAACTTTTTATGCTGATGTTTTGCATTATTGTCTTTTTTGGCCTGGTTATCATTTTCAACTGGATTAAGTAGAGTTTGAGACCTTGTTCTGACTCTGTTTCCTGCATTGGAAGCAAATAGCTTTTCAGATTTATCATGGAATCGTGTGAAAAAAGAGAAAATTATTAGGAGTTCTTGCAGAGGTTGACGGCTCGAAAAGCAATGATTCCCGTCACAACTCTAGTACAGTACTTTCGCTATGTGTACTGTAACCATATGTCACCCTGAGTGAGAAGAAAACACATGAAGTTCCAATACAATCGACTAATCTGTAAGCTTGACTATAATATTGATAACATAACTAGTAGGGCCCGCATGGTTATACTCTAAACAAGGAGCCACAACATATTAATTCGGCTTAGGACTTCAGCTAGAGTTGACGTATACCAGTTGTGCTATCTATAAACCTGTACGCCCCAACTAGAATCATTTTAGGAGATATTCCACAGATGTCAGAGGAGATTCATAACGATGGTAATGAAGGCTCTAGCATACTTTAGTAACGATCGAGTATATGAGCAATATGCAGTACACAACAACAAACGACGAAGTACTTTTGATAGTAATAAGGTGCATAACGAAAGGAAGCATAAAGTGTGCAACAACCTTCGTATGGGGAGGAGACGAATTTACGCTTCACGTTGGTGCGGTCGAATGGGGGGGACGCATCGTTTGCCCATCTCTCCGATGCTGGAGACTAGGGAGTCCATGAAGTAGATGGGACTTTGCAGCGACCGTACCGTGTTTGCCGGTGATGTTGTGCATGCTCCAGCGTGGTGGTTGTTGGCGTGGGGAAGTCGCTCCGTCTTGCTAAACAAGGGAGTGGTGCCTTCGGTCACAACGGTACATGGTGAGGAGGCAGTGGTGGTGGGGAGAGATGGCGGTGCGAGGCCATATTCGTGGGAGATGCTCCGGCTCTAAGGTCGAGTGAGAGATGTGGGATACTGTGTGTTTTATATGTATCACAAGGGTGCTGGTGGTAGGTTCAAAACTTTTTAATTGTGTCGCGCCAGGGAGTTCAAAGAAAATGGGCGGTTAAAAACCAAATATTGATTATTACCCACCGGTGCCTCTACATTATATCTATTTCCAGCATTTTAATTGACAAGTTATATTGAAAGCCACGATCATCTCCAACATTAAGCATGTGCCAACCTTCCATCAACGATGGAACGATAATGACGTGAAGCAGCACTTGAGCAAGCAACTATGACTCGCAAGGCCAACTGTCTATCCAACAACATGCAATATGATGTTTCCAAGGCAATGTAGAGGCTGCAAGAATATAAATGGTGCACGGAAACTAAAGCATCGCAACACGGATAACAGTAGATCAACAAATGGAAGTAAAGACTATAAATGCAAAATAGGTAGAAATGGGAAGAATGCTTGCCTGGAAACACTGCCGAAGGTTCACCGAAGTCCGGGTCGACACTCGCATCCACTCATCGGCTAATCCATGAAGAAGCAAAGCACTAGAAGAAACACCGGATGCACTATTTAATACTATGGCAGAAGATCGGGCATGATGCATGTATGATGTATGGCATGGCAAAGATGTGATGCAACTAGGCAACACTAAGCAGAACCAGGGTCCCAGCAATTAATTAGGTGGTTTATGTTGTTTAGTTACCCTTCAATTTAAATGTTGTATTAACAAGGCAAAATATGGCATCGGTTCGCTACATAAATTTAAATGGAGCCAATATAAGACTATATTTTCCCACATATGGTCTCCATATTTAATTATGAGGTGAATCGACAAAGTGTCCCCAATCCACATGATGTGATGCGAGCATGGATAATTTAAATGCAACAATATATATGTCATTTTTAAAATAGGGGGTCTCGGATAGGGTCACATGTTTGGGGTCGAAGAACTCGGGGCTCAGAGGGGTTCGGGTTTCAGATCGGGGCTTCAAGGTCTTGGCAGCCTTCAGATTCCATTAAGGATAACTTGGGGTATCGTGCCATCTTGTCGTCCGTGAAGGCAACCTTGGCGTCCGGGAATCTTTGGGCCTCACTGTCAGGATCCTGACACTTATAGTGTAGCAGAGTCACATTCTTCAGATAACAGAGGGCCAGAATGCACTGAGGCCTCTTCGTGTTGATCCAACGGACTACATGCTTCATCCCAGACCTAGACTAGAAGTTAGTTAATCTCGCACACTGACGTGCTTAAGATGTAATAATTGTACTTACGTACTGTGGATAAGCATGGCTCCTCTGGGTACTCGTTATAACCAGGGAGAGTAGGTGGCTGGGCGGCATGCTAAGGAAAAACCCTAAATTTATTTTATCACATTTCATTTCTTGTAAGTAGTTGATGTAGATCTGAGCCCCTAGAGCTCATTCCTTTCCACCCTTCCTTCGAGCATCAGCGATCCACCAAGATCCTAACAAGGTGGTATTAGAGCAGTCGACCACTAGCATGTTCCCCTTCCTTCCTGTTCCTAGTCGCCGCCTACTAAGGTTACCAGATCTCACGATTTGGCCATAAAATCCCTCGCCGGCAAGCCTTCCAGCATGCGCTCACGTTTGTCGTCGCGCGACCGTTGTCGTCGGGATGAGGATGGGCGGCTTACAAGCCTACCACCACGGATACGGAGGGCCGAGGCCTAACAAGCGGAACGGAACCTGGCCAGAGATGTTCGTGCCCTCAACCGCCGCCTGGACCGCCACTAGAGCGACTCCAACGCCGCCCTGCACATGATCCACGGTGAGATCTCCAAGCTTGCTGATATGATGAAGTCGATGCATATGGATTCGAGGCGTGATGATACCCCAGCAACCACAACCACCGCAGAAATCGCACCACCACCTCCACCTCCACCTCCCAAAAATCGCCCCTTTTCAACGTCACCACCACTCATGTCCAATCCCCTATCACCAATTCCCGAAGCTTCTACCCCCAATCCAACACCGATCTCCATGGCACCACCCCCTAGGAACCACAATTTGGCAAGCTCACACCCGATAAGATGCCAATCCCAGAGTATCCACCCAACTGCCAACGCCTCCTAATTCTGACAAGCAACCCAATTTAATCCACTCCACCTCTGATCATGTCGACCCACCAATATTCCCCTCTGCCATCAACCTCACACAACTATCACTAGAACACTAACCCTGCAACTAACCCCAATATTTATCCACCACCATACTCTACTCCACCACAACAATTTTTGTTTCCCTACCTTGCTTTCCTACCAGCCTACTACCCCTACTACCACCCACCCTTTCCTTCCCCTTAGCCGCCAATTTCATAGCCTGATTACCAGCCAACCCCTCCCATTACAACCCAACCAGTGTCAATTCCATAGCCCCAAGCTGAGTGTTTCCCTACTGCAAACGGTCAATTGATCCACAAAAACCCCAATTCCGAGCTCCATCTGAGAACACCCCACATAGAATTACCCACCTTTCATGGTGAAAACCCCAGAGCTTGGATTCTCGAATGTCAAGATATCCTCAACTTGGTCAGTATACCTGCAAGCGAAAGAGTAAAGTGGGGTGCAACATACATTAGGGGACAGGCAAAAACTTGTTGAGCAGCTCTAGTTTCAAAATTCAGACAACATCCTGGTTTGATTTTAGTCAAGTTCTTCTGGCTTGTTTCAGTAATTCAGTAGCCTTGGACCCAATGGATCCGCTCCAATAGTTAAGACAAGTCACCATGGTGAATGCCTACATTGTTTACTATGAATCTTGGATGCAACAAATGAAGAGGGAACGTCCCTATCTGCCCCAAGATTTTTCCGTGGATAGATTCATATCTGGACTAAAGGAAATGATCAAACAAATAGTCCAGGTACAGAAGCCAGAGACTCTACTATCTGCTTATTGGTATGCTCGTTTGTATGAAAAGGCGAGCTTTTCCACGGTTAGAAGGCAATCTGTGTCTCCTATGGGTGGAAGACAATTTAACCCTTATCCAAACAGAGTACTGCCAGCTCGCAAGGTCCGTATCAGAGCTCCAGTGGACAGGGAATAAGAACCATGCAAATGCTGGTACTGTCCTGAAAATTGGACTTTAGGCCATCACTGTCAAAACCTACAGAGAGCTCTCAATGCTTTGGAAATGCAGGGAAATGACAATGAAGATGCTCCTGAAGAAATGGATCAGCAAGAACCATAATGACCAGCTCACCTACCCCCTGGTCTTCTAGTACCTGACCCACAAGGAAAGGCTGACCAAGAAGCTGATAATATGATGAACATCTTGGCTGCAGCTTATACTAGATCCCTAATAGCTCCACAATATCCTTGCTACGCAATCTGAAGCATTCTACTGCCATAGCCTTATCAGACATAGGCAACACTAGCACATTCATGGACTCTACCTTTGCTACTAAACATCATATTCCTCTCACTGGAGCCCAACAAAAAATAGTCAAGGTAGCAGGGAGAGGCTCATTATCCTCCATAGCAATTGCATTTATTTCCCATTGTCCATACAAGGTCACCACTTCACCACATACTTCAGAATTTTGGACCTGCAGGGATCTGACATCATTTTTGGGGTAAATTGGTTTAAATGCCACAACTCGGTGACATTGGATTTCATTGGAAGACAACTATCAATTGGTGTTCATGGTGAGGTTGTCATATTCCAAGATCACCCACTACACAGGGATAAGTTGTTGATTAGTTCAGAGGTATGCTGCAAGCTAATAGCACAAGGTGCAGAAGGTTTTATGCTACTACAATCTCCTGGGTACACTACTGAGGCTGACAATGATGCTCTCCCAAAAGTATCTGAGGGAGTAAGTACATTGTTGCACCAATTCCAAGACATTCTAGAAACCTCGAGGGTTACCACCTCAGAGAGATAAAGATCACCAAATACCATTGGTGGATGGAGCTAAACCACCTAACATTCGACCATATCGCATGTCTCATAGCCAGAAAAACTCCATTGAACTGCTGATCAAAGAAATGTTGTAGAACCATGAAATCAGGCCTAGCAAAAGCCCCTATTCCTCTGCCATTATCTTGGTGAGGAAGAAAGACAAATCATAGAGACCGTGTGTTGAATTTCGAGTTTTGAATGTGATGACAATCAAAAATAAATTTCCCATCCCAGTAATTGAAGATTTACTGGATGAACTACAGGAGTAGTGGTTTTCTCAAAGTTTGACTTGAGATCAGGCTATCATCAAATCAGGATGAACCCTGTTGATATTCCCAAAACAGCCTTTTCAACACATTTGGGACACTATGAGAATCTTGTCATGCCTTTTGGGATGTGCAATGCCCCAGCAACCTTCCAAGAACTAATGAACAACATCTTCTCAAAGTTTCTCAGGAAATTTGGCTTGGTCTTCTTTTATGACATTTTAGTCTACAGCAAGTCACTGGAAGATCATGAACAACACTTGAAAGAAGTCCTCACTGTCTTCAGAAACCACTCTCTCAAGGAAAAGCTATCCAAATGCAAATTTGAGCAACCCCAGGTAGTGTACTTGGGTCACATAATTTCCAGCAAGGGGGTGGCTACTGACCCATCCAAAATCTAGGACATTGTTCAATGGAAGGTACCTGAGAACATCAAGAAACTGAGAGGATTTGTAGGTCTGACTGGTTATTATAGGAGGTTCATTCCTAAGTATGCAATGATCTGCAAGCCACTCTATAGTGTATTGAAAAAGAACTCGTTTCAATGGGGTCCTGAACAACTAGCTGCTTTCAATGGGCTGAAAATTGTCATGTCCAACCCTCCATTACTTGCATTGCCAGATTTCTCCATTCCCTTCCTATTAGAAACTAATGCTTGTGCTACTGGATTAGGGGCAGTACTAATGCAAAATGCAATACCATTGGTTTACTACAGCAAATGTCTGGGCAATAACAACATTACCAAGTATATATATGAAAAGGAAGCAATGGCCATACTAGAGGCATTGAAGAAGCAGAGGCATTATTTCTTGGGTAACAAATTGCTCATTAAAACTGACAAGAGCAGCTTAAAATATTTAGCTAGCCAGAGGCTGTTAGAAGGGATACAACACAAATTAATGCTCAAATTTCTCGAGTTTGACTTCACTATTCAGTACAAGAAGGGGACTGAAAACATGTTGGCAGATGCTATCTCTAGGAAATACCAACCTATAGAACAAGTGAACTTGCTGACTGTGGATCAGGGGGGCTGCAATGCTACTTCTATGACAATTCCAACCTGGACAGGACACATAACCAACTCTTACATTGGCGATGATAGTTGTACTAAGTTACTGCAGGAGGTTGTCATTGATAAAGCTGTCCACCCCTTGTACTATGTTCAATCTGGCATCCTCATATATAAAGAGAGAATAGTTATTGGAGCCAAAACTGAATTGAGGAACAAGATATTTGACTCCTTCCACAGTTCAACTATGGGTGGTCACTCTGGAATCAGGGTAACCTATCATAAACTTAAACAACAGTTCTATTGGGCCAAAATGAAACAGTTTGTGGAAGAAAAAGTAAATGGCTGCCCAGTTTGTCAAATATCCACGATGGAGAAGGTGCAGTACCCAGGTCTACTACAACCCCTACCCACTCCCAAAGCTAAATGGTCTGAAATGAGCATGGATTTCGTTGAAGGTGATGCAGCCTGTCCTACGGACTCTCCTACATCTACACCACCAAGTCCCCCAAGTGGACCTATGACGCGTGCCCGAGCCAAGCTCCTCCAAGCTAAGGTGAATTCGCTCCTCTCATCATGTGACTTTAATACATCCTTGGATGGCTTGCTACTTCATGCAAATACACTATGAATTCTCAGTTATGAAGCCTCGACGCATCACCAAGCTCCTATGGATGAAGTGCAAGGAGCAGGTCAAGAAGAAGAAGCTGCTAGAGCTGCTCAGACCAGAGTCTCTGGCCTGACAGACGGGAGTCTCCGATCCAAGACACCGGAGTCTCCGAACCGACCCTCAAATCGAGCTCGAGGACACTCAGATGGCCACTTCGGATACGGACCGGAGATCGACCGGAATCTCCGGCCAAGACCAGAGTCTCCGGTCCACCACACCGGAGTTTCCGGACCGAGCGTCATCAGGCATGTAAAAGCCTTTGGGCCTCCGGCCCATGTACCCCTTAGTCCATCCAGAACTTATCTTTTATCCCTAAAGTACCCCTGACTTAGTGGTTGGCCTATATATAGTCCCCCACCTCTATTGTAAACCCTAGGCATGATATTTGGAATTAGTGGACACCCTTGTGGATCTATCTAATTCTTGCCTCATGCTCCTTGATTGAGGAGCACCTAAATATCACAAACCTCGTTGGAGTTTGCATCGTGCCTCCCTCGTTGTATAAGGCCTAGGCATTGGAGTTCCTTTGCCTAGATGTCAAGATCTCACCGAGTCTCCCTACTCGTTGTGCTGGTTCGAGAGAGAGTCCTCCCCCGACTCTTATCCTAGGGATTGCGCCGGACTGGTCATCGTTAGCATGAGCTATTGGCGTGTATCGTGGTTTTGCGTGAGTGTGTTCATCGTGTTCTTCGTGCGTGAGCTTGTCATGTTCATCCTTCCTCTCCTTTCCCTGCACTCCACCCTCGATTTGAACGGGATTCGTGAAATATTGGGCCACCCTCGAGGTTGACCCTCAACATATTGGTATCAAGAGCTTCGTTGCTCAAAATCCCCACAGTTTTTTCTTCTATCCACCAAAAATTCAAAAATCCCCAAAAAAGAGCCCCAAATTTTCCTTTGGATCGATCTCTTTATTTGGAGTGTTATTTGTGGTTTTGATCTGACCAAACTTGTTTTAGGTATTGTTCCAGCTTTACCCTATGTTTTCCCAGCCCAATTTGGCCAATTTTTCGCGGATTTGAGGACCCAAGGCATGGATTTCCTCTCAAGAACATGAGCAGTTTGAGCTCTGCCTTCAGATCAGAGTTTCTGGACCTACAAACCGGAGTCTCTAGCCCACACCAGAGTTTCTGGCCTGAGCACACCAGAGTCTCCAGCCTGGACCGAAGTTTCCGGTCTGAGACCCCAGAGTCTTCGGCTCTGACGCCTAATTTTGATAGTTTTGCCTCTTATCTTGCATTGGATAATTTCCTCTTATTTGTTTGTGCCCGTGTGCATGTATTCAACAAAAACAAGCTTCCACATCAACAACTTCCGCGATCATCGACACCACAGCCCACGAACATCATCCCGCACCACTGACATCATGTTCATCATCACCAACGAAGGTATAACTTGCATCACTTTGTTAACCCCTACCTTCCTTTGTGTGTACCTATCCCACGAGAGTGGCTCATCTTGTGTTTGCTTGAGCATTGTGCATTTGTCCTTGGATAGTGAGAGTGCAAGAGCAATAGCAAGTGTGACTAGGTAGCATCAAGGGAGATCAAAAAAGAAAAGAAAGAAAAAGATACAAAGAAAAAGAAAATAGTCTCCCATAGCAAAAGAGAGTCTTAACGCTTGTAAGCAAGAGAGAAAGAAGAGCGCCCAAGGAAATGCACAAATCCGTTACTCCCTTTTCTTCCTTGCAAATGAGCCACTGTCTCTCCTTGCATTGGCACGACACCGAGCGTAGTCTTTGTTAGGACATTTTGTTTGCTCATTTTCATAGTCGTGTCAATCCCATTAATCTCCAAGTGTGTGTATATAGTCATAGGTTCCCATCACCCCTTTTGAGTTGTTGACCTTTTGCCTTTGACTTGAGTTTTGTTTGGATTTTACCCACTTTTGACTATCCCTTTTCTCTTGGTTGGTTCTTTGGCATTCCACAATCCTAACCTACCACCAAAAGCTTTTGAGAGTTAGTTCTTTCTTTAGTGTGAGCTTTCTTTGCGATTTCACTTTGCACGCTTATAGCTCTCACTTGTGGTTTCTAGTTTGGTGCAATCCCCGAGGTGAGGTACAAGGCTAACACCACCATATTCCACTTCCATATACAATCCTTGTGTGTTTTTCATGATGGATAGGCACAGTGAGTCGAGCCAACCACCTCCCCAAGAAGAAGAACATGGACCGTACATGACACGTGCAAGTCACTACATCATTCGACAAGAGTTCCGTGAACATTGCCAAGCTCTTGAGACGCGACAATATGAACAATTTGGCGAGACGCAAGCCGAGTTGAAGAACATCGACAACCGCTTCCATGGCCTCGAACGACAAATGCATGCGATGCATCACAACTTTGGCCATCAAAATGAAGTGCTCCAACGCTCCATCGCTGAAACAAATGACAAGCTTTGACTCCTCATCGACGGAATGGCAAGACCACGCTCACGCACATCAAGCTCTTGAAGCTCGTCACGCCACCATTCTCCTCTTCGTCAAGATCGCCATACAAGTGCTCCACGACGCAATGACGCCCCCGTGGTTGAAGATGGAAGCTCTTCGAACTTTGTACCTTCACCATGGCACGCCGCGACGTCAAGCTATGATGGTGATTTCTCCTCAAGGCCCCAAGCAAGGCGCGAAGGACAACATCATCAAGCAAGGGCTCTAGTGATCCAACAAGCGCAACCACAAGCGGAACCTCAAGTACACCACCTCCGCCCGCGACACATACTTGACACAACAAGTGATGACTCCAACTTGGAGGATCAAGCTCGTCACCAACATGAAGCTCTCCAAAATCCTCCTCCTCGTCATCGCTGTTCTAACCGTCCACACCGATACCATGGTCATCACGAGGCGCCTCCTCCACCACATCAAAACTTGGAGCGCCAAGTGGTACAAGTTTAGCGACGCACACCACATAATGAGGCTCAAGACCATGATCTTCGCCGTGAGGCCCAAGTGCCTAACCCGTAACAACAACTAAGGAACAAGCCTCCTCTTCATCCACAACAACCTCAAGAGGCTCCACCTCCTCATGATCGTCACGAGGCCCAAGTAACTCCTCCTCGTCAACAACCGCGCCAAGAGCAAGAGCAAGTTCCGCCACCTCCAAATGCGGCTTCCCAACCGCAAGCACATCAACAAGCTCACCAACCTCATCACAATGATTGCATGGAAGATGAAGACCGTCATCACCATGGCAACAACCGCAACCATGACCACAATGATGAAGAAACCTTCAGCAAGCTCAAGTTCACGTTTCCCAAGTTCACCGGTTCAAATGATCCCGAAGAATATCTCTCATGGGCACTCAAAGTCGACAAGATCTTTCGCATGCACAATTATAGCAACGAGCAGATGGTCGCCATGGCTTCGCTTAAGTTTGATGATTACGCCAACCTTTGGTGGGAACAAGTTCAAGTTTCTCGTGACGCAAGAGGAGAGCCCTCAATCACAACTTGGCATGACATGAAGGCTCATATGAGATCCCGCTTTGTCCCTTTGCACTACACGCCAGACCTCTTGAACAACCTTCAGTCGCTTTGTTAAGGGAGAAAGACTGTGGAAGAGTACTTCAAGGAAATGGAGCTCAACATGATTTGCGCCCATATTGAAGAGCGCAAGGAGCAAACTATGGCACGTTTTCTCATTGGCTTGAACCATCCAATCAAGCGCATCGTCGAGTTCCAAACATACAACAACATTGTTGAGCTTGTGCACATCGCAACAATGGCCAAACGTCAAGTGCTAGAGGATATCAAGTACAACAAGCCAAAGACATATTTCACCTACAAGCAAGCTTCAACCGCTACGCCAACAACCTTAAATGGTACCTCCTCAAGTACCTCCAAGCCTTCCTTCAAGCTCACACTTCCTCAAGGAAAGGCGCCCCTAAGTGGCAAGCATACAAAGGACTCGACACCTTTCAACAGCGAATGCTACAAGTGTGGAGGAAAAGGACATAAGTCGGCTGAGTGTGGAAACAAGAAAGTATTGTTTATCCATGACAATGGCGACGAAGAGTACTTGAGTGAAGATGAATTTGATGCCCTAGTCAAGGAAGCAATGACAAGGGAACGAGTGGAAGATGACCAAGAACTCCTCATGTGTGAACATGACACAAGTCCATCGCTTGTCGTCACAAGGATCGTGACCACTCAAGCATAAGAGCATGAAGACCAATGCTCAAATATCTTCCAAACACGAGCGGACATCAATAGCAAATCTATCGATGGAGGGAGTTGCCACAAACTTGCTAGCACCGATTTGTGTGAGAAGCTCAACCTCACCCTCCATCCACACAAGCACCCCTAGTACGTGCAATGGCTAAGTGACCAAGGGTCCATGAAGATCAAGCACACAGTCTCGGTAACCTTCTCTATTGGCCCTTACAAAGACACGGTGGAGTGTGATGTAGTCCCAATGACGGTTTGCCACATGTTGCTTGGTCGACCATGGCAATTCGACAAAGGTGCTCTACATGATGGTCGCACAAATGTTTACACCTTCAAATGGCTTAACAAGACATGTGTTTTGCAAGTGATGACTCATATACAAATACTTGCGGACAATGCAAAGGCTTTACCGAGGGCGCAAACCACAACACAAACTTGTGAGAAGAGTGGTGAGCAAGAGAACCACCTCATAGTGAGTGAGATCCACAAGCCAGACTCGAGTGGAAATACTAAGAGTGTTCTCCTTGCCACCAAAAGTGAGATGAGATATGTGAGGAATAACCCATCCATCTTGTAGTATGTCCTCATTTGCAAGGGACTAGCGCAAGGAACTAATGATGTAACCAATGTTCCTCCCTCTTTGGTGGCTATTTTGCAGGAATTCAAGGATGTGTTTCCCGAAGAGCTTCCTCATGGACTACCTCCCCTTTGCGGAATTGAGCATTGATTGACCTCATACCCAGCGCACACCTTCCAAACCGTGCCGCCTACCGCACGAACCCGGAGGAGACGAAGGAGATCGAACGTCAAATCAACCAACTCCTCCAAAGTTTTAATCCAAGTAAGCACTAGTCCGAGTGCGGTACCCATGATTCTTGTTCCAAAATCAGATGTATGTTGCGGTTATGCATGGAATATCGTCCAATCAATGCTATCACCGTACGTTATCGACATCCCATACCATGTCTCTATGACATGCTTGATGAGTTGTGTGGAGCCATGGTTTTCTTGAAAATTTATCTTCATAGTGGCTACCATCAAATATGCATGGTGGAAGGTGATGAGTGGAAAACCGCCTTCAAGACCAAACTTGGTCTCTATGAATGGTTGGTCATGCCCTTTGGCTTATCTAATGCCCCATCCACCTTCATGCGCCTTATGAATCATATCTTGTGTTCTCTCATTGGAAAAAGTGTTGTTGTCTATTTCGATGATATACTTGTTTATAGCAAGTCACTTGAGGAACATGTTACACATGTCAAGGAAGTTTTGCAAATCCTTCGACATGAAAATCTCTATGCTAATCTTCCCAAGTGCACTTTTGCTAAAGACAAGTTGATTCTTCTTGAATTTATCGTTTTTTCGAAGGGCATTGAAGTTGATGTTTCTAAAGTGAAGGACATACAGGATTGGCCCATTCCCACAAATGTGAGTGAACTTCGAAGTTTTCATGGGTTGGCCGGTTTCTATCGTCGCTTTGTGAAAGACTTTTCCACCATTGCTTGCCCTCTCATTGAATTGACCAAAAATAATGGCACCTTCGTGTGGGGCAAAGCATAATAAAAAGCTTTTGATGAACTTAAAAAGAGGCTCACCGAAGCACCTCTTCTTGCATTATTGGATTTCACAAAAACTTTTGAGATAGAGTGTGACGCTAGCGGTATTGGCATTGGAGGAGTCCTAATGCAAAATGGGCATCCTATTGCCTACCATAGCGAGAAACTTGATGGTGCTCGCCTTAACTATCTGATTTATGACAAAGAGCTTTTTGCCTTAGTTCGTGTTCTTCAAGTTTGGCAACACTACCTTTGGCCTAAGGAATTTATCATACATTCTGACCATGAGTCATTGAAATATCTCAAAGGCCAAGACAACTTGAGTAAGAGACACGCTAAGTGGGTTGAGTTCATGGAGTATTTTCCTTACATTGTCAAGTATAAGAAGGGCAAAGATAATGTAGTTGCGGACGCTTTGTCTCGCAAGCACACAAACCTTCTTACTCGACTTGGACTCAACATGTTGGGTCTTGATGAAATCAAAACTTTGTATGCTTCCGACCCGTTCTTTGAACCAATTTTTCCAAAGTGCTCCATTGACAAAGGAGTTGATGATTCCTATTTGCATAAGGGCTTTCTATTTAAAGAAAACAAACTTTGCATTCTGAATTCGTCTCTCCAACTTTTTCTTCTCCAAGAATCTCATGGTGGAGGCCTCATGGGTCACTTTGGCCGTGACAAGACATTGGACATGCTCTCCACTCACTACTTTTGACCCAAGATGAAGCGCGACGTGGAACACTATGTCCAACGATGCACTACATGTGTCCAAGCTAACTCGCAAGCTAACCCTTATGGTCTTTATATGGCATTGCCAATTCCTCATGCACCTTGGTCCAACATTAGCATGGATTTTTTGTTAGGATTTCCTAGATATAAGCATGGTCATGATTCTATATTTGTCGTTGTGGATCACTTTTCCAAAATGGCACACTTCTTACCATGCCATAAGACTGACGATGCTTCACATGTTGCCAATTTGTTTTTCATGGAAATCGTCCGTCTTCACGGTGTGCCAAGAACAATCATCTCTGACCGCGAAGTCAAATTCATGAGCTACTTGTGGAAGACCCTCATGGACAAGCTCGACGTCAAGCTACTCTTCTCATCCACATCGCACCCGCAAACTTATGGCCAAACCAAAGTTGTCAACCGAAGCCTCGGGACTCTTCTACGATTGTTGATCAAGAAGAACTTGAAGGGTTGGGAGGAATGCATTCCCCACAACGAGTTTTCCTATGATCGAGCCAAGCACTCAACGAACAAGATGAGTCCCTTCATGATCGTCTACGGTTTTGAGCCCCTCACCGCGCTTGACATCCTACCACTAACTCTCCATGAGCGCACCAACATGGACGTTGAAAAGCGTGCCCAAGCTATGAAGCAGCTTCATGAAGAAACAAGAGCTACTATCGAACAACAAGTCCTTCACTAAGCTTCAAGGTTAAACAAGGACAAGGAGATGATATTTGAAGAAGGTGACCTTGTGTGGATACACTTGAGCAAGGAACACTTCCCCAAGGAACAAAATTCCAAGTTCAAACCAAGAGGAGATGGTCCCTTCAAGGTCCTCAAGAGAATCAACAACAATGCCTACATCATTGACATTCCAAACTCCAAGTACCTTGTAAGAAATACATTCAATGTCAAGGACCTCTCACACTACCATGGAGATGTTCAAGATCCACCACACCAGAGTCTCTGGACCGATCGTCGCCAGGCATGTAAAAGCCTTTGGGCCTTCTGCCCATGTACCCCTTAGTCTGTCCAGAACTTACCTTTTATCCCTAAAGTACCCCTGACTTAGTGGTTGGCCTATATATAGTCCCCCACCTCTATTGTAAACCCTAGGCATGATATTTGGAATTAGTGGACACCCTTGTGGATCTATCTAACTCTTGCATCATGCTCCTTGATTGAGGAGCACCCAAATATCACAAACCTCATTGGGATTTGCATCGTGCCTCCCTCGTTGTACAAGGCCTAGGCATTGGAGTTCCTTTGCCTAGACGTCAAGATCTCACCGAGTCTCCCTACTCGCCTTGTCGGTTCGAGAGAGTCCTCCGCCCGACGCCTATCCTAGGGATTGCTCCAGAACGGTCAGCACCGGCGTGAGCTATTGGTGTGTATCGTGGTTTTGCGTGAGTGTTTTCATCGTGTTCTTCATGCGTGAGTTCGTCATGTTCATTCTTCCTCTCCTTTCCCTGCACTCCACCCTCGATTAGAACGGGATTCGTGAAAGATCAGGCCACCCTCGAGGTTGGCCTGCCTAAATCCAATGACAAGGATGTCATCTTGGTTGTTGTCGATAGATTAACCAAGTATGCACACTTCATTCCCCTTACTCATCCTTATACTATCCAGAAGGTAGCTCATCTCATCATGGACAATATCGTCAAGTTACATGGTCCCCCAATAGTAATTGTGATAGATAGAGATCGAATCTTCCTGAGCAAACTTTGGCAAGAAATCTTTTTAGCCATGCAAGTCTCTTTGCACTTCTCCACTGCTTATCATCCAGAGTTAGATGGCCATACCGAAAGGGTAAACCAGTGCATGGAATAGTACCTGAGATGTATGGCCTTTGAACAACCAAAGAAATGGAGTAATTGGCTTTCTACCATAGAATTCTGGTATAACAGTAGTTCCCATACTGCTATTAAAGTGACTCCATTTGAGGCTCTGTATGAGTACCCTTCACCTCACTGATCAGCCTACTACCAAGGAACTATTTGTGGAAGCCCAGGAAGTCTTGACAGAAAGAGGATCAATGGTTGCAACCTTGCAACATCATTTAACTCTAGCACAACAGAAAATGCAGAAATGTGCTGACAAAAACATGACACCAAGGGAATTCCTACTAGGTGACATGGTCTACCTGAAAATGCTTCCCCAACGAGAGTTTGCACTGGGAAAAGGAAATCCTCTGAAGTTAACTTCCAAGTGGTATGGGCCTTTCAAGATTAGTCAAACAGTAGGTAAGCGTGCATACAAGCTCCAGTTACCACCAGGTACCCTCTTGCACGACATGTTCCACGTCAACCACCTGAAGAAACATATTGGTGATCGGACAATCCCAAACCGCAACCTGCCTCTCATCACTCCAGATGGTAAGATCAAGGCAACTCTAGTGGCAATTCTGCAGCATCATCAGGTACCACGCAACATCGGTGAATATTCAGTAGAAATACCACATTGGCTCATTCATTGGGAGGGCATGACTCCAGAGGAAGCCACATGGGAAGACGCGGCTATCATTCAAGCTTCATTTCTATCCTTCAAGCCCTTAGGTCTTGTCTTCAGGGGGAGTAATGTCAGGATCCCGACACTTACAGTCTAGCAGAGTCACATTATTCAGATAACGGAGTGCTAGGATGCACTGAGGCCTCTTCGTGTTGATCCAACGGACTACAGGCTTCATCCCAGACCTAGACTATAAGTTAGTTAATCTCGTGCGTTTAAGATGTAATAATCGTACTTACGTAACTATGCATTAGCTTGGATCCTCTAGGTACTCGTTATAACCAGGGAGAGTGGGTGGATGGGCGGCATGCTAAGGGAAAACCCTAAATATATTTTATCCCATTTCATTTCTTGTTAGTAGTTCCTATAGATCTGAGACCCGAACGCTCATTCCTTTCCCCCTTCCTTCAACGAGCATCAGCGATCCACCGGGATCCTGACACTCAGCCATCGGGTTCTGGGAGGAAGAGCTCGGCTTTCCACGGTCTCGAGTGGCACCGATGGTGGATGCACTTGACGATTCACGATGGTCTTGTCGTCGATGAAGATCTTGTGGTGGCAAACGAAGATGGTCTTGGCGAAACTTGGTATCATGAACTATTGATAGGGACATGAGTACACGGCCACGACACCGACAACAAAGATCTTGCGGCCTTGGTCTCTTGGACCACAACATGGCATCATAGAGGATTGCAGATAGAGTTAAATCCATGGTTAGTCATTGAACTTGCTTAACAAAATCAATATGATCATTGTACAATGAGAATACAAATATACAGTCACTAAAGACACATTGAAGAATCACTCGCGGTCACCGCTCGAAATGTAGCGATGTATTTGATGACATGGCGCTGAGTGGACCCACTGGCAGGCCGTGTTGTTTTTTATAAAGGCACCTCGAATAAATACATGAGCATTCCACCCCATCCTCTTCTGCCTCCCCCGATTTGTGCCCCTCCGTAACCTCCAGAGCTCGCCGCCGGCCGCCTCCCCTGCTCCGTGAGATGCTAATCCGGCCGCCTCCCCTCTGAGACAACATAGGCAGCTGTTCGAGGGTGCGGTGTTGGGTCTGCAGCATAGAAAACAAAAAATTTCCTACAGTGTGAACTACACGCCAAGATCTATCTACTAGGTACAAAGCAACGGGTGGACATACATCCAACGAGAACTTACCCTCGAAGACAACGAATTTTGTTAACGAGTAGGAACTCGTGGTTGATGTAGTCGTACACTTGCCGATCTCAAGATCGTGAGGAAGTCCGAGCGCCGCAACTCAGCAGCGCATCCGTACTCGCACACACGTTCAAGCCACCGGACAACCTCCACCGCCTCGCTCCAGCGATCCAGGGGAAGCAGCAACTCCTTCCAGACGAAATGCCACCGGGAACATGTATCTCGCTAATCCGAGACCATGGGGGAATAATTCTAGAGGGGGAGAGAGATCCTTCACAAGGAGGTGTGAGGATGAAGGAGGGAATGGGTGGCCTTTTATAGGAGGAGGGGTGCCTCTCTCCATGGCCGGCGCATGGGGGGGTGACCCCTCACCTCCCCCATTCATGTGGTGGTAACCCCTCCACATTAAAATGCCTCTTCACATTCCCTTTTAAAGTCTCCACTTTAAATGCATTAAATTTCTCCAAATTTAATGCTCTCTCATTTAATAAAACTCTTGTATTAAATTTATTCAGAATTTTGTTAATTACTTTAATTAACAATCATTCACATATAGCACCTTGCAATATTTCAATATCACATGCAGAACCTCTTTCTGCAATTTCACCCGAAACAATTTCCGGTTTCTATTGAAACAATTCCTGCGCTTTGCAATTCTTTCGTCTGAAACATATGTGATCCAAAATGGTGTCCGGTAACTCTTAAGTGTGCCACCCTACGGTTCGGGAATAATGCATACATGATCGAGACCCTTCTCCGATCAATAATCAGCAGTGGGACCTGGAGATCCATACTGACTCCTACACATACAACGATGACTTATGTGATCGTGAGAACCTTTAATGCTTGTAACTAAATCCCTTTGTCTCTCGATATATTACATGTCCGAGATTCGATCATCGGTATCACCATACCTAGTTTGATCTCGTTACAGACATGCACTCTTTTCTTGTTCCTGTGATATAACATTCTAGTGATCACATCACTTGCTTGCAAGCTATCTTATGTGATATCACCGAGAGGGCCCAGAGTATATCTATCCGTCATCGGGATTGAAAAATTCCACTCTTGATCCATGAGCCTCAACATAACACCTTCGTAGTACTAAACCCATCTTTATAGTCACCCTGTTACGGTGTGACGTTTGATGTTATCAAGATACTCTTCCGGTGTTAGCAATTAACATGATCTCATGGTCTAAGGATAAAGATTACTTCGTATGATGTTATAGTAATATAAACATAATGACTTGATCGTAATGCTATACTTCAGATGAATGTTCATCACATCATTCCACCAATGGTGTGACCTTGTTATTAACAACATCAAATGTCCATGATCAGGAAACCTTGATCATCTTGTTAATCAACAAGCTAGTCTATAAGAGAGGCATAACTAGGAACCCTTTTTGTTTATTAAACACACATGTATTGATGTTTCCTGATCAATACAATTCTAGCATGTAAAATAAACATCTATCATATATAAGGAATATATAATAACAACTTTATTATTGCCTCTCAGGGCATATTTCCTTCATGCCGCGTCCTAGAGCTCTTTGACCTCAACAACAACCGCCTCTCTAGGGGCATCCCGACGAACTCTCCGGCCTCGCCGACATCGACGTCGCCCTGAACAAGCTGAGCACAAATGATCTCCTTTTCCCCTTGCTTCTTGCATCAGTTCGTTGCACACCCTGCGTCTGTGCCGCGGAGTCGCCGCGCGTGTGCGAGATGCGCCTAGCACGCACCAGGGTCCAGATTCACAGGATGCAGCACCCTATAAAAACACCCCGCGCTCCCGCCGTCGCTGGCTTTGTTGCGAGCGCCCACCAAAGGAACTGCGAGGAAGCATGTAACATCCCAAATTTTACGATTGTAGATGTTACTAGAAGCATGCATCATATCTTTGCAACTTGGCATCACACAATAAAAACTGCGTCAGTTACTTTTCCCTAAACCCTATAGTCATATAAAGACAAAAAGGGGGTTATACAAAACCTAACTTTCCAAATCCTTGCAAAAGTGTTATGTGATAACCCATACTAATCTTCTCCTTTTTACAAAATTTTAGAGACCGGTCTCACGTAATTCAGAGTCCGTTTGCAAAAGTTATAAGACAAATAGGAAAAACAGAAAATAAAAGATTAAACAAAAAAAAGAGGAAACCTAGCCTAACCGGGCCAGCCGAGCCGGCCCGCTCCTATCTACCATGACGCCAAAGCAGCAGCCATGATGGCCAGCCCAAGAAGCCAGCCGCCAGCCCGCTTTCCCCCCGCCTCTCACTAACGATGCGGCCCCACCTGTCATCCCCGTCCTGGCCGTGTTCGTCCCCAACTCCTCTGGCCGACGCGATCCTAACGGAATCCGTTGATTCAGAGACAAATCCAACCCCTTCCGCACGAAAGATTCCTCATATAAGCCTCCCCAACGAACCCCGGCTCTATTCCCAAAAAAACCGCAAACCCTAGCGCCGCCTACGCCAAGACCGACACGCCGCCAGAGCTCCGCCTCGGGAAGTTGCCTCCTCGTCGATACCGAGCTCCTCTCCCTCCTTTTCTTCCAAAATCGGAACCGCCTCTATCACCTACGTCTTCCACCCGTCTTTTCCCTCTCTACAGCGTAGTAAATCGCCGGCAAATGCACGCTAGAGCTCTGCCGGAGACGAAGGACGTCGGCGGAGAGCCACCGCGATCAGAGGAAGAGAGGGCCAACGCCGTCTGTACCAGAGGGACCGCGAGGAGGAGGGCCACGTCGTCGTCCACTTCGCACAGCCGGGAGCTCGCCGGAATGCCGCCGAGCATCGCCACCGACGCGCCGCCGCCGTCGCCGTCATCGTCGTTGTCAAGCCATCGCCGCCACGGTGAGTTCCTCCATCCCCGTCCGTCAGATCTTGATCTGGCGGTGCAGATCGGCCTGACCCAGCGAAGGGGTACCACCCAACGCAGCGCCGTGTAAGCGCGCCAGCGTCAGCGCCTCGCCAGCGTCGTACCCCCTGGACCAATCCCAAGCCGCCACATGGCGCCACACAGCTGGCCGTCGTCCTGTTTTTCTTTTAAATAGGGAGAAAACACTTTAATCTGGTAAAATTCATATTAATTCGAGTTTTTGTCCAAAAATTGCGTATAATATACCGTTAGATTCATAAAATTGAGTAGAATATAGATCTAAAATAATATTGCTGTTTTACCACAGAAATATTGCAGTAGGATTTAAAGTTTAGATTAGAGTATTTTAATTCTAGAAAATTATCCGTAGATCCGGTTTAGTTGATTCTTGTTGCGCTGGCTTTGTATCTACGAGACCTTTTGTAGAAAATTGTCATAAATTGATTAGGGTGTTTAGATCTGTTTCGAGGTAGATTGGAGTTGTAGATCTAATTATGAGCTTGTTTATTTAGGGATTAACCCAAGATACTTAAAAATCTGTGAGGAATCGATTCTAATGACATCCCCAATTCAACAACACCCCCAAATAAAATCCTTGGTAAAATTTGAATCCATCCTTGCATATTACCATGTTGCATGCATGCATATTGACCTTCGTGACATTGTTTTGTGCCAAATGTGATTGGATCTATGTTTGTGTTTCGTTAGATTCTTCGGAGTGCGCTGAGGAGTACTGTTGTGTAGAGTGCTGCTCGGATCAAGGCAAGTTACACCACTTGTACATATTATGTCCCAGATTTTTCACTATGCATGTTTTACTCTTCAAATCTTGTAGTATGCATGTGTAGGTCTTTAGTAGATTTTTCCTATTACTATTTTCGCAAGTGCCGTTTTGTAGTATGCCATGAGTATCTTTATACTTAGGATTTTCCGTCCTATTAGGTTCCCCTGTTTTGCTAAGTATTGCTTGTTATGCTCTATATATACTAAGTGCCGTTGGGGGGTTCGAAAGACTCAAAATTTTCTAAGTATGAGAGCTCTCTCGAGCGGACTTTTCTTCTCAAAACCCCCTTCAAAATAACCTAAGTTTTCTTCTGGGCGGAATGGCTGTCGGGACAACGAGTGGAATTTTGGTGGAGGACGGCCGCCCAGGAATCAAAGAAGTCTGCCATGTTTCAAAATTTAGAAGCTTCCAGTGCAACCACAATACACATGGGCTCTGTCTTGGCTTAGTACTTAGTGGGAAACCTCACCGGGGTACCAACATTTGGAGGTTCTTGGCACGGTTGGATCCAGCTGGTAGAGGGGCTACTAAGGGAAGGCTTCGCCATGGTCTTGTCTGTAAAAGGACTTGATCGTGGATTGTGGGGAAAGTGCACAACCTCTCGAGAGTATTGCAATCTGATCGATCAGCCGTGTTCACGGAAATAGAACAACATTGATCATCTGAAGGATGGAGCCTCTGAAAGATCTTCCTCTCTTTTTTCCAAACTTAAAGTTTTATAAACCCCAAGGCGCGAGTAATATCGCCATTGGGTGGGATTTTGGGAACATGGTGCGTAATATCCAAGTGCTAGGTTTATTGGGAACTTGGTGAGTAATATCCACGTGTTCCATTCGACCCTATACTACTTATCAAAGTTTACAAAGTAGGGTAATCTCTTCCTCTTTTCTTATTACATTGAGAAAATTGGGTTTATGCAAATGAACCCCAAAGCCTACTCTTAGCCTTGCATGTAGAGATAGACTTACTCTTTCCTTGGTGTAATTTGCCAATACATTCAAAGTATTGACCAACTTGTTGGTTGCACGTCTTATGTGTAGAATCCGAAGACTGAAAGGTGCGTAGGGATCGCGGGTCTTCACGTAACTAGCCTGAGGCATTGATGGACTCAAGTTTTACTTAGTTTCCGCTGTTTTATTTGAGCTAGCTATAAGCTATGCAAGTTGTAATAATTATACTCTGGATTATTCGTGTAATAATGACTTGTGTTTACATGATATTCATCGACTGTGAAATTCTAGGTATTGATCTAGGGACTAGCATGTTATTCACAGGGACTTAGGGTCCTTAACGATCCGAGGTCGTAACAGATGGTATCAGAGCACAAAGTTGCATGTAGGACGTGACCCCTAGGATTGGAAACCACCTTTACCATTGTGTGTTTTTGTCTTCCGTATTCTTGTAAGTTATTTATGCTCTTCTAGTAATTCTCTTCCTTATTACTTTGTGCCTAATTCTCTTTCTCCTAATCCAAAGATGATGGCCTTCTACTACGACACCGCCGAAGACATCAAGTGCCTGCGCTTTGGGGAATGCCTTCTGGACATCATCAAGACATTGCAGTTGCCCATGCCGTCAATAAAGGGGAGCGAGTTGAGGAATTGAGGAAGATGCACAAGGAAGGATGTTGGGCGATTGAAGTCATCCAACCGAGGCGCAGCAAGTCAGAACCCAAGACAGAGGCCATTGTACTCAACATCACCAGCGACTCCAAGGAGAAAGGACTTAGCATCAGCATGCAGGGGCTCATTGGACGCCTTTGTGGACGCCACTATGAAGAGGTTGAAGGCCACTACATCAAACTCTTTGGAAGACATGATGAGAAGGGAGTTCCAATCGAGTTAACCCCGGAGGAAAGGAAGACATGCAAGCGTCGAAGGATCCAATATCAAGACTTGGAGTCCCACATCAATGATCTTGAGAAAGGGAGCTGCCTTGAGATCATCAAGAATGACGAGCTATGCGCCCTAGTCAAGGAGAAGGACGAGAAGATTGAGGAGCTGGAAGAGAAGATCAAGTCCCTAGGAGGGGAGCTCACCGCCCAAGATAAGAAGTTCACTAATCAAGAGAAGAGGGTGCAGGATAAGAACAAGAGGATTAGATAACAAAGTCTTGTGCTCGCAAAAAACGAGATGGAGTTCAAGAACTTTGCCACCATGTTGAAGGACCTGCAAGCAGCCAAGAGGAGCTTGGAGGAGAAAATCACGCCCGTGACTATGGGGTCAAGCTTGATCAAGAAGCTGCAGAAGGAGAAGAAGGAACTTCAAGAGAAGCTCGAAGCTGCTACCCAGGAGCTGCAAGAGGTGAAGGAACTTCAAGAGAGGCTCGAAGCTGCTACACCGGAGCCGCAGGAGGTGAAGGAACTTCAGGAGAAGCTTGAAGCCACGACGAAAGACATGGAGTTATACAAGTCACTGCTGGAGAAGGAAGGCTTCATTATCGAGGATGAGAAGTGGATGATGATTAGAGTAGTTGGACCACCCTTAGTGCTATAGTCAAACGTTGTTCGCGATTGTAATGAGTACCAAAACTATTTTGGTTTAGTTAAACTTGGTTGAGTTGTTAAACTATGTGTTATGTGTTCCTTGTTTTTCTCATGTGTTTTTCTCATGTTTACATAAGGGTAGGAGTTTATTCCTTAGGTTTTCTATCTATTTCTTAACTTGTTTCCCAAACCCCACAGATGGCGAGACGTGGGAACAACAAAAACAACATGCCCCCAGAGATAGCGCAACTTCTGAACTCCCAGAATCAGCTGATCCAACTCCTCACTCAAAACATGCAAAACAACAACAACAACCCGCCGCCTCCACCACCTCCACCGCCCCAACAGGATCGCCTGACTCGGTTCTTGAGGTTGAACCCTCCAATTTTCTCAAGTAATTCTGAGCCAATTGTGGCAGATGACTGGCTCCGCCCCACCAACAAGAAGTTAGACACCATCCAAGTTGTTGGAGCTGACAGGGTGCGCTTTGCTGCGCACCAACTTGAGGGATGAGCTGCTGAATGGTGGGATAATTACCAGGTCACCCACCCCGATATTGAAGCTATCACCTAGAACCAGTTTGAGGCGGCCTTTCGTACTCATCATGTAGCCGCGGGAGTCATGTCACTAAAGAGACGTGAGTTCCGCGACTTGAAACAACTGCACCGCTCTGTCTTCGAGTATGGGGACCTTTTCAACAAGCTGGCACGTTATGCACCTGATGATGTATCCACTGATGCCAAGAGACAGGAGGAGTTCTTAAGGGGACTTAATGATGAAATATCTATTCAGCTTGTGGCTCTGAAGTTTGATAACTATCAGGAACTTCTGGACATGGCAGTTGTGGTTGAAGCAAAGCAAAGGAGTATAGAGAACTGAAAGAGAAAGTCCACCTCACACAAGCACAATTCAGCCCCATATCAGAAATAATGCACTTCGTCACCACCACCCCACAACCACAATGGCCACAACCACAATGGTCATTGTCATGGAGGACATAACCACAATGGCCATAAACTCCGCAATGGAAATGGAAATGGGAAGGATCTGAGTGAAGTGACATGCTTCAAGTGTAACAAGACAGGGCATTATGCAACTACTTGCCCCGAAAAGATGAAGAATGGGAATGGTAATGGGAACAACAACGGAAAAAATCATGGCAATGGTAATGGAAATGGGAAGAAGCCGAATCCGTTCGTTAAAGCCACGGTGAATCATGTCTCCGTGGAGGATGCTCGTGAGGCACCTGACTCCGTGATTGGTAAGTTCAAGATTAACTCCACCCCCGTAGTTGTTCTTTTTGATACTGGTGCATCTCATTCATTCATATCAAGGGTATTCGTGGATAGAGGCAAGATACCTACGGAGACTATTAGTACTCCCCTAAGGGTAAGTTCTCTTGGTGGAGAAATAGTGGCAAACTTTGGATGCCGTGGGTTAGAACTAAGGATTGGGGCACACATCTTTCCCACCAGCCTAGTCATTCTGGAGTCACAAGGCTTAGACATAATTTTGGGCATGAACTGGATGACCGAATATGAGGGAGTCATAGATTGTGCCAAAAGGACTATCGCACTCACGACTCCGGATAAGAAAAGGATCCGCTTTAAGTCAGCTTTCGCACTCAAAGGAAGTATGTTGAACTCTCTTAAGGGGGTTAGCTTGGAGGATGTGCCAATTGTGAAGGAGTATCCAGATGTGTTTCCAGAAGAATTGCCAGGGATGCCTCCTAACCGAGACATCGAGTTTCTCATTGACCTGATGCCTGGTACTGGACCGATAGCAAAGAGACCGTACAAGATGGATGTGGATGAGTTGAAGGAACTTAAGAAACAGCTTAGAGAGCAATTGGACAAAGGCTTCATTCAACCAAGTGTGTCATCTTGGGGAGCGCCTATCTTATTCATGGAGAAGAAGGATAAAACCAAGAGACTGGTCATGGACTACCGGTCATTGAATGAAGTGACAATCAAGAACAAGTACCCTCTACCCAATATCAACGACCTGTTCGATCAATTAAAGGGAGCTAGTGTGTTCTCTAAGATTGATCTCCGATCAGGTTATTTCCAGTTGAAGATCCGAGAACAGGATGTACCCAAGACAGCCTTCACCACAAGATACGGATTGTATGAGTACACCGTGATGTCGTTTGGCTTAACCAATGACCCAGCATACTTCATGACTATGATGAACAAGGTGTTCATGGAGTACTTGGATAAATTTATTGTGGTATTCATTGATGACATACTTATATATTCCAAGGACGAGAAGGAACATGAGAGACATCTGCGCCTAATTATGGAAAAGTTAAGGGAACACAAGTTGTATGCCAAGTTTAGCAAATGTGAGTTCTGGTTGAAAGAAGTGGGATTCCTTGGTCATATTGTGTCAGCTAAAGGAGTTGCCGTGTACCCATGTAAGGTAGTATCTGTGATAGAATCGGAGTCCCCTAAGAATGTGGGTGATATCAGGAGTTTCCTGGGCCTTGCAGGATATTACCGAAGGTTCATTGAAAACTTTTCCAAGATAGCAAAGCCTATGACAGAATTGTTGAAGAAGGAAAATAAGTTCCAATGGACCGAGGCATGTGAAGCAAGCTTTCAAGAATTGAAGAAGCGCCTATTAACAGCACCTCTTTTGTGTCTCCCTGACATCCAAAAGGATTTCCAAGTCTATTGCGACGCCTCTCGACAAGGACTTGGTAGTGTAGTGATGCAAGATGGAAAAGTAGTGTCTTACGCCTCCCGGCAACTTAAGAACCATGAGAATAACTACCCCACGCATGATTTGGAACTAGCATCAATTGTGCATGCGCTCAAGGTATGGAGACATTACCTCTTGGCAAACATTGTGATGTGTTCACGGATCACAAAAGCCTTAAATACATCTTCACCCAAAAGGAATTAAATATGAGGAAAAGGAGATGGCTTGAGCTCATCAAGGACTATGACTTGGACCTGCAGTACCATCCTGGAAAGGCCAATGTTGTGGCTGACGCCCTAAGCAGGAAGGTCTATGTAAATGGACTTACCGTGGGAGAACTTCCAAAGGATTTGTGTGAACAGTTCAAGGACCTCAGGTTGGAGATAGTTCCTAAGGGGTACTTAGCGACTATGGAGATAGTGCCAACGCTTTTGGACCAAATCAAGAGGCCCAAAAGGGGTACAAAGAGTTGGAGGAGATAAGAGCTAATATAAGCAAGGGTAAAGCAAAAGGGTTTCATACGGATGAACAAGGAACACTTTGGTATGAGAAGCGTTTGTGTGTTACCGATGATCCCGATATCAGGAAGTTAATTCTTCAGGAAGCTCACGATTTGCCTTACTCAATTCATCCTAGTAATACAAAGATATACATGGATGTGAAAGATAGATTCTGGTGGAATAACTTGAAAAGAGAAATTGCTGAATACATCTCCTTGTGAGACGTGTGCAACAAAGTCAAGGCCGAACATCAAAAACCAGCAGGACTGCTGCAGCCATTACATGTGCCCGATTGGAAGTGGGACAAGGTAGGCATGGATTTTATCACAGGACTACCTCGGACTCGTTCTGGGTATGACTCCATCTGGGTAGTGGTCGATCACTTCACAAAGGTGGCCCACTTTATTCCCGTAAAGACCAACTATACAAGTGCTAAACTTGCTAAGATTTATATGTCAAGGATCGTAAGTCTTCATGGTGTACCCAAGGGGATTGTCTCTGATAGAGGTACCCAATTCACCTCAAAGTTTCGGCGACAGCTACACGAGTCTCTAGGGACACGACTGGAGTTTAGCACTGCTTTCCACCCGCAAACATATGGACAAACAGAAAGAGTTAATCAGATCTTGGAGGACATGTTAAGAGCCTGTGCGCTAGACTATGGGCCTAGTTGGGATGATATTTGCCATATGCGGAATTTTCATACAATAACAGTTACCAAACCAGTATCAAGATGGCTCCATTTGAAGTTCTATATGGCAGAAAGTGTAGAACCCCGCTACTATGGAGTGGAATTGGAGAACGTAGTTTGTTTGGACCTGAACTGATGAAGGATGCCGAAGAAAAAGTAAGACAGATTCAAGACATGTTAAAAGTAGCCCAATCTAGGCAAAAGAGTTATGCTGATTCCAAGCGCAGGGATGTGACTTATGAAGTGGGAGACCGTGCATATCTCCGAGTCTCACCACTACGAGGAGTTAAGAGATTTGGAATCAAGGGTAAGTTAGCACCCCGATTCATAGGGCCCTACAAGATCTTGGGCCGTAGAGGGGAGGTTGCCTATTAGTTGGAATTACGCGAAGTGTTAACTGTTCATGATGTTTTCCATGTGTAGCAACTAAAGAAGTGTCACCCGGAAATGGCTGAAACACCACTAAAGGATACGGTTCCGTTGGACGAGGTTCAACTGGAAAACAATCTCACCTATGAGGAAAAACCCACCAGGATTCTAGAAACAGCTGAGAGAATTACTCGTACCAAGACTATCAGGTTTTGCAGAGTTCAATGGAATCACCACTTCGAGGAAGAGGCCACGTGGGAACGTGAAGACGACCTGAAGAAAGAACACCCTCACCTATTTGCTAACCAACCTGAATCTCGAGGACGAGATTCTTCTTAAGAGGGGTAGGTTTGTAACATCCCAAATTTTACGATTGCAGATGTTACTAGAAGCATGCATCATATCTTTGCAACTTGGCATCACACAATAAAAACTGCATCAGTTACTTTTCCCTAAACCCTATAGTCATATAAAGACAAAAGGGGGGTTATACAAAACCTAACTTTCCAAATCCTTGCAAAAGTGTTATGTGATAACCCATACTAATCTTCTCCTTTTTACAAAATTTTAGAGACCGGTTTCACGTAATTCGGAGTCCGTTTTCAAAAGTTATAAGACAAATAGGAAAAACAGAAAATAAAAGATTAAATAAAAAAAAGAGGAAACCTAGCCTAACTAGGCCAGCTGAGCCGGCCCGCTCCTATCTACCATGACGCCTTGGCGCCAGCAGCAAAGACAGCATGAGCCCGGCCAACAAGCCAGCGCCTTGACCCTTCCCCCGCCTCTCACTTACGATGCGGCGCCACCTGTCATCCCCGTCCTGGCCGTGTTCGTCCCCAACTCCTCTAGCCGGCGCGATCCTAACGGAATCCGTTGATTCGGAGACAAATCCGACCCCTTCCGCACGAAAGATTCCTCATATAAGCCTCCCTATTGAGCCCTGGCTCTTTTCCCAAAAACCCGCAAACCCTAGCGTCGCCTACGCCAAGAACGACGCGCCGCCGGAGCTCTGCCTCGGGAGGTTGCCTCCTCGTCGATACCGAGCTCCTCTCCCTCCTTTTCTTCCAAAATCGGAACCGCCTCTAACACCTACATCTTCCACCCGTCTTTTCCCTCTCTACAGCGCAGTAAATCGCCGGCAATTGCATGCTGGAGCTCTGCCGGAGACGAAGGACATCGGCGGAGCGCCACTGTGATCAGAGGAAGGGAGGGCCAACTCCGTCTGTACCAGAGGGACCGCGAGGAGGAGGGCCACGTCGTCCGCCGCTGGCAGGAGCTCGCGGAATGCCGCCGAGCATATCGCCCGGCCGCCGCCGTCGCCGTCATCGTCGTTGTCAAGCAATCGCCGCCACGGTGAGTTCCTCCATCCCCGTCCGTCTGATCTTGAATCGGCCAGTGCCCCTCATTTGACAATGAGCAGAGGGTACCACCGCAACGATGCCGCCTGCGGCGCGCGTGGCCAGCGGCGATCTCGCCAGCACATGGACCAATCCCAAGCCGCATACATGGCGCCTTACGGTGGCCGCCATCTCTTTTTTCTTTTAAATAGGCAGAAAACACTTTAATCTTGTAAAATTCATAGTAATTCGAGTTTTTGTCCAAAAATTGTGTATAATATACCGTTGGATTCATAAAATTGAGTAGAACACAGATCCAAAATAATATTGCTGTTTTACCAAAGCAATCTTGCAGTAGGATTTAAATTTTAGATTAGAGTATTTTAATTCTAGAAAATTATCCGTAGATCCATTTTAGTTGATTCGTGTTGCGTTGGCTTTGTATCTACGAGACCTTCTGTAGAAAATTGTTATAACTTGCTTAGGATGTTCAGATATGTTTCGAGGTAGATTGGAGTTGTAGATCTAATTATGAGCTTGTTTATTTAGGGATTAACCCAAGATACTTAAAAATCTGTGGGGAATCGATTCTAATGACATCCCCAACTCAACAACACCCCCGAATATAATCCTTGGTCAAATTTGAATCCATCCTTGCATATTACCATGTTGCATGCATGCATATTGACCTTCATGACATTGTTTTGTGCCAAATGTGATTGGATCTATGTTTGTGTTTCGTTAGATTGCTCGGAGTGCGCTGAGGAGTACTGTTGTGTAGAGTGCTGCACGGATCAAGGCAAGTTACACCACTTGTACATATTATATCCCAGATTTTTAACTATGCATGTTTTACTCTTCAAATCTTGTAGTATGCATATGTAGGTCTTTAGTAGATTTTTCCTATTACTATTTTCGCAAGTGCGGTTTTGTAGTATGCCATGAATAGCTTTATACTTAGGATTTTCCGTCCTATTAGGTTCCCCTGTTTTGCTAAGTATTGCTTGCTATGCTATATATATACCAAGTGCCGTTGGGGGGTTCGAAAGACTCAAAATTTTCTAAGTATGAGAGCTCTCTCGAGCGGACTTTTCTTCTCAAAACCCCCTTCAAAATAAAACTAAGTTTTCTTCTGGGCGGAATGGTTGTCGGGACAACGAGTGGAATTTTGGTGGAGGACGGCCGCCCAGGAATCAAAGAAGTCTGCCATGTTTCAAAATTCAGAAGCTTCCAGTGCAACCACAATACATATGAGCTCTGTCTTGGCTTAGTACTTAGTGGGAAACCTCACCGGGTACCAACATTTGGAGGTTCTTGGCACGGTTGGATCCAGCTGGTAGAGGGGCTACTAAGGAAAGGCTTCGCCATGGTCTTATCTGTAAAAGGACTTGATCGTGGATTGTGGGGAAAGTGCACAACCTCTCGAGAGTATTGCAATCTGATCGATCAACCATGTTCACGGAAACAGAACAACATTGAGCATCTGAAGGATGGAGCCTCTGAAAGATCTTTCTCTCTTTTTTCCAAACTTAAAGTTTTATAAACCCCAAGGCGTGAGTAATATCGCCATTGGGTGGGATTTTGGGAACTTGGTGCCTAATATCCAAGTGCTAGGTTGATTGGGCACTTGGTGAGTAATATCCACGTGTTCCATTCGACCCTATACTACTTATCAAAGTTTACAAAGTAGGGTAATCTCTTCCTCTTTTCTTATTACATTGAGAAAATTGGCATTATGCAAATGAACCCCAAAGCCTACTTTTAGCCTTGCATGTAGAGATAGACTTACTCTTTCCTTGATGTAATTTGCCAATACATTCAAAGTATTGACCAACTTGTTGGCTGCACGTCTTATGTACAGAATCCGAAAACTGAAAGGTGCGTAGGGATCACGGGTCTTCACGCAACTAGCCTGAGGCGTTGATGGACTCAAGTTTTACTTAGTTTTCCCTGTTTTATTTGAGCTAGCTATAAGCTTTGCAAGTTGTAATAATTATACTCTGCATTATTCGTGTAATAATGACATGTGTTTTATATGATATTCATCGACTGTGAAGTGCTAGCTATTGATTCAGGGACTAACATGTTATTCACAGAGACTTAGGGTCCTTAATGATCCGAGGTCATAACAAAGAAAGAAGTAGAGGCGGGTGCCTCGCCGCATGTTCCACAAAATGCACGTTCCCCAAAATTTCTCTGTAGTGGATTATTAGGACAGGAAACTGGAACAGTTCATTGGGGTGAGTTCAGATTCTTGCCCGTTTTGCTCTATTATTCGTTGTTAGGTTCCGCTTCATGATTTGGTATTTCGCCAAGAAATTGAAACAGCCTTGTCTCTAGTTTATCGATTCTATTCCCTAGAGTCTATCAGTTCTTGCTAATCCATTTCCCACATTCTTTCTTGCAGAGTGTGCAAGGAACGACAGAGTTCGTCGACGTCGACGCTGATGAGCAGCTGTTCGGCAGGTTATCCTATATATACGCCCACCCGCCACAGAAAAGGAGCTCATCTGCACAAACTAAGCACGAGCCAGAGCAGAAGACCAACAGACACCAACAATTCGCGATTAGTAAACACAGAGAGACGCGAGAAAGAAGATGGTGATGGCTGTGAGCAAGCAATGGACGGGGGTGCGCATGCTAGACCGCGGCGTGGAGGTGTTCCTGGCGGCGGACGACGCGTCGGGGCAGATGTTCACGGTCAAGTCCGTGCGCGTGTCCGGCGCCGTGGAGCTGAGGCGGGAGCAGGGGATCATGTCCGGTCTCCGCTCGCCGCGCGTCGTGCCCTGCATCGGCGGTCACGCCGAGCACGATGGGTCCTACCAGCTCTTCCTCAAGTTCGCCCCTGGCGGCTCCTTGGCTGACGAGGTGGCGAAGAGCGGTGGCGGCCTCGATGAACACACCGTCCAGGATCAAGGCGTTGGCCTACCCTGCATCGGCGCTCCTGTTTTGCAAAAAAAGCCCTCCTATAAATGGTTATTTTATATTTATATATTAAGTTACCTGACTGTGGGTCCTCAGCTCGCCACGTCGTTAAATAATTCTCTACGGCGCGAGCGGTGACCGCGAGTGACGCTCCGATACGTCCTCAATAACCGTAAACTTATATTTCCAATGTACGATGACCGTATTGACTTCGCTAAGCAAGTTCGATGACTAACGATGGATTTAACTCTTGCAGATACAACAAAACTCACACGTTCTGAGGCCCCTGACAACTGATTACTGCTACAGTGCCAAAGCAGATGAATGGTGGAGGACATGCTACTCCGCAAGCGCACAAGAAAATGGAGGAGAGCGCGCAGAGGAGGGTGGTAGGATGCTGGGCATGGGGCAGAACTGACGGTTGGCGACGCACGAGACCGGTGGAGGTCGGGCTCGCGGAACAAGGAAGGCGCACGGGGCGGTGGCCAGCGAGACACAGGACCGAGGCGGCGTGAGCTCGTGACGGAGAAGAATCAGGCGGCGTCAGAGGAGCTCAGGCATGGGGACGATGGGGGATGAGCAGCCGGGCGAGAGGAAGGCGATGGCAGGAGGACGCGCTGTGACAACCAATGATAGAGGAAGGCACACAAGGAGGGTGGAGACTGGGGGAACAGCGGCGGCAGTAACCGGCAGCTCGGTCCCTGGCGGAGGAGACAGGGCGCAGATGGCGGTTCGAACGCGAGGGGGCCGACGAGGTAGGAGGACAGGGAGGACCGGCGAGGCGCGTGGCCGGTCGCATAGGCGGCGGCAGTGGGAAGGCCCTGGCGGCGGAGCTGTGGCTGGAGGACAAAGGCGGGGCGTAGCCATGCGGTTGTTGAAGAGCGGAGGCGAGGGCGACCACGGGAGAAGGACCACGGCGGCGGGGAGGCACTCGGGCAGGAGGCGGCCTCAGGGAGGTTGGTTGCGTACGGGAGGGAGGAGGCCAGGTGCGGGTTCGATCGCGGTGGGGCTCGCGAGGTGGTTTGATCACGCGATGCGGCATGGTTTGTCGGTAGCGGTAGGTGGTGGGGCTAGGATTAGTGCGAGCGGGGCATCGGTGTACGCGGCTGGGTGTGTGCCGCGTCGGTGGGGCACCGGGGTGGGTGGGTCATGGCGTGTCACAGCAGCTTGTCTCGTCGTGTGTTCTGTTTGGCCGTGGCGGGGGCGTGGTAGATGGTGTGCTAGGGTTAGGGTTAGGTCTAGATTTAGATCTAGGGTTAGGATTAGTCGGAGTGGTAGGCTGGCCCTTTGGGCCTGGTCGGTGCCGGCCTTCCTCGGAAAAAAATAGTTTTTATTTCTTTTAATTTATTTTAATTTTAAAGATGGTTTTTGTAAACAGTTTTTACACAAAACAAAATATCCGGAAAAAGGTCGGGGTTTTAATTTGAAATAGAGACATGGAGATATTTAGAAAACAAAGGTACGTTTTTAGAAAATAGTTTTTGACGAACTTATGCATGCTGACATGACGATGCTCAAATACAATGTGGCATGATGACTTGAGCATGCAGTCATGATGATGCACACAGATAGAAATAATAAGCAATTTTCTAGTAGTGATTTTAGCGGGGTGCTACAATTCGACACCACTAACAATGGATCTAGTCCCCGAGATCTGTCTCATGGTACGGGGAAGAAGGCCGATGATCTTGATCTTCTCGCTTCATGTAGATCCTTGCGATACCACTAATAAGATTTCTTGGTCTGTCATGAAATCGGCGACACCACCAACAAGGCGTCGTTGTTCATGTTCATCGAGAGAACACTCCGAGGAAATAAAAGATAAAGGTAGAGGTCTCGATAGATAAGGCCACCCCTAACTTTCGTGGAAGGAGTGAAAGTCACATTGATCCACTAGTTCAATGTACAAGACTGAACAGTAAGAGTCGGGTAGGGTGATCGGTCCATCTCGTTCGCAAACTATTAAGTCCGTACATGAATAGAAAAATCGTGCAACCCAACTCTCGAAATTCAGACTAAAGATCTGTACAAGAGATGTTTGGAAATAAAGGATTGATGTAGGCTCTTCGAATGTAGATGATGCCGTTGCTTTCGAAACCACCGGAAGATACAAAAGAAACGTATGAAAAGACATAATGATTAGGTTTCATGATAGTTCCATCAGAATGAACAACACATGCTCAAGGTATACTCTAACTCACCAATGCTCATCATTCTCATATGTTTTTCAACGATAAAAATATCCGTGAAGGTGTAGATACAGATAAAGAGTTCAAGGACCAAAAAGATTGGATAAAGGGTACAAAAAACGAGATGCAAATTAGATGATTGTAGCTCCACCGTTATAAAAGGGAGGAAGAGAAACCCTGAAGGTACGACAGAAACCCAACCACGAGAAATCCTAGAATCGAAGAAAATATAAGAGTAGATTTAAAACACATAGAGGTAAGAAGAGAATAGCATAGGGGTAAGGAGTAAAAGTAGAACAAATCAGATCTATCCAACCGATCTTATAAAATAGTTTTGACACTCTACAATGGCTGTTAGCTAGGTTATCCTACAGGCTAGACCAGTGGGATATCGCAACTGCTGGGCTCTGATACCACTTTCTAACACCCTCGAATTGGCTCTATGCATATTTTAGCAATTCCCTCCAAACACGCATACAAACGATTCAAAGATGGCCACTAGGCACTTGCGTGCGGCTGGAAAACGAAGTAATACCATGACACAATAGTTCATGATGGAACCCACAAAAACATATATATACAATAATGACTCCACGAGTCAAGAATACAGATATATAGTACAAAGATCCAAATCACCTTGAAAGCGATACAACATCCGAGTATAGATAAGAAGCAAACTGAGCTAAGAGCCCTGAAGAATAACCAACGACGTCCATAACCCTGCCCAGGCCAAGCCAAAAGGGTAACCCTGCTAACGACGTCGAACTTATAGCTTTTAAACAAAAGGGTGCCAACAAATGGCAAAGGAAAAAGAAAGCGGTCAGTATTGAGGCCAGTACACGTGTGTCTAGAATTAGGCGGCTCTCAACTACATAGGTATGGTGGACTGAAGCGACAGCGAAGCATGCACTAAACAACCTATAGAGACTCGATACAACTATCAGTTATCAGAGAGGGATAAGAAAGACCTATTTGGAACCAGTCTAATACTAACACCAATCATTCCCATCCTGGCATTTCCCCCTCGATACCAAATGAGGAAGTCAAACCAAGGAACTCACACAGTTGGCAGTTTTATTCATTCCATTATAGTTACAACAGTTACTAGTTAGATATAGATAGCATGAGACATCCCAAATCCAGCAGTTGTTGGCACTTTTATTTACGCATTCCGTTGCAGTGAAACTGATTACTAGACATGTAAAAGTCAAATTTATAGCACTACTTTAGTTATGATTGTTTATGATCGAGATATTATGCTCCAAGTCGTCCATAACCATGGACACGACTCTTAGAAAGATTTACCCTACAGGGGTGCACAAATATCAACACACGCATGATCAAACTCAGAAAAACCAAATAAAAACCCAACGAGGCATTACGACAAAGCAATCACAACAAAGTTGGCTAGCTTCGAGACGGACCCAGGGTTTGTGACAACGGCCGTAAACGACTGGGAACTCGAAAGTGTGACTGAGCTTGCCGATACAGCATAAATGTGGCATGGTGTTCCTAACCAGTATAGGCACTCCAAGCACAATCGTTAGTAAAGCAGTAAAGCATGGCATAAGTACATGATAGTAATAAACCCCCAAACTAGTTTGTGCCCCAAGAAATAAGAAATGAATCAATCTCTGGCTAACGGGATTCATGGTCCCACATGCGGATAGTGCGATAGTCAAGGAACATGTATCATGTACTCGGGGCCTACGGGACACAAGTGGGCGGTTAAAAACCAAATATTGACTATTACCCTCCGTTGCCTCTACATTATATCTATTTCTAGCATTTTAATTGACAAGTTATATTGAAATCCATGATCATCTCCACCATTAAGCATGTGCCAACCTTCCATCAACGATGGAACGATAACGATGAGAAGCAGCACCTAAGCAAGCAACTATGACTCGCAATGCCGACTGCCTATCAAACAATAGGCAATAGGATGTGTCCAAGGCAATATAGAGGCTGCAAGAAATATAAATGGTGCACGGAAACTAAAGCATTACAGCACGGATTTCAATAGATCAACGGGAGGAAGAATGGTTGCCTAGAAACACTACCGATTGGGTAGACACTCGCATCCACTCATCGGCCTAATCCGTGAAGAAGCAAAGCGCTAGAAGAAACACCGGATGCACTATTTAATACTACATCAGAAGATCAGGCATGATGCATGTATGATGTATGGCATGGCTAAGATGCAATGCAACTAGGCAACATTAAGCCGAACCGGGGTCCTGACAATTAATTAGGTAGTTTTTGTTGTTTAGTTACCCTGCAATTTAAATGTTGTATTAACAAGGCAAAATATGGCATCGGTTTGCTACATAAATTTAAATAGAGCCAATATATGACTATATTTTCCTGCATATGGTCTTCATATTTAATTATGAGGTGAATCGACAAAGTGTCCCTAACCCACATGATGTGATGCGTGCATGAATAATTTAAATGCAACAAAATATATGTCATTTATAAAAATAGGGGGGTTCTCGGATAGGGTCACACATTAGGGGTCAAAGAACTCGGGGCTCAGAGGGGTTCAGGTTTCAGATTGGGGCTTCAGGGTCTTGGCGGCCTTCAGATTCCGTGAAAGAGAACTTGGGGTATCGTGCCATCTAGTCATCTGTGAAGGCGACCATGGCATCCAGGAATCTTTGGGCCTCGGCCATCGAGTTTCGGGAGGAAGAGCTCAGCTTTCCACGGTCTCGAGTGGCGCTGACGGTGGATGCACTTGATGGTTCACGACTGTCTTATCGCTGATGAAGATCTTGTGGTGGCAAGCGAAGATAGTCTTGATGAAACTTGGTATCACGAACTATTGACAGGGACATGAGTAGACGGGCACAACACCGACAACAAAGATCTTATGGCCTTGGTCTCTTGGACGGCAACATGGTATCATAGAGGATTGCAGATATAACAAAATACACACGTTCTGAGGCCACTGCACACTAATTACTACTATAGTTCCAAAGCATATGGATGGTGGAGGACATGCTACTCCATGAGCGCACAAGAAAACGGAGGCGAGCACATAGAGAATGGCGGCATGATACTGGGAGTGGGGCAGAACTGGCGGCCGGTGACGCACATGACTGGTGGAGGTCGGGCTCGCGGAACGAGGCAGGCGCGCAGGGCGGTGGCCAGCGAGACAGAGGACCGAGGCGGCATGAGCGCGCGATGGAAAAGAATTGGGCGGCGTCAGAGGAGCTCGGGCATGGGGACTACGGGGGCGCACATTAGGGCGAAAGAAAGACGGTGGAGGGAGGACGCGCTAGGACAACCAATGATAGGGGAAGGTGGATGAGGAGAGTGGAGACCGGGGGAACAGCGGCGACACTAGCCAATAGCCCGGTCCCTGGCGGAGGAGACATGGCGCAGATGCCGGTTCGAACGGGAAGGGACCAGCGAGGTAGGATTAGAGGGAGGACCAGCGAGGCGCGTGGACGGTCGTAGAAGCAGCGTCAGCGAGGAGGCCCTGGTGTCGGAGCTGTGGCCGGAGGACAAAGGCAGGGCACAACCGTGTGATTGATGAAGAGAGGCGAGGGCGGCTAGGGGAGAAGGACCGCGGCGGCGGGGAGGCACTCGGGGAGGAGGCAGCCTCAGGGAGGTTGGTTGCATATGGGAGGAAGGAGGCCAGGTGTGGGTTCGATCGTGGTGGGGTTCACGAGGTGGTTCGATCGCGCGATGCGGAAGGGTTTTCGTGTGATGGGTGGTGGTGCGGGGTGAGTCTGGCCAGGCGTGGGTGTACGTGATCGGGTGTGTGCCGCATCGGTGGGGCAGGTGGGTCATGCGTCTACCACTCGTGAGTGCGTGCGTGTGTTCTGCTAGCGGTGGCGGTAGGTGGGGCGTGCTAGGTTGTGGGCTAGGGTTAGGGTTAGCATAGGGACATTCTGAACACCACCCCGGAGACGGGCCAGAGAAAAGCAGCTGACACTAGAATCTCTAGACCACACCGGAGTCTCCAGACTATCGACACCGGAGACTCCAGCGAGAGCGACACGGGCCTACGCGCCTTGAGTTGGGCCTGACCCATGTAACACCCGAAAACTCCCTTTTATGCCCATTTTACCCCTAGCTCGTGGATGGCCGATATATATGCCCCCACTCCCTCCTTGAAACCCTAGATATGATGATGAATTAAGGAATGTGCCTGACCCTAGATGGGAACCCCCTCTCAATAGTAAATCTATGAATTGTACAAGGCCTCATAGTCGTTGCCCTTCTCCAAGTCGTCAAGACCCTCCTCAAGAGTTTGGTCTCTCCCTATCAAGGATTCTAGTAGTGCTTGGTCTCTCCCCTTTGGGATTCTATTTGGTTGCCACTCTCTCCTTTACCTGGATTCTATCATCCGCTTGCTGATCTCTCATTTAGCAATTCTACCGCAGGGTCTCTCGTCGAGGATTCTATTGGATTGGTTGTTCGAACCAACAGGAGCAAATCGATTCGGGTGTGATTTGGCATGTGTTTGTATCTTTACCTTGCATTAGAGTTGCGTTCATTGTGTTCATCGTGTGTGCCCTCAGTCCCCGCCTCAAATCCGTGAAGATCGGGCCACTCCAAGGGTAAATCTAGAAGGAGACCCATATCAACTAGTATCAGTAGCTTTTGGTTGCCACGGATTTGACTTCGTTCTTCGATTTCCACCATAAATTGAAAAATACCAAAAATATAGCCTCAAATTTCTTTTGGATCAATCTATCATTTTGGTGAGTTGATTGTGGTTTTGGTCCAATAGAAACTTATATTTGGAGTTGGTTTACCTTTTTGCCCTGCGTTTCCCAGCCCAATTTGGTCGAAATTTTCTAGATTTGATAGTTCAAGGGCCAAATTTCCGCTCAAGAATACGAGATGTTCGTGGTGCTGGCCCCAGGCCGGAGTCTCCGGACACCAACACCGGAGTCTCCAAAACGCACCAGAATCTCTAACCCTCACAAAAATTTCCCTCTTTTCCTTTTCGGCTGATTTACCTTTTGATGTTTGTGTTTCATGTGCGTGTCTGTTAACTAACAAAGCTTCTACAACATCAACAATGCCTTGCGCTTGACATCGACACCACGGAACCCGAACCACCCCTCCACCAATGGTTGCAAGTACGACAGAAACACAAGGTATAACTTGCACCACCCTTGTTAACCCTCTTTCTTACTTTGTGTGTTACCTAACCTATCGAGAGTATCCCATCTTGCATTTGCCGAAGCATTGTGCGCTTGCTCTTGCATAGTCATCATGTAGAGGTAATAGAAAAACTTGAGTCCATATCATAGAAAATAAAAAGAGGTACAAAAAAGAGAAAAGAAAGAAAAACTTTTAAGAAAAAAGAAAAAAAGAAAGATACCAATAGAAAAAGAGACTCCAAACACTACAAGAAAAGTTGGCTTTTACAACGGACGATTTTCGTGGTTGAAGGCCCATTTTTCGTGGCTAAAAAGTCTTCTACGATGGATGCCCCTCGTGGTAAAAGCCCGGCACAAAAGAATCTACCACGATTTTTTCTGACCGTGGCGGATTGCATCCTTCAGCCACGAAAACTTGTTTCGTCATAGATCTGTTTGCCAGTCGCCTTGACTGCTGACGTCATGCAAAATGCCACGTGGCAAACACCGTTCACGCCCAGTTACCGCTGTTAACTGCCACCAAAACCATGGTAGAAGCTAGGCCTAGTCAAGGCCTGCTCATAATTAAGTGGGCCAGCCCATTAGGAAAACCCAAGAAGATTATGGCCCGTTACTGTTTCGTCTGGCAATGTTTGCAATGGGCCGAAAGATGTGGCCAACAACGGCCTGCGAATGTTAGGCCCATTACTGTTTTGGCCTACAGAAGCCCACACTGTTCAAATACTGTGTGACCCATTAACATGCTACGTTAAGTAGGCCCGATACTGTTAAAGCCCACGGTCAGCCCATCACTGTTCTCACAGCTTGTCCTGGGCTGCCTATGAACGACCCACTTTTGAGAAGGTCCGATATTGTTCTGGCCTTTTACTATTCTGGCTCATTACTGTTCTGGCCGTCTACTATTCATGTCCATTACTATTGTGGTCCTTTACTGTTCTAGCCCCTTACTGTGTTGGTTGCCCTTTGTTACGGCATATTCTTGTTCTAGCTCTTTATTCTTGCTAGATTGCCACTGATACGTCTGCTGGTGTTTTGGCCTGTTACTATTCTGTGCATTCTTTGTTACGGTTTATTACTGCAGGCATTCTTTGTTTTGTCCTATTACTGTTTTGGTCTATTACTGTTTGGGCATGTTACTGTTTTGGCACGTTACTGTTTTGGTCAGTTACCGTTACTGTTTTGGTAATTCTAAAGCCCACACAAATATTATAAAAGGAGTATAATTAGCGAGCATCTTTTACTGTTCATGGAAGGCGTAATACAAGAAGGGCAAATAACAAAACCCTATAAAGTTACCTGATCGACCTGGCTGGCGCAGTTATGGTACCGCCATGCGTGGACGGCGTCAACTAAATGCCTACATGGCCTATGCGAGTTATCTAGATATTACATCAGCTGCAAACTTCTTAAAAAATATTACAAAATATGAACAAAAGGGAAAGAAAATTCAGTATTTCAGTTGCGAATCAAGTTGATAGCAGAGTCCTCAATTTGCTGTCTCAATCCATCAACTACATCTCCCTTTGAGTGTGACAACTACATTGGAAAACCACCTTGAGATATGATCTTGCAGTCCCCTCTTTGGTGGAGATAGCAATAATTGTAGTCTGAAACTAACTAATAACAAGTTAATATAGCAAAGAACACAAACTACTCATAGCTAATAATGAACCAGATAGGAATTATAACTGCATAATACGAACTTGTAGAGCAGGAATGCAAACCATGAATTAACTATATAGTAGATGATAGTTATGTCGTTGCCTAGGACGAACCAGAACCAGATACGATATATAATGGTGTGGCTTGTGAACCTGTAGAACGTGACAAACAAGCATTAGACAAGTATGCCAATAATGAAATGAGCAATCAAACAACATGTTTCTTAGAATTTCAGTATAAACTAACCAGGTCATTTCAGAAAATATATATGGAAGCAGTGGTATCTCATGGAATGCAAGAGACATTGGGTGACTCGGAATTTGCGGTGAGCTACACAATGGCATGCAGTTACTGTCATAGCTAAGAATGAACCACATAAAAATTATAACCGCATCATACCAGAACTTGTCGAGCGGGAATGGAAAACACAAATGAACTATACAATAAAGAATATTTATGTCATTGATTAGGACGAACCAGCACCAGATACAGAAAATATATAATGGCATCGCTGGTGGACCTGTAGGCTGTGCAAACCAACATGTTCAGTGTTGCCTTTTTGAGCTCTACACAAAGAAAACGAAAATAGTCAGTGCTGCAGCTTTTGAAGAACCAGATGTCATCAACAAAATTATAATCGAACTAGTACGAAGAGTTTGAACGGGTACCACAGGATAGCAGAACAATGCTAAGGAGGAAATAATAGCAGAAACTTAGCTCAAGAATAACAAATAGAGTCAGTAACTGTGTAGCAGGAAAACCACACTAATATTTTCCACTGACATTACATTTTGCAAGAACTACAAAATAGCAGGGATTTACTGGTGTATGAAGCAGCTAAGATAAGAACATGTGCATGAAAAAATAATAGACATGTGTATGACTTGATATTTGTAGAGCAGCGAATGCAAACCAACATGTCTAATGACCTTGTATGTACTAGCACGAAGAATACGTGTGCCTAGTGACATGTATGTAGTAGCACGATTACAAAACTGTAGTTCACTGCGACAGACTTGAACCTGCTAGACCGCTGACAAAACAAAAACGGGTTGGAGATCTAGTTACCTTGGTCGGAGAGGCGTCTAAGCATCATCGGTAGCGTGCAAGTGACATCCAGGTCACCGAGGGTGCTGCGATTGCGGTGGCTGTTGGTGTTGGGGAAGCAGATCTTGGGCGGTCGATGCCGGTGCAGTCAACGGCGACGACCATGTAGCTAGTCTGGAGCAGTGGACATGGAACTTGTTGAATTTGATCTCGTCAGGTGGACAACGGTGAAGCTGCTCTGATACGGTTGGGTAGCTTTCGGTGGCGGGGAAGCAGAGCATGGGTGGTCGACAACACCATAGGCGCGGTCAGCGAGACCACATCTCTGGTGGAGTGGCAGAGAGACCCGGTGAACTAGATCCGATGGGTAGGCATCGATGAAGCGGCTCCGACAGACGTGGAATTGCCGCCGGACGGTGCGTGCGGTGGTCGTGGAGGTGAGGGCGTGGGAGAGAAGCATGTGATTTTGGGAGGGCCAGCTAGAAAAACTGCACGAATTGGGACTATGGAGGTGAATAGAAAAATAATTATGATTGTGTCCCCAAGCTACCGACTTTAGCGTGCCCATAGGGCGTCGAAACAATGGGTGGAAAAGGAATTTTAACGTCAAAAGTTTTTAACTGGAGGGGCGCGAAATGCTTCAAAGTCGATCTCTGGTTTTGCCACTCGATTGAGATTTTGAATTTGGCTAATAATAGAAAAATGGTAATCCCCCGGTGGGAGATTTTGCCTCAAAGTTTTTGAAATGGTGGGGCGGGAAATGCTTCAAGGTCGGTCTGTGATTTTGCCGCTCGACCGAGATTTTGAACTTGGCTACCAGACAAATAATAATAATAGAAAAATGATTCTCCACGGTTGGAGATTTTGCCTCAAATCTTTTGAAACGGCGGGGCGGAAAATGCTTCAAGGTCAGTGTGTGAATTTGCCGCCCGATTGAGATTTTGAATTTGGCTACCGGACAAATAATAATACTGTAACAGAAAAATGGTACTCCATGATGGGATATTTTGCCTCAAAGTTTTTAAAACGGTGGGGCGGGAAATTCTCAAGGTCGGTGTATGATTTTTTCGCTCGATAGAGATTTTGAATTTTGTTATAGGACAAATAATAATAATAGAAAATGGTACTCCCCAGTCAGAGATTTTGTTCAAATTTTTTGAAACAATGGGGCGGGAAATGCTTCAAGGTCGGTGTGTGATTTTGCTGCTCGATTGAGATTTTGAATTTGGCAAGAGTCCAAGTAATACTAGAAAAATGGTACTCCATCAGTGGGAGATTTTGCCTTAAAATGTTTGAAATGAAGGGGCGCGAAATGCATATGAGTCGGATGGGATTTTGCCGCTCAATTTTATGATTTTGAATTTGGCTAGCAGGAAAGTAGTAATAGAAAAAGATAGTTGTAGACTAGTATGCTATCTGGTCAGGAATTGAAGGCCGAGAGTCACATCAAATGACCATCCATTACATAATTGCGTAGAACATTGGTAAATTTTGGCTCTCAACTGAGATTTTGAATTTGGCTAGAGTATAAGTAATAATTTGAAAAAATTCTACTCCCTATGTTTACGAATAAAAAAATATTCCCATATAAAAAATAATGTTGACTCCATCTGCGAAATTGTTTGGGATGTAGGTTTTTACCCTCGATTAAGATTTTGAATTTGGCCAGAGTCCTAGTAACAAAAATTACGAGCGAACCCCACCACCCAACCCAACAATTTCACAATCTCCATTGGTCATCAGTATAATAGGTCAAACGGAATTTTGTAGTATACGAAAGATTAAACATGGGGCCCAAATATTTCATGTAGGCGGGAGCTTTTGCATCTCGATTCAGATTTGACTTTGGTGATAGTCGAAGTAATAACTGCTAGTAGACCGTACTTCCCTGTGTTCGCGAATCCAAGGCCTGGTCACATCAACTGATCATCAAGGACCTTGCTCAAAGTAGCCTTTTTCTGGATGAAGGGGTAGAAAAATGGATACCATGATCTCGGATTCAAAAATATTATGGGGGACGGCGGGAGGATTTGCGGCTCCAGTATGGTTTTGAATGTGACTACTCCAAGTAATAGAACAGAAAAATTGTATAAGGTGTTTTTTTGCAGGTCATACTCCATTTGATCATCAGTCCATTCAGACGTGAAAGAAAATATTGAGCTCCAAATAAAAAATGTAGTTCCATTTATCACATGACGTGTATGACATTGTTTTGAGAATCTGAACCTTATGATGAATGATTTAGGACAACAGCACTTGTAAGAAAATGTACTATATCACACTAATACATATTGGTGCATCCATACATAACCAGTTTGTGGCATTTATTGCACAAAACACAGAAACAATTTCTTTTTTTTGCATCTAACACAGTTTCTTTTGTGTAACATAAAGATTCATAGTTCATATATATAGTAATATAGTAGCATCATCCTAATATCAATAAATTAGTCATACATAGTAATAGCATCATCCTAATTTGCTAAAATCTCACATCAGCTCATACTTAACAAGATGAATAAGAGAGAAGCTCAATGTTCATACACCATTATTCATACATGCAAGCTCCATTTATTCATAGATTTCCCATATTGCAGTAAATTACTAGCAAAGTCCACCTATTCATAATCGATACTAATTACCTTGCATCTCCACTAGTTATTTCATTGAAATTGGCATGTATTTCTTCCCAAAATTGTTGGAAAGGCTGGTCGACTCCAACAATTGTTTGATGATACCAAGCAAAGTACAAATCATTGTCGTCATCCTCGGATCATGGAGCTTCTCTTTTCTTCACCTTGCTACAAAGAATCATCCAGATTAGAAAATTGATGAGCTTTAACGAAAAACGCTATGAAGAACCCTAGAGCTTATCTCTTCCTCACCTTGTTTTGGCGGCGCCGGTATGGGAAGGTGCCGGTGTGGGTCCAAGGGTTGATGCCCGTGCGGCTGCTGGTGCCGGATCCGGAGCTAGTGGCAGCGCGGGGGCTCAGGGCACCGCCCCTTCGATCTCGGTCGGGGAGTTGCAACAGTGTGTAGTCATGTCGGAGGGTGCTTGGCCTTCGGGATCCGATCATATCACGGCAAATCCTGACCACGGTGCGTCGAATCCAGCAAAGCTCGGTGGCGCATTTGTGGACGGTGAAAATGGCTCGTGGCGGCCGATTCCGGCAACGTAGGCTACCACAAGAAGCACAGAGGGTAGCTTGCCATCAGCGGAGCACAGATCCGGCGAAGGGTTGTGGGTCGACAGCGAACGTGTGGGTGGGGGAGAAAAAATAAAGGAGTCGAGGTCGGGGTTGCAAGTCCTATATTTATTCTCCTCTAAACATCGATAGGGTTTAGGGTTAGTTTCGGTGCGGCTTCAGCCATTAGAGGAGTAAATTTACTCCTCCATTGCCATTTTGGGGATGGGTTAGAGATGCTCTAACCCATCAGGTTAAGATGTTTATTTGGGCCAGGTGCAAAATATTAAGCCACAAACCGTGCAAGCCAATAAAAAGGTCATGTTTCTATGTTTTGTGTAACAAATGCCACAAAGACTGGTGTTAGATGCAATTTTCTGCATCCACACATATTAGTACGCAACAATCCAACCTTGCAGCATATAGAGCACCAATATTAAGCAGGCTAGCAATCCAGAGATCACACATTCAGGAATCATACTACTTCCATATTGGTGTATTCTGTTCCCCAATAGTACCTCCATTGATACTATAAGGATCTTTAGCAAGCTAAAATAACTTTGCTAAAAAGGGATATATTTTGAAACAGAGGAATTACATTATAAGGTATCATACAAATTAAAGACATGTCGCAACAAGGAAACAACCCAAGTTCATAACAAGTGCATACTAGTGCACTAACAAATACTTTCAGCTTCAGGTTCTATTTCACGACAAAGGGACTGACCTCAGCTATTAGTGCTCAACCACAAATACTGAGCATCTTCATGACTTTCTCCTTATTTTCTATGGAGTGCTCCAGCCGAATTAAAATTTCTTCTAACTTTGCGATCAAACATTCATTGTATACACTTAGGGCAGATGATAACGATTGTTCAGCTTGGAGTTGTTCCTCTAGAACTTGAATATGCAAAGAAATGTCCTTGGAGTTGGACTTGAACTTGAACTTGGACTTTGACGAGCTCGCTGGGAACCTAACATTACATAGCAACATATTCTTGGCCATAACACCGCATTGTAGTACCTTAGAAAATAAATCCACACATTCTTTTGGAGTTTTTACTGAACAGTCTTTCCCAGGATTTGCCAGCTCCTCTTTCAATTCAGCCTGGAAAGTTTTCAGTTGATAAACATGTGTAAGAGAAGTGAAGTTACTACAGAGAAACATGCAAACAGGTTTAACATGTGCATGAACTGCTATAATTGGCAGTGCTAATAATGCATCTTATACACTTCAGTAAAAAGATCATTTTGTCATGTATCTTTTTTTGTGTCATTTACTAACAAGACTAAAAATGTGGCTTCCTGTGTAAACACTGTGAGGTGCATTATATGCGAACTGTTTGTACAATTCATAACGGAAACTAACTTTAGTTGCAAATTATGAAGGAAAATGAAAACAAAACTGAGAAGTAGTCCAAGCAAGGTTGCATAACAAAATTATACGTACAAATCACTACAAGTGCAACATCACAAAATGCAGAGAAGACTTACAACAACTTTCTTTACATTGACACCATATCTATTCGTCTAGCATCCCTTAAATTTCTCCAGCATAGTCAACTGTTTTTTGGATCCCCATTAGACTTTGTCTACATTTGGATGGGCGTAAATAAATTTCATCACATGGTGAAAATGGAGGTTGAAAGATAAGATGCATACAGATTCCACAACATCAATTACGTACTTATTTAAAATATACAGTACAAAACAACATGTTCTTACCAATTGGTAGAGGTGCCCAATTATGGCGCGGGATCTTGTACGACTTAGTACTTGTACGTTATGACGGCTGGAACAGTTCCTTTGAGCGATGGCCTACAAAATGAGACTTGTAAAACACATGCATAAATACGAATTGACAATGCGATCTAGTCTCAGTCTTCTCAAAGCATACCTCATTCTTTTGATCAAGCCAGTGGTGGAGAAGATCACCCCACTAATCGCCAGTCATGTGATCCACATGAGACGTTCTTGTAACATCCTTAAAACACTTGCCAGAGAAGTGTTGCATCTTTAGCCTGTGGCGCTGCTGGCGCAAACATGCAGAGAATATGGTTTTGAGAACAACCTTTACTTCCTCGCTATTCTCATCGAACATGAAAAATCTCTATAAACAATAATGAGGAGCATATATAACAAACGACAAGATATGAAGAGAAGGGACAGAGCAATGGAGTATGTCCAAGAGACAGAGGACTTACATGTAACTTCTTCAGTAAACCTTCAAAATGCTCGGGGGTATTTCAGTGGTGTTTCCATGAGGGCAAGATGGGAATATCATTTCTCATGAAAGCGCCTGTGATAGATGCAATATAAGCAGATTCATGTGGATCTAGTGGCCTTCTGAATCCTGCTATAGATGTGATCGGAAGTCTTGATTTAGTTATTTCAAGGATCTGCCCAAGATTTTTTCCCATTGTCGGCCCCCTTTTTAATCTTCGTCTAGTGCAACTAAAAATATTACATCAAAATATCAATGTATACATATTACATATAAAAGGGCATGCTACTACTATTCTCTGAACATATAACAAAATTGGTGTCAAGCTCATTTGCAAGGGAGTATATGTCTCTATCAGTACTAAAGGTCATTGGGAGATCATAACCAGTTCGTTGATGAGAACCTGTTGTTGAAACTGGTTCTGCTGCCAATTCTTCCTGGGTAACCTGATGGGCTACTGGCGGCTGTGGGATGTGTATTTTTCTATTTGTAGCCGCTAGTGCAATTGGACCAACTGGTGCGGGATTAGGACGAAACTTTTTATGCTGATGTTTTGCATTATTGTCTTTTTTGGCCTAGTTGTCATTTTCAACTAGATTAAGTAGAGTCTGAGAGCTTGTTCTGACTCCGTTCTTGCATTGGAAGCAAATAGCTTTTCAGATTTATCATGGAATCATGTGAAAAAGAGGAAATTATTAGGAGTTTTTGGAGAGGTTGATGGCTCGAAAATCAATGATTTCCATCACAACTCTAGTACAGTACTTCCGCTATGAGTACTCAAACCATATGTCACCCTGAGTGAGAAGAAAACACATGAAGTTCCAATACAATCGACTAATATGCAGGCTTGACTATAATACTGATAACATAACTAGCAGGGCTTGCCTGGTTACACTCTAAACAAGGAGCCATGACATACTAATTTGGCTTAGGACGTCAGCTAGAGTTGACGTATACCAGTTGTGCTATCTAGAAACCTATACGCCCCAACTAGAATCATTTTAGGAGATATGCCACAGATGTCAGAGGAGCTTCATAACGATGGTAATGAAGGCTCTAGCAAACTTTAGTAACGATCGAGTATATGAGCAATATGTAGTACACTACAACAAATGACAAAGTACTTTTGATAGTAATAAGGTGCATAATGAAAGGAAGCATAAAGTGTGCAACAACCTTCGTATGGGGAGAAGACGAGTTTACGCTTCGTGTTGGTGCGGTCGAACGGGGGGGGCGTTTGCCCATCTCTCCGGTGCCGGAGGCCAGGGAGTCCGTGAAGCAGATGGGACTTGGCGGTGACCGTATCGTGTTTTCCGGTGATGTCGGCGTGGGGAAGCCGCTCCGTCTTGCTAAACAAGGGAGTGATGCCTTCGGTCACAAGGGTACCTGGTGAGGAGGCAGCGGTGGTGGGGAGGGATGGTGGTGCGAGGTCATATTCATGGGAGATGCTTCGGCTCTGAGGTTGAGTGAGAGATGTGGGATACTGCGTGTTTTATATGTATCACAAGGGCGCCGGTGGTAGGTTCGAAACTTTTGAATTGCGTCGCGCTGGGAAGTTCTAAGAAAAACCCGCCAATGTCATTCAAATTTTGGTGATCTCACTTTAGAATGAGATGAACCCGCCAAAAAATTGGTGATCTCTACGCTATGATTATTGCTACACTAGCCAGGAGCCGATCTAGAGGAAGTGCATCGAATGCGATGGGAGGTATGAACGCACCAGCAGCCTTTCCCAGGTGCAGACTTCGTGTAGTCCCTACTGCGAAAAGTTATGCACAGTCACGAGCAGGGCCTCCGCTTCAACCACTCCTACTCTATGGTCCATTTGATTCAAAGGATTTTCTTAGGAATTTTGTAGTCTTAAATCCTATAGCAAAATTTCCTACGATGGCTGTTTGATTTGTAGGATTTATTCCCATAGTACTAGTTTTCATAGGAAATCAAACATCCACCCATACCTCCTTTTCAGATTGGGCATGTTTGATTCCTAGGAAAGGAAAATCGTAGGAGTAGGAAAAATGTAGGATTGCAATGTCATGCCCATTCCAATCCTATAGGAATTCATATAAACCAAAGTGGGTTTGATTCCACCATAGGAATCTAAAAAAGAGGTATGGGTGGATGTTTGATATCCTATGAAAACTAGTACAAAGGAATCCTTAGGAAAAAATCCTATGGGAATCAATCCTACAAATCAAATAGCCGTCGTAGGAAAAATTCCTATAGGATTTAATCCTACAAAATCCCTAGGGAAATCCTTTGAATCAAACGGACACCTATGGTGGAATTAAACACACTTTGGTTCATATGAATTCCTATAGGATTGGAGTGGGAATGACATTGCAATCCTACATTTTTTCAACTCCTATGATTTTCCTATCCTACAAATCAAACATGTACACTCCCCTTTTAGGGAAAAAAATACTACTATGTAGTATACTACCTTCATTCTGGTTCATTAGACAAATATGTACTCGAAGAAAATAAGTTGATCATAAATCTGGTAACCAATTTATGAATTGTATGTCACAAAAATTGTACCTTTGGAATCGTCTTTCGAATATAAATAAATTGGTTAAAAATTATTAAATATAATTATATATTATTGACTAGATTTACGGTCGAACTATGTTCTTGAAGTAAGTATTTGCATAATAATTTGCACGTGAGATGTGTGCGTTCTCTTGTGAGACCTTTAGCTTTGTTTACATGGTTGGTGTTTGTATCAACCTTATCTGATCCGTAAACTGTATTTTGTACTTGGTTTTTAATAAAAGGGATTTGTGCATCCTTTGAGTGTAGAGGCTGCGGTATCCCCATTTCAAAAAAACAAACGTGAGATTCAAATAAAAGACTATCATGGCATATCTAGCTATGAGATGGAAAGTAAGACATGTCATCACTTATAAAATTATAATAGGTAAAGCTCAAAAGACTATTAAAGAATTTTGAGCCACATCATATCCATAAATTATTAGGTGTATACTTGGTTCTTGGTACATAATAATACTCAAAACAAATTGTAACATGCTTAGAGAAATGACAGAGAAGATTCTAGAATGGCAGAGAATTGTGTTTTGAAGTTTTAGCATAGCGTTCATTGTGCTAAAGACTATCCATTGAATCTTCTAGATGCTAGAATGGTAAAGATCCAGAGGTTAGATATGTTGTGATTTTCTAGTCTTCATCCAGTGGTCAACCTCAAAGTTATTCGTACACTATATAGTAGTAAGATAAGATAAGAAAGTTTGACCTAGTTTCACGACATCGTTTCCTTTTTCTATAGTTTCCTTTTTCTTTGTGCGACGGACTCGCTGCAGTTGAGTCGGTCCAAGAAATTCCACATATTTTCTGGGTGTGTGCCAGGGCACAAGGGGCACAGTCGTTGTCACATAAAAACTAATACACGCGTATTTTTTCATTTTTCATGGATTTGTCGCATTTTTCCGTAACAAGCTGACAATTTGTCGGGAAGACCATTGATAGAATATTCATTCATCATCTTGTTCTTGCAACTCTCATTTTTTCCCTCATATATGTACCTCTCTCCCCTCTTTATTAGATCCTTTGTACTCCCTCTATTCCAAAATATAAGATGTTTTAGCTTTTGCGAAACGAATATATCTAGACACCTTTTAATGTGTAGGCCTCTCTCCTCAGGAGAGAATTGTCCCACCAGGTTGACACTATGCAGAATAAAGGCCATGTCTGTAGCTAACGCATAATCCAACTCCCTTCGTATCAAAATAGATGTCACAAGTTAGTCAAAATTGGAAGAATCTACATACTACTACTAAATAACTAAATAGTGTTTTCTAATTGTCGACCAAATAGCACACATCAAGTTAAAGGTCGAATTAATTTGACAAAATCACCCGAAACTGTTTTAAATGGCTATAAAAGTGGTTATCCCTTCAATGTATAAATGGTGGAGAGTGTACATCTGTTCAGGAGGGATCCCCAGGAGTTACCTCTTCCTTCCCCTGTAAGCATTGGCGCAATGATTATACTACACTGCAGCTGTACAGAGACAAAGTTGGGGTCCTGATATAAAGTCATCATCAATGGGATACCGCTGCCACTGCCATCAGCAGGACCAAAACCAAAGATGGAGGAAGAATGGATGCTCTTTTTTTGGAGTAAAGAAGAATGGAGGCTTTGAGCAAGTGAAGTTGGTGAGATGCAGCATGACAACGGCAGAAAGGTAGCTACCGCTCTGCACGGAAGCGATAATAACTAATTACTACTATAGTACCGTAGGAAAGATAATCACATCCAAAATTGGGTCTGGCAACATTGTGGCTGGTGATGCTGATGCATATCACATTTACCAAATAACCAAATATTTTACCAACAAGTACATGATCATACATTCATACTACTAATAAAGGTTTTTCAATTTACTAGGGCAATATTGCAATCTATATATCCGATCATCAACTAGTCCCTCTGTTCCATAATATATAAGCCTTTTTTCTAAGTGTTTTAGATCTGTAAATAGGCTTATATTGTGATAATAGATGGAGTACTAACTAAGGTCTTCCACGTGCTGGCTCATTGATGGAGATTGACAATAGTTTCACGCTTCAGCTTTGCCAGCTCATCTAGGAGTTTGTCCTTCTGGTCCTCGAGGTCCTGGAAATGTTCGAAGCTTATGCCCAACATCTCCATCATGTCGATGTTCTGCCGCTTCTGCTCGTCACGCTCAATCAAGTATTCCATGGCGAGATTCCTAAGGAGGCTAAGCCCAACCTTGTCAGCGGCGAGTTTGGAGTAAAGTCTAGTGCACTCCTTGACGAGGGCGCTTCTGTCCGTTGTCTTGACGCAGAAATCGCCCATCACCTTTTCACCATAAACTCGATCTCGAAGCCAATATTCTGTTAGATGAACAGGGAGCGTAAATTCAGAAGTGTACCCAGAGAACTATCAAGGAAGAGAGACACGGAATCACAATTTGAATGATTTCTTACGGTGCGGTTGTACCGATCAGGCTCCATCGATGATGGTGAAGATGATTCTGCAGGCAGGAGTGCCGCGGGAATGCGAAGTCCACCCGACCTAAAACAACATTGAGAAAAAATGTACTAATAGGGAAATGAGTGAATCAAGAAACAGTCAAAGACATGGAAAGTTGCCCAAGCATGGAGATTTAACTGAAGGTATCAGTCTCCATCGGTGATGGTGAAGATGATTCTGCAGGTAGGAGTGCTGATGGAATTCGAAGACCGCCCGACCTAAAAACACCATTGAAGAAGAATGTGTTTTTTTAGGTAAATGAGAAATCAAGAAATGGTCAAAGACATGCAAAGTTGCACAAGAACGGAGGTTGACCTGAAGGTATCTATCCCTGGCTGCGGTGGCTTCGAAGAACCTTGAGTTGAAGACCTCTCACCTCCAGCCGAGGGATTCGATTGGGACCCTTTGATCGTCGCATCGCCTAGTACTGGTAGCAACATAATGGCAGAACGGCAAGCCGACTTCTTCTCTTCCACCAGCTTCGCCATCGCGGCACTAGCCCTTCTGTGGCGGGATTTGTTCCCGGTCATGCGGGTGAAATATTGCAACAAAAAGGAATGAAAACAGGCAAAGCAATTTGGCAGAGAAGAGCTACAGTCGCGAAGAGGAGGAGGAAGAAGGTCGAGTCCATGAGAGATGGCCTCCTAGTCTCCACGCGAGTAAAATAACCATTTACATTTAGATACAGTACTTGACGCAGAAATCAAAGAGACAGCCGTAAGAAGTTGTGACCCCCAACATGGTCTGGACATCCACTATAAAGTTGAACGTGCCTTGCACGGGACTATAAAATTATAATTATAATAGGTGAAGCTCAAAAAATTATTTTAATTTCGATCCACGTCCATAAAGTATCGGGTGTATATTTGGTTCTTCTACTTTGTACTGTATCATGTATAAATCAACCTAGCTACTCCTACCTAATACTCCACGTGCTCTAGAGAAGATTCTAGAATTATTGAAAAGTGTGTTTTGAGATTTGTGCATAGAATTCATTATGCTAAAGACTAACAATAGAATCTTCTAGATGCTACTACCTCGTTCACAAATATAATACATTTTTCCTTTGTGAAATGAATGTAGATGTCGACCTATAGACTAAAAGACATCTAGATACATTCGTTTCACAAAGCTAAAATTTCTTATATTTCCTAGACGGAGGGAGTAGAATGGATAGAAGATTCAACGATTAATTAGCAATGTTGGGATTCACGAGTCTGGATCCAACAGTCAAAGTTCAAAGTTATTTGTATCATACACTATACAGTGTTATCTTCTTTTCTTCTACTACTATAATAGAGTAGTTTTCAATTGGATCTATAGCACAAATCCTGACCATTGAGAATATTCAGCACACGAATCCAGTTGCTCTGAACCATTGGATCTAACAGCCCAACAGTCAGGATTGGTGCTATGGATCCAATTCAAAACTGCTCCACTATAGTAGTAGAGAGAATACAACCTACTGTGATAAGAAATTTTAGGGGTGGTGGCATGATGGTTCTAGAACATGCAAGGTGGAGTTTGCTCTAGGTACTATTCAACACGAATCCAGCTTCTTTGAACCATTGGATCTAACAGCCCAATAATCAGGATTGGTGCTATGGATCCAATTCAAAACTGCTCCATTATAGTAGTAGAGATAGAGATATCTTATCTTACCTATTACGACTATATAGTGTACGAATATCTTTGAATATTGACCATTGGATCAAGACTCACGAATCCCAACATTTCTAGCCGTTGGATCTTCTTTTCCATTCTAGCATCTAGAAGATTCTATTGATAGTCTTCAACATAATGAATGTGATGCACAAACCTCAAAACACACTTCTCCATCATACTAGAATTTTCTCCCTTGTAGCTAATAATCGTTGACTTCTACATGATCTTATCTTATCTTATCTTATCTTACCACTATATAGTGTATGAATAACTTTGAACGTTGACTATTGGTTCAAGATTCGCGAATCCCAGCATTTCTAGCCATTGGATCTTCTTTTCCATTCTAGCATCTAGAGGATTCTATTGATAGTCTTCGGCATAATGAATGCTATGTACAAACCTCAAAACACACTTCTCCATTATACTAGAATCTTCTCCCTTGTTTCTCTAGACCATGTTATGAAAAATTTCATGTGCTAGGTAGCTAATCATCTTTGACTTCTACATGACATGAAAAGTACAAGGACCAAATATACACCCATACTTTATAGATGTTGATCAAATTTATAATTTATTGTGATTTACCAATTATAATTTTATATAGTGATGATATATCATACGTCTACTATCTAAGTCTCAACATCTATAAATTATGGGTGTATTTATTTGGTTCTTGTACTTTGTATATCATCTAGAAGTGAACGATTATTAGCTATCAAAAACTTTAAAATTTTGGTAACATGGTCTATAGAAACCAGGGAGAAGATTCTAGAATGATGGAGAAGTGTGTTTTGAGTTTTCTTCATAGCATTCATTGTGATGAAGACTATCAACAGAATCTTCTAGATGCTAGAATGGAAAATAAGATAGTTATTATTAATAGACTTAATGTATGCATTTTTTCTCTAACAAGACTTAAAGTATGATGGTTCTAGAAAATGGTGGAGTTTTCTCTAGGTACTGTTCAACACGAATCTAGCTTCTCTAAACCACTGGATCTTATAGCCCAACGGTCAATATTGGTGCTATGTATCCAATTCAAAACATGCTAGAGACTCTTGTCAAGAAAAAAAGGAAAAACAGGGCACACAGACACACATCGCGACCATATCATAGCACATGTGTGCGGTGCCACGCAGTGGGACAAGGGAGAGATCAGTCGGCCAGTGCATGCGGGGCGCTGCACAGGAGGGGGAGAGGATGGATGGTGAGAGACATCAAAGGAGAGAGAAAATATAGTAGTACTACTAGTTCTACTGTGCTACTAGTAGTAGGTACCTGTACCTCATGTCAAAAACCCATTAAACTAGCTTTACTCTGACATCGCACCGCCTTCAACTCCTTCCCTACTCTCGCGCTGCCTCCCATTAATAATCTCTTCTTGATCTTCGTTTTTTATTCCGCTTTTTTCTTTGGCAACTTTGGGGTTACTTTTCTAGTGCCCCTGGTTCAGTAGAAGTACGGACTACTCAGGTTTTGCACAATAGTCCTCTTTTCTGAATATTAGGTCTGGGGCATTCAGATCCAAAATATCCGTGCGCAAAATAATTCCGGTCACTGGGAACTTTTTCTTTTTCTTTCTAATGAGGAATCTGCCCCGAAGTACCAAGAACGTGCGAGTTAAAATCCAATGGTGGGCATAAAAATTACATAGTGGTCCAAAGAGAACCAAAATACATCAAGGACCTATACTTTTACAACATGGACCCTAAAGATTCAACTCGGAAATTTGAACATGTTTTTCCTAATACTAGTTCGAAACTACCACCCCAGCATTATTGTATACCATGGCAGGACACACCCATCTACCAAATATGGGAACATTATCATGAACTATGATGTAGATATGGCCATTACCTAATCATTCGTTCGGCTCGAGAAACCCTCGAGTGTTCAGGCCATATCTAATGTGACTACGGCTTTTTCGAATGTTTCAAATCTCATGTTTACCATTTTTTCATGGCTGGTACTGCAAACGAGAGGATGTCATGCAAACCCTTTTCGTTTATTCATTTTCCTTTATATTATTTGTTTTTTAATCTTTGTAAGAGTTGCCAGTATGAAAATTCATATATATCAAGATATTGAGTCGTTCAGAAATCTTAGAGATTTTGAAGATACTGACCCATAGTGTACACCTTCAAAATAGTTTCATAGTATAACTTCAAGAGCAATCTTCGTGAGTCTTTGTGTGTGTGTGTGTGTGCTTCTTCTTCTCAGGGTGTGACATGGAGCAACAAGAGTAGTATATCTTACCACTATCTCATCTTTCCATTAACTTACCACTTTTTTATATAGTGTACGAATAACTTTGAATGTTGACTGTTGGATCAAGACTCGCGAATCCCAACATTTCCAGCCGTTGGATCTTCTTTTCCATTCTAGGACATCATGTTTGATTCAAAGGAGTTACATGGGAAATTTATAGGATTAAATCCCATAAGAATTTTTTCTATAATGGTTGTTTGATTTGTATGATTATTGATTCCTATAGGAAATTTTCCTAGGGAATCCTTTGCACTAGATTGCATAGGAAATCTAACATAGATCCACGCCCAAACCTCTTTCTTATAATCCTTTTTTCCTTCGATGGAATCAAACAAACTTTCTTGCATATATATGGGTTCCTATAGGATTAAAGTGGGCATGATATTGTAATCCTATGTTTTTCCTATTCCTATGCTTTTCCAACCCTAAGAATCAAACAAGCCCCTAGCATCTAGAAAATTATATTGAGAGTCTTCAGCATAATGAATGCTATGCACAAACCTCAAAACACACTTCTCCATCATACTAGAATCTTCTCCCTCGTTTCTCTTGACCATGTTACCAAATATATTGTACAAAGTACAAGAACCAAATATACACCCATACTTTATAGATGTTGATCAAATTTATATTTTTTCTGCTTTACCTGTATTGTAATTTTATTTAGTGATGATATGTGTGAGACGTCTACTATCTCGGTCTCACGTGCAGGGCACGTGCAATTTACTAGTTATATATATATATGTTGATCAAATTTATAAATTTCCATGCTTTACCTATTATAATTAAGAGCTATGTCCATAAAGTACCAGGTGTGTATTTGGTTCTTTGTACTTTGTGTCATATAGAAATCAACCTACTATTAGTTACCTAGTACTCAACATGCTCTCGAGAAATGACGAAGATGATTCTAGAATTACCGAGAAGACTATTTTGAAGTTTGTGCATAACATTCAATGCGCTAAAGAACATCAATAGAATCTTCTAGATGCTAGAATGGATTGGAGATCCAACTTAATTCTATTTAGCAGTGTTGGGATTTGCCAGTCTTGATCTAACGGTCAAAGTTCAAAGTTATTTGTACACTATATATATAGTGGTAAGATATGATTATATAATAGGTTAAGCTCAATTTTTTTTAAATTTGATGGACATCTATAAAGTATGGGTGTATATTTGGTTCGTGTACTTTGTATCATGTTGAAGTCAATGTTTGTTAGCTATACCTAATACTTCCAATTTTGGTAACATGGTCTATAGAAATGTCTGAAAGGTTCTGGAATGATAGAGAAGTGTTTTAAGATGAGAAGTGTGGGTGTATACTTGGTCCTTGTACTTTGTATGTTACGTAGAAGTCAAAGATTATTAGCTACCTAACACATTCAATTTTTGATAAAATGGTATAGAGAAACAAGGGAGAAGATTCTAGTATGATGGAGAAGTGTGTTTTGAGGTTTGTGCATAACATTCATTATGCCGAAGACTATATATCCATAGAATTTTCTAGATGCTAGAATGGAAAAGAAGATCCAACGGCTAGAAATGTTGGATTCATGAATCTTGATCCAACGGTCAACATTGAAAGTTATTCGTACACTATATAGTGGTAAGATAAGATAAGATAAGATCGTGCAGAAGTCAATGATTATTAGCTACGAGGGAGAAGATTCTAGTATGATGGAGAAGTGTGTTTCGAGGTTTGTGCATAACATTCATTATGCTAAAGACTATCAATAGAATCTTCTAGATGCTAGAATGGAAAAGAGGATACTTGGCCATGTATCACAACTCGCTCTCATACATATACTCATACTAAAACAAGTCATGTATATGGAAATGTATATATACATGCTTGTAGATACTTGGCCACTCACACGCCACACACACGCACAAACAGCTACACGTATACATGTACATGGCCGCACACCACACGTGCATACATAGACACGTACAAATACATGTACACATGGCCACACATGTACACATGGCCACACATGTACACATGGAAAGACACATGTACAAAAATATAAGCCTTAATTAATAAGCTCTAGGATGGAGGTAGTACAAATTAATTTTACGTCATTTAGGATTTAATATTGTATTGTTTGGAAGAAGGAAGTTAGGGTCCTACGACTTCTCTAGCTTTTCTTATACAGTATAAGTTAGAGGATCTGTATAACTTGTTTCTTGCCAAAGATCATGGTAAATATAGTTTTAGTCCCACTTCTCGCACCCGGGGTACAAATTAGTCCCATATCTTGCAAAGTGGACAAAATCAATTCCAAAGCATGCATCCCTGGTGCAAATCAGTCCATTTCAAACAAATTTGAGCGTATTTTTCCCAAATTCGTACACGTTTAGCTGTCATGAACGTGCCTTTTTGCGATTGAGACAGTAAAATATTACCAGCCTACAAGTGGTGTTCTTCCACGACTTCTATTGCTTTTGAAAGTTCATGTAGAATTTTTGTGTAGATTGATGTCGTTTTAGCTTGGCTAAACACTGTCCTTTGCAAATGCTCAAGTGAACTAAAACTACACATGTGTGCATTTCACTCAATATTTCATCGTTAGTTTCGAGTTAGCTGAAATCTAACCAAATTTGATTCTTTTCTTATACAGTTCACAATCCATATGCATCAAAAAAATTATATGTGACGATTCAACTTGACCATTGCGAAGTATGTTGGATGAGCACATGGACATATGCTATTCGCATATCATGTCAAATTCCCAAGATTGTAGCTTTAGCACATGGGCTTTTTTGTAAACAACGATGCCTTGCGTGGGCTCATAAATTACCCTTGCCTCGCTTTTCTTATCTTATCTTACATCTTACAACTATATGGTGTACGAAGAACTTTGAACACTGGCCGTTGAATCAAGATTGTCAAATCCCAACAGTGCTAGCGGTTGTATCTTCTTTTACATTATGGGATCAAGAAGATTCTATTGATAGTGTTTAGCACAATGAAATTTATGCACAAACCTCAAATACATGTTATGAAAGTAGCTAATAAACGTTGAAATCTACATTATATAAAGCACAAGAACCAGATATACACCCAATACTTTATGGATCTGGCTCAGAAGTATAATTATTTTTTGAGCTTTACCTACTCCCTCCGATCCATATTAATGTTCTCAACTTTGTCTAGATTCGGATGAATCTAGTCAAAATTATTAACTAGGTACATCCGAATCTAGATAAAGTTGAGAATAATAATATGGGCCGGAGGGAGTATTATAATTTTATAGTGATGATATGTGATACTTCTATTATCTGAGTCTGACGTGCAAGGCAGGTGCAACTTACTAGTATGGACTAACCCGCAAAACTGCCCGGTAAGGACAACTCAACGCGGTCAAATTAGCTCAATTCATTCAAATTCCATTCAATCCGTTTGAAATAGACTAAACTCCGCCCGTGGTGCAAGGCGTGGGCTAGTTTTGCCCATTTACAAGATGTGAGACTAATTTGCACCCTGGATGTAAGAAGCGGGACTAAAAGTGTAGCTCCTTGCCAAACTAGCTTTCTATGGGCATAGAGTTGATAAAGCGAATACATAGCTCGTTCTTACAAGGACTGGACCGCGTTTCGACGAATCCTTGCATGGTGCTTCTTGTAATTTTGTGGGACGTGGTCGTGTCTCCTTGTTTTCTTCTGGTCCTTTCTGTAAAATGTACCTACAGCTTCATTACCACTATGTATGAAAAAAACACACCATAAGCCAAAAATTACACCTTAAGAGCTATCCATATGCATAGTGGAGCTTGTTCACAAGCCAAAAAGCTTAAGGGTGACCCATAAGCTTAGGGCATCACCTCACCTATGTATAAGGTGAAATTTTGCCATAAGGTGGATCCCACATAGCTTGTGGAATTAGCTATAATGTATAAAGTCAACTTATCTATAAGCTGGGACCCATATGTCTGCAAAAAGTACACACATGCAAGAGAGAGAGAGGAGAGAGTAAATAATTTTATATTGCTTACACCCACAATGTGTAGCCAAAACTGGTTCCATATTTGCTTTTTGGCTTTTGGAACTAGTTCCCTACACTGTGGAGGTGGTTCCAAATGAGACAAACTGGGAACTAGAGCAAGTATAGTTGCTTCGATGCCAAATTTGCTTTTTGGCTTTTGGAACTAGTTCCCTACACTGTGAGGGTAGTTCCATATTTTCTTCATGTGTTGTTTTAGCTAGATGGTGGGACCCATGTTATAAATATTTGGAACTAGTACATTGTGGAGCTCTTGCTATATTTTATCTCAAAGCCAAATTTACCTTTACGTCAGATTTGGAAATGGCAACATTGTGGGTGCCCTTGGACAAGCCACAAGCTTATGGGTCACCCTTAATAAAATTTCCTTTACCTGAAGATCTACTATGTATGTGGTCATCCATAAGGACTACTTTTTGCTTGTGGACACCCTTATGGACAACATAGTGGATGCCCTAAGGTGAACTTTTGCCATAAGGTGGGTCCCACACATCTTGTGGAAGTAGCTATAATAAAGTCAACTTATCTGTAAGATGGGACCCATATGTCTACAAAAATTATACACATCCAAGAGAGAGAGAGAGAGAGGAGAGAGTAAATAATTTTATATTGCTTATGGACAAAACACGAGCTTAAGTGAAGCTCTACTATGTATGAGGACTACTTTTTACTTATGGACAACATAGTGGATGCCCTAATACAGATCTCGTTCCGTGAAAAAAGAAAAACAGAGCTCGTCCATGCAAGTAAAATAAAAATATAGAGCTCGGATTTCCGAATTAGTACTCCAGTACAACCCGTACCCTAGGCGTCTAGTAGAGTTAGGCCGGTCACAGTCTCCTCCAAATTAACTACTCCGACCGTCTAGACATCTACTGGTACTAGGGAGTAGGGAGTCGGCGGGTCATTGTCTCCTCGAAATGCAGCCGAGGAGCACATGCTCGTGTTGATTAATCCAGCTTTTCCCCTTGCCTATTCCCCCACCCCTCCAGGGTGTCTTCCCCTTCTCTTCTAGGCGTCTTCCCCTTCTGCACCACTCGACGCTGCTGCCGCCATATACCACTTTCGGATTCTCTTCCTCGTCTCGCTCAGGCAGTTGCCACCGTCGATTCCCCCTCTCTTCTAAAACCCCAATCAATGAAATATAGATGCTGCCTTGCGATGGCGTCAACGAGCAATAACAATGAGCATGATTCTGAGATTTTTCATGACGTGTTTACTGAAGGCCCCTTTGAAGAACTCATAACCCGATGCGACGTCATCACTGCCGCCAGCTTGATCGGTTCGTCCAAACTTTTTATTGAATCTGCGAAAGCTAGTGCAACTCTGGATGCTTCAATGCCATTTGGCCTCCCATGTGTTCTTCATTCCCCCCCCCCCCCTGACGAAGGGACCACTAGATTTCTTGCATTACTTCAAAATTGATAGCCTCCTGTGCAAGCTGTTGCCGCTGGACAGGTTCTCCTCCGATGCTATGGTACCAGGCTATACTTCGGGGCAGTGGGTAGGCGCTAATGGAGATTGGATTGCCACAACTAGCTTCAGAGGCAAGTTGGAGCTTTGCAACATGTACACTCGTCACAAGATTCCTCTCCCAGCATTATCGTTCCAAGCAACTGACCAGCCAACCACGTTCTTGTTGGATAATGATCTTCCAGCTGTAATGCAGAAGATTACTATTTGCCAAGTTCCCACAGCTGCTGGGAGATATAAAGATTTCTCGCTTGTTGCAGTCTTCAACGTCAGAATTGCCATCCTTCAGGGCGGTGATGATGGATGGACAATTCTGCCATTTCCTCTTAACCACACCTTGAGCCCTTACAGTTACAATGATGGAATTACCCATGACGGACTAGTGTTCGCCATAACTCTGTATGGCAACGTTCATGTTTGGGATCCTCTGCATCCTCGTAATTATTCCTTCATATGTAGTGTACTGGCTTAATTACTCATGTAGCCAAGCTATTGTAATGAATTGACATAGGGAGTGTTTCGTTTAAATGAAAATACGAGTAGTATTTTAGACTCCATGAACTATACGAATCATAGTTTTTCTGTAGGATTTTTTCTTATAGCAGTCGTTTGATTCATCGGATTGAATTATGCACAATAGATTTTCCCAGATGTCTTTTAATTCATTCGATAGGAATTTAAGATATACTTGAAGCTTCTGAAAAGAATCCATTCAATGGTTTTTTCGTGCAATGTAATCCAACACACCGCAATCCTGCAGCAGTATAAATGGACATGCAAATGTAAAATCCTGTGTCTTTCCTATCCTATGTTTTCTGCATTTGCACGGGTTTTCGGCAAGTTCCCCTGCAAATGAACCAGTCAATTCTCTTTGCCTTTTTAGACAAAATGAGCCAAAAATTTCCCGTCTTGTTAAAAAAAGATGAGTCCATTCTCTAGGAAATTTCCCTATTATATAATGCTTTGTTTCCTTTGTATGATTCTAGGCCATAGTTGTTTTTCCTATGTAGTTCAATTGGAAGGAAATTTTTCAGTAGGATTCACTATATCATGCTGCCAGAATCATAAGTTAACGCATTCTGCTACCTTTTCAAGGTCCTGCGTTGGTCTTGGCAAGACCAGCTGCCGCGGATGAGTTGGTGGATTCATTTCTTAATGCTACTGGAGACGAGCATGACTACTTTTTTGGTTTTTGGTGGTTAGCAAGATCTACAGATGGTTCTAGAATTCTTCATATATATAAGCTTGGCTCTTCTTATAATCCCAGCTGTCTTACTTGTCATTGCCACCATCGTACTGATGTTTCTCATCCTCGTATTGTACACTGCGGTCGCACTATCTCCACCTATACTTCCGGGTTTGGATGCTTGGTGTTCTCAACGAACACTGGTCAGGTTGATCAAGCTAATCCATCGGAAAGAATTGCTGACCTTAGATCATATTCTCTTTTCCTTGGAGTGAACTATCCGATTATCATGTGCATAGGTGGTGTAGATCTTACCTCAGGTTATCTGATGAGAAGCAACTATGTCTACATCTTACCAACTACAGCATGGCTTTCCAAAGAGGCGCATCCTGAATTATGCCGCTTCAGTGTCAGTGGTAAAGACTGTGGTGTTACTTCTGAAATCAATGTCCTTGAGGAAATTAGTAACCCTCGCTTCTGGAGAGGAACGTTGAAGCATCCGCTTTGGTTTGTACCAACCTTCGCGAACGCCGTCGATTGGAACCGGCCTCATGCTTAACTAAGAAACAGGACAGGTTGCCACAGTACGTACTGATGCAATCCATATGTAATAGTTGGTACTACAATTAGAGAAATAGGTAGACCATGTTGAACTGTTTATTTTGTTTGGTTGTCTGAAGTCATCGGCTTTCAACTTGTTGGTCTCCTCTCTTTTGAAACATGTCCTTGTATCGGTACTATGTTTATTTACTCATATGAACTTGACTAATTTTTTTTTGGACCTTTAGCATAATGCACTTTAGTGCGCTGATTCTAGAGTTCTTTTAGAAATTATGGAATTTTTAGCATCAACTGGATGTTACGGACCACATGCCATACACTAGAACAATCACCTAAATGCTTGTGTAGCCTCATGCACTAGTCTTTGGTTAAGCTGATATGACGAGACCATATTTCTTAGAGATTTATCTTATCTTATCTTACCACTATATAGTATACGGTTAACTTTCAGCATTAACCATTGTATCAAGACTAGCAAATTCCAACATTGTTAACCCTCAAATCTTCTTTTCCATTCTAGTATCTACTCACTCCGTTCCATAATATAAGATGATTTAACTTATGCAAAACAAATGTATCTAGATGACTTTTAGCGTGTGGTTCACTCCGAACCTACACACTACTTTTTGTGTGTACTAAAAGATGTCTAGATACATGTGTTTCACAAAAGCTAAACCATCTTATATTTTGAAATGGAGGAAGTATGAGATTCTATTGATACTAGACTTTAGCACAATGAACGCTATGCACAAGTACAAGAACCAAATATACACCTTATACTTTATGGAAGAGGCTCGAAAATATAATTATTTTCTGAGCTTTACCTATTACTACTGTATGGAGTAGTACAATTTTATATTGTGGTGATATGGCATTCTACTAGACAGTGTTGGCGTGCTACACTAGCTAGCTAATAATTAAAGTCTCCTCGATGCAGCTGCCCCCTGCAGTAGAAGACCAACGAAGGAACACGCAAAAAACTCCTCGTTCAAAGAGCCATACCGTCTTCCCCATCTCCGACAGTATTTGGTATCGTATCCAACGCGCGCTTCACTCATTTTCCTTGCCATCTCGCCCGCAACATCGGTCCTTCCATGTCGCCACCCCTCTCCTCCAAAACCTCCCAACAGTCATATATTGATCTGCCTTGCCCCCAAACCATTGGGACGCGAATGCGGATTCGGGGCCCAACCGGTGGTATGGCGGATGGAGCAACATCAGCACCGACGTGTTCGAGGAGATCGCTATGCGTATGGACACTACCAGCGCCGTCCGGCTGGCCGCATGCTCTAAGGAGTTGAACCTCTGAGTCACCAGCGGAAAAGGTAGCAGATGCCCCAATGACGGTTGCGGGACATTGGTCGCCTACCATCAGGTCCACAACCACAAGATTGCGTGCATGCACGGCCCCTGCAAATGCATGGAGGATGGCTGCATTTTCGCCGCCTCGCTAGTGGTGCTCCTCGCCCACCTCTATGAAGCTCACTCGATGAGGGTGCGCAGTTTCCGCTACGGCAAAACACGCAGGTACTCCTCTAAGCCTCTGCCGGCAACAAGCCTGTGGATAGTAGACATCATCGGATCCAGGGACAATGATACTGTTTTCGCGGTGCGATTCGACACGCACCAAACGCGACACGTCGTATCCGTCGTATGCGTCAGGTCGGCAGCATGCTTGTCACCGCGGTACATGGTGAAGTTTTGGTCGTCAATTGTGATTGAGGGGAGAAGCATAAAAAATTCTGGGCTATGCGTGCCTGAGAGCACCACGTCGCCTGACGACGTCCCGTTCGATGAGCTGCAGTGGCTCCTGCCGGTGCCGATGTCGTACCTGGTCTCTCGTCAACCGTCGGGTGTCCATCCTGGAATACTGTCTTCGGATTAACAAGATTCATGAGTGAGATAAACACATCTTAATGTTCGTTGGAGTATTTGAAATGCTAGAAAGACTTACTACCTGTTCTTAGTAGTTGTTCTTAGGAGTATTTTTATGGAGTTCAACTACTGCTAATGTATTTTATAGTAATACCTACTGTATGTACTGGTACTTATCATTTTGGGAGACGTGGTTCCTAGCTTAAGGTAGTTCTGAGTATTTTCTATGGAGTTCTTCCCGTGCTAATCTATTTTGCAATAATTACTATGTACTGGTGCTTGTTCAGATCGACCGATGAAGTGCAGAATATGGTCTCGCTTTACTTTTGAATCAGGCCTAGCTACATCTATTGAATTTCAATGTGTGCATTGCTGAATCTGTCAATTATTGTCCGTGTACTACTAATTCGGTCAGTTTGAAATGCTGTTGAATCTGTCAAGTGCTGCTGAATATGAACTAGAAATCTGTCAAGTGCTGCTGAATATGAATTGAGAATTTGTCGATATTTTTACGGTCTTATTCGGTATGGCTGAATCTTTTAAATACTACTGAATTTATCAAATGTTCTGTTGTTACTATTAGTATGTACAATACAATATTTTGTAGAACTAATTGTGTTGTACTTGGAATTGTTTAGATCAAATGCAGCGGATTGTCTTGCTTTTCTTTTGGAACTTGACATTTTATAGAACTAATACTGATGCACTGCTTCTTGTTTAGACCAAGTGCAGTACATGGTCTTACTTTTATTTTGGAACTTGGCATTTTATAGAACTAATACTGAAGTACTGCTACTTGTTTAGATCAAGTGCAGTAGATGGTCTTGCTTTTCTTTTGTAACTTGGCTTTGTCATAAACTCATAATCTTGACGAGGCTTTGCATTGATGTGAGAAGGAGGCATGCACAGAAAAGCAGACTTGATCGCCAGTTTTGCTTGCTCCAATGATTGATTGTACGGAGAAAAGGACAAACAGAATTAGTCACTTTGAAATGTTGCTGAATATGTCCAAGTGACGCTAAATGTGAACTGTGAATCTGTCGATATTTTTCTTTCTTATTATGTACTGCTACATCTTTCAAATGCTACTGAGACTATCAAAAGTTTTGTTTGGTACTTGTTCAGATCGACCAGTCGAGTGCAGAATATGGTCTTACTTTCCTTTTGAATCAGTCCTTGCTACATCTATTGAAATTGAATATCCGCATTGCTGAATCTGTCAATTCTTTTGGTCACTGTCTATGTACTTCCACAACTGATCACTTTGAAATACTATGCTAACTCTGTCAAGTGCTGCTGAATATGAACTAGGGATCTATCTGATATTTTATGGTCTATTCTATACTGTTGAATCTTCCAAATGCTACTGAATCTATCAAATGTTCCGTCGTTACTATTAGTACAATATTTTGTAGAATGAACTGTGATGTACTGGTACTTGGTTAGATGAAGTGCATCAGATTATCTTGCTTTTCTTTTGAAACTTAGCATTGTTAGAATTATCTGGATGAGTCTTGGGTATTTTGGGTTACTATGGGCGGTCACACAGGCATTGATGTAAGGAGGAGGTACTCACACAGAAGCAGACTTGATCATAAGTTTTGCTTGCTCCAATGATTGAGTCTATTCGGAGAATAGGCTAAGCTGATCGTGGGCCAAGGTTTTTTAGCTGGAACAAGAACTGATTTTCTCTGTACTGCTATTGAATTTCAAGCAGGAAAGCTACTGAATCTCTCAAATGTTCTGTCGTTGCTATTACTAAAGCATTTGTGCAACTAATACTAATGTACTGGTATTGTATTTCATTGTCTGTATTGCTGCATTGGTCACTTTTGAAATGCTGCTGAATTATTCAAGTGCTCCCGAATATTAACTTTGAATCTGTTGATAATTTTTCTACCTTATTCTGTACTGCTGAATTTTGACATGAATATCTGCCAAAAAGAACTACCGCTTCCCTCGCTGAGGTCTTTGTTTTGAATCTGACAAAGCACATCACAATGCAATTTTTATTAATCAGGAGAAAAAATCTAGTACTCCCTCCGATCCAAATTAATATTCTCACATTTATCTAGATTCTGACATATCTAGTCATGTTTTAGTGCTAGATATGTCTAAATCTATCCAAATCCGAGAACATTAATTTGGATCGAAGGGAGTAGCTCATTCGGCCCCTCTTTTGCCCAGAACATTTTAATTCAATCTTTTGAGGTCGTCTGCGACCACAGCCAATGAAATTTTAGAAAGGAGCCCATGGAGCATAGCGGAGAACATATTAGTTCGGCCTTTTACGGGTCAGCGGACTGCTGAGCACAGCCCAGTGAAATTTGAGAATGAATCCCATGGAGCATAGCCTATGGAATATAACCCACGTAGAGTAGTATCCAAACTCTTTTTAATTCGGACTTTTGGGTATTGCCCCCACCTATCATAATAAAAAAAAACTCTGCCTACCCATGTTTTTCAGAAAATACCCCATTATGTGGCATTTTATATATTGAGATGCCAGGAGCGCTGCCCTTTTATATTTTAAAAGAGATAAACATAGACACACAAAATATTTTAAGAATACTAATACAAAAGTTGTAGTACTAATAAAAGTTTAATGATATTTTTTCTATAAATATCTTTGTTGTAGTGGAAACACACTCAATTTATGTTTATTTGATTTGAAGGTCTTTTGTTCGAATGGCCTTTATTTGTGTGTCTATCTTGGGTTTACATTTTCTTCTTCTAGCAATATCACATTACAGAGAGGCTGACATCACGGACCCACCAGCATGCAACGTCCCTGGAGTTTGTTTTGAGGGTGGGTTCAAAAAAAGTTTAAATACTTGTACAGAGAGGCTCGCATCAGGGACCCACCAGACAGAACATACAAGGCTGCATCGAGGACCCACAAGCCAGAACATGCCAAAGAGGCTGACATAAGGGCCCCAATAGTAAGACTATACATGGCTGCCACGGTGAAAACAACGGACGCGGCCGAAAAAAAAGTCCATGATACACACGTTGCACTTATAGAGAAGCTAGCATGTCGGACCCAGCAGGTCCAAGCATAGCCCATGAAATTATCCTATCAACCCCAAGGATAGCCCAATACCTTCTAATTCGGCCTTTTCGTGGTCTTGTGGCCACCGACCATCGCCCATTCAATTTAGTAGTGTGCCCATGGAATATAAGCCATGACGAATAGGGCATCCACCCTGAGTTAGCCTAGAATATTTTTAATTCGGCCTTTATGAGTATTTTTTGTACTCTGAGGTTGACATCTGGGACCCGAAAAAATAGTCCAACATACACACATTTCTTTCAAATAGAGGCTATCAGTTGGGACCCAGCATAGACACGTTTCCTGCACAAAGGTGGTTGACATCTGGGACCCAGCAAGTTGCCAAGGTCAAAAAGCCAACATGGCCAAAATAAGTCCATCATATGCACGTTTCATTTATAGAGAGGCTGATATGTGGGACCCAGTAACACGACCTTATGCAGATGCTGCATTGAGCAATGTAGCCAGTTTGAAACAGGGAGGCACAAGCGACAAAAAAGTTCAGCATGTACACGTTTCTTGTAATGAGAGGCTGAAATGGGGGACCCAACATCGTGAGCAAATGATAGATTCGTCGAGCAACGCTATCTAGTTCGGAACAGGGTAACACTAGAGAAGAAAAAATTCCATCATACCCACAATTCTTCTAATGTGAGGCTGACATAAGGGACCCACCAGCCTGAATAAACGATTGATGCAGCAAGCAACGCTATCAAGTTCGGAACACGAAGGCGCGACAGAGGGTAAAAAATCTATCATACACACGTTTCCTCTAATGAGAGGATGACATGTGGGGCCCAACTGCATGGTTAAACGGTAGATGCATCGAACAACGCTATCAATTTTGGAATAGGGTAGCATGAGCGAAGGAAAAAAATCCATCATACACACGTTTCTTCTAATGAGAGGATGACATGTGGGGCTCAGGAGGTTGGTTAAACGGTAGATTCGTCGAGCAGCGCTATCAACTTCAGAACGGGGTAGCGCCAGCGAAGGAAAAAATTCCATCATACACATGTTTCTTCTAATGAGAGGATGGCATGTGGGTCCCAAGAGGTTGATTAGACGATAGATGCATCGAGAAGCGCTATCAACTCTCGAACAGGGTAGCGCGAGCGAAGGAAAAAATTCCATTATACACACGATCCTTCTAATGAGAGGTTGACATGTGGGACCTAGCAGCCTGACTAAACAGCAGACGCCTCGAGCAACATTATCGAGTGCAAATCAGGGAGGCGTGACCAAAAAGTATGGTCTGCTAGAGACACTGACATCCAGGACCCACACGCCTCAAAAGACTTCGGTGAGTCAACATCGTGCGAGGAAACAAAAATCTTTCTTCTGCCATGCGCCAGCCTAGCTTCCTCCATGATTTTAGCAGATCTGTCGTAGTAGAGGGCCACGAAACTGGAAAAAAAGTTTTCGTCGGCCATGGACAAGCCAAGAATTTCTTCGCGGAAGACGCACCTTCTCCGACGACCGTCGGGCCAAGTCGTTGCGGAAGGAAACTCTTCTTGTAGTGAAAGCTTGTAAGAAAGAGTTCAAGCAAGAGCAAGGCAAGCTTGCAAATCCGTTGGTTCTCAATCTATTGGCAAATGGGCTATGGTCTGTCCTAGCATTGGTATGACATCAAGCATTAGTCTTTGTTAGGACCAATTTTGTTCGTTGCTCATTTTCATAGTCGTGTTAGCCACATTAATCTCCACCGTGTTTGTATAGTCATAGGTTCTTGTCACCCTTTTTGACCTTTTCCTTTGGCTTCGTTTATGTTGGATTTTACCCACATTTGATAATAACCTTTGCGTTTGGTTGTTCCATTTGCTTTCCACCTTCCTAAACTTCCACCATAGGCCTTTGTGTGCGTGTGTCTTTTGTATTCGGTTTGCTCTCGGCAAGAACAACCTTTCCCATTTTTGAATTGCTGAGGCAAGGTAGCACATACCATACCACAAATACCACCCTTCCTTTCAATTGTGGTTATACAACATGTCTAGGGGAAGCAGAGAAAGCGGAGATGGCAACATCAACAACAAAGATGGTTTCGCCACGCGCTACAATTTATGGGACAACGCCAAGAATTCCATGCAAATTTGCGAGGCTTGAGAACCGGCTTGATGAAACTTTTTGAGAGTTCAACTACTGTGGTCGGCAATGCCAAGTGGAGCACAATGCCCAGTTCCAAGCTCTTCACCAAGCTATTGCCAACCTTGGCAACCGTCATGGACATCATTCAAGCTTGTCAGGTTCGTCTCGTATGTGCTCTTCAAGTCGGCATGGCGAAGCTTCACACTCACACTCTCATCATGGAGAACCCCACCACCACAATGGGGAACACATGGATCGTCATCAAAAAGAACAAGGTTGATCCACAAGCTCAACAAATGCACCATGCAAGACATCACCGGCACCATGACCATCATGCTCATCCACAACAACAAGAAGGACATGGTCGCCCTCCACAACAAGCAATGGTACAAGTGCGACCTCCACCAGAACAAGACCATCATGGTGAAGACAACCGCAATGATAGGCGCCAACACCCACACCATGACCATCACCAACAACAACAAGTCTATCAAGCACCACAAGGGGATACAAGTGATGATGATGAGGATGCATGCCGTGCAAGACGCAACAACCACTATGCTCAACCCCACCATCGTCATCAACAACCAATGAATGCAAATGATCCCAAGCAAAGGAGTCCAAGAGACTTTGGGCATCAAGCTCCTCCTCAACCGCCTCCTCAAGACAATCAAGCTCCTCCTACTCCACCACGTGCACCAAGTGAAGCGAGCATAAGGCAATAACTCCGCAACTACCACCGTGAACATGAAGAGGGCAAGTTTGGGAAGCTCAAGTTCATTATGCCCAAGTTCAAGGGAGAAGAAGACGCTGATGCATACATTGATTGGGAGCTCAGAGTTGACAAAATCTTCTGAGTCCACGACTACTCCGAAGAGAAGAAAGTTGCAATGGCATCCCTTGAGTTTGAGGACTATGCAAATGTTTGGTGGGAAGACTTTCAAAAGAACTGTGAAAAGCAAGATGAACCTCTAATTGAAACTTGGACTGAGATGAAGGAAGTGATGTACAAGATATTCGTCCCCGAGCATTATAGACAAGATCTCTTCGACAATCTACAAAACATGAAGCAAGGTACCAAGTTAATTGAAGAGTTCTACAAGGAAATGGAGAAAACTATGATGCGAGCTGATGTGAGAGAACTCGAAGAGCAAACCATAACAAGGTTCCTCAATGGTTTGAGCCGCCCAATAAGGAAGATTGTGGACTTCCAACCTTACAAGAACCTCACCGAGCTCCATCAAGCTACCAAAGCCGAGCGTCACTTGCAAAAGGAGAATGCTTTTGAGAAGACAAAGGCATACTTTGCATCCGTTAATGCAAATGCCTCCAACAAGCCAACAAACCAAGCACCAAGCTCATCCAAGAAAGCAAAGAACAATATAGCATCCTCCTCCAACACGACATCGGATAGTCAAGTCACTTGCTTCAAGTGTGGAGTGAAGGGTCACAAGTCATATGAGTGCACCAACACAAGGGTGATGCTTACAGATGAGAATGGTGCAACCTACTCCGTGAGTGAAGAGGAATATGAAGTGTTGACTCAATGAGTGATTGCAAGGGAAGCCACAATGGAAGTGGATGACACCCTCATATGCGAGCATGATCGAAGCCCTTCCCTAGTCATTGCTCAAGTCTTGACAACAAACTCCATACCAAGGGAGGACCAAGGCGTCAATATCTTCTAAACTCATGCCGAAATTGATGGCAAGTCCATAAAGGTGATCATTGATGGAGGTAGTTCCCAGAACCTCGCAAGTACGAAGCTTTGTGAGAAACTCAAGTTGCCATGCAGAGAGCAACCTCATCCATATCACGTCAAATGGCTTGGTGACAATGGAGCACTCAAGATAACATCAAAGGTCAACATCTCCTTCAAGATTGGCCCATATGAAGACACCGCCAAGTGTGATGTCGTGTCAATGCCCGTGTGCCACATGCTACTTGGGAGACCATGAGAATACAATAGAAGAGACATCAATCATGGTAGCACTAACATATACTCCTTCAAGTGGAATGACAATACATTCATGCTCCAACCCATGACGCCAAGCCAAGTTATCACATCCAGCATGACATCTGTGAACAAGATAGAGCAAGCTAAACACCCTTGTGAGATGAGTGGTGAGAGAGTGATCCACCATCAAGAGAGTGAGTGCCACAAGCCCAAAATGAGTGGAAAAATCATGAGTGCCACGACGCAAGCCACCAAATGTGAGAAGAGAGATTTGAGTGTGACCCATACTAACAATCCATCATACAATTCTCTCTCTTTGTTGTCGGTTTTGCAAGGTACCCATGATAGACCACCACCTACAAGGATCATGCTACAAGATCTCCAATAACAACATGATGGAAATAAGTACTACAATCTCTTCAACATGTTTGAGAATGGCTTCGACACTGGTGGTTCGTCCATGTCCAAGAACAAGGCCAAGGGCACACATCCTTCCTTGCATGATGAAAGAACATCGTCGAGGTCGACTCGTTTTCAAGTGGGGGAGATGATCCAGCCCAACATATGGCAATCATCATTGGTCCACATCATGCCACACCAACCACCCCTACAAAGGTGAATTCCTTCCATCTCTTAACGTCCTTTGGTCGTCATGTGAATGGGATCCTTCTTGAGACAAATTCCCATGACATGACTAGGTCCATGACCATGATGCCAAGAGGATGCGACAAGGATGAACCTAGAGCCAAGACACCCAAGCAAGAGGCCTAGAACAGAAGACGCCAGAAGTTGCTAGAGCTAGACCGGAGTCTCTTCCCCAGCACACCAGAATCTCCGACAAAACTCAGGACAATCCTCCGGACTAGCGCCAGGGACATCTGAACACCACTCCGGAGACGGGCCGGAAAAGAAGCTGACACCGGAATCTCCGGACCACACTAGAGTCTCCGGATTGCCGACACTAGAGATTCTAGCCTGCGTGAGTCAGGCCTACATGCCTTGAGTTGGGCCTGACCCATGTAACGCCCCAAAACTCCCTTTTATGCCCATTTTACCCCTAGCTCATGGTTGGCCTATATATATGCCCCAACTCCCTCCTTCAAACCCTAGATATGATGATGAATTAAGGCATGTGCCTAACCCTATATGGGAACCCCCTCTCAATAGTAAATCTATGACTTGTACAAGGCCTTGGAGTCGGTGCCCTTCTCCAAGTTGTCAAGACCCTCCTCAAGTGTTTGGTCTCTCCCTATCAAGGATTCTACTTGGTTGCTAGTCTCTCCTTGATTTGGATTCTATCATCCGCTTGATGATCTTTCCTTTGGTGATTCTACCGCAAGGTCTCTCGCCGAGGATTCTATTGGATTGGTTGTTCGAACCAATAGGAGCAAATCGAATCGGCTGTGATTTGGCGGGTGTTGTATCTTTACCTTGCATTAGAGTTGCGTTCATCGTGTTCATCACATGTTCCCTCACTCCCCGCCTCAAATCCATGAAGATTAGTCCACTCCAAGGATAAAACCACAAAGAGACCCATATCAGACCGTAGGTTGGGCTACATCATCCGTGGATGGCTTGCTACTTCATGAAACTACTCTATGCATTATCAACTATAAAGCCCCAACGCATCGCTAAGACTCCATAGATGAAGTACAAGGAGCTGGACAAGAAGAAGACACTGCTAAGGCTGAAGCCCCGGAGTCTCTGGCCCTAAAGCCTAGAGTCTCCGGCCTAGACTCCGGACGAGTCTCTGGACCCCTGCCTGGAGCATTCAGTACACCCCCAGAGAGTCTTCACCAGAGAGCGTCTTCCACCCCGGAGTCTCCACACACCTTGGAGTCTTCGGCCCAGCTACCCTGATGTATCCGGCCTACGACCTTGGAGTCTCCGCCCTCGGGACTCTAGGCAGGATTCTGGCCTCCCATTGAGCTCTCTATCGATCGCCCCAGAGTTTGCCCCGGAGTCTCTGTCCATCCCTGAGTCTCCGGCCCTCACACCTCGAAGTCTCCAGGGTAAGTGAGACATGCATGTTAAAGACTTTTGGGCCTTCGGCGCATGTAACCCCAAATACGCCCACACTTTACCCTTTTATGCCTAAAGTACCCTCGAACAAGTGGCTAGCCTATAAATAGCACCCCACCTCTATTGTAAACCCTAGACTGGATGTTGGAATTACAAGACACCCTTGTGGATCTCTCTAGTTCTTGTCTCATGCTCTATTGCTAAAGGATCACCAAATATCCCCTACCTCATTGGAGTTTGCATCGCGCCTCCCTTGTTGTACAAGGCCTTGACATCGGAGCCCCTTGCTAGGACGTCAAGGTCTCACCAAGCCTCTCGCTCAACATGCTAGTTAGAGAGAGAGTTCCTTGCCCGACACCAATCCTAGGGATTGCGTTGGACCGGTAGCCTCCGTCGTGAGCTATTGGCTTGTATCATGTATTTGTGTGTGTGTTCATCAAGTTCTTCGTGCGTGAGTGTGGTTTTCATCCCCTTCCTCTTCCCCTCGCACCTCCCTCTCGATTTCCACGGGATTCATGAAAGATCGGGCCACCCACGAGGTTAACCTTCAACATATTGGTATCAGGATCTTCGTTGCTCACGAATTTCCCCACAAAATTTTCTTCTATCCACCATAAATTCGAAAATCCCCAAAAAGGAGCCCCAAATTTTCCTTTGGATTGATCTCTTGATTTGGAATGTTATTTGTGGTTTTGGTCTGACCAAAACTTGTCTTAGGTGTTGGTCCAGCTTTACCCTGTGTTTCCCAACCCAATTTGGCCATTTTTTTCATGGATTTAAGGCCCCAAGGCGTGGATTTCCGCCAAAAAACATGAGAAGTTCGAGCTGATTTCCCGATACCAGAATCTCGGCCTTACCCCCAGAGTCTCCGACCCTAGACGCCCAATTTTGCCATTTTTGCCTCTTCTCTATTTTGGCTAATTTCCTTGTTTGTTTGTGTTCCGTGTGCATCTCAGCAACTAACAACAAGCTTCCGTATCAACTACATCCACGCTCATCGACACCACGGCACCCGAACATCCACCCGCACCATCGACCGCATGTTCATCATCACTAATGAAGGTATAACTTGCCTCACCTTGTTAACCCCTATCTTCCTTTGTGTGTACCTATCCCACGAGAGTGGCGCATATTGCGTTTGCTTGAGCATTGTGCATTTCTCCTTGGATAGTGAGAGTGCAAGAGCAATAGTAATAGTGACTAGGTAGAATCAAGAGAGAGCAAAAAAAGAAACAAAAGAAAAAGAGAAAAAGATACAAATAAAAGAAAAATAGTCTCCAATAGAAAAAGAGAGTCTCAAGCTTGTAAGCAAGAGAGAAAGAAGAACGCCCAAGGCAAGTGCACAAATCTGTTGCTCATTTTTCTCTTTGCAAACTAGCCACCCGTTTGAGTTGTTGACCTTTACCTTTGACTTGAGTTTGTTGGATTTTACCCACTTTTGACTATCCATTTTATTTTGATTGGTTCTTTGGCATTCCACAACCCTAACCTTCCACCAAAAGCTTTTGAGAGTTTTAGTTCTTTCTCTAGTGTGAGGTTTCTTCGCGATTTCACTTTGCAAGCTAATAGTTCTCACTTGTGGCTTCTAGCTCGATGCAATCCCCAAGGTGAGGTAAAAGGCTAACACCCACGACATATTACCTTCCATATACAATCCATTTTTGTCTTGCATGATGGATAGGCTTGGTGAGTCGATCCAACCTCCGCCACAAGGTGAATATGAACGCCCGTACATGACGCACGCAAGCCACTACATCATTCGCCATGAGTTACATGAATGTTGCAATGCTCTCGAGTCGCGACAAGATGAACAATTCGGTGAAAATCAAGACGAATTCAAGAGCATCGACAACCACTTCGATGGCCTACACCAACAATTGCATGATATGTGACAAGGCTTCTCTAACCTTCACTAAGAGACGAGGTCCATGCACATCAACTTCGCCAACCAAAATGAAGCACTACAACGGTCGTTGGCCGAGCTCACGCGAAACACAAGACCACGTGCACGCACATCAAGATCTTCACGGCACCATTCAAGTGAGTCAAGCTCGTCGCGTCACCGTTCTCCTCTTTGTCAACATCCTCATCCAAGTGCTCCAAGATGCAATGACTCCCTCATGGTTGAAGATGGAAGTTCTTCGCAATATGTACCTTCCCCACGACACACCGCAACATCAAGTTATGATGGTGATTTCTCCTTAAGGCCCCAAGCAAGGCGATAAGGACACCGTCATCACGCAAGGACACTAGTGATCCAACAAGCGCAACCACAAGTGGAACCTCAAGTTCAACCTCAAGTACACCATCCTCATCCACGAGACATTCTTGACACAACAAGTGATGACTCCAACTTGGAGGAACAAGCTCGTCGTCGACATGAAGCTCTCCAAGATTCTCCTCTTTGTCATCACCGTCATGAACATCCACGCCACCACCATGGTCACCATGATGAGCCTCCTCCACAACATCAAGACATGGAGCATCACCAACAACATCAAGAGGCTCGATACCATGAACATCACCAAGAGGCCCATGTGCCTAACCCATGTCACCAACCGAGAAACGAGCCTCCTCCTCATCCATAGCTGCGTCAATAGGCTCCACATCCGCAACACCCTCGTGAGGCCCAAGTGCCTCAACCTTGTCATCAACTACGCCAAGAGAAAGAACAAGCTCTCCAACAATGTCGCGAGAACCACATTCCACCTCACCCAAATGAGGCTCCTCAACCGCAAGGTCACCAAAAGCTCGTCACAATGATTGCATGGAAGATGAAGACCGTCACCATCATGGCAACCACCACCATCGTGACTGCAATGAGGAAGAGACCTTTGGCAAGCTCAAGTTCACGATGCCCAAGTTCACCGGTTCAAATGATCCTGAAGAATACCTCTCATGGGCACTTAAAGTCAACAAGATCTCCCGTATGCAAAACTATAGTGATGAGAAGATGGTCGCCATGGGTTCGCTTGAGTTCGATGATTACGCCAACCTTTGGTGGGAACAAGTTCAAGTCGCTTGTGACACAAGAGAAGAGCCTCCAATCACAACTTGGCATGACATGAAGGCCCATATGAGATCCTACTTTGTTCCTACACACTACATGCATGACCTCTTCAACAAGTTACAATCACTTAGTCAAGGGACAAAGACCGTGGAAGAGTAATTCAAGAAAATGGAACTCAACATAATCTGTGCCAACATTGACAAGCGCGAAGAGTAAACTATGGCACGTTTCATCATCTGCTTGAACCATCCAATCAAGCGCATTGTTGAGTTCCAAAAGTACAATACAATGGTTGATCTTGTGCACATTGCAACATAAGCTGAGTGTCATGTACAAGAGGACATAAAATACAACAAGCCCAAGACGTACTTCACCTATAAGCAAGATTCAACCACTACACCAACAACCTTCGATGGAAGCTCCTCAAGTACCTCCATACCATCCTTCAAGCCCACACTTACTCAAGGAAAACCACCCCCAAGTGGCAAGCATACAAAAGCTAACCTGCCATTCAATGGTGAATGCTACAAGTGTGGAGGCAAAGGACACAAGTTAGCCACTTGTGGAAACAAGAAAGTATTGTTCATCCATGACAATGGCGACGAGGAATACTTGAGCGAAAATGAATTTTATGCAAGAGTCAAAGAAGCAATGACAAGGCAATGTGTGGAAGATGACCAAGAACTCCTGATGTGTGAAAATGATGTAAGTCCATCACTTTTCATCACAAGGATCTTGACTACTCGAGCCCAAAAACATGATGTGTTGAGGGCTAACCTTGGGGGTTCCCGATATTTCACGAATCCCCATGGAAATCGAGAGGAAGGTGCGAGGGAAAGAGGGAGGGGATGAAAACCATGAAATCACGCACGAAAACTCGTTGAACACACACACAAAGGCACGGTACAAGCCAATAGCTAATGCCAGCAGTGATGGCTCGTGGTTGATGTAGAGCTCGTTGGGAACCCCAAGAGGAAGGTATGATGAGCACAACAGCAAGTTTCCCTCAGTTATGAAACCAAGGTTTAATCGAACCAGTAGGAGCAAGGAAACACCCCAAAGGTGTTGCTAGTTGAGACTTGGCAGGGCGCACTATCGGTGCTAGTAGCAACGTGGAGACCTGCACAACACAACCGAAGAACTTTGTCCCCAACTTGCGATGAGGTTGTCAATCTCACCGTGTTTTGCTGAAAACAAAGGATTAAACGTATCGAATGGAAGTAAGTAATAGTTTGCAGAAAGTAAACACAAAGCAGTAACAGTTTGTAGATTTTATGTAAAAGAAAGGACCGGGATCCATAGTTCACTAGAGGTGTGATACGTCCAAAACGTATCTACTTTCCCGAACACTTTTGCTATTGTTTATCCTCTATACTTGTGTGATTTGGATACAACTAATGCGAACTGACGCTGTTTTTAGCAGAATTGACTTGGTGTGCAGAAAATCAACTATCAGGAAAAATCCCGGAAATTATGCCAAAAATCCTATTTCACCCGAAGACTCCAGGAGCCAGAATACGAGACGGAGAAGAGCCAGGGGAGGCCACACCACCCAGTGGCGCGGGCCAGGCCAGGCCGCACCAGGGGGTGGTGTGGGCCCCCTAGGCACCCCCTCGGCCTCTCTCTTCGCCTATAAGGAGCCTTCTGACCTAAAAACTTCGGGGGGTTCGACGTTTTTCCAGAAGGAGTTCCGCTCTGCCGCCACCACCAGATTCCACGAAACAACACCAGAAACTCCATTCTGGCACCTTGCCGGGATGGGGAATTGGAGGAGATCATCGCCATCATCATCACCATCGCTTCTCCATCGACCATCCATGTTTCCCCATCTATGAGTGAGTAATCCCCCGCTGTAGGCTATGGGGATGGTAGGGATTGGATGAGATCGTTCATGTAATGGCATCTGATTGTTAGGGCATGGTGCCTAGTATCTTTTATTAGTGCTTTATGACTTTGTTGCGACTTGTTGTGCTTAATTCTTGTCACTAGGGCCCGAGTGCCATGATTTCAGATCTGAACATGTTATTATTCATTATGATAGTATTGTTTATGGTCTTACCTACAAGTTGTATACACACATTGTTGTCCGGAACCAATGGCCCCGAAGTGACAGAAATCGGGATAACCGGGGGGAATGGCTTTGATGTGAGGATCACATGTGTTCACGGAGTGTTAATGCTTTGCTCCAGTGCTCTATTAAAAGGAGCACCTTAATTGCCAGTAGTTCCCTTGAGGCCCCGCTACAAACGGGTTGGCAGTACAAACGGGTTCCCTTGCGAGCACGTATGACTATATATGGAACACATGCCTAGGATTATCTAGTACTTGGATGCTTTATCTTATTTATCTGCAATTGCCCTATGTTCTGATTGCTATGTGAATTGTCTTGTTCATGCAACGCCCGTCCATCCATCCCTATGCCTACCGCACTCGAATCCCACTGTTTACTGCTATTGTTACTGCTGTCTTTACTTTACTACTGCTGTTACTTTGTTATTCCTACTACAAAACTGTTGCTACTGATAAACTGCTGTGAGCAAGATTGTTTCTAGGTGCAGCTGAATTGACAACTCAGTTGTTAAGGCTTATAAATATTCTTTGGCTCCCCTTGTGTCGAATCAATAAATTGGGTTTCACTTCCCTCGAAAATACTGCGATACACCCCCTATACTTGTGGGTCATCAAGGTGGCTCTCCTTAAGATAGATAACATGCTGGGTGAACAAATTACAGCGAGGAAATTGACAAACACCGAGAAAGCAATACATGCATATACTAATCATCTTGACTCCTTTGAGACTTGATTGGGCATTACAACATTATACATAGACCGCCATCCAACTGCATCTATGACTAATAATCCACCTTCAGGTTATCATCCAAACCCCCTCCAGTATTAAGTTGCAAGCAATAGATTATTGCTTTACAAACTGCGTGTAATGTAAACAATATGATTGTTCTATGAACAAAGGATTGTTGTTTTCTCCCTAGTAGCAACAGCACATCTAGTACCTTAGAGATTTCTCTCACTTCCCCAGATTACCAGAGGCATGAACTCACTATCGAGCATAAATACTAACTCTTGGAGTTGCTAGCATCTACTTGGCCAAGATAGCTACTAACAACGGAAAGCATGCAAGATCACAAATAACAAAGACATGATAGAATCAATAATCAATCTGAAATAGCATCTCAATATCCATCGGATCCCCACAAACACAACATGCAGAATTACAAATAGATGATCTTGATCATGAACGGAGCTCATAAGATCTAGACATGAAATCACAAAGGAGGAGAACCAGCCATCTAGCTACTACATGGATCCGTAGTCTAAGGATGAACTACTCACGCATCACACCAGAGGCTTGCATGGTGATGAAGAAGGCCTCCAGGGTGAATTCCCCTGTCCGATAGGGTGCCGGGAAGAGCTTCAGATCCCTCCCGATCTAGGGATGGAGATGACGGCGGCTAGAGACTCTTTCGTGGATTTCTGATCGGGTCCTTAGGGTTTCTGTCCCTAGGGCAATATATAGGCGGAAGGAGAGGCCGAGGGGGTGCTGGGGTCGGCCAGACCACCCCCTGGCGTGGGCTAGGCCTGGCCGAGGGGCCAGGTGGTGTGGCCGGCCCCCAGCTCTTCTCCGTCTCGTATTCTGGCATCTGATGACTTCCGGAAAAATAGGCACTTTGGCTTTTGTCCTGTCAAATTCCGAGAATATTCATTTTCTGACTTTCCTGGAACCAAAAACAGCAGAAAAAACAGGCAGCTGGCACTGTGGCTCTTGTTAATAGGTTAGTCCAAGAAATCATATGCAAAGTACTCTAAAGTGTGGACAAAACACAAGAAAGTGGATAAAACCAAGCATGGAACATCAAAAATTATAGATACATTTGGAATGTATCAACATCCCCAAGCTTAACTCCTGCTCGTCCTCGAGTAGGTAAGTGATAAAAAGAAAGAATAATTTTTGAGGTGACATGCACCATCAAAGACTTGATCAAAGTATTTGTAAAGCATTCAAAGCTGGGATCATAGTATTTCAATCATAACATGAAAGACAAAGTTCTAGCAATAAGACAAAGAAACTATGTTACAACATGAAAGGCACAAACAAAAGATTCATGAATAACAATGCTTTGCAAGACGTTTGTTTGTTTCACATAAAGAAAACATAGCATAATAGCATTCAGCTTGTCCCTCATAGAGTAGCAAAACATAAATGCATAGGACACCTTCAAAGTTCATAAGAGTGACTAGATACAAATAGTTTAAAACAAGCAATATCAAGATATGCATCAATCGACTAGTCTTGGGACAATGCACATAGAACTAAGAATGGCCACTATGCTCTCAAAGTAGGTGCATAAAGATAGAAGGTGGAGACTCACTATAATGGTGGAAGAAAGGCCTTTATAAAAGGAAGTAGGGATTCAAGTCTCATAAAGAGCTTCCAAAAATTATGGTACTTATAGCTTTCAGCTCTCATTGCCCCTATCATAAGCATCTTGAAGGTGGTTAAGGTTAAAGTGACACAACTAAGAGGATATGCTTGACAAGTTATAAACTGAAATCTCATGCCCCTTACTTACGAAGACCGATCCTCATGCTACTCAACATTAGTCACGAGTAAGCTCTTATCATTGTAAGTACATGTGTATCATAAAGAACCGCCAAGGGGGTACCCCTTGCACATGATACAGGAGCTATCCCATAATAAAAATGACAAGGCAAGCTGACAATGAGCATCTCAGCGATCTTTTTATTTGCTATTTGCATAGGTTTTTATTGAGGATGCTTCATAGAGTGCTCATTATGGTGATGCTGCAAGTTTCCACCATGATTAGGCATGGCTCAGGCTAGCGGCCCAGGCGTTTCTTTAACACACATACAAACTCCATGATCTCACAAGTTCCACTTTTATTTCACACTGCCGGGATCCGTAAGCAAAAGAACATGATATCAACGGGGTACAAAGTACAAGTGCAATGTTGAAAGCGTTCCCCATGATACATGGTTCTGCTAATTTCAACTTATAAAGCGCAAGAATATACGCAACAAAGAAGGACCCAATGGTTCAATTTTATTATATGCAAAAAAGTAAAGTGTGCCATCAAGTTCGTGAGAGCTTTAATCACTAGTTTTCTCATAACAAGTTTAATTTGGAACGTAAACAAAAGCATGAATATACTTGGAATATCATACGCTAGTAGGTAGGTATGGTGGACTCTTTGGAATAACTTGGTTTAGAGAGTTGGATGCATCAGTGGAACTCATACTTGGTTGTGGAGGCTAGCAAAAGACTAGGAGCGACACACTAAGAGAGCAATAATGGCCATAATCATGCAGAGCGACAAAACATCATTGATCAAAGCATAGAGTGATACTACAAGTTGAAAACTAAAGGATCACAAAGGCTATGGTGACTTGAGATACTCATAACATGGTGTGAGCATGTGCCAAGTCAACCCAAATAAAGCATCAAAGGAGAATACCACTATACTATGCTTTAATATGCTAAAACAACGCATGATTCATCCAAGGCACATTAAGCAATCTAAATTGTTTATAACAAGTCATGCTATATCAAAGGATACTAAGCATAAGTCCAAAATAATATCAAGCATGGCATGACAAAGCATAGGCCACAGTCAAAAACGAGCTCTTTTTACCACATAAGCATGAACTTTCCTACTCTTTTCCAATTCAGAACAAACTATTTGCAAACCAATGTATGAAAGAGGGGGTCCAATCAATTTATTCAGCAAACTAAGCAAACAAAAAACCAAAACAAAAATGAAAAAGAAGACGCTCCAAGAACAACACAACTGTGCATGAAACAATAAAAATGAAGCGTTTGGAAGAAACCTGGGATTTTTATTGATGAAGAAGGGGATGGCTTGGGCATCCCCAAGATTTGATGCTTGTACTTCTTGGATATTTCTTGCGGCGACACGCGTGGAATCCCCAAGCTTGAGCTTTAGTCCATCCTTCATGTCATTACTCATTCCTTCCATACACCTGAAATTTTTTCTTCATACAAAACTTCACACAATCTTTATTAGCAACATTAGTGCACTCAAGATAATAGGTATTAAGGTTCAGTTCTAACACCAAATAAACTTCCACTAGAACACTAGCTACTGTAGCACTTCCCTCAAAAAGCTCAATTCCCCAAAAGAACTCAAAAAAGAACCAACAAGAAGCAAATGCAGAAAATGGCAGAAATCTGTCAAAACAGACCAGCAGGTAAAGACGAATTTTTTCGAAGACCTTCTGTTGCTCAAATAAAATAGTGTTGAACTAACAAAAGTTAGATAACAACCTGGGGCAGAAGCACAAACATTCACGCCTCAAAAAGACGTTCAGAGATTTTACACGAATTTTTACGGTGAAGCACAAAAATCTGTTTCGGGACAACAACTTTCCCAATCATTACTTCTCTCTCATTAGAGGTTACTCTTGGCACAAAAAGCAAATAAAAAGGATAAGGAGCGGTTAATACTGAAGTAATAACTTTCAAGACTCATCTAAAACTTTTGGGTTATCTCCCAATAAGTACTTTTCTTTAACGCCTTTAAGTTAGGCATAAGAAGTAAGAAAAAGAATCAAGTGTTCTTTAATGAAGAAGCATTAAAACCAAATTTCTTTCCCTTACCTCTCTTACTTTTATTATTAACCTTGGGGAAAATATGATTATTTGGTGGAGAAGAAAGGTGCATGGTCCCCTTTCCCACATCTATTATTGCTCCAAGGAGTTCTAATAGGGACCTTCCAAGTGTAATTTGTCCTTTTTCTACACATTCAATAACAAGATAATCAGTAGAAATCATTTTCCCAAGGATCTTTGTAAACACTCCTTCAGCTATTATAATAGGTAATATGGTAGCATTATTAGCAAGAGATATTTCTTTTCCTCCTTCAGTAAGCCCCCAAAGATTCAAAGATTCATAAATAGCTTTGGGCATAAGACAAAATTCAGACATGATATCACAACGAGCTTGAAAAGTTTCAGTGTTTATCTCAATATTTACTGTAGGGAGCCACTTTGATGGTTCAGAATTTATTGGAACATAATTATGATGCTCCCTAAGCATATTATATCAATCTTTTAAGCTAGTAGGGCTAGTCTCAAGAGTGTTCAATCTAGCAAATATTCTTGCGAAAGAAATATCAGTTTGGCTAGGCAAGTTGTAAGTCAGGATCAATTTCTTTATAGCATTAATAGCATCATTCTCATTACATTAGAGGAAATCTCCTCCCACATCAGCATCTAAATCATATCTATAGCAAAGAGCAATCCCAAGGTAAAAACTGCTAAGGAACAAGCTTTGAGTCATTTTAGGCTCAGTTTTTTCATGTAGATCAGAGATTCTAGACCAAGCTTCCTTAAAACTTTCCTCAGTTCCTTGTTTAAAGGTGAAAATCAATTCCTCGGGTGACATAGTGATTGGAGCAAGGCTACACATAGTGGCAACTTAAGAAAGGAACTAATTTTTTGTGTGTTTTGAAATAAGAAAGCAAACTAGTAAAAATAATTTTGTGTGTGTTTTTGATAAAGAAACAAGCAAACAAAGCAAAAAGAAACTAAGCAAAACAAAAATAACAAAGTAAAGAGATTGGTTATGAGGGACTCCCCTTGTGAAGATGTCCTTGACTCCTCGGCAATGGCGCCGGAAAAATGTTGGTGCGTGGTTGACGTGGGAGCTTCTTCTTCTTTTAGTCCCCGACAACGGCGCCAGAAAAATGCTTGATGGCTCGTGGTTGATGTAGAGCTTGTTGGGAACCCCAAGAGGAAGGTATGATGAGCACAGCAGCAAGTTTCCCTCAGTTATGAAACCAAGGTTTAATCGAACCAGTAGGAGCAAGGAAACACCCCAAAGGTGTTGCTAGCTGAGCCTTGGCAGGTGATACGTCCATTTTGCATCACTATTCTATGTATTAATTCACTGTTATTCATTGATATATTTCGTATTGAGAGGTGATACTTATGTTATTTCATCTGTTTTTTGCATGGTTGATGACTTTTGGAGCATGGACCGCTGCAGTCAGGATTCTGATGGAAAAGGTGTTGTTTGGAGGCAAAATTCACGAAGTTCAGAAAATCTGGGAAAATATACAGAAAATCCTATTTTTCCAGAAGACTAAGGAAGCCAGAAGGGGGGCTGGAGATGGGCCACAGGGGGCCCACACCATCCCCTGGCGCGAGCAGCCCTAGGCCGTGCCAGCAGGTGGTGTGGCTGCCCTGGCCCACTCTAGGCACTCCCCTCTGGCGTATATTATCCTCCCAAAACCCTAAGACTCAGGGAGCGACCACAGAAAGATTCTGCCGCCTCTGCGGGGCAAAAAACACCGAGGGAGAAAGATCTCTCCGGTAGACAGATTTCTGCCAGGGGAATTCCTTCCCGGAGAGGGGAGATCGTCGCCATCAACACCACCATCAAGCTAGACTTCATCGGGATCATCATCATCATCACCACCATCATTACCATCAGCACCCTCATCACCATCTCCATATTGCTGTAACAATTGCGTTGAATCTTGCATAGTTCACAGGGGAAACTTTCCCGGTGTTGATTACTCTTTGTAGTTGATGCTATTGAGTGAACCATTGAATTATTGTTTATGTTCAGATTGTTATACATCATTATTCCATCTCTGATCATGATCCATATGATGTCTTGTGAGTAGTTCATTTTGTTCTAGAGGACATGGGAGAAGTCATGTTGTTAGTAGTGGAGTTGTGTTGAGAAAGATTCAATAGTTTGATATTTAAGTTGTGGTGTACTTCTTCTAGTGGTGTCATGTGAACGTCGACTACATGACACTTCACCTATATGGGCCTAGAGCAATGCATTGTGTATTTGGCTACTAATCGTAGGGGTTACCGGAGTGACAGAAACCTGAACCCCCGTTAGGAAACCATTGCACAAGGGACGTAAGGGTCTTAGAGTTTAAAGCTGTGGTTAGGTTTCTACCTTAATTACTTTCTTGTACGTATAGATGTTTGCAAGGTGTATAATCACAAGTATGTATTAGTCCTAGGAAGGTCGGTACATTAGCACAGGTTCACCCACACAACACTTAGCAAGCTAAAGAAGATTAATCAACTATATGAAGCGAAAGCACTTGACAGTCTTCCCATGTGTCCTCGAGAACGTTTGGTCATCTTAAGTAATACAACCGGCTTATCCTTTGTTGCATAAAGGATTGGGCCACTTGCTGCATTTATTCCTACTATCTTTTATTTACTCGTACTTTGTTTACTTGCTTTATCAAAAACCCCTAAAAATCCGTTTGCTAAGTATTTGTAGAGAATTCCTGATCCATACCACTAGCCAGCACCTTCTGCTCCTTGTTGGGTTCGACACTCTTACTTATCGAAAATACTATGATACACCCCCTATACTTGTGGGTCATGAAGACTATTTTCTGGCGCCGTTGCCGGGGAGTGAAGCGCTATTGGAGAGTGGAACAGGTAAAGGAAACTTCTACTGTGAGTATTGTTTACTTCTGCTAGTTGCTTTATTTTTGTTATGGATAATTCGCTGAGTTTCTTATTTGGTAATGCTACTACCACTGCTAAGGTAGTAGATAATCCACCACCTGCTGAGAATGATGTTTTTAAAATACCTACCAGAATTATTGATCGTGTTATGGATAACTACTATGTTGGGGATGGAACTGTCCATCCCGGTGATCATTTACTCTTTATACACGAATTATGCGGGTTGTTCAAGTGTGCAGGTATTACTACAGATCAAGTTAAGAAGAAGTTATTCTCATTATCGCTGAAAGGAAGAGCTGAGGAATGGTATAAGCTGCTGAAGAATGGTTAAGCTCTGGAATGGGAGGAAATAGTGCCTCTCTTTTATTCAAAGTTTTATCCTCCTAGTGAGATTCATAAAGATCGGAATCAAATATACAACTTTTGGCCTCTTGATGGAGAGAGTACAGATCAAGCTTGGGGGAGATTGAAGTTACTAATGGTCAAATGTCCCATTCATGAGCTCCCCAACAATATTATTATCAATAACTTTTATGCAAGGCTGCCTCTACATGATAAGGATTTATTTGGTGCTTCTTGTGCTGGATCATTCACTCGCATGGAAGAAGAAGCTAAATGGGATCTTCTGGACCGTATTCAAGATAATGCTGAAGCTTGGGAGAATGACAAAGGTAGAAAGTCAGGTATAAATTATGATTATGAATGCATTGAATCTTTTATGGGAACTGATGACTTTCAAAATATTAAAAATGCTTATGGTCTAGACTCTCAAGCTATTGCTTCTTATTTTAAGGCTTTTGCTTCCTATATTGAAGTGCTTAAAAAGAAGTGGAATAAGTATCATGAACCTTATAAAGATGTTGCTAAGAGTGTTCCTGCAAGAAATACTGAAGTGTATACTGCTAATCATGTTTTACATGAACCTTATATTGAGAAAATGCCTTTCCCAGTTAAGATAAGGGAACATTCTATGATGGCTAGTATGGTAGATGAAAGTATGAATAAAGCTGTTGAACCTGATAAACAAATGGTTGATGAACCTATAATAGCAAATGTGAAAGACTTTGTTACTAAATATGAGAAAGAGGGACACCCTATCCTTTGTAAGGATACCTCTAATATTGTTTCACAAAGTAGTGTTATGAGAGCTAGTATTCCTGTGTTTTCTATTAGAATAGGTGATCATTGCTATGATGGTCCTTGTGATAGATATATTGTTAAGTTTATGCACGATACTGAAAGTTATTATGAGAGAGGGAAAAGTATTCTTATGCATCTCAATAATATCAAGTTTCCTCGTTTTATGCTGAAAGTTTTTATGTTGCACTTCTTTTGCCTTCTTATGCAAGTAGCCTCTGGTTTCAACAACTTGTTTGTTTACAAAATTCCCTTGCATTGGAAGTGGGTTAGACTTAAACGTGTGTATGTTTGCTTCTTAATGCTCTCTTCACTTCAATTCATATTCCTGAGTGAGCGTCTTCAAAATTATCTTGCCCATCTTAATGGCTATAAAGAAAGAGCTTTTTGGGAGACAACCCAATTTGTTTTTGCTTTCAGTTTGTTTTTGTTTCTTTGAGTCTTGGAAGTTATTACTTCGGTAATAACCGCTCCTTACCGTTTTTGTTTGGTTTTTGTGTCAAGATCAACCTCTAATGAGAGAGAAGTAAGATTTGGGAAAGTTACTGTCCCGAAACAGATTTTTGTGCTTCACCATAAAAATTCGTGAGAGATCTCTGTAAGTTGGATTGAGCTGTAATTGTTTGTGCCTCTGCCCCAGGTTGTTATTTAATGTTCTTTAGTTTTTCACTTTTTGATTTGAGCAACAGAAGATTTTCGAAAAAAATGATCTTTACCTGCTGGTCTGTTTTGACAGATTTTGCCACTCTTGCGTTTGCTTCTTTATTCGATTACCTTTTTGAATTCTTTTTGGGTTTTCAGAAGGAGTTGCTACAGTACCTTATGTTTTGATGGTTTTTAGTTGAAGTTGGACTAAAAAGGTTTTATCACTTTATTTATACTAATGTTGCTAATGAGAGTTGTGTGAAGTTTTTTGTGAATTTTTTTTTCCAGGAAGTGGAGATAATGGTGTAATAAGGAAGAGAAGGGTTTTATGACTCAAGTAATAAGTGTATGAAGATGAAGATATTGATATTATTCAAGTGGTGACTCTGGAAGAATCGACTAAACACCAAATTCAGAGACCTGCAGAGTCCGCTTTCAAATAGGTAACAGTTCTGGTAAGAAAAGTTCCGCGAAAATACTATCCAACTACATTTTTGCAGTTTTTGGTCAATAAGGAAAGCTACAAAGGGAAAAAGGGATGGAAACAGAGCTAGGGTGGCTCACACCACCCTGTGGCGCGGGCCCACCCCTAGCCGCACCACCAGGTGGTGAGTCCACCCCAGACTCCGCCTCCGACCCGTTTTCACCCAGTACCTTCCTCTTGTTATGAAACTTCGTAATATATAACCCCCCGGATCTTCCGAGGTTCGTATATCATGTTTTCGTCGTGTTTTTGTTTTGATATGTTTCTGCCAGGAACTATTCTTGAAGGTTTAGAAGCAAAATGGTGTCCGCCAAGGATAAAGGGAAGGAGCCTATGGAGGAAGACCTCCAAGACCCCAGGAAGGAGGAGGAGATCAAGAGTGAAGATGAAGAGGAGGCAAAGCACACCGACACCACCATTGCAAGCATTGGAGTGGTGGCAAACCCTGCCAGGACTATATCAATTGGAGGGAAGCCTCCTCATCACCGTTCCGATCCCTGGTCACTTCATCCATGCACCAAGAATCCTTTCCATACCCTTATCCATGAGCATCAATACCAGAATATGCCCAAGGAGAAATTACCCTCCAATTGGGATTTGCCTTGTTCTAGCCATGCAGGAAAAGAAGACTTCAAGGAAGAAGAGTGGGGAAAGAATAGCAAGAGCTGGAATTCTCAACCCAACATGATCATGGGCCGCATTGAGCAAAACTCACAGCTGATTCGTAATCTCACCTTCGAGATTGAGGACTTGGGGAAACTTATCAGAGAGCTCATCGAGAGGATACCACCACCACCGAAGGAGTAATTCGTCATCAGGTTTGGCATCCCCTTGGTTTGTTCCAAGCTTGGGGGAGTGCCGCGGTATCACATCACTATCTTCTTTCTTTTTACCTTTTTAGTAGAGTCATATCATGAATAGAGGAGTTATTTTGTAGTATGGTTTGCATTATGGAAGTGTCCCCTCTCTCGTTAGATATGTATCCCTTGGTGTGATTTGCCGTTATGGAATATTAATGAGTAGTTCTATCATTTACTCTTTTGCATAGCTTATATTAGTTTTCCATTCGTGGTTATATGATTGATCTTGTTGTTAGTATTAGTATCACTTTGGGATCATTGAGTTAATTTAGTTGGTTTTGGCAAACCTGGCTCGGTCAGTAGCACACTATTTTTGAGAGTTGAATGAAAAAGATAAAAGTTCTCTAAAGAAAAATAATTTCATCATCTTTCTTTCTTGATTTGCTCATAAGTTTAGTAGTCTCTAGTTAAGATCATTTGTGCTTCGAAGGAAGATTGCCTGTTTGTCTTTATCGCTTGTATGTTTGTTTGTTTCCTTCAACTCTTATACTTGCTGCCCAACCTTGCTAGCCAAAAACCTGTACTGAGAGGGAATTCTTCTCGTGCATCCACTCCTTTAAACCAAAACCTTTGCCATTTATGTCCACCATACCTACCTATTAGCATTATTGCTATTCCAAGTAAATTCTTCTTTTGTCTACCTCCCAAATTAAACTTGTTATGTGAAAATTAGTGATTAAAGCTCTCACAAACTTGATGGCACACTTTACTTTCTTGCACTTAATAAACTTGAACCATTGTGCTCACCTATGTTGTGTATATGCTTGCGCTTTGTAAGTTGTGAATTAGCAAAACCATGCTATCATGGGGAACGCTTTCAACATTGCACTGGTACTTAGTACCAAGTTGATATCATGTTCTTTTGTCTATGGATGTCGTCGGTGTGAAATGAAAGGGGAGCTTGTAAGTCCATGGAGTTATGCATGTGTGTTAGAGAAACGCCTGGGCCGCTGGTCTAATCCATGCTGACATGGTGGAAACCTGCAGCGTAACCATAACGAGCATCTATGAAGCATTCTTCTTATAAAAATAGAGATAGAGATTGAGAGAAAGAGAAAAGAAAAAAAATTATGAAAAGAGGAAAGAGAGAAAAAAAAGCACCATCATCCCATGGTAAATAAGAAGATTGCTGAGATGCTTGTTGTCTGCTTGCCTTGTCATTTTGATATGGGGATTCTTCCGTATCATCGGGCATGGGGTACCCCGTTGGAGGTTCTCTATGATACACATATGCTTACGATGACAAGAACTTACCGGTGACTAAACTGGAGTAGCATGAGGAGCGGCCCTCGTATTCAAGGGACATGAGATTCTCAGTTTACAACTTATCAATGCATATCCTCATATTTGACCACTTTAACCTTAATCACCTAAAGATGCCTATGATAGGGGCAATGAGAGCTAAAAGCTAGTAAGTATCATAATTTTTGGGAGCTCTTTATGAGACTTGCAATCCCTGCTTCCCTTCGCGAAGGGCCTTTATTTTACTTTTTAGTTGAGTCAGTAAACCTACTCCTTTCTATCTCAGCAAGTATTTTGAGTTGTTGTGTTTCATTCATTCATATGATGATTTATTCAAATCATGTTTCTTATGTTCCTTGTTTTGCACATTGCTCTTATCTTGATGTTTACTACTTTGAAAGCTATCATTGAAAACTAGTTATTTGTGAACTCTAGCAAATTATCAACTATTCTTCGACCAAGAGCTAAGTTTGCCATTACCAATTATGATTTACTTTATGTATCTTTATTGTGTTTCCTTTAATCATTGCAAGTTGAGTTATATAATAGTGAGTTGTCTTCTATTATGATCTATGTATTTGATGAATGTGATGCTTCTTGTCCGTATTCTTTTATCGACTCTTCACTCCATAAACCTGAGGCCATGTTTATTGAGCTCAGTTTCGCTTGGGGACAAGCGAAGTCTAAGCTTGGGGGGAGTTGATACGTCCATTTTGCATCACTATTCTTTTTCTTAATTCACTATTATTCATTGATATATTTCGTATTGAGAGGTGATACTTATGTCATTTCATCTGTTTTTGCATGGTTGATGACTTTTGGAGCATGGACCGCTGCAGTCAGGATTCTGATGGTAAAGGTGCTGTTTGGAGGCAAAATTCGCGAAGTTCAGAAAATCCGGGAAAATATACGGAAAATCCTATTTTTTTCAAAAGACTAAGGAAGCCAGAAGGGGGCCCACACCACCCTGGCGCAGGCAGCCCTAGGCCACGCCAGCAGGTGGTGTGGCCGCCCTGGCCCACTCCAGGCACTCCCCCTGGTGTATATTATCCTCCCGAAACCCTAAGACTCGGGGAGCGACCACAGAAAGATTCCGCCACCTCTGCGGGGCAAAAAACACCGAGGGAGAAAGATCTCTCCGGCAGACAGATTTCTGTCGTGGGAATTCCTTCCCGGAGAGGGGAGATCGTCGCCATCAACACCACCATCAAGATGGACTTCATCGGGATCATCATCATCATCATCACCACCATCATCACCATCAGCACCCTCATCACCATCTCCATATTGCTATAACAATTGCGTTGAATCTTGCATAGTTCATAGGGGAAACTTTCCCGGTGTTGATTACTCTTTGTAGTTGATGCTATTGAGTGAACCATTGAATTATTGTTTATGTTTAGATTGTTATACATCATTATTCCATCTCTGATCATGATCCATATGATGTCTTGTGAGTAGTTCGTTTTGTTCTTGAGGACATGGGAGAAGTCATGTTGTTAGTAGTGGAGTTGTGTGAGAAAGATTCAATAGTTTGATATTTAAGTTGTGGTGTACTTCTTCTAGTGGTGTGATGTGAACGTCGACTACATGACACTTCACCTATATGGGCCTAGGGGAATGCATTGTGTATTTGGCTACTAATCGTAGGGGTTGCGGAGTGATGAAACCTGAACCCCCATTAGGAAACCATTGCACAAGGGACGTAAGGGTCTTAGAGTTTAAAGCTGTGGTTAGGTTTCTACCTTAATTACTTTCTTGTACTTACGGATGTTTGCAAGGGGTATAATCACAAGTATGTATTAGTCCTAGGAAGGTCGGTACATTAGCACAGGTTCACCCACACAACACTTAGCAAGCTAAAGAAGATTAATCAACTATATGAAGCGAAAGCACTTGACAGTCTTCCCATGTGTCCTCGAGAACGTTTGGTCATCTTAAGTAATACAACCGGCTTATCCTTTGCTGCATAAAGGATTGGGCCACTTGCTGCATTTATTCCTACTGTCTTTTATTTACTCGTACTTTGTTTACTTGCTTTATCAAAAACCCCTAAAAATCCGTTTGCTAAGTATTTGTAGAGAATTCCTGATCCATACCACTAGCCAGCACCTTCTGCTCCTTGTTGGGTTCGACACTCTTACTTATCGAAAATACTGCGATACACCCCCTATACTTGTGGGTCATCAAGACTATTTTCTGGCGCCGTTGCTGGGGAGTGAAGCGCTATTGGAGTGTGGAACTGGAAAAGGAAACTTCTACTGTGAGTATTGTTTACTTCTACTAGTTGCTTTATTTTTGTTATGGATAATTCGCTGAGTTTCTTATTTGGTAATGCTACTACCACTGCTAAGGTAGTAGATAAACCACCACCTGCTGAGAATGATGTTTTTAAAATACCTACAAGAATTATTGATCGTGTTATGGATAACTACTATGTTGGGGATGGAATTGTCCATCCCGGTGATCATTTACTCTTTATACACGAATTATGCAGGTTGTTCAAGTGTGCAAGTATTACTACAGATCAAGTTAAGAAGAAGTTATTCTCATTATGGCTGAAAGGAAGAGCTGAGGAATGGTATAAGCTACTGAAGAATGGTCAAGCTCTGGAATGGGAGGAAATAGTGCCTCTCTTTTATTCAAAGTTTTATCCTCCTAGTGATATTCATAAAGATCAGAATCAAATATACAACTTTTGGCCTCTTGATGGAGAGAGTATAGCTCAAGCTTGGGGGAGATTGAAGTTAATAATGCTCAAATGTCCCATTCATGAGCTCCCCAACAATATTATTATCAATAACTTTTATGCAAGGCTCCCTCTACATGATAAGGATTTATTGGATGCTTCTTGTGCTGGATCATTCATTGGCATGGAAGAAGAAGCTAAATGGGATCTTCTGGACCGTATTCAAGATAATGCTGAAGCTTGGGAGAATGACAAAGTTAGAAAGTCAGGTATAAATTATGATTATGAATGCATTGAATCTTTTATGGGAACTGATGACTTTCAAAATATTAAAAATGCTTATGGTCTAGACTCTCAAGCTATTGCTTCTTATTTTAAGGCTTTTGCTTCCTATATTGAAATGCCTGAAAAGAAGTGGAATAAGTATAATGAACCTTATAAAGATGTTGCTAAGAGTGTTCCTGCAAGAAATACTGAAGTGTATACTGCTAATCATGTTTTACATGAACCTTATATTGAGAAAATGCCTTTCCCAGTTAAGATAAGGGAACATTCTATGATGGCTAGTATGGTAGATGAAAGTATGAATAAAGCTGTTGAACCTGATAAACAAATGGTTGATGAACCTATAATAGCAAATGTGAAAGACTTTGTTACTAAATATGAGAAAGAGGGACACCCTATAAAATTGTTCTATGAACAAAGGATTGTTGTTTTCTCCCTAGTAGCAACATCACATCTAGTACCTTAGAGATTTCTCTCACTTCCCCAGATTACCAGAGGCATGAACCACTATCGAGCATAAATACTAACTCTTGGAGTTGCTAGCATCTACTTGGCCAAGATAGCTACTAACAACGGAAAGCATGCAAGATCACAAATAACAAAGACATGATAGAATCAATAATCAATCTGAAATAGTATCTCAATATCCATCGAATCCCCGCAAACACAACATGTAGAATTACAAATAGATGATCTTGATCATGAACGGAGCTCATAAGATCTAGACATGAAAGCACAAAGGAGGCGAACCAGCCATCTAGCTACTACATGGATCTATAGTCCAAGGATGAACTACTCACGCATCACACTGGAGGCTTGCATGGTGATGAAGAAGGCCTCCAGGGTGAATTCCCCTCTTCGACAGGGTGCCGGGAAGAGCTTCAGATCCCTCCCGATCTAGGGATGGAGATGACGCGGCCTGAGACTCTTTCATGGATTTTGATCGGGTCCTTAGGGTTTAGTCCCTAGGGCAATATATAGGCGGAAGGAGAGGCCGAGGTGTTGGGTCGGCGGACCCCCTGGCCAGCTGGCCTGGCCGCTGCCAGTGGTGTGGCTGGCCCCAGCTCTTCTCATCTCGTGATTCGCATCGATGACTTCCGGAGAAATAGGCACTTTGGCTTTTGTCCGTCAATTCGAGAATATTCATTTCTGACTTTCCTGGAACCAAAAACAGCAAAAGCAAATGTGGCACTATGGCTCTTGTTAATAGGTTAGTCCAAGAAATCATATGAAAAGTACTCCAAAGTGTGGAAAAAACACAAGAAAGTGGATAAAACCAAGCATGGAACATCAAAAATTATAGATACATTTGCAATGTATCAACATCCCCAAGCTTAACTCCTGCTCGTCCTCGAGTAGGTAAGTGATAAAAAGAAAGAATAATTTTTGAGGTGACATGCACCATCAAAGACTTGATCAAAGTATTTGTAAAGCATTCAAAGCTGGGATCATAGTACTTCAATCATAACATGAAAGACAAAGTTCTAGCAATAAGACAAAGAAACTATGTTGCAACATGAAAGGCACAAATAAAAGATTCATGAATAACAATGCTTTGCAAGACGTTTGTTTGTTTCACATAAAGAAAACATAGCATAATAGCATTCAGCTTGTCCCTCATAGAGGAGCAAAACATAAATGCATAGGACACCTTCAAAGTTCATAAGAGTGACTAGATACAAATAGTTTAAAATAAGCAATATCAAGATATGCATCAATCAACTAGTCTTGGGACAATGCACATAGAACTAAGAATGGCCACTATGCTCTCAAAGTAGGTGCATAAAGATAGAAGGTGGAGACTCACTATAATGGTGGAAGAAAGGCCTTTATAAAAGGAAGTAGGGATTCAAGTCTCATAAAGAGCTTCCAAAAATTATGGTACTTATAGCTTTCAGCTCTCATTGCCCCTATCATAAGCATCTTGAAGGTGGTTAAGGTTAAAGTGACACAACTAAGAGGATATGCTTGACAAGTTATAAACTGAAATCTCATGCCCCTTACTTACGAACACCGATCCTCATGCTACTCAAGTTTAGTCATGAGTAAGCTCTTGTCATTGTAAGTACATGTGTATCATAAAGAACCGCCAACGGGGTACCCCATGCACATGATACAGGAGCTATCCCATAATCAAAATGATAAGGCAAGCAGACAAAGAGCATCCTAGCAATCTTTTTATTTGCTATTTGCATAGGTTTTTATTGAGGATGCTTCATAGAGTGCTCATTATGGTGATGCTGCAAGTTTCCACCATGATTAGGCATGGCTTAGGCTAGCGGCCCAGGCGTTTCTCTAACACACATACAAACTCCATGATCTCACAAGTTCCACTTTTATTTCACACCGCCGGGATCGGTCAGCAAAAGAACATGATATCAACGGGGTACAAAGTACAAGTGCAATGTTGAAAGCGTTCCCCATGATACATGGTTCTGCTAATTTCAACTTATAAAGCGCAAGCATATACACAACACAGAAGGACCCAATGGTTCAATTTTATTATATGCAAAAAAGTAAAGTGTGCCATCAAGTTCGTGAGAGCTTGAATCACTAGTTTTCTCATAACAAGTTTAATTTGGAAGGTAAACAAAAGCATGAATATACTTGGAATATCATACGCTAGTAGGTAGGTATGGTGCACTCTTTGGAATAACTTGGTTTAGGGAGTTGGATGCATGAGTGGAACTCATACTTGGTTGTGGAGGCTAGCAAAAGACTAGGAGCGACACACTAAGAGAGCAATAATGGCCATAATCATGCAGAGCGACAAAACATCATTGATCAAAGCATAAAGTGATACTACAAGTTGAAAACTAAAGGATCACAAAGGCTATGGTGACTTGAGATAGTCATAACATGGTGTGAGCATGTGCCAAGTCAACCCAAATAAAGCATCAAAGGAGAATACCACTATACTATGCTTTAATATGCTAAAACAACACATGATTCATCCAAGGCACATTAAGAAATCTCAATTGTTTATAGCAAGTAATGGTATAGCAAAGAATACTAAGCATAAATCCAAAACAATATCAAGCATGGCATGACAAAGCATAGGCCACAGTCAAAAACGAGCTCTTTTTACCACATAAGCATGAACTTTCCTACTCTTTTCCAATCCAAACCAAACTATTCGCAAACCAATGTATGAAAGAGGGGGTCCAACCAATTTATTTAGAAAACTAAGAAAACCAAGCAAACAAAAAACCAAAACGAAAACGAAAAATAAGACGCTCCAAGAACAACACAACTATGCATGAAACAATAAAAATGAAGCGTTTGGAAGAAACCTAGGATTTTTATTGATAAAGAAGGGGATGCCTTGGGCATCCCCAAGATTTGATGCTTGTACTTCTTGGATATTTCTTGCGGTGACACGCGTGGCATCCCCAAGATTGAGCTTTAGTCCATCCTTCATGTCATTACTCATTCCTTCCATACACCTGAAATTTTTTCTTCATACAAAACTTCACACAATCTTTATTAGCAACATTAGTGCACTCAAGATAATAGGTCTTAAGGTTCAGTTCTAACACCAAATAAACTTCCACTAGAACACTAGCTACTGTTGCACTTCCCTCAAAAAGCTCAATTCCCCAAAAGAACTCAAAAAGGAAGCAACAAGAAGCAAATGCAGAAAATGGCAAAAATCTGTCAAAACAGACCAGCAGGTAAAGACGAATTTTTTCGAAGACTTTCTGTTGCTCAAATCAAAAAGTGTTGAACTAACGAAAGTTAGATAACAACCTGGGGCAGAAGCACAAACATTCACGCCTCAAAAAGACGTTCAGAGATTTTACACGAATTTTTACGGTGAAGCACAAAAATCTGTTTCGGGACAGCAACTTTCCCCATCATTACTTCTCTCTCATTAGAGGTTACTCTTGGCACAAAACGCAAATAAAAAGGATAAGGAGTGGTTAATACTGAAGTAATAACTTTCAAGACTCATCTAAAACTTTTGGGTTATCTTCCAATAAGTACTTTTCTTTAACGCCTTCAAGTTAGGCATAAGAAGTAAGAAAAAGAACCAAGTGTTCTCGAATGAAGAAGCATTAAAACCAAATTTCTTGCCCTTACCTCTCTTACTTTTATTCTTAACATTGGGGAAAATATGATTGTTTTGTGGAGAATAAAGGTGCATGGTCCCCTTTCCCACATCTATTATTGCTCCAAGGAGTTCTAATTGGGACCTTCCAAGTGTAATTTGTCCTTTTTCTACACATTCAATAACAAGATAATCAGTAGAAATCATTTTCCCAAGGATCTTTGTAAACACTCCTTCAACTATTCCAATAGGTAATATGGTAGCATTATTAGCAAGAGATATTTTTTTCCTCCTTCACTAAGCCCCCAAGGATTCAAAGATTCATAAATAGCTTTGGGCATAAGACAAAATTCAGACATGATATCACAGCGAGCTTGAAAAGTTTCAGTGTTTATCTCAATCTTTACTGTAGGGAGCCACTTTGATGGATCAGAATTTATTGGAACATAATTATGACGCTCCCTAAGCGTATTATAGCAATCTTTTAAGCTAGTAGTGCTCGTCTCAAGAGTGTTCAATCTAGCAAATATTCTTGCGAAAGAAATATCAGTTTGGCTAGGCAAGTTTTAAGTCAGGATCAATTTCTTTATAGCATTAATAGCATCATCCTCATTACAGAGGAAATCTCCTCCCACAGCAGCATCTAAAGCATATCTATAGCAAAGAGCAATCCCAAGGTAAAAACTGCTAAGGGACAAGCTTTGAGTCATTTTAGGCTCAGTTTTTTCATGTAGATCAAAGATTCTAGACCAAGCTTCCTTAAAACTTTCCTCAGTTCCTTGTTTAAAGGTGAAAATCAATTCCTCGGGTGACATAGTGATTGGAGTAAGGCTAGATATAGTGGCAACTTAAGAAAGGAACTAATTTTTTGTGTGTTTTGAAATAAGAAAGCAAACTAGTAAAAATAATTTTTTGTGTGTTTTTGATAAAGAAACAAGCAAACAAAGCAAAAAGAAACTAAGCAAAACAAAAATAACAAAGTAAAGAGATTGGTTATGAGGGACTCCCCTTGTGAAGATGTCCTTGACTCCCCGACAATGGCGCCAGAAAAATGCTGGCGCGTGGTTGATGTGGGAGCTTCTTCTTCTTTTAGTCCCTGATAACAGCGCCAGAAAAATGCTTGATGGCTCGTGGTTGATGTAGAGCACGTCGGGAACCCCAAAAGGAAGGTATGATGAGCACAGCAGCAAGTTTACCTCAGTTATGAAACCAAGGTTTAATCGAACCAGTAGGAGCAAGGAAACACCCCAAAGGTGTTGCTAGCTGAGCCTTGGCAGGTGATACGTCCATTTTGCATCACTATTCTATGTCTTAATTCACTATTATTCATTGATATATTTCGTATTGAGAGGTGATACTTATGTTATTTCATCTGTTTTTGCATGGTTGATGAATTTTGGAGCATGGACCGCTGCAGTCAGGATTCTAATGGAAAAGGTGTTGTTTGGAGGCAAAATTCACGAAGTTCAAAAAATCCGGGAAAATATACAGAAAATCCTATTTTTCCAGAAGACTAAGGAAGCGGAAAGAGTGGAGATGGGCCGGGGGCCACACCACCTCGGGCGGCAGCCCTAGGCCACGCCAGTAGGTGGTGTGGCTGCCCTGGCCCACTCTAGGCACTCCCCTCTGGCGTATATTATCCTCCCGAAACCCTAAGACTCGGGGAGCAACCACAGAAAGATTCTGCCGCCTCTATGGGGCGGAAAACACCGAGGGAGAAAGATCTCTCCGGCAGATAGATTTCTGCCGGGGGAATTCCTTCCCGGAGAGGGGATCTCGTCGCCATCAACACCACAATCAAGATGGACTTCATCGGGATCATCATCATCACCACCATCATCACCATCTCCATATTGCTGTAACAATTGCGTTGAATCTTGCATAGTTCATAGGGGAAACTTTTGAGTGAACCATTGAATTATTGTTTATGTTTAGATTGTTAGACATCATTATTCCATCTCTGATCATGATCCATATGATGTCTTGTGAGTAGTTCGTTTTGTTCTTGAGGACATGGGAGAAGTCATGTTGTTAGTAGTGGAGTTGTGTTGAGAAAGATTCAATAGTTTGATATTTAAGTTGTGGTGTACTTCTTCTAGTGGTGTCATGTGAACATCGACTACATGACACTTCACCTATATGGGCCTAGGGGAATGCATTTTGTATTTGGCTACTCATCGTATGGGTTGCCGAGGATGTAAACCTGAACCCCCGTTAGGAAACCATTGCACAAGGGACGTAAGGGTCTTAGAGTTTAAAGTTGTGGTTAGGTTTCTACCTTAATTACTTTCTTGTACTTACGGATGTTTGCAAGGGGTATAATCACAAGTATGTATTAGTCCTAGGAAGGTCGGTACATTAGCACAGGTTCACCCACACAACACTTAGCAAGCTAAAGAAGATTAATCAACTATATGAAGCGAAAGCACTTGACAGTCTTCCCATGTGTCCTCGAGAACGTTTCGTCATCTTAAGTAATACAACCGGCTTGTCCTTTGCTGCATAAAGGAATGGGTCACTTGCTGCATTTATTCCTACTGTCTTTTATTTACTCGTACTTTGTTTACTTGCTTTATCAAAACCCCCTAAAAATCCGTTTGCTAAGTATTTGTAGAGAATTCCTGATCCATACCACTAGCCAGCACCTTCTGCTCCTCGTTGGGTTCGACACTCTTACTTATCGAAAATACTGCGATACACCCCCTATACTTGTGGGTCATCAGTAGGGCGCACTACTGGTGCTAGTAGCAACGTGGAGACCTGCACAACACAACCGCAGAACTTTGTCCCCAACTTGCGATGAGGTTGTCAATCTCACCGTGTTTTGCTAAAAACAAAGGAATTAACGTATCGAATGGAAGGAAATAATAGTTTGCAGAAAGTAAACACAAAGCAGTAACAGTTTGTAGATTGTATGTAAAAGAAAGGACCGGGATCCCTAGTAGCAACAACACATATAGTACCTTAGAGATTTCTGTCACTTCCCCAGATTACCAGAGGCATGAACCCACTATCAAGCATAAATACTAACTCTTGGAGTTGCTAGCATCTACTTGGCCAAGATAGCTACTACCAACGGAAAGCATGCAAGATCACAAATAACAAACACATAATAGAATCAATAATCAATCTGAAATAACATCTCAATATCCATCGGATCCCCGCAAACACAACATGCAGAATTAAAAATAGATGATCTTGATCATGAACAGAGCTCACAAGATCTAGACATGAAAGCACAAAGGAGGAGAAGCAGCCATCTAGCTACTACATGGATCTGTAGTCCAAGGATGAACTACTCACGCATCACACTGAAGGCTTGCATGGTGATGAAGAAGGCCTCCAGGGTGAATTCCCCTCTTCGGCAGGGTGCCGGGAAGAGCTTCAGATCCCTCCCGCTCTAGGGATGGAGATGACGGCGGCTACAGACTCTTTCGTGGATTTTTGATCGGGTCCTTAGGGTTTCCGTTCTGAGGGCAATATATAGGCGGGAGGAGAGGCCGAGGGTCTGGGTCGGCCTGACCACACCACCTGGCCAGGCCACGCTGCCAGTGTGGTGGCTGGCCCCAGCCTCTCCATCTTGTATTCGGCATCGATGTCTTCCGGAAAATAGGCACTTTGGCTTTGTCCTGTCCAATTTGAGAATATTCATTTTCCGACTTTCCCGGAACCAAAAACAGAAAACAGTAGGCGGCACTATGGCTCTTGTTAATAGGTTAGTCCAAGAAATCATATGAAAAGTACTCCAAAGTGTGGACAAAACACAAGAAAGTGGATAAAACCAAGCATGGAACATCAAAAATTATAGATACATTTGCAATGTATCAAGCAGCGACCGGTCTGGTGCAATCCTAGGATCGACATCGGGCGAAGATCTCTCTCTCAAACCGACACGGCGAGTGGGGGTCTTGGTGAGATCTTGATGTCTTGGCAAAGGGCTCTAATGCCAAGGCCTTGTACAATGAGGGAGGCATGATGCAAACTCCAATGAGGTGCGGGATATTTGGTGCTCCTTAGGAAACGAGCACGAGACAAGAATTAGGGAGATTCACAAGGGTGTCTTCTAATTCCAAATATCCAAGTCTAGCATTTACAATAGAGGTGGGGGACTATTTATAGGCCAGCCACTAGTTCAGGGGTACTTTAGGCATAAAAGTAGGTTGGATGAAGGAAGGGGTTACATGGGCCGAGGCCCAGCTATAGATGCAAATGCCCAATACTTAGGTCGGAGTCTCCGGGGTGGCCGAAGACTCTGGGGTAGACTCTGGGCAGCCTCTAGAAGCTTCTGTCATTTTGGACGGAGAGCATTTGCAGAGTCTCCGGGTGCACAGGCCGGTGACTCCAGGGCTGCCGATCTTCTTCTTCTCGTCCTTCTCCTTGTACTTCATTCGTGGGGGTTTTGCGATGCGTTGGGGCTCATAGCTGATAATGCATAGAGTAGTTGCATGAAGTAGGAAGCCATGCAAGGATGTATCAAAGTCACATGAGGAGAGGAGCGAGTTAACCTTAGCTTGTAGGAGTTTGGCTCGGGAACGACTCATTGGTCCACTTGGGGGGCTTGGTGGTGTGGATGTAGGGACGTCCATAGGACGAGATGCATCAGCTACCCCTATTGGGAAAGAGTCGTCCTCGACTCTTCATGGTTATCATCTTGAACATATCCATGGTAGGGTAAAAGTCCTTTACATTGAATGTTGAGCTCACGAGATACTTCGAGGTTGGTATGTCAATGATGTAGGCATTGTTGTTGATTCGCTTGAGGACCTTGAAGGGACCATCTCCTCTTGGTTTCATATTGGAATAGCGCTCCTTGGGGAAGCGATCCTTGCTCAAGTGTATCCACACAAGGTCACATTCTTTGAAGACCATCTCTTTCTTGTCCTTGTTCAGCCTTGATGCTTGGTGAAGGACTTGTTGCTCAATAGTGGCTCTTCTTTCTTCATGTAGCTTCTTCATAGCTTGGGCGCGCTTGTCGATGTCCATGTTGGTGTGCTCATGGATAGGAAGTGGTAGGATGTCGAGCGCGGTGAGGGGCTTGAAATCATAGACGCTCATGACGGGACTCATCTTAGTTGTAGAGTTCTTGGCTCGATTGTAGGTGAACTTGGAGCGGGCAATGCATTCCTCCCAATCCTTTAGGTTTTTCTTGATCAACACACGAAGGAGAGTGCCGAGGCTGCGGTTGACGACCTCAGTTTGGCCATCAGTTTGTGGGTGCGATGTGGATGAGAAGAGTAGCTTGACGCCGAGCTTGGCGATGAGGGTCTTCCATAAGTAGCGCATGAATTTGATGTTGCGGTCAGAGACGATTGTTCTTGGCACACCATGAAGATGGACAATTTCTCTGAAAAACAAATTTGCAACATGTGAAGTAACGTCGGTCTTATGGCACGGTATGAAGTGTTCCATTTTGGAAAAGTTATCCACAAAGACAAATATAGAATCATGACCATGCTTAGACCTAGGAAATCCTAACACAAAGTCCATGCTAATGTTGGACCAAGGTGCATTAGGTATAGGAAATAGCATATAAAGACCAAATGGGTTAGACTTAGACTTAGCTTGAGCACATTTAGTGCATCGTTGAACGTAGAGATCCACATCTTGCTTCATCTTGGGCCAATAGTAATGACTGGAAAGCATGTCCAATGTCTTGTCATGGCCAAAGTGACCCACAAGGCCTCCTGATGACTGCAAGTGCACAAATTGTTTGTAGCTAGTTTCGAAATAAAGATATCGATCCCACAGGGAGCAGGAGTCTGAAGTCTAATAACTCTTGAATTAAATAGTACAATAGAAATGCTAAGTGAAGTTCTAAGTAACAAGACAAAATGCGAGTATTGTGTAAAAAGGTGTTTTTTGGGTTTTTGGTATAAGAGAACAATAAGTAAAGTAAAACAACTAAACACAGAAAGTAAGTATTGTGCATGTAAAAGAGATTTGAAACTGCAATTGGAAAAAGCATTCTCAGGGAGTAGCGGATACATCTCTAGCATTATAAAGAGCTAAGGTAAAGATTATTATCATGAACATTATCAACTATGTATGTGTGGGAGGAACTCCGTATTTGGACAAATAGGCAGCAACCACTGCTCACATCATCATCATAACCACAACAGACAATAATCGACATCAATTGAATTACTCCGCTATTAAGGAACTTAATCTTGTAGGACGTATCCCATGGCATGGATAGTGTTCCATGAGTTTCCTCGGTTCCCAAGTTGATACGTAAGGGGTGCCAATAGCATTATAGTCACTGTAAGTGCTAACACACCTCCGTCTACCAACAAATAGTTCCCTCCATCAAGTCCCCACAAGAGGCAAATATTGAGAGGTCGACTTCTCCCAACATCAAGATAAAGACAATCTAACACATGGTCACGATGATGAATATCATAATAAAGTATATCTTATTTCAATCTCATACTAGGGTTTCTCCATCTCCCTAAGAACTAATGATCTAGTCAGGCATGGAGGCAATCAACATCAGGGCAATAACAATGGAATCTATCATAGATGAATAGTACTTGTATAAATCTAGATCCGTCTTTCTCAAGGAGTTCTTGCATAATCTTGCATAATCTGCAACTCAAATTCTTGAAGTAAAAGGATCCAATGGATCAGTCTCAAGGAGTTCTTTTAAACCATCACGATCCGTCTGAAATCTTACTTTTGCATCAACTATATAAGAATGAAATTTATCGCAAGAGAAAAATACAGCGAAAATTTCCCTTTCTTCCTTAGGAAAATTATTTTGAGCACTATTACGAGTTAAACTAGCATGATGTATAATATTAAATCTGTGACCTATATGTTGTCCCAGAGTTACTCCTAAAGCATCATCACTAGCTTCACATATTAAGTCAAAGGTCATATCCCAGATAGGAGGTTTAATGATAGGAGCTTGGGATAAAGCATGTTTAAGTTTATCAAAGGCTACAAGACATTTATCATCAAAATTAAATCTTACTCCCTTTTGTAGAAGGTTAGTCAAATGTTTAGATATTCTGGTGAAATTCCTAATGAACCTTCTACAAAAACCGACATGACCAAGGAAACTTCTTATACCTTTTATATCCCTAGGTTGTGGCATTCTCTCTACGGCCTCAACATTAGCTCTATCCACTTCAATTCCCTTACCCAATACCTTATGTCCAAGGACTATACCTTCTTTGACCATAAAATGGCACTTCTCCCAGTTTAGAACAAGATTGGTTTCTTTGCAACGCTGCAAAACTCTTTTGAGATTATCCAAGCAACTAGTAAACGAAATTCCATAGACAGAAAAGTCATCCATAAATACTTCCATTATCAGTTCTATAAAATCCACAAAAATAGTAGTCATGCATCTTTGAAAAGTAGCTAGAGCATTACATAAACCAAAAGGCATACAACAGTAAGCATGTAAACCATAAGGACTAATGAAAGTTGTTTTAAGTTGGTCATTAGGAAGAACAGCTATTTGAGGAAAACCAGAGTATCCATCCAAGTAGCAAAAATGAGTGTGGTTTGCTAACTCTCTAAAGTTTGATCTATGAACGATAAAGGATAGTGATCTTTCCTAGTTTCTTTATTCAATTTCCTGAAATCTATAGACATCCTATGTCCAACAATAGTTCTAGTAGGTATCAATTCATTTTTTTCATTAGGAACAACAGTAAAACCGCCCTTCTTAGGGACACAATGTACAAGACTTACCCATTCACTTTCTTTTACATGATAGATTATACCTGTGTCCAATAGGCGTACTATTTCTTTTCTTACCACTTCCTTCATTTTGGGCTTCAGTCGTCTATTAAATTCCGCAACTGGTTTAGCACCTTCCTCCATGAATATTCGATGGACGGTTATCATGGGACTAATGCCCTTCAAATCATCCATTGAGTACCCAAAGGCCTTGCGATGCTCCTTAAGTATTTTCATGAGTTCTTCTTCTTCATCTCCTAGAAGTTTAGCACTAATAATGACAAGAAATTTATTTGTATCATCTAAAAATCTATATTTAAGATTATCTGGTAGAGTCTTGAATTCTAGGGGTGCTAATTCCTTGTCCCCTCTCTTTTTTGGCACTTCGAAAGCCTCATTGTTGGAGGCGCTATAATGGCAAGTGAATCAAATTAACCTTCTAGTTATTCTAGGGACTTGTCCTCCATAACTATTTCTTCATAATTTGAGTCTTCATTTATTTTTTCTTCTTGATCACTAAAGAAGAGAGCTGCCATTTCCTCAATAGTTTTCTCTTTCTCTTCTTCTTATATTTGTAGAGGTTTGCGTTTAAATTTGGAAAAGTGGAATTCTTTTTCCGCTTCCCCAAGCTTAAGAGACACAATCTCGTTTTTTAAATCAACTTTGGCACCTAGATCACTCAAAAAGTTTCTTCCAGATATAATTGGGCAAAAAGTGTCAGCTGGCATATCAACAACTACAAAATCAATAGGAAACTTTTTATTGCCAATTGTGACAATTGCATCTTCAACTACTCCCATTGGAATTCTAAGAGTTTTATTGGCTAACATGATTGTCATATCCGTATTTTCAATTGTAGCCAGTTCTATTTCTTGTTTTATTTCTAAATAAAAATCATAAGATATAACATTAACTTTAGTGCCAAGATCACATAAACCATAATGCGAGGTTTCCTTAAATATGCAGGGAAGAATAAGCTAACCCACATATTTTACCTTTATTTTACCTTCAACCAATACGGATGTCTCTTTATCAAGTTCAACGATGTTACAATGTGCATACATAGCCATAGCTGCTTCCTTGGTTACCTCTTCATCTTTGGTTTCTTCTAGATGTTCCTCAACTTCTGGCATACTTTCCTTTTCCTTCTTCTCCTCTACTGCTTTGACCTGTGCATATTCAAATACTTCCATTATGTGCAATGCTAGGGAAAGGTATCTCATATATTGGTTCTAGGGAGGCCAGTGCTTCTTTAACTTCTCTTTTCTTCTCAGGTTCGGGTGGTGGATCATACTTGACCAAACCCTCTTTTGGAGCTTTGATGTGTTCTGTAAAAGCTTTAACAACATGCAACACAAGATCTGAACCCAAATAAAGTTCTTTAGAAAATTCGTTAACATGGCCCTTTTTATTATAGTCATGAATACAATCATAATATATTTTTATGCCTCCTTCGCTTCCTAGACCAAAATTCCATGAAACTCTATGATCGTGAATTCTATTAAGTAAAGCCCAAGCTTTAGTTATAGGAAGATTCATAAAAGCTCCTCTTGCGAAAGAGTCTAGTTCAATTTTATTAGGTTCAATTAAACCGCCATAAAAGATATGTAATAAATCCCATTCAGGCAAATCATGATGAGGACATTGATTAAGTAAATCTTTAAATCTGATATAAGCTCTTACTAGTCCTTCATTAGGACGGTTCCTACAAGTCATTATAAGATGCTTGATTCCAAAAGATTTTGATAATGAATAATATTTTTCTAGAAATATACATGCTAAATTATCCCAAGTAGTAGTGGCTTATGGGGTTAGAGATCTATACCATGAGAGAGCTATACTAGTCAAAGTCTGACTAAAATATTTAACCCTTACCTCATTAGCAGTATATCCCGGTAATTGGAAAGTGCCACATATATCTTTGAAACATGCAATATGCTCATATGGTTCAGGATCTTCTTAATCTCCAGTAAATTGCTTCCTGTGTAGAATACCAAGTAGTAGAGGATTTATTTCAAACCCCCTTGTCTTCTCGTTGGAGTTGTCTCTTTTATTAATATCATAGGGCTTGCCAAAGTGGCTGAGTGGGTGAGCACTAGCCATATGCTCAAAATCCATCATGTTTGTGGAAACATGTAACTCAAAACAAAACTTAGCAAGACAAAAATAAATAAGCAATAACGAAAACACCTACAGCGCTTAGCTCCCCATCAACGGCGATAGAAAATAGCTTGATGACTACAAGTGCACATATCGTTCGTAGCTAGTTTCAGAATAAAGATATCGATCCCACAGGGAGCAGGAGTCTGAAGTCTAATAACTCTTGAATTAAATACTACAATAGAAATTCTAAATAAAGTTCTAAGTAACAAGATAAAATGCGAGTATTGTGTAAAAAGGTGTTTTGGGGTTTTTGGTATAAGAGAACAATAAGTAAAGTAAAACAACTAAACACAGAAAGTAAGTATCACGTATGTAAAAGAGATTTGAAACTACAATGGGAAAAAGCGTTCTCAGGGAGTAGCGGATACACCTCTAGCCTTATAAAGAGATAAGGTAAAGATTATTATCATGAACATTCTTACCTATGTATGTGTGGGAGGAACTCCGTATTTGGACAAATAGGCAGCAACCACTACTCACATCATCCTGATAACCACAACATACATCAATTGACATTAGTCGAATTACTGCGCTATTAAGGGACTTAATCCCGTAGGACATATCCCATGGCATGGATAGTGTCCCGTGAGTTTCCTCGGTTCCCAAGTTGATACGTAAGGGGTGCCAAAAACTTTATAGTCACTGTAAGTGCTAACACACCTCCGTCTACCAACAAATAGTTCCCTCCATCAAGTCCCCACAAGAGGAAAATATTGAGAGGTCGACTTCTCCCAACATCAAGATGAAGACAATATAACACATGGTCACAGTGATGAATATCATAATAAACTTTATCTTATTTCAATCTCATACTAGGGTTTCGCCATCGCCCCAAGAACTAATGATCTAGTCAGGCATGGAGGCAATCAACATCAGGGCAATAACAATGGAATCTATCATAGATGAATAGTACTTGTATAAATCTAGACAAATGGAAGAGTTGGTTCATTTGGCCACTACAAGAAAAGTTGGCTTTTACAACGGACGATTTTCGTGGTTGAAGGCCCGTTTTTCGTGGCCAATGAGTCTTCCGTGATGGATGGCCACGAAAACTTGTTCCGTCGTAGATCTGTTTGCCAGTCGGGCTGACTGCTGACGTCATGCGAACTGCCATGTGGCAGCCGCCATTAGCGGTCGGTTACCATCGTCAACAGCCATAGAAACCCTGGCAGAAGCCATGCCCAGCCAAGGCCTGCTAAATACTAAATGGGCCGGCCCATAAGGGGAGCCTAATAAGAAGATGGCCCATTACTGTTTTGTCCTGCACTATTTGAAATTGGCCCAAAAATGCAGTCAACAGCGGCCCACGAACTTTCAGGCCTGATTCTGTTTCGGCCTATAGAAGTCCCATGTTGGTCCAACACTGTGCGGCCCATTAGTAGCCTGTGCCAAGTCGCTCCTGTAAACATAAGGCCTGCAGTCAGCCGTCACTGTATCACAGCCCATCGTCGACCGCCTACTGACGGCCCTTCTCTGAGATGGTCCGTTACTGTTCTGGCCTTTTACTGTTTTGGTCTTTAGCTGTTTAGGCCCACAAAAGGCCCTTTACTGTTCTAGCGTGGTAAATTTGTCAGCCTGTTACTACCCTCGTCCGGGAATTTCTCAGCTCATACTGTTCAAGCTCGTCACTATTTTGGCCTTTTACTGTTGTGTCCCGCTACTGTTTTGGCCCACTACTGTTTTTGACTGTTACTGTTTTGCGATTTGTGCAGTTTCTTGCCTGTTACTATAATGGGTTGTTTCGCTCGCTCTTCGTTACGGCTGCTTCAAGAACGGTTTCATGTTCTGACCTATTAGGCCTGTTACATTTACGGCATGTTACCACATGCGCATTGGCCCGTTACGTTTACGACCTTTTATAGTTTCGTCAATTCTGAAGCCCATGCCAATATCATAAAATGTGTATAATAATCCAGCATTTTTTAACTGTTCGTCATCGACCGAATAGAGCATGGTATTGTTCCCTAATCGACCTGCCTGGCGTAGTTACCGTAATGACTACCGCAATGTGTGGACATCGTTAACTAAATGCCTACATGGCCTACGCAAGTTATCTAGATATTACATCAGCTGCAAACTTCTTAAAATTATTACATATTATCAACTCAGGGGAAAGAAAAATCGACATTTTAGTTGATAATCAAGTTGATAGCAGAGTCCTCAATTTGCTTTCTCAATCGATCACCTGCATCTTCCATTGAGTATGACAGCTACATTGGAGGAGACATGATCTTGCAGCCCCCTCTTTGGTGGGGCTAGCAACAATTGCAGTCTGAAACTAAGTAATAACAAGTTAATACATCAAACAAGACAAACTACTCATTTGACTGATATGACAGAAGTTATGAACTGGAGCTTACAACTGGTCAATGGTTCAATTATTGACCAACATGTCAAACAAATATGACAAGCAAGCACGCATTAAACAAGTGTGACTACCGTGAAACGAGCAATCAAAAAATGTGTGTGTGTGGCTTAGAATTTCAGTAGATATAAACTAGCCAGGTCATTTTGAACAAATATATGTGGAAGCAGTTCTATACCCTAAAATGCAATAGACGTTGGGTTACTCAGAATTTGCACTGAGCCACAAAATGGCATGCAGTTACTATCATAGCGAAGAATGAACCAAATAGAAATTATAACAGCATCATACGAGAACCTATAGAGCGGGAATGCAACCCAAGAATGAACTATATATTGTAGAGGATAGTTATGTCATGACTTAGGACGAACCAGACCCAGAACCAGATGCGAGATATAATGGCATTGCTCCTGAACCTGTAGAACAGGACAAACAAGCATTAGACAAGTGTGCCTAGAGTGAAATGAGCAATCGAACAAAGTGTTTATTAGAATTTTAGCAAATATATATGGAAGTAGTGGCATCTCCTGGAATGCATAGAGTCGTTGGGTGACTCAGAATTTGCGGTGAGCTATACAATGGCAAGTAGTTACTGTCATAGATAAAAATCAACCAGACAGAAATTATAATGGCATCATAAGAGAAATTATAGAGCAGGAATGCAAACCACGAGTGAACTACATAGTAGAGGACAGTTATGCTGTTGCTCAGGACGAACTAGCACCAGATAAGGAAGTAATGGGATCCCTTGTGAACCTGTAGAATAGGCTATGCAAACCAATATGTTCATTGTTCCATTTTGAGATCTATGCAAGAAAAAGGAAATAGTTAGTGATGCAGCTTTTGAAGAGCCAGATGGCATTATGGCAACAACAAAATTATAATTGAATTAGTACGAAGAGTTTAAACGGATACTACAGGATAGCAGAACGATGCCAAGGAGGAAATAATAGCAGTAACTGATCTCAGGACGAACCAGATAGATTCAGCAACTGTAGAGCAGGGAATCCACACTAATATTTTTCATTGAGTACAGATTTTACAAGAACTACACGGTAGCAGGCAATTACTATTATATTGAGTATCTAAGAACATGTGCATGACAGAATAATAGACATGTGCATGACTTGAAATTTGTAGAGCAGCGAATGCAAACCAACATGTCTAATGACCTTGCATGTACTAGCACGAAGAATAGGCGTGCCCAGTGACTTGTATGTACTAGCACGATTACAAAAATGAAGTTCACCGTGACAAGCTTGAACCTGCTATATTGTTGACAAAACAAAAAAAGTTGGAGATTAGGTTAACCTTGGTCGGAGAGGCGTCTCAGCATCATCGGTACCATGCGAGTGATGTCCAGGTAACCGAGGGTGCTGCGGTTCCAGTGGCTGTTGGCGTCTAGGAAGCAGATCTTGGGCGGTTGATGCCGGCTTGAACGTGGTAGACGAGAGCGTGGCTGAGGCAGATCCGATGCAGTGAACGGCGACGGCCATGCAGCTGGTCTGGAGCGGTGGGCATGGAACTCCTTGAACTAGATCACGTTAGGTGGACACCAGTGAAGCGGATCCGGTACGGTTGGGTAGCTTTCGGTGGCGAGTAAGCAGAGCTTGGGCGATCGATGATGCCATCGGCAGCGAGGAAGTAGAGCTTGGGCGGTCGATGATGGCATTGACATGGTGAACGACACCACAACTCCGGTGTAGTGGTAGAGAGACCCGGTGAACTAGATTTGGTGGGTGAGCATTGGTTAAGCGGCTCTGTGGTGGCACACAAGACCAGAGATCAAGCCGGTGTGCACGGTGGCCGTGGAGGCGACAGAGGAGCTTGGGATTTTTGGGAGGGCCGGCAGGAAAAACTGTGCGAATCGGGACCATAGTATAGGTGAGTAGCAATATAATTACGATCGTGCCCCCGAGGTATAGACTTTAGCATGCCCATCTATCGTCTGAACAATGGGTAGAATAGGAAATTTAAAGACAAATTTTTTTTGAAACAGAGGGGCGTGAAATGCTTCAAGGTCGGTGTGTGATATTGCTGCTCGATTGAGATTTGAATTTGGCCCGCGTCCAGCTAATAATAATAGAAAAATGGTACTATCCGATGAGAGATTTTGGCTCAAAGGTTTTGAATCGGTGGGGCGGGAAATGCTTCAAGGTCGGTGGGTGATTTTGCCGCTCGATTCAGATTTTGAATTTGGCTAGCGTCCATCTAGTAATAGAAAAAGGTAGTAGACCGTAACCTATCTGTTCAGGAATACAAAGTCGAGAGTCACATCAACTGATCATCCATATCCATACTAGTAAAAGGCACATGACACAATTTCCATACCACTATATAGTGCTTGACACTTCTTTTCAAAATAAAAAACTACTATATTGCTTCACAATTTCCATACCACTATATAGTGTACGAATAACTTCGAACATCGGTCGTTGGATATAGATTGGCAAAACCCGAAATTATTGACTATTGGATCTCTTTCAGTACATTTGATTATGTCATGTCTAGCATATAGAAGATCCCATTATTGTTGGCCTCTAGCACCATGAATATACTATGCACAGAAAGTACAGAGAACGTGGTTTTGAATGCCACAAGCCAAGTTTCTAGATATAGTGGACAATGTTTTATGTATGATTCCCAAGTTTTATGATTTTTCAAATCTTCCAAGCTAACTTGGACCACTCAAATGACTTTATGTCTCTATTAACAAAATCATGTCATATTTGAACTAGAAGCTCTAGAAAGTGGTAGATTTCTATCGAAGTTCTACAAAAAGCTTTTGGTGGTACACATCAGGTAGTTAATATATCGAAAACAATCGAGAGTTTTGACAAATTCAACTTAATGCTAAGAATTTGTATCTTGACAATTTTGAACCCGTTTTGAAACAATCACATGTAATAAAAAACAGAAAAACAAATATTTACGCATGGCATCCTATCACGTCATATGTACATCCTGCCAGGAAACTGATAACCAAGGGATTTGACAACTTCTAGAAACGAGCCACGCCATATTTTCCCACCATGTATGAATATTATTAGGTTTCAACCCTAATGACCAAAAAAGGTCATGGCCATATGGACATCATAGTTACTGTACTGTTCCCACATTAATTTGGTATATGGGTGCATCTTGGCGTAGTAGGAAATGTTGTCGGTGGGAGTCTCAACATTGGGCCTGTTTTTTTTTAACGGGCAAGGGATGAGTTTGCCCTTTTCTCCGAACACACTCCATCATTGGAGCAAGCAAGACTGACGATTAAGTCTGCATTTGTGTGCATAACTCGTTCTTATATCAATGCATGTGTGACCAACATATATGCAACCCATGAAGCCCAGGCCTCATCTAGATTGAGAAGGCCATGTTTCAAAAGAAAAGCAAAACAATCTACTGCCATTGATCAAAACAAGTACTAGTACAAGAGTATTAGTTCTACAAAATACTTTAATAATAGCAACATCAGCACATTTGAGAGATTCGGTAGCATTTGAAAGATTCAACAGTACATGCCATATTCTGCACTCGATCTGAATAATTCCTAGTACATAGGAATTATTACAAAATATATTAGCAGTTGCAGAACTCCATACAAAAATAGTCGGTAGAAGTATAAAACTACTCTTAGTAGAACCTTAATATAGCTAGGAACGATTACATGTCCCATCATATACTCCAAACATGCATGAGAGAAAGACAGAGGTCAGAATCACCACAAGATCTGTATGCCAATGATTCAGCGTGTCTAGGTCGTGGCCGGGTAGCACTTGCTTTCCCGCCTGACACACTTCTCTTGTTTTACCATCGTCTGTGGATCCTTGTAATAGGCTTTCGCCTGTTCACCCTTAGCAAGATAGATGTAAAATTCATGGACCTTTCCAGCCATTTCCACCACTCCGATTGCGAAAGGAATCTGCCACTAAAATAAATAAAGTAATCAATATTAGAACAGAGGGACTAGAAAATTACATATACATTCATATTAGGATCATCAGGAGAATATTAAGATGTGTTATCTCACAATGGGTTGATGTTGTCATCGATCCAACATTGGAACTCCACGAGGAACTTCGACCAACAATTGAGGAGCTTGACAATAAGTCCCTGCTATCGACAGGTAATGGTTGAGCGCCTCTAGCGCTACTTGGGCCAGCGGCTGCCCAATCTTTGGCTCAAAATCAAAATCGAGCGGATAGAACCCACGACAATCGACCAATGATGATATCCTCACCTCGTAGTCCTCCAATTCCCATGCCGCGGACCTTACGAGGCTGATGGACAGGACAATCTCCGTGTTGTGCCCATCAATCTGACCGATGAACATCATGCCCGTCTTCTCGATGCTGACAACATTTGTTCTCCGCGAGCACCCTGCAGGCACCGGCTTAGACGGGTCCCATTGTTTGACGCTGTAGAGGATTGTGGGCACCTCGATCGAGTGGGTTGATTTGAGGTGCAGATACAATGTTAATTTTTTGCCGACCCAGTTGCATCCTGGATCCGTGTAGATAAACGGACTGTGGATGCAAGAGATCATATGGGCATAGAGTTCGTTGAAGGAGACCACTTCTGGGCAGTTGTAGTTCGGGCAGCTATAACCTTCTCCGCCGACGACTTGGCGGTGTAGCTCCTTGGAGCATACGGCCAGCCGGACGGCGCTTTTAGCATCGAGCCGCTCAACGATTTGGTTGACAATGTTGTTGCCGACCTTGTTAAAGCCGTTGCACCGTCGTATCTCCCTCGAACCTCTCCAAATTTTGTACAGACGGTCCGCCATCGCGTCGAGGAGGATTGGGGGCGAGGGTGGCTCTATATAGAACTGTTTGGGTTTTTTTGGAGGAGAGGGGTGGTGGTCTAGAAGGAGAGATGCACCGGGCGAGATGGAGAGGAAAATGTGTGATTAGCATGGTGGAGAGGATCCCAAATGTAGCCAGGCGGCATCAGCGAGTGTGGATAAAATAAACGGAGATGGGGAAGATGCGATGCCTCTTTGAAAGAGGTTTTTTATTTTCTTGTAATTAATTAACCATGTCACCTCCTGGCGCAGTATAGTCTCATCACGTCGGTTTGACTACACACATTATTTATTTACAGGTCCTACTGTAGTACTGTTTGCATCAGTAGGAGTAGTAGGTAGGAGTATTACTCTACCTCCACCCCGAGGAATAATAAGGCGTCCTCGTCTTGGGTGTTTTTTCTTTGACCAAGATTTACTCTAAATATATAGTATAAAGAATGTTGGTAGAAAATTAGCATTATTGGAAAGTTTTACTCTACCTCCAACAGTACAAGTACTAATTTTACACAAATTAATCAAGTGTATTAGTTACTCTATTTATTCGGTTAAATTTTACATAATGTAATCAAGTATGTATCTTCTCGGCACCCCCGCGCACACCCGCTAGTTGATCTCTCCCTCATCCGGAGTGTGGCGCTCAGCACATGTGCCATGGTTAGGGTTGCGAGCGGGATCCCGTGAAAGTCCTGCCTCTAGTTCATTTTGAAGTTTCTATAGGAGTACTTCAAAATGAACTATAAGTGGAACTTCTGCGGGATGCCGCTTTCAACTCTAACATTGGTACGACAGCTCTGTGTCTGTCTATCATGTGTTCATCAGCTACATTGTGTTGGTGTGCATATGAAGGAACAACTTTGGGCGTTGGGTTGGGGCGGCGGCAAAAAATTAGTCGCGGATCAAACTTTTCAGGTTTTGATTTTTTCACTTGCTTCGTCCCAAGCATCGCATGGAAGGTTATTACAAGGATCAACACTCACAACACTAGAGAAGGGATATTATACTTGGTATGTATATATAAATATATACACGTAGGCAGCCCGAGAGAAGGCAGCCCGAGAGGGCTGCAATGAAGGTTATTACAAGCTACTATAGAAGAGATTATGGGGTTAGAGAAGGTAGCCCAAGAGGGCTGCAGCGAAGAGGTGTTGAAAGCGGTTCGATGTCAGAGCAAAGTTATGAAAAAAATATAGAAACAGAGCCGCCGTAGTACCATGGCACATGTGTGCAGCGCCACACTATGGACGAGGGAGATATTAGCTAGAGGATGGGTGTGATGCAGCAAATGAGAGAATAGTATACAATTTATTTTCCTTGCATAGAGGAGGAGTAGCACAATGTAAGGCTGCAGGAGTTAGCACCACACTGATTTTCTTTGTTAAGCAAGTACAAGTGGACCTCATAAAAAATGAAAATTCCATCCAAGTCCATGCATTTAGCACAAGTACCCTAAAACTTAGCAATGAAGTGTGTGTTTTGAGGTTTGCGCATACTAGCATTTATCGTGCTAAAGTAGAATATTTCTAGATGCTAAGAATGGAAAATAAGATCCAATGGTTAGCAATGTTTGGATTTGCCTGTCTTGATCAAATATTCATTGTTCCGTACACCATGCAGTGGTATATATGGTATGTGAGAGATAAGAAACAAGATAAAGATAAGATCAGAAGTATTCCGAATGGCCGATCTAACTTTAGGTCTCGTAGGAGCGAGGTGCTCGAGAGTTAACACAGTCGGTGGAAGTACATGTTACATCAAGGACCTCGTAAAAAATAAAAAATTACATCCAAGTCCATGCATTTAGCACAAGGACCCTGAAACTGAGCAATGAAGTGTGTTTTGAGGTTTGCGCATACTCGCGTCCATCCTGCTAAAGACTTTCAATATAATCTTTCTAGATGCTAAGAATGGAAAATAAGAATGGTTGTTAGCAATGTTTAGATTTGCCAGTCTTGATCAAACGGTCAATGGTTTGTACACTCTATAGTGATGGTATGATATTGTAAGAGATAAAAGAAGATAAAGATAAGATAAGAAGTATTACGAATGGCCGATCTAATGGTAGGTCTCGTAGGAGCGAGGTGCTTGAGAGTTAACGCGGTCGGTGGAAGTACAAGTTACACCAAGGACCTCATGAAAATGATAATTATTGCATCCAAGTCCATGCATTTATTAGCACAAAGACCCTAAAACTGAGAGCAATGAAGTGTGTGTTTTGAGGTTTGCGCATATACTAGCGTTCATCATGCTAAAAACTATAAGTAGAATCTTTCTAGATGCTAAGAATGGAAAAGAAGATCCAGCGGTTGGCAATGTTTGGATTTGCTACTCTTGATCCAACGGTCAATGTTCAAAGTTAATTCGTACACTATGAAGTGGTTTATTGTATTGTAAGTGATAAGACACGATAATGAGAAGATAAGAAGTACTGCGAATGGCCTATCAAATGGTTGGTCTCGTAGGAGAGAGGTGCTTGAGAGTTAACACGGTCGGTGGAAGTACAAGTTACATTAAGGACCTCATAAAAATGAAAATTACGTCCAAGTCCACGCATTTATTGGAACACGGACCCTAAAAACTGAGCAATGGAGTTTGTGTTTTGAGGTTTGCACATACTACCGTTCATCGTGCTAAAGTACTCTCTCTGACCCAAATTAATTGACTCAGTTTTATCTAGATTCAGACGTATCTAACACTAAAACAAGTCTAGATACATTCGAATCTAGACAAATCTAAGTCAAATAATTTGGGTCTAAGGGAGTAGAATCTTTCTAGATGCTAAGAATTGAAAAGAAGATCTAGCGTTTGGAAATGTTTGGATTTGCTAGACTTGACCCAACTGTCAATGTTCAAAGTTAATCCATACACTATGAAGTGATTTATTGTATTGTAAGAGATAAGACACGATAAAGAGAAGATAAGAAGTACTGCGAATGGCCTACCAAATGGTAGGTCTCGTAGGAGAGATGTGCTTGAAAGTTAACACGGTCAGTGGAAGTACAAGTTACATCAAGGACCTCATAAAAATGAAATTTGCATCCAAGTTCAAGCATTTATTAGCACAAGGACCCTGAAAACTAAACAATGGAGTTTGTGTTTTTAGGTTTATGCATAGTAGCGTTCATCATGCTAAAGTAGAATTAATCTTTCTAGCTGCTAAGAATGGAAAAGAAGATCAAGAGGTTGGCAATGTTTTGATTTTCTAGTCTTGATCCAACGGTCAACGTTCAAAGTTAATCCGTACACTATGAAGTGGTTTATTGTATTGTAAGAGATAAGGCACGATAAAGAGAAGATAAGAAGTATTGCGAATGGCTATCAAATGGTAGGTCTCGTAGGAGAGAGGTGCTTCAGAGTTAACACGGTCGGTGGAAGTACAAGTTACATCAAGGACCTCATAAAAATGAAATTGCACCCAAGTCCATGCATTTATTAGCACAGGGACCCTGAAAACTGAGTAACGGAGTTTGTGTTTTTAGGTTTGTGCATAGTAGCTTTCATCGTGCTAAAGTAGAATCTGTATAGATGCTAAGAATGGAAAAGAAGATCAAGAGGTTGCCAATGTTTTGATTTGCTAGTCTTGATCCAACGGTCAATGTTCAAAGTTAATCCGTACACTATGGAGTGGTTTATTGTATTGTAAGAGATAAGACACGATAAAGAGAAGATACGAAGTACTAGAATGACCTATCAAATGTTAGGTCTCGTAGGAGAGAGGTGCTTGAGAGTTAACACGGTCAGTGGAAGTACAAGTTACATCAAGGACCTCATAAAAATGAAAATTGCATGCAAGTCCATGCATTTATTAGCACATGGACCCTGAAAACTGAGCAATGGAGTTTGTGTTTTGAGGTTTGCTCATACTAGCATTCATCGTGCTAAAGTAGAATCTTTCTAGATGCTAAGAATAGAAGAGAAGATCAAGAGGTTGGCATTGTTTGGATTTGCTAGTCTTGATCCAACGGTTAATGTTCAAAGTTAATCCATACACTATGCAGTGGTTTATTGTATTGTATTGTATTGCATGAGATAAGACACAATAAAGAGAAGATAAGAAGTATAGTACTGCGAATGGCCGATCTTCTGAATAACCTTCCCTCCTGATGTTTGGGAAGCAAGTGAAAATTTTGAAAACCGGAAACTTTGAATTTTTGTGCCGCCAAGGACCAAAGTGGTTCCCTTCCTATGTACTCCTCGTCCCTATTCCACACCAACGCGTGGCTGCCGAACACGCCAGAGACAAAGAGCCGCCGTACCGAGGCACACGTGCGTAGCGCCACGCTACGGACGAGGGGAGAGAGATCAGCCGAACCGGTGCGCGAGGGGAAAGGGGAGGAGAGATGGAGCATACAGAAGGAGAGAGAAAACACATGATTTGTTTTGCGTGCATAGGTCCTGAAATTAACTACTAGTAGAGTGTACACTGTAAGGCCGCAGGAGTACCTCGTGACAGAAACCCATCATAACTTTGCTCTGACATGGAACCGCCTTGCACTTCTCTTCGCTGCTGCCCTCTTCCCCTCCCAATTTTTTATTCTCTCAGCATGTACAACGCGTGGACAGAGGTGACCATATGTCTTAGCAAACAAATATACTACTCCCGCATTGTGTAAAAAAGCACACCTTAATAAGGCTCAGATAGTAAATGTATGACATATCATCACTATATAAAATTATAATTGGTAAAGCACAAAAAATATAAATTTGATCAACATCTATAAAGTATGGGTGTATATTTGGTCCTTGTACTTTGTATCATCATGTGTAGAAGTCAAATATTATTAGCTACCTAACACATGAAATTTTTGGTAACATGGTCTAGAGAAACGAGGGAGAAGATTCTAGTATGATCAAGAAGTGTGTTTTGAGAGGTTTATGCATAGTGCATTCATTGTGTTCAAGACTATCAATAGAATCTTCTAGATGCTAGAATGGAAAAGAAAATCCAACGACTAGAAATGCTAGGATTCACGAGTCTTGATCCAACAGTCCACATTCAAAGTTATTTGTACACTATATAGTGGTTTGTAATGAAGACTATTAGTAGAATCTTCAAGATGCTAGAATGGAAAAGAAGATCCAGGGACTAGAAATGTTGGGATTTGCGAGTCTTGATCCAACGGTCAATATTCAAAGTTGTTTGTACACTATATAGTGGCAAGATCATGTAGAAGTCAACGATTATTAGCTACTAGTTAGTTGCACGTGAGACTCAGATAGTAGACGTATGCCATATCATCACTATATACAATTATAATTGGTAAAGTACAAAAAATTATAAATTTGATCAACATCTATAAAGTATGGGTGTATATTTGATCCTTGTACTTTGTATCATCGTGTAGAAATCAAAGATTATTTAGCTACCTAACACATGAAATTTTTGATAACATGGTCTAGAGAAACAATGGAGAAGCTTGTAGTATGATGGAGAAGTGTGTTTTGAGGTTTATGCATAACATTCATTATGTTGAAGACTATCAATAGATTCTTCTAGAAGCTAGAATGGAAAAGAAGATCCAATGGCTACAAACGTTGGGATTCGTGAGTCTTGATCCAACGGTCAACATTCAAAGTTATTCGTACAATATATAGTGGTAAGATATGCATGCAAAACAAGTTGTGTTTTCTCTCTCCTTCACACTGCCTCATCACCATCCACACACACCCCGACCGGTTGACCTCTCCATCGTCCACAGTGTGGTGCTGCCCACGTGCGTCGACCTGCCTTGTCGTTACATTTCACACCCTGCAAAGAGGAAGCACCAAGCACACCCCAGCACGCTTGTTCGAAAATGTGAGGAGCGTTTTTTGTGTGTGTGAAGCAAGTACACTAGTACGAATGGTATATGGCTAAGTTGCTCTCTCGAGAAGGACCAAACTACTTTTCCTTGCTTAACTTTAGAGCCCTTTATGCTAAATTTATGGACCTCTATGTAATTTTTTTAGGTCTTCGATGCAAATCGTACTTTCTCCCACCATACATATCAAATTTTAACAACTAGTAAGCGCGATAGATAGATTCCTCTTAAAATGTCCCAACAAACTTTTAAAGCTCTAACCAGGAATTCAGTACATCGAAAACTACTGAAAGCTTTTTCATAAAACTTCCAAAGCAATCTATAATTTACTTGTAGTCTAAATTTGACCTAATTTGATAAATTGGCATAGATTCTCATTCAAGTCGGCAGAGTTAGCTAGGAAGTTTTAAAATTCGCAAAACATGGGAAGATTGACAATGTTCTTTCTTGATAGTTGGAAACTAACACCTAGAACATCGTTTACTAAAAGAAGATGCACCCATCTACCTTCCACAAGACAACTAATCCAAGAGCTATCTATCACACACTTACTTCTATCTCAAGTTTGACCTAATATAATTTTGTTAAGTTGTCAAGATGTAGAATCTTAGCAAGAAGTTGAACCTATTGTCAAAATTTCGGGACCTTTACTATATATATGCACGCAAAACAAATTGTGTTTTCTCTCTCCTTTCCTGCCTCATCACCATCCACACACACCCTGCTGGCCCGCTGATCTCTCGTCTACAACGTGGCACTACCCATGTGCGTCGACCTGCATTGTTGTTCCATATCACACCCTCCGAAGAGGAAGCACCAAGCACACCCCAGCACGCTGGTTCGAAAGTGTGAAGAGTTTTTTGTGTGTTTATGTGTAGAAAATAAAGTAGTACAAAGGGTATAGCTCAGTTTCTCGCTCGAGAAGGACCCGAGTGCTTTTCCTTGCTTAACTTTAGGGCCCTTTGTGCTAAGTTTATGGACCTCTATGTAATTTTCTCTTTTTTGAGGTCTTCGATGTAAACTGATTCTAACCGATCGTGGTCAAATTTTAACTACAAGTAAGGATGATAGATAGATTGCTCTTAAATTTTTCCAAATACTTTTTAGGCTAACCAAGAATTCAGTAGTACATCAAAAGCTTTTCTTAAAACCTCCCAGCTTATAGACAAATTCTGCCACCATAGGTGAAAATAGAAGCTGACGTGATGAGAAAGTACTACAATAGGAAGGGACATGTTTAATTTACTGCATAGGGGCGCGTTTTACACGCATTCACGGTTAGCCAGCGTCCTCGATGCAGCCGCTTATTACAGCAAAAGAAAAGAAAAAACCTCTTTCAAAGAGCAATCCTATCCTCCCCATCTCTATTTAGTTTATCCCCACTCGCCGACGCCGCCTGGCTGCATCTCTGGCACGTGCTTCACACATTTTACTCCCCATCTTGCACGCTACATCACTCCCTCCAGGCCACCAGCCCTCTCCTCCAAAAACCACCAACAACTCTACATAGATCCACCCTCACCCCCAATCTGTCCAGACGTGATGGCGGATTCGAGGTGCAACCCGCGGCACTGCGGCTGGAGCAAGGTCAGCGACGATGTCTTCAACAAAATCACTATGCGTCTGGACACTATCAGCGCTATTAGCCTAGCTGCACGCTCCAAGGAGCTGTACCACCAGGTCACCGGAGGAAAAGGTAGCAGGTGCCCCAGTGACCGTTGTTGTTCATTGGTCTCCTACAATGATGTCTACGAGCACAAGATCCAGTGCTGCTACGCCCCATGTGCAGCCTGCACGGAGCAAGGATGCGAGTTGGTTAACCGGCCATTGACTTTGCACGAGCTCTTTGACCACTTGAAATTTGCCCACAAGATGTACTATTTTCCCCAAGTGACCTACTCCAAAAAGTACCGGTACCCGACTAACCAGGTGCACGCACCAGAGATCATCGGCATCGGGAAAGAGGGCATGGAGTTTGCCACCCTAATTGGAGGGTACACCACGGACATCTTCCTATCCGTCAGGTACGTCAGGTCGGCGGCGTGCGAATCGCCACGGTACAAGGTGATGTTATGGTCGCTGCCATCATTGAATAAGCTCCATTCGTTCGAAATGACAGCGACATCTGAGCAGACGAGCAAGCCTTCATTGGCTGAAGTCGCACTAAAAGGGCTCATGTCGTACGTGTCGAAACCGAGGCGTTACCTGCGAGCTTCTCAAGATGTTGTCGGAATTCCCCTAGATTATAAGAATATCAACCAAGAGTGAGTTAACACATATAAATCTTCTTTTGATGATCCTAATATGAATATATGTAATGTCGTACTAATTAATTACTTTGAGTTGGTGACAGACCCAATTGGTATGGGTTGTCCAGCCAAATATGTATTCATGTTCAATGCTCGCTGATGTAGTCCAATGAAACTGCATGGTGCCTGGCTGCGAGTTTGCCGCAATTCCGTTTGTGCTCCACTCCCACCTCAGAGAAGCCCACGGAGGTTGCGCATTTTACACTATGGTAGGAAAGGCAGGTATATCTCTAAGCCGGTGCCGGCACCGGGCTCGCAAAATGTAGATATCGGGCTAACCGGGTTCGATGACACGGTGTTCTGCGTTCTATTCGACGGGCGCAACAATTTCATCTTGATATTTGTCTTGTGCGTCAGGCCGGCGACGCGCGTGTCGCCGCAGTTCATGGTGAAGTTGAGCTCTGCACATCCAAATGGCTTGTGTGAGAAGGTATTCTATGCGAATTCTAAAGCCACTTGGTCTTTGTCGGTTTGTCTGTCTAATCTGGTCGCTCGTTGTCGGAATCAACCATCGGAGTTCAACGTGGAATACAAGCTTTGTATCGACAAGATTATTACCGTAGATGCAGAGGTGGGATATGTGGGAGACTTCTAAACTAACTCTAAACTAAGTGGGATAAGCGGGATAAGTGAGATTTGTTTAATCCTACTTGTCCCACTTCTCCCACTTAGTTTAGAGTTAGTCTAGGGGTCTAAAATTAAGGATCTCGCCTGTCCCATTTGTCCCACTTCTGCATCCCTATTTCTTAGCGATTAACCCATCTTTGTGATGATCCTAACTTGAACACATGTACTCCTCGACCGGATTTTTCTTACCATTTTGGGACATGTGGTTCCCAGCTTAAGGTAGTTCTGAGTATTTTGTATGGAGTTCTGTTACTGCTAATCTATTTTGTAGTAGAAGTAATACCTATGTACTGGTACTTGTCCAGACCGACGGATCTAGTGCAGAATAAGGTCTCTCTTTCCTTTTGAATCATGGCCTTTCTACATCTACCGAATTTCAATATCTGCATTGCTGAATCTGTCAATTCCTTTGGTCATTATCAGTACTGCTAAATCAGTCACTTTGATATGGTGCTAAATCTGTCAAGTGTCGCTTATTATGAACTGGGAATCTGATGATATTTTTCTGTCTTATTCAGTACTACTAAATCTTTCAAGTGCCATTGAATCTATCGAACGTTCTGTTGTTGCTATTACTAAAGTATTTTTTAGAACTAATAGTGATGTATTGGTACTTGTTTAGATGAAGACCAGTAGATGGTCTTGATCTTCTTTTGGAACATGGCCAGAATATGTTCTCTCTGTCCTCTTGAATTATGGCCTTGCTACATCTATTGGATTTTAGTGTCTGCATTGTTAAATCTGTCAATGCTTTTGGTCATTATCTGTACTACTAAATCAGTCACTTTGAAATGCTGTTGAATTTGTCAAGTGCCGTTGATTATGTGTTCGGAATCTATTGATATTTTTATATTTTATTCAGTGCTGCTCAATCTTTCAAATGGTAGTGAATCTGTCAAATGTTCTGTTGTTTTTATTACAATACTAAAGTATCTTGTAGAACTAATACTGACATACTGATACTTTTTTAGATCAAGGGCAGTAGATGGTCTTACTGTTCTTTTGAAACATGGCCTTGTCACAATCTAGATGAGGCTTGGGGCATTTTGGTTTGCATATGTGGGTCACACATGCATTAATGTGAGTAGAAAGTATGCACAGAAAAGCAGGCTTGATGGTCAGTTTTGCTTGCTTCGATGATCGAGCGTGTTCGGAGAAAAGCGACAGATCCCGTACCAAGGTTTTTAGTGCTGAAACAAGAATTGATTCTCGCTGTCCTGCTATTGAATTTTAGAGTCTGTATTGCTGAATCGGTCACTTTGAAATGCTGCTAAATATGAACTGGGAACCTATCATTATTTCACCAAGCATGATGGAATTTAGGCCGTGGGTTCTTGCCTTTCTAGATGTTTTAGCGATTTTAGTAGGCTTGCCAATCTTTGCAAAGGGGTACATTTCTAGAAAGTTCATATGAGGTTTAGTATCTTGGTATTTTGGTACGTACTATGAAGTACCGAAAAACGTAACTGACTCATCTTACAACTATGTTGTCTAACTGATGTGAATCTAGACAAAGTTGAGACCATTAGAATACGTACTAGAGGGAGTAGTATAAAAATGGAAGCAGTAAATAAGTCATCTCTCAGTTCTAATAACTGAGATGTGATGAGAGAACACTCCATGGCAGCGTGCCAGTCTAGAGTACCTATAGTACTCCCTACTCCATAACTCTAGTCAGCGTGCTCGATGCAGTACGCCCGGCAGAAGACAGCCGTAGGAGCACGACAAACCCCCCTCCTTAAGAGCCATTCCCAACTCTAAGAGGCCGCATTTGGATCTTCTCTAGCGCGCACTTCACACATTTTTCTCTCCATCTCACCCGCTACATCGATCCTTCCAGGCCACCACCCCTCTCCTCCAAATAAACCCAACAGTCATACATAGATTCGCCCTTGCCCCCAATCATTCGGATGTGATGGCTGTGGATTCGAGGCACAACCGGCTGAACAACGTCTAGATGAATGTCGGGGACAGCGTCTTCAACGAAATAGCTAAGCGTCTAGACACTACCAACATTGTTCGACTGGCCGCATGCTCCAAGGAGCTGTACCACGAAGTCGCTGGCGGAAAAGGTAGTAGATGCCCCAATGACATCTGCTAGACTTTGGTCTCCTACAAGGACGTCTATGACCACAAGATCACGTGCAACTACTACCGTTGTGTCTGCATGGAGCCAGGATGCGAGTTCACTAGCGTCAAGAAAGTGTTCGTCGAGCACCTCATATCTGCCCACTCGATGACATTGCCTAGATACAACCCCAAAAAATGGGACCCGTCTGTGCTGGTTCGTGCACCAGGCTCGCTCAGAGCTGAATTCATCAGCATCGGGAAGGAGGGCAAGCTGTTCGTCGCCCAAATTGATGGGGATAGCACGAACTTGCTCTGGTCCGTTAGGCCGGTCAGGTCGGCGGCGTGCGAATCACCGTGGTACGAGGTGAGGTTTTGGTCATTGGTCTTGTTCACTAGTTTCAATCAGGTTGTAGTAAAGAGGTCACCCGAGACAATGATTAGGCCGTCGTTGTCCAACGCCGCGTAGGCAGTGCTCATGTCTTTTCTGTCCAAGCCGCGTCTTTACCGGCATACTACTGAACCTGTCGTCGGACAAGATTCACCGGTGAGATATCACATCTTGATCCTCTTGTGACGATCCTACTGTGAGTGTATGTAATGTTAACTAATTAGCTAGTTTATGTTGGTGGCAGATTCCCTTCGTAATTGGAATTACCAAAATTAAGGATCCTGAACTTTCTGGTTTGTTGTATGAATTTTACATGTATGCTACTGAACTAGAGGCCGACAGGCGACAATGAAACGAGAGACACGTCCTAGGCAGGAAATCAAGGGCGCAACCCGGCTAGCACTTTGACACGCTGAAGCATTCTCGTTTCTTCGAGTACGTATGATGGGACATGTAGTGGTTCCTAGCTTAGTGTAAGCTTGTAGTTCTACACTTCTACTAAGTATTTTGTATGGTGTTCAGCTACTGCTAATCTATTTTGTAGTACTACCTATGTACTTGGACTATTCAGATCGAGTAGAGAAAATGCATGGTCACGCTTTCCTTTTGAAACTTGGCTTTGCCACATTGTTATACATCCATTGAATTTCAATGTCGGCATTGCTGAATCTGTCAATTCCTTTGGTCATTTTATACCACCGTTGAATAGGTTACTTTAAATTGCTGCTGAATCTATCATGTGCTACTGAATGTGAGACGGACAAGTGCTCGTCGCCCTTGTACATGGTTGTGTCACAATCTAGATGAGACTTGGGCATTTTGGGTTCCCTATGGGGGTCACACAGGCATTGATGTGAGAAGAAGGTACTCAAAGCAGACTTGATCGTCAGTTTTGCTTGCTCCAATGGTCGAGTGTTATTGGTGAAAACGAAAAACTGATCGTGCGACAAGGTTTTTAGAGCTAAAACAAAAACTGGTTCTCTCTATACTACTATTTGTATTTCATTGTCTGTATTGCTGAATTGGTCACTTTTGAAATGCTGCTAAATTGGTCAAGTGCTCCTGAATATGAACTTCAAATCTGTTGATAATTTTTCTACCTTATTCTGTACTGCTGAATTTTGACATGAATAGCTGCCAAAAAGAATTATCGTTTTTCCCCCTCCCTCTCTGAGGTCTTTGTTTCGAATCCGGCCAAGCACATTACAATGCAATTTTTATTAACCAGGAGAAGACATCAAGTACTCCGTAGCTCATTCGGCCCCTCTTTAGCCCAGAACATTTTTATTCGTTCTTTTCGGGGTCAGGGGACTACTGACCATAGCCTAGTGAAATTTGAGAAAGGAGCCCATGGTGCACAGCCGAGAACACATTAATTCGATCTTTTAGGGTTCAGGGGACTGCTGAGCACAGCCCACTAAAATTTGAGAGTGAAGCCCATGGAGCCCGCCCTACGGAATATAACCCACGTAGAGCAACCTATGTAGAATAGCCAAACTTTTTTAATTCGGCCTTTTGGGCATTGCCCCCCACCTCTCAAAATAAAAAAAAATTTGCCTACCCATGTTTTTAAGAAAATACTCCATTACGTGGCATTTTATAAATTGAGATGCCAAGAGTGATGCCCTTTTATATTTTAAAAGAGATAAACGTAGACAACCAAAATATTTTTAAAAAGACTAATACATAAATTGTAGTACTAATAAAAGTTTAATGATATTTATTTTATAAATATCTTTGTTGTAGTGGCAACACACTCAGTTTATGTTTATTTGATTTGAAGGTCTTTTGTTCGAATCGTATCTTTGATTTAAATTTTTTTCTTCTAGCAATATCATATTATGGAGAGGCTGACATCACGGACCCACCAGCATGCAGCGTCCCTGGAGTTTGTTTTGAGGGTGGGTTCAAAACAAAAGTTTAAATACTTGTACAGAGAGGCTCGCATCAGGGACCCACCAGATAGAACATACAAGGCTGCATCATGGACCCACAAGCCAGAACATGCCAGAGAGGCTGACATAAGGGCCCCAGTAGTAAGACCATACAGGACTGCCACGGTGAAAATAGCAGACACGGCCGAAAAAACTCCATCATACACACGTTGCACTTACAGAGAAGCTGACATGTCGGATCCAGCAGGCTCAAGCATAGCCCATGAAATTAGCCTATCAGCCTCAAGCATAGCCCAATACCTTCTAATTCGGCCTTTTTGTGGTCTTGTGGCCACCGACCATAACCCATTCAACTTAGGAGTGAGCCCATGGAATATAAGCCATGACGAATAGGGCATCCGCCCCGAGTTAGCCCAGAATCTTTTTAATTTAGCCTTTATGAGCATTTTTTGTACTTTGAGGCTAATATCTGGGACCCGAAAAAACAGTCCAACATACACATGTTTCTTTCAAATAGAGGCTGTCAGCTGGGACCCAGCATAGACACGTTTCCTACACAGAGGTGGTTGATATCTGGGACCCAGTAAGTTGCCAAGATCAAAACAGTGGACATGGCCAAAAAAACTCCATCATACGCACGTTTCATTTACAGACATGCTGATATGTGGGACCCAGCAGAGCGACCTTATACAGATGCTGCATCGAGAAACGTAGCCAGTTCGAAACAGGGAGGCGCGAGGGACAAAAAAGTTCAGCATGTACACATTTCTTTTAATGAGAGGCTGAAATGGGGGACCCAGCACCGTGAGCAAATGGCAGATTCGTCGAGCAACGCTATCTAGTTCAGAACAGGGTAGCGTTAGAGAAGAAAAAAATCCATCGTACCCACGATTCTTCTAATGTGAGGGTAACATAAGGGACCCACCAGCCTGAATAAACGATTGATGCAGCGAGCAAAGCTATCAAGTTCGGAACACGAAGGCGCTACAGAGGGTAAAAAATCCATCATACACACGTTTCTTTTAATGAGAGGATGACATGTGGGGCCCAACATCGTGATTAAATGGTAGATGCACCGAACAACGCTATCAAGTTCGAAATAGGGTAGCGCGAGCGAAGGAAAAAAAATCCATCATGCACACATTTCTTCTAATGAGAGGATGACATGTGGGGCTTAGGAGGTTGGTTAAACGGTAGATGTGTCGAGCAGCGCTATCAACTCGGAACAGGGTAGCGCCAGTGAAGGGAAAAATTTCATCATACACACGTTTCTTCTAATGAGAGGATGACTTGTGGGTCCCATGAGGTTGATTAGACGGTAGATGCATCGAGCAGCACTATCAACTTCGGAATAGGGTAGCGCGAGCGAAGGAAAACATTCCATCATACACACGATCCTTCTAATGAGAGGCTGACATGTGGGACCTAACAACCTAACTAAATATTGGACGCCTTGAGCTACGTTATCGACTTCAAATCAGGGAGGCAAGACCGAAAAGTATGGTCCGCTAGAGACACTGACGTCCGGGACCCACGCGCCTCAAAATACTTCGGCGAGTCAACATCGCGCGAGGGAACAAAAATCTTGCTTCTACCACGCGCTGGCCGAGATTCCTCCATGTTTTTAGCAGATCCGTCGTAGTAGAGGGCCGCAAAACCAGAAAAAAAAGTTGTCCATCAGCCACGGCTGAGCCAAGAATTTCGTCGCGGAAGACGCGCCTTCTACGACGACCGTCGGGCCAAGTCGTTGCGGAAGGAAACTTTTCTTGTAGTGGGCGTTCTATATCATGTGTCTCCTCCGGGTTCGTGCGGTAGGCGGTGCGGTTTGGAAGAGGTGCGCTGGGTATGGGGTCAATGCGATGCTCGATTCCACGAAGAGTAGGAAGTCCATGAGGGAGCTCTTCGGGAAACACATCCTTGAATTCCTGCAAAATATCCATAAAAGAGAGAGTAATATTGGCCAAGTCATTAGTTCATTGCGCTAGTCCCTTACAAATGAGGACATAGTGCAAGATGGATAGGTTGTTCCTCCCATCTCCCATCTCACTTTTGGTGGTAAGAAGAAGACTTTTAGTTTTTCCACTTGAGTTAGGCTTGTGGCTCTCACTCGCTATATGGTGGTTCTCTCGCTCACCACTCTTCTCAAAAGGTGTTGTTGTGGTTTGCGCCCTCGCTAAAGCCTTTGCATTATCCGCAATTATTTGGCTAGGAGTCATCGGTTGCAAAACACATGTCTTGTTAAGCCACTTGAAGGGGTACAGATTTGTGCGTCCATCATGTAGAGCACCTTTGTCGAATTGCCATGGTCAACCAAGCAACATGTGGCAAACCTTCATTGGGACTACATCACACTCCACCGGTCTTTGTATGGTTCAATTGAGAATGTTACCAAGACGGTGTGCTTGATCTTTAGCCATTGGACATGGTAGAGGTTGAGCTTCTCACACAACTCTATGCTTGAAAGGTTGTGGAAAATCTATCCATTGATGATCACTTTGATAGATTTCCCATTGATGCCAGCACGGGTTTGGAAGATGTTGGATCTTTGAGGCATCAACGGGAAATCTATCAAAATGATCATCTATGGAGGGAGTTGTCACAACCTTGCTAGCACCGAGTTGTGTGAGAAGCTCAACCTCACCCTCCATCCGCACAAGCACCCCTACCATGTCCAATGGCTAAGTGACCAAGGGTCCATGTAGATCAAGCATACCATCTTTGTAACATTCTCTATTGGCCCCTACAAAGACATGGTAGAGTGTGATATCATCCCTATGATAGTTTGTCATATGTTGCTTGGTCGAATGTGGCAATTCAATAAAGTCTCTCTACATGATGGTTGCACAAATGTATACACCCTCAAATGGCTTAACAAGACATGTGTTTTGGAACCAATGACTCCTAGCCAAATAATTGCAGACAATGAAAAGGCTTTAGCGAGGGTGCAAACCAAAATACCAACTTGTGAGAAGAGTGGTGAGCGAGAGAAACCACCATATAGCGAGTGAGAGCTACAAGACTAACTCGAGTGGAAAAACTAAGAGTGTTCTTCTTGCCACCAAAAGTGAGATGAGAGATGTGAGGAATAATCCATCCATCTTGCACTACGTCCTCATTTGCAAGGGACTAGTGAAAGGAACTAATGACTTGACAAATATTCCTCCCTCATTGATGGATAGTTTCCAGGAATTCAAGGACGTGTTTCCTGAAGAGCTCCCTCATGGACTACCTCCTCTTCGCGGAATCGAGCACCATATTGACATCATACCCGGTGCACCTCTTAAAAACCGTGCCGCCTACCGCATGAATCCGAAAGATACAAAGGAGATCGAATGACAAATCAACCAACTCGTATCCAAAGGTTTGATCCAAGTAAGCACTAGTCCAAGTGCGGTACCCATGATTCTCGTTCCCAAAACAGATGATATGTTGCAGTTATGCATGGACTACGGTCCAATCAATGCTATCACCGTACACTATAGACATCCTATACCACATCTTGACGACATGCTTGATGAGTTGTGTGGAGCCACTGTTTTCTCAAAAATTTATCTTCGTAGTGGTTACCATGAAATACGCATGACGGGAGGTGATGAGTGGAAAACCGCCTTCAAGACCAAGCTTGGTCTCTATGAATGGTTGGTCATGCCTTTTGTCTTATCTAATGCCCCATCCACCTCCATGCGCCTTACGAATCATATTGTGCATTCTCTCATTGGAAAAAGTGTTATTGTCTATTTTAAAGATATTCATGTGTATAGCAAGTCGCTTGTAGAACATGTTACACATGTAAAGGAGGTTTTACAAATCCTTTGAAATGAAAAGCTATCTGCTTATCTTCCCAAGTGCACTTTTGCAAAAGACAAGTTGATTTTCCTTGGTTTTGTTGTTTCTTCCAACATCATTGAAGTCGATGTTTCTAAAGTGGAAGACATGAGATTGTCCCATCCCCACAAATGTGAGTGAACTTCGAAGTTTTCATGGGTTGACCGGTTTCTATCGTCATTTTGTGAAAGACTTCACTACAATTGCTTGTGCTCTCAACGAGTTGACCAAAAAGGAATGTCACCTTCGTGTTGGGCAAAGCACAACAAAAAGCTTTTGATGAACTTAAACATAGGCTCACTGAAGCACCTCTTCTTGCATTGCCAGATTTCACAAACACTTTTGAGATAGAGTGTGATGCTAGTGGTATTAGCATCGGATGAGTCCTTATGCAAAATGGACGTCCTATTGCCTACCATAGTGAGAAACTTGATGGTGCTCGCCTTAACTATCCAATTTATGACAAAGAGTTTTTTTTGCCTTAGTTCATGTCCTTCAAGTTTGGCAACACTATCATTGTCCTAAGGAATTTATCATACATTCCGACCATGAATCGTTGAAATATCTAAAAAGGCCAAGCCAACTTGAGCAAAAGGCATGCTAAGTGGGTTGAGTTTATGGAGTTTATTCCTTACATCGTTAAGTATAAGAAAGGAAAAGATAATGTAGTCGTGGACGCTTTGTCTCGCAAGAATACATGCCTTATTACACACCTCTTAGTAAATGTATTGGGTCATGATGAAATCAAAACTTTGTATGATTCCGACCCATTCTTTGGACTAATTTTCACAAAGTGCTCCATTGAAAGGAGTTGATGATTTCTATTTGCATAAGGGCTTTATATTTAAACAAGACAAGCTTTGAATTTTGAAGTCGTCGCTCCAACTTTTTCTTCTCCAAGAATCACATGGTTGAGGCCTCATGGGTCACTTTGGACATGACAAGACATTGGAAATCCTCTTCACTCATTACTATTGGACCAAGATGAAGCGAGACGTGGAGCGCTACGTTCAACAACGCACTACATGTGTTCAAGCTAAGTCTAAGTCTAACCCATGAGGTCCTCATGCACCTTGGTCCGACATTAACATGGACTTTGTGTTAGGTTTTCCTAGGTCTAACCATGGTCATGATTCTATATTTGTCAATGTGGATTGCTTTTCCAAAATGGCACATTCATACCGTGCCATAAGAAAGACGATTCTTCACATGTTGAAAATTTGTTTTTTCAAGGAAATTGTCCACCTTCACGGTGTGCCAAGAACAATCGTCTCCGACCGTGACGTCAAATTCATGAGCTACTTATGGAAGACCCTCATGGACAAGCTCGGCGTCAAGCTTCTCTTCTCATCCGCGTCACATCCACAAGCTTATGGTCAAACCCAGGTCGCCAACCAAAGTCTCAGCACACTCCTTTATTTGTTGATCAAGAAAAACCTTAAGGATTGGGAGGAATGCATTCCCCACACCGAGTTCGCCTACAATCGAGCCAAGCACTCTACGACAAAGATTAGCCCATTCATGATTGTCTATGTTTTCGAGCCCCTCACTATGCTCGACAACCTACCACTTCCTGTCCGCGAGTGCACCAACATGGACATCGACAAGCGCGCCCAAGATATGAAGAAGCTTCACAAAGAAACAAGAGCTACCATCGAGCAACAAATCCTTTGCCAAGCATCAAGGCTAAACAAGGACAAGAAGGAGAAGATCTTTGAGGAAGGGGACCTTGTGTGGATACACTTGAGCAAGGACCATTTTCCCAAGGAACATGATTCCAAGCTCAAGCCAAGAGGAGATGGTCCCTTCAAGGTCCTCCAAATAATCAACAACAATATTTAAATCATCAACATCCTGACCTCCAAGTATGATAGGGCAAATGTGTCTGATCTTTCGATGAGATGGTGATAGTCGATTTGGGTGGAGTTCAGGCTTGACGATCTGACTACTCGTGCGAGCATGAGAGCCAATGCAATCGCTAGGCCAATCTCATGGAGGTTACCAATCTTGGAGAAGCACGACTAGTCTCACTAGCGAGAGTCTTAATTCCTACCTAAAATCAAGAACAAGTCAGAACTAACATTGTAATCAAGATATTGCCGATATAGATGAAATATTTGTTGAATAAGCTGAGATCCTGAATAGGTGCGAAGTACAGGAGGTCTCTGTGACACTCAAGCATTGGCAAAGTTGCAAGGATGGCTAAATTTTAGTCTAAACAAAATTCGAGTCTAAACTGATGTCTATGGGGGTATTTAAGGAGGAAAAGGTGGGGTTTCGGCCAACCATAGGTATGGTGGCCGAATCCAACCCTAAAAGTCCTTTCCCCTCAAATACGGACCCTAAAAAGTGGTTATTTAAATTCCTGCGAAAATAACATTGGCCTGGACTAAAATAAAGGTGACGCAACACCATATTAAGATATGGATGAATCTATGAAGTAATATTCTTGAATATTTCGTCCAAGTCTTCAATTATCATTATGGTGGCTTCAAAGTTCTGAAATCTCCACTTGTGGCATCCTCTTCAATCCTCACATGCTTGCTGCCATCTCCATGCATGACCATGCTCCAATGCTTGTCCCTCTCATCCATGCTAGGTCCATCATTCCTAAGAGTAACAAACACATCTGATTTAGGCAACATCATATTCTCTTGTATATTAGGAATAGTTCCAAGAAACAAAAGTACTTGAGAGTTAAGTTGTTTGGCACGAGGTCGAGTCACAGGACCTTGTATTTGTGTAGATGTGGGTACAGCGGTTGTATCAATAGATGGGATGTCCTCATCATTATTGAACTTGGGCAGTAAAAGAATAGAGCCTATGATGGCATATCATCAAATATATGTAGTGATGACTTGTGATAACTTGTTCCCTCAACTGCAAGTTTCGTCTAGTGCTGACTTGTTCCCGTGGATTGGACGGCTGATCTGATATTTTCTTCTATGTGTCTATTTCTTTTGAGCTTGCCAAGAGTAATTTGACCTAGCCTATGATGCAAAAGGCTAAGGAAAAATTGTTGATCAGAACAGACTCTAATATGACTCCTTCATTAAACTCAATGGGGAATTTAGCATAGCAACTCTATGGTTAGTCTCAGAGTAAATACTAATAAAAATACTCCTCTCTTTATATTTTCTTTGTTTTCTTTTGTCTCATTTTAGATAAAGAAAGCGACTAGGAAATTAGTTTAAGCCTTTTCTTTTGCTTATTGTTTTAATTTTGTAATTATACACCTATAAAGATTTTTTAAATATTATTAGTGTAATAAAGTTTATTTCTTCAGTTATCTTTATATTTGACTTTCAAATGCAAGGTATAAATTAAAGAATTGAACTTTTTGTACCTAATTATTTGAAAACTTGGCAAAATTTTGAAAATAAAATGTCGGCATAATGAGATAGGGGGTCCCTCGCATTGCACCGTAGCGCGTGGGCCAGGACCCACCGGTCAGCGACTCACCGAATGCATGGCCTGGCTGACAAGGGCGTCTCCAGGATCCGAGCACCTTGTGCTCCAAGTAGGTATGGTCTATGCATGATGAATCTATGGAGACTAAATGTCAGCTATGATATAGGTGCCTGTGGATGAGACGAACGCTACACGATTAGCCTCGATCCGCCAATCGGGCGCGGACAAGGAGGAAAATACAATGATGCGCACAAGACGGTCCGACCCCTCCTTCTGGGGCTGCCCGGAAGGAGGGTAACGGCACGATTGGGGGCAGTGAAGCCAATGAGCAGCCTCGACTGAGCCCCAGAAGGACCATCAGAACGCTTCTTTTGGGCCAGTCCTGGCCTAGGAACCGGATTCAACTGAGCCTGACAAGACATGTCAGGCCCGACCTTGGGAACTGGCGATGCTCCAGCGTCGCTGGACATCATCATGGTGCCGTAGTCCGCTGCAGCGCACCACCGATAGGAGTGACAGCTCGGAGCCTGAGCTATCACTCAGCCATCAAGTGCGCCTGTGCACTGCCCTTGGCCATCCATTGGCCACAGGCACCTCCGATCTGCCTGAAGACCGCGTGGCACACCGCGATTGATCCCGGGAATGCCCTTGGTGGTGATCCATGCCGGCCCTTGTAGTGATCCCTTGGAGTATAAAAGGAGGCACTTGGCCATCGGAAAAAGGGGGAGTTGTTGGGAGTGAGGTTTTTGGAAAGGTTTGGAGGAGATTTTTAGGGAGAGACCAAAGGGGGTTAGAGTTCTTAGAGATCAAAGGGTTCGAGAGTTGGGAGAGGAGATGAAAGCTCGTGAAGAGCAGATAGAGAGAGATAGAGTTGATATCCTCTTCCGTGCCGGAGAGAAGGAAGAGAGGTACAAAACTGAGAGAATAAAGAAAGAGGAGGCGCGGGAAGTGTAGAAGCTAGAGATAAAGCGGCTCCCCCATACCGTAGAGATCATCTTCTTGTACCTCGATCCACCCCAAATAATCTACCAAAGCAGGACGTAGGGTTGTTAGCCAAAGGGCGGCCTGAACCGGGCTAAAAAATGTCCATGTGTGCTATGCGCTTGTATCAGCAGGTTCCTTCAATGACATTGAGGCCATAATGCCTTCGTGCTCACTACTGAACAAATAAGGGGTGTCCAACATCCCATATGTCAGTGTAGGCGAGCCGCAACATCTGGCGCGCCAGGTAGGGGGCGCTCGCGTTTTCAGCTTTGGCAATTAGCTTCATTGTCAACAGCTTCGTGAGCTTTGTCATCGTCACCAACGTCCGTTTCGTCTTCGTGTTCAACATCGACATCGACTGCGCCATTGCCAATCATGGAGCCAAAGAGAGGTGCTGGCGCCGGGACCGGCACTGCAACGATAGACTCTCTCACTGCACGGACTTCCTCCCACACCATTCCCACGATTGGGGGCTTTGATGCCGAGCCTCATGCATGGCGTGCAACTACCATCGTAGGTGCCGACTCATGTCGAGGGCCAAGCGCAACTGCACCACCACCATCGTCGTCGCAACCGCACCCTGCCGATGAGGAAGACGAGCATGTTGGTGGAGGCGCCGCTACACGAGATATACCACCACCAGACGATGCATGAGGCGTCATACTCGAAGACCCCTTCACCAGCGGCATAGGACACGCCGCCAGTGGAGTGTCTCTCCCTGGTGGCGTAGGAGACGCCGCCTGAGGGGCCATTTGTCAGGAGGAATCGCACCCCTTGGGGCCGGAGGAGCCGATGCCGAGCCAGAGCATCACCCGTCGGCCCAGCACGCAGCGACCCTAGCTCGCGCAAAGTACTAGTTGCCAACCTCAGTACCACCGCTTTGGGAACTGAACTTTGGGGGAAGCAGTCGCTGCTGCCTGTGCCATAGCTCAGCACACACCAGCTCCTGGGACAGTGAAGTATGCGGTGTGGAGGGACAAGTTTGACTCGCAGCTAGAGTTCATCAGGCTGCATCAGGAGTCAGCCCGTGCTCGTTCCTAGTCCATCCTGGGGCGGAGGCGTGGGGCGGAGCACGCTCCCACCAGTGCTGCAGGGCCCATGCAAAACCCTGCCACAGGGCCGTGTTCCCGGAACGCTTCCCCCGGGCTAGGGGCTGCTGGACCCCGCAACGGTGGAAGGAGAACCGACAATCATGCCACATGCCACTTGGGAGATAGAGCCCCGAGCCCTGCAGAACAATATCATGTCTCTGTGGGGTCATGTGCTGACCCCGCACACAGGCACGCTGAAGGGTGTCGAGGTGATTCCACCGCGGCATATGAGGTGCTAGTTCGAGATTACCTGCTGCAGCTGTTTCAATAGGCTGCGGGTGGGGCCGTCCATAACGAGCTGGGCGCAGCTGAGGTAGGGAGCATGTCTTTGGGAAATGGAAGCGCCTTCCCCGCCTTCTCTCCTGCCTTACGGCAGGTGGCGTGGCTGCCAAAATTCCGTCCCATTGTCCCCGTCAAGTTGAAGGCAATAACAACCCGAAGGAGTTTCTGGCCGTCTACTCCACCATAATGGTGGCTGCGGGTGCTGACGAGAAGGTCATGGCCAATTGGTTTGCAAAAGCCCTAAAGGGCACGACCTTGTACTTGCTCATGCATCTACCTAAGGAGTCCATTCGCTCCTAGGCCGAGTTGGGTACCCGCTTTGTGAGTTTGTTCCAGGGAGCATTCAAGCGCCCGGAAACACTCATTCATCTCCACAAAATGGTCCACTGGAGTGGTGAGTAGCTATGGGACTTCATGCTATGATTTTCGCAGATCGCACACACTATCCCGGGGGCAGAGGACACCTCCATTATTGGCGCGTTCACCATGAATGTGTGCGACAGCAAGATGCATGAAGAGCTTAACATGCATCATGTCAAGAGCACCCACGAGTTGTGGGTGTTGTGTGACCTCTGCTCCTTAGCAGAGGAAGGAAGCCTTGCGCCCGAGGATGCTTCCCGGGAAGCCGCTGTAGTGGTAAACCCGGGAAGCACTGCTGCAAAGAAGAGCGTCTCGCGTAAGCGAGGCCTCCGACAGGCTTTGGCTATGGAGGCTAGTGCTCCCATCAGGGCTGAAAAGAAGACCAAACCAGAGGAAGAAGTGGTGCCCTATGCACGAGTCTGACGAGCATGCCGCTCGGAACTGTCACACCATCCTCGGTTACACCAAGGGACGGAAGAGGCGCATCCCTGAGTAGGGGACTAACGATACCTTCGGGAACTATTACCGCTGCAACTAGGTCGGCCATCTTGTGAAGGACTACCCCATCTAGCCTGGCCTAGGCGCCCCCACTGGAGGTTGCGGGGGCAACATGGGCGTTGCACGAGGAGGAGATGGAAGCGGTGGAGACAGAGCAAGAGCGGGGCGCGGAGGGGGCCACGGAAATGTAGCCCCTCAACCGTGTAGCACTAACCCTGCTGTCAACCAAGGCAGCGACACCGATGGGTGCGGATAGTACCCACAAGTAGAGGACTGCGCTTTCGCACACGGAGGAGCCTACGCCATGACTTCCCACAAGGATTTTAAGTGTTTCTCCCATGAACTGTGCGCCATTGGTCTTATGTTCCGATTACCTTTGATGTGGGAGATCACCTAGACCGCACCACCGGGGCCGGCAGGCTACCCCTGGTGGTCTCCCCCATCATAAAGAACGTCAAAGTTACCAAGATGCTAGTGACTGGAGGGGCTGACCTCAACATCCTCTCGGCAAAGCTGCTGGATAAGCTCCATATCACGGAGGATCAATTAGCCCCTACAGGGTCGTATTTTATGAGCGTAAGCTCGAGAGCTATCCAGCTGTGGGCGAACGTCGAACTGCTAGTCACATTCGGCACTCAAGACAACTACCGCACTAAGAACATCATCTTCGATGTTGCGGACATTGCCCTGCCGTATAACGGCATAATAGGGCGCCTTGCCTTGGCAAAGTTCATGGTGGTCTCCCACATGCCTACAACTCGCTCAACCTTCCCTCCTCGTGGGGGACCTTGACCATCGAAGGTGATATCAGGGACACCGTGTTCTGCTCTGAACAACTATTCAAACTGGCAGCCACCGCTTTTCCTGTGACTCACACTGACCCTTTGTCTGACTCAGACCAACCTTTCGCCCCGATTCCTGGCTCGCCCAGGAAAAGACTGCAACCCTTTGCGGAACTTAGTTCCGATGACAATTCTTGTACTGGGGCTCTCCTAGTAAGCTAAAAACTTCTCTCGTCCACCCTACCAACTAAAAAGCCCGGGAGCATGTGTGGTGCTCCCGGCAACCTTAAAAGCCCAGGTGTCAGTGGAGGTTCCCCTGACAAATGAAAGCCCAGCAGCGTGTGTGGTGCTCCCGGCAACCTTTAAAGCCTGGGTGTGAGTGGAGGTTACCCCTGCAAATGAAAGCCCGGGAGTGTATGTGGTGCTCTCAGCAACCAAAAGCACGGTAGTGAGTGTAGTACTCCCGGCAAATGTGATGAATACTAGCATATCTGGCCTGGCCCGCCTATGTGTAAACCTCTTGTAACTGGGGGCTGCCCCCATTTTGGAACGAGAATCCCATTTCTCTCGTTTTTCCACCCGTTTTCGTTTGTTAAGCCTTTTTTGGGATTTTTCATTTCTTTGGATTTTCTCAAGACCAGATGTGGGTAACGAGACTGTTAGGCCAAGAAAAATTATACTCTCATGATCCGCTCTAAGCTATGAGCCTTGTTCCCTAGGCATTGACGATGAGCACTAAATCACGAAGACACACCTCCCATGTCAGGCCCCCAATTTGGTAACATCATGCGCCCTGATCAAGCGCACGACACCCTGTTTTAAATGTGAAGCATGGGTAAGGTGTGTTCATCGTGTTTTAGGATGAGCAGCAGATGGATGAGCAAGAAGAGGCCGAGGCGAGGTATCGGCGAGGGTGTAAGGCTCACCGCCAGATGGGAGTAGAAGCGACCATGCGACTTCTAGGGGCGGTTGGCCCCGCAAGCAAGGCATGAGTTGACCGCAAGGTCGGAACCAAGGGAACAGGAGAAAGGCACCTCAGACGATGAACAACGCCCCCATGGTGGCATAAAGGTTGCAAAGGATGGACGAATCAAGGACATTCATAAACACAATACGACATGGAAAAGAGAAAATAGCACAAAGGAAAACGTAAATACGTTGATAATAGCCAATTGGCATTACATTTGAGAAATGTAAAATGCATCAACTAGCTCGGGGAGGACTTCGGGCGTAAAGGAGAGAGCCGCAAAGCGACGACACAAGGGAGGAGCCCGCACACCCTCCTCCATGTCGCGCATGACTACATCACTCGCTCAGCGCGGCACCCCACCTCAGGCGTCGCTGAGATCTGAATCAAAGACAAGCGGTGTGTAATATCTTTGGCAGCAGAGGGTGTCGTCAAAGATCTTTAGGGCGTCGCCAACCTTCAGCTCATACTGGGTCATGGAGTCCAGCCACCCATCACACAGGTACAGGCGGCCGGCGTCATCCACCCACCTCTGCAAGTCCTAGATGGGCTGGTCGCTGCTAGCCTCATGCATCCAGAGCTCACACGAGGGGTGCTCCCTGAGCTCCTCGGCGAACAAGTCTGGCAGGCGCAGCCACCACTTGAAGTTCATTGGAAGAAAGACGAGAAACTCGAAGCCAATAAGGCCCGCCATTTCATCATCACTTTCCTCTCTACAGAGCGGCGAGGGAGGAGAGTACTCGTCAGGCTCCCGCCATCCATAGCGACCCCGGTGCTAGGGGATGCGTCCGCGCCTTAGAGAAGGAGCACGATGACCGGGAGGGCCTCAGCGTGCGGTTGTGGGAGATCTGCACCAGTCACAGAGGAGATGCGGCGCTTCGTAGCCTGCACCTACACCGCGGCCTCTCCGAAGAGGCCGGAGCCATCTCCCTCACTAGATAAGGAGGATCATCATCACCGGAACTGCTCGACGCCATTGTCCTCGCCACCAAGCAAGGAGTTGGAAGGGAAAGGCTACGGGGGAATTGGAGAGTAAGCCACAACCCTGCACCTTCCCTCCCTTTTATAACAAACAAGCAGGGGGAATGATTGCTACCCACCTCGCCGGCTCGCAGGAGGGCAACAATCACGCCCCCACAAAAAATATTTTGTAGGAATCAAAGCGGGCAAAGTCAATGCAGGCTGCAGCGGAAGCGAAGGCGTGGCCTGGCAGTCCTTCATCCACTTGAGTGCGCAGGCACACGCACGCCAGCTCTGTGGGATGGGAAAGCGTGCCGTCCAGTCATGTCGCGCTCACCGCGATGAGGACTTGGCCGACGAGCTATTGAAGGGCGAAGCTCGGCAATGGCCTTTTCGTCGCACCACGACCAGCATTGCAAGTTGCCAGCCCTCGCCCGGGGGCTTCTATTAGCGTAATAAGACCGGGGGTCCCTCGCATTGTGCCGTACCACGTGGGCTGGGACCCACCAGTGATCGACTTAGCGAATGCGTGGCCTGGCCAACAAGGGCGTCGCTAGGATGCGAGCACCGTGTGCTCCAAGCAGGTATGGTCTTGGCATGATGAATCTATGGAGACTAAATGTCAGCTATGATGTAGGTGCCTATGGACGAGACGTACACTACATGACGAGCCTCGGTCCGCCAGTCGGGCACGGACAAGGAGGAAAAGACAACGACGTGCGCAAGACGGTCCGACCCCTCCTTCTGGGAGCTGCCCTGGAAGGAGGGTAAAGGCACGATTTGGGGCAGCGAAGCCAAGGATCGGCCTCGATTGAGCCTCGAAAGGACCATGGGAACACTTCTCCTAGGCCAGGCGCGGCCCGGGAACTGGATTCAACTGATCCTGACAAGATGTGTCAGGCCCGGCCTTGGGAACTAGTGACACGCTAGTGTCGCTAGACATCATCATGACGCTACAGTCCGCTGCAGCGCGCAACCGACAGGAGTGATAACTGGGAGCCTGAGATGTCACTCAGCCATCAGGTGTGCCTGTGCATCGCCCTTGGCTATCCATTAGCCACAGGCACCGCCCATCTGCCTGAAGACCGCGTGGCACACTGCTATTGAGCCCGGGAACGCCCTTGGCGGTGCTCCACATCGTCCCTTGTAGTCACCCCTTGGAGTATAAAAGGACGCACTTGGCCGTAGGGAAAAGGGGGAGTTCTAGGGAGGGAGGTTTTTGGAGAGGTTTGGAGGAGAGTTTTAGGGAGAGACCAAAGGGGGTTGGAGTTCTCAGAGATCAAAGGGTTCGAGAGTTGGGAGAGGAGAAGAGATCTTGTGAAGAGCAGATAGAGTTAACATCCTCCTCCGTGCCCGAGAGAAGGAAGAGAGGTAGAAATGTGAGAGAAGAAAGAAAGAGGAAGTCTAGGAAGTGTAGAAGCTAGAGAGAAAGCAACTCCCCGACACCATAGAGATCATCTTTTTGTACCTCAATCCACCCCAAATAATCCACCAAAGAAGGACGTAGGGTTGTTAGCTAAAGGTCGGCCCAAACCTGGCTAAAAAATGTTTGTGTGTCCTCTGTGTGTGTTGTGCGCTCGTATCAGCAGGTTCCTTCATCAATGTTCTGGTCGGAACACCTTCGTGCCCACTACCGAACTATAATAGAGGGTGTCCAACATCCCCGATGGCAGCATAGGCAATACATGACATAAAATATTAAATAGAAAGGAAACAACTCATGTATCCAATTTCGCTTATAACGAGACGTGTGAAGATGGTAAATTTAGTCTAATAAAGTACACTTCAAATGGATTCCATTCAATATGGTTCCTAATTTTTGTGGACATCCTAGTTAAAAGTTTTGAAGTTTTAAATTAATTATTTTCAAAACAACAGAAGAATAAAAAAAAGATCTAACAAGGAGAATCTGGCCATGGTCCGCCGGCAATGGGCTGGCCTGTGCAATATCGATACCCTGCTACCGCTGGCCAGGAGGATCTTTGTTTCCTCGGCTGGAGGGGTATTCTCATGGGTCGTCTAAAATTGTGGCATGTTAATGCGCCGCACCACGGTAAGACAATGCGGGTGGGAGTTTTAACCCACCTTGCTAGTCGAGGGAGATTCACACAAACATATATGCGTGGTGAGAGAGGCAACATGAACATGAGCTCCTCTCACCCAACTGTTTGTGACCGAATGACTATCCTACCATTGTCATATGGGCCTGGCCGTTGGGAACGCGTCACATTACAAGCCTATGCCCGATGGTTAGTAATGGGCTTGAGCTGGGTCTAGGCTTTGGACAATAAATCCCCTGTGAGCCAGGTAGTCCATTTTTGTTGCCTTTTTTTGGAAAGTTTGGGTTTGAATTGATATACATTTCTTCTATTTCTTTATCAGACCATTTAGATATTTATTTTTTTAATTACAAACTGAAACCTAAGTAAATAAGTACCTGCTATGTCCTATGCCATTTCTTCTATTATGTGGTCAAACATTGGTGAAAGTAGCGGGATTCGACCAAAGTTTAAACAATACGTACTTCACTACTAGGAAAAACGTTATCACTGGCACACCAAAAATGCTTTCTGTGGCGCATCTAGTAGTCGCCACTAAAATTATATTTCTGTGGCGCACATGCATATGCGTCACAGAATTCAGAATTCTATGGTACATTCTGTGACGCATATAGCCATATGCTTCACAGATTTTTTTTTCAGAATTTCAAAATTTTCAGAATCTATACAAATACAGGTATATAATAGGTATATTATAGGAAATACACAAAAATTAATAGAAATTCACAGAAAATAGGAAATACACAAAAATTAATAGAAATTCACAGAAAAGCTGCACACAGCAGTACAAATGTTCCAGTTCACATATAATATATCAACAAGCACGAACGTTCACAAGTGTTTATCAATCACATCACTTAGAACCGAATAAGTGTACAAGTATATTTCACAAGTGTTTATCTCACTCACATAACTTACAACCGCGCGATGTTGTCACCGCCTATCATAGGACAGAATATAGTACACCGTAACCGCGATGCCGGTGAGGAGGAGCGGAACCAAGATCTTCGTCCGGTTCTTCTTCCACACGTGTCTCCTCCACTTGGCCACCGCCTCCTCTCTAGTCGCATATCCCTTGTAGTTGTTGCCGCTGAACTTGTCCACTTGTTGGTGGCAGTCCACCCACTCCTCGTAGACAACTGAAACCCGACCCTTGTACACAACGTACGTCGGCATCTCTATTGACAAGACATATTAGTATATCATCCAAATATATATGTTGACAAATATTAGAGCAAGGCATTCATAAACTTAAAACAATGCGTCGATAACAATGAAAAAAACACGACAACATGTCCGACACAATAACAACGACGACGGTTTTAAGCTAGGCAAGTTAGATTTTTTGACACACACTACATGTTCACCGATACATAGGCTCTCTCGGTCAAGTAGCCTTCTCCTCACAGGGCACCGGGAACGGCTTGTATATGTCTTTCGTCGTCCACCGACACAATTTGACAGTCAGCTCATTATAAATAACAAACAAGTCTCTTACCTTGATAGTAGCCACAAGACCCAGCCTGCATAAGAGATGCCAATGTATCATCAGAATCCAAATATATTATAAAAACAAAAGGGCCCAAACTACTTGAGCAGTAAATCAACACACTAATCAAGTATCTCTTGCACTAGTGTATACAGGTGAGAATTTCCATTCCAGATTGCAAAATTAGAAGAGGAGGGTATCACAATTGCGCATTTACAACCGAAAGGATTCAAGCGCACCGTTTTCTTGCCACCGGCATCCTACTGCTAGGCAGCTAAATCTGTAACCGCATGCTTAAAAAAAACCAGGCTTTAAATGTCATCACCACCAATGCTATCTAGGTGCCTCATCCGGGAGCGCGACAAGCCTGTCGTATTATTTGTACCAAGCCCCATATCCGTGCAAAGAGATATCTACTAGGATTTTACAGTGCCAGATGAGATCCATTGCCCAAATTCTGGATATACAGGTACTCTTAAATAGAACAAACCTCTCCCCATCTAGATCCATGTGGAAAGCACGCAGTACCTAACCAACCATAGCAGCCCTACCCATGTATAGTAGGATAAAGCGCGAGCGGTAACCGCCTCCAGGGAGTAGGGTCACGCATTCCAAATCTACAGAACTGACTACTAGTAAGAGGGGCACCAGGAATAATAAATCTCTATCATAGTCCTCGACTTGAGTCCTAAATCCGCCCTATCCTGAACCCAAATCGGGACGCTGGCAGGTGCGCAGACGAGCGATTGATCCCGGCACAGTAGTTGTACATCTAGGAATAAATGAAAATCGATGTGTGTATAGCTGGATAAGATCGAGCAGGCAACACGGAAAACGGGGCAGGAGGGGGGGAATCGGACATGTCTGCCATGTTTGCGATGGTGCGGAAGGCGAGGATGAGGGAGCGGTCGGGGTTGGAGCCGCGGTTCTGCCAGCGTCCGAGGGAGGAGGAGAGGAAGTCGCCGTGTGCGCCGTTGGGCTTGGCGATGACGGTGGAGAGCCCCCCGTCGGTGAGGAGCGGGTTGGAGGGGCCCCCGACACGGACTGGGTCGTTGTCGTTGGACTCGTTGGCGAAGGTCCTCCACTCGGATGTCTCGTCGACGGAGTGCGCCTCGAGGACGAGGCCGCACTTGGTGCACACCGTGTCCCCCGCCGAGTGGTCGAAGGCCACCTCCGTGTGCTTCTTGCAGTCCGGGCAGAACGTGTCGCTCATCCCGCCCGCCCCGACGTCCTCGACCGCCGGCTTCGAGCCGCCGTCGCCTTGCCGCGGTGGGTGGTGTGTGCTGGCGGTGGTGGAGGAGTGCGGAGATGGAGGAGGCGATTTGTGGGGGGAGGGAGAGCACGGGAGCGGAAGGGGAATGAGATGGAAGTCGGGTTCGATCCCTGTGTCTGTCGGGTGGGCGGGTTCTTATTGGGCCTGGACTGGACAGGACAGGAGAGTAGGAGGCTCGTGTGATGCGGTGCCGTGTGAATGGATCTCGCTGGCAGCTCGCTCGACCCACTCTGACCTGACCGTCTTTGTTAGGCTTGGGTTGGACGGCTGGATTTCTTTTCTTCTGATATTTGGAATTTGCACCTGAACGGTATTGAAATATCAGAGCCACGTCACCATAAAGTGGTCATCTCATGAAAGAATATTGTATAAATGAAGGGGTCTTCTGGAAAAAGTTTAAACTGGCCTCACGGGGAGTTATTTTTCTTCAAAATTGCCAGCTTCGTAGCGTTATATTGTACAGTATACACATGTCCACGTTAGAGAATATATGTACCAGGTGTCCTCGAAACCAGCAACTTTGCAGTAATTTTCCAGATAGGGACACGTCCATAGTCTCTATCCGATGTTTCAGCTAACATTGTTTGATCTTTTGTATAGTGTAGCAAGAGGGGGTGTGGGATGTGTGGAGGAGGAAAGTATGAGTGATTTACTACCTTTACAAGTAGGAGTAGCTTCCCCTCACAAGTACATGAACCAAAGTAGGTCTATCTATCAACAATGGAGGTGAGTATGAGCAAAATGGGGTGGGAGGGAGGAGGGGGACGAGCTAGTTGGAGGTGGTGGGAAGAAGGGAAAGGGTGGCTGCCATAGATCTGTTTCGCACATTCTGTGGCGCATATGGAAAATGCTCCACATAATGTCAAAATTCTGTGGCGCATATAGCTACATGCGCCAAGAAAGTGAGAATTTTGTGGCGCATGTGCTATATGCGCCACAGAATTTTGACATTCTGTGGCGCATATATCCATATACGCCACAAAATTCTGACTTGTCCATGTGCTGGGGTCAGGCCCACATGGGCCCACAGGAATTTTGTGGTGCATATGGCTATATGCGCCACATAATTCTCACTTTCTGTGGCGCATATATCCATATGCGCCACAGAATTGGAGCATTTGCTACATGCGCCACAAAATTAATTTTACTGGAGCATTTTTTATATATGCGCCACAGAATTAAAATCTACCTATAATCGTTTTCCTAGTAGTGCTTGATAGGTACATCACTTTTACGTAGAGGAGGTGATGTTCCTCATCAAATTTTTTAGAAATCACTTTTAGGTAGAGAAGGTGATGTTTTTTCATGGATCTAATCTCTGGTAGGCAAGACCCAACCCCTAGGCAACCAAAGAATATGATGTGATTTTGACATAACTTTGACTTTGCAACTAGAAATTCAAAATAATTATAAAAAATTGGAAAACCTTTGCCTTCTACATTTGTTTGTTCCCCATTTATCATGAAAAATATTAAAAATGGGATATGTCGAATTTTACAAGCATCCGTTCAGAGACTAGCTTCGAAGTGGAAAGTTTATGGCTTACTAGGTTGATGAGCTATGTGATGACCATGTTCTTTGCAAACTTTCTTGGACTGATCTCAAATTTTGGCAGATATGTGTGTCTTTGCATGGCAAATAATCTTGGCATGTTTCTTTCCACTTTGTTTGAGGAAAAAAATCCATTTTATAATCGCGAAAATAACTTTTCATCGAAACATCTACTAGAATTTAGATCCAAGTGCGAGAAACAACAACTAGTGGGAGTGGTAGGACACACTAAACGCACATTTCAGCAGGTGGTGGAATATGAAAGACTAGATGGATGTGGTTTTGCCTTTGGTCATAGTTTGGTAAAAGTTGAGTGGATGTTGGTAAATTTGAACTATAGCCACTAGATATGTTTTTCATGGTTTAAAAAAACCACTTTTAGGTAGAGGAGATGATGTTTCTCCATCGATATAATCTCATATCAGCAAACCACTAGGGAACCAAAGTAGATGTCTTTATTTTGACCTAATTTTGACTGGGCCACTAGAAATACAAAACAATTCAAAAATGGAAAAAATTGCGTTCTACATAAATTTGTTCCCTATTTGCCATTAAAAATATTAAACATGGGATATGTGGAAGTTTAAAAGAATCACTTCTCAGAGACTAGCTTCGAAGTGGAAGGTTCATGGCTTAATAGGAAGATGAGCTAGGTGATGACCATGTCCTTTGCAAACATTGACAAAGTGATCTCAAATTTGACAGAGATGTGTGTCTTGGCATGAAAATCTTTTTGGCATGTTTCTTTCCACTTTGTTTGAGGAAAAAAGTTTTTCTATTTGATAATCGTGAAAACAATAGTTTTTGTGAAGCAGCTTACTAGAATTTAAATCCAAGTATGAGAATCACAAACTTTTTTGGAGTTGTAGGACACGTTAGAGGAACATTTCACCAGGTGGTGGAATATGAAAAACTAGATGGATGTGGTTTTGCCTTTGGTCAAAGTTGGGTGGACTTCGGTAAATTTGAACTAGAGCCACTAGATATGTTTCTCATGTTTTTTTATTAAAAGCACTTTTAGTTAGAGGAGGTGATAGGGCAAAGGTGTCCGATCTTTCGATGAGATGGTGATAATTCGATTTGGGTGGAGTTCGGGATTGACGATCTGACTACACGTGCGAGCACGAGCACCAATGCAATCGTTAGGTCAATCTCTTGGATGTTACCGATCTTGCGGAAGCATGATCAACCTCACCAACGAGGGTCTTAATTCCTACCTGAAATCGACAAAAGGTATGAACTAATATTGCAATCAAGATATTGTGAATAAAGATGAAATATTCATTGAAAAACGTGGGATTGTGTATATGTGCATAGTAGAAGAGGCATCTGCGACACTCAAGCCTCTGACATAGTTTTAACGATGGCTAAATTTTAGTCTAAACAAAATTCGAGTCTAAAAGTGACAGCTATGGGGGTATTTAAGGAGGAAAAGCTGAAGCTTTTGGCCAGCCATAGGTATGGTGGACGAACTAAACCCTACAAGGCCTTTTCTCCTCAAATACAGACTCTAAAAAGTGGCTGACTTAATTTCTACGAAAACAACATGGGCCTGGCCCAAAAATAAAGGTGACGTGACACCATATTAATCTATGGATACAATTATGAAGTATAATCTTGAATATTTCGTCCTACTCTTCAATCACCATTATGGTGGCTTCAAAGTTCTGAAATCTCCACTTGCGACGTCCTCGTCAACTCTCACATGCTTGTTGCCATCTCCATGAATGATCATTCTCTAATGCTTGCCCTCTCATCCATACTAGGTCCATCATTCCTAAGAGTAACAAACACATCTGATTTAGGCAACATCATATTCTCATGTATGTGAGGAATAGTTCGAATAAACGAATGTACCAGATAGTTAAGTTGTTTGGCACAAGGTCGAGTGATAGGTCCTTGTATTTGTGCAGTTATAGGTACACCGGCTGTATCAATAGATGGGATGTCCTCATCATGCTCCCTTCTTGAATTGAAGTTGTCCTTGATGCAATCTCATCTTCCTCAACATAGTAAGGCTTCAAATATGCAATGTTAAATGTAGGACTAACCATACCAAAATATACAGGCTGCTGAAGTTTGTATGCATTATCATTTATTTTCTCTAACACCTTGAAAGGACCAGCAGTGTGTGGCATTAATTTATACTTGCGCAAATCAGGAAAACAATTTTGTGCAAATGTAACCAAACAAGATCACCAACATCAAACAGAACATGCTTTCTTCCTATATCCCCAACAAGTTTATACTTAGCATTCATGCGTTCTTTGTTGTCTTTAGTAGTCTCATGCAATTTTTATTTCAGTTTAGCATGTTGTGTAGCATCCAAATTATTTTGCACCAAAGATGGCAAGGACAACAAATCAATAGGTGCACGAGGAATAAAACCATACAAAATCTCAAATGGGCACATATTTGTGGTAGAATGCAGCGAATGATTGCAAGCAAATTCAATATGAGGTAAACATTCTTCCCACAATTTTAAGTTTTTATTTAAAACAACCCGCAACATAGTACTGAAAGTTCTATTTACTACTTTAGTTTCTCCATCAGTTTGGGGATGACATGCAGTACTAAACATCAATTTAGTCCCCAACTTAGCCCATAAACATCTCCAAAAGTGGCTAAGAAATTTAGTATCACGATCAGAAACAATAGTATTTGGCACACTATGTAAATGAACAATTTCAGGAATGAATAAATTGGCAACATGTGCAACATCATCAATCTTGTGATAAGGAATAAAGTATGCCATCTTAGAAAAATGATCCACAACAACAAAAATTCTATCCCTCCCCTTCTATGTATGAGGCAATGCCAAAACAAAGTTCATAGAAATATCCTCCCAAGGTACACTAGGAACAAGAAGAGACATATATAAAACCATGTGGATTAAGTCGGGACTTAGCTTTTTGACAAGTAGTGCAGCATGCCACAAATCTCTCAACATTGCGACACATGCGTGACCAAAATAAGTGTGCAGCAAGGACATCCTCCATCTTATTTACACCAAAGTGACCCATCAATCCTCTTCAATGTGCCTCCTGTAACAACAAAAGACGGACATAACTATCTGGTATGCATAGTTTGTTAGCACGAAACAGAAATCCATCACTAAGGACGAATTTGTTCCATGTTCTACCATCTCTACATTTCTACAGCACATCTTTAAATTCAGCATCATGCAAATATTTTTCCTTGATAGTTTCCAATCCAAATATTTTGAAGTTAAGTTGAGATAACATAGTATAACAACGTGACAAAGCATCAGTAATAACATTATCTTTACCCTTTTTGTGTTTGATAACATAAGGAAAATACTCAATAAATTCAACCCGCTTTGCATGGTGACGATTTAGCTTAGCTTGACTACGAATATGCTTCAAAGATTCATGATCAGAATGTATAACAAATTCTTTAGGACATAAATAGTGTTGCCCAGTTTCTAATCTCCGAACCCATGCATATAATACTTTATCATAAGTAGAATAGTTCAGACTAGGCCCACTCAAATTTTTACTAAAATATTTAACAAGTTTGCCCTCTTTTAATAGCACACTTCTCAAACCAATTCCGCTAGCATCACATTCAAGCTCAAAAGTCTTATTAAAATTAGGAAGTTGGACTAATGGAGCATGTGTTAACTTATCTTTGAATATCGCATAAAGAATTAAATCAAGCATGTAAATGATCCAAATGATTCTCTAAAGATTTGCTATAAATCAGAATATCATCTAAGTAGACTACCACAAAACATCTGATGAAAGCTCGTAAAACTTGGTTCATTAATCTCATGAATATGTTGGGTGCATTAGTTAAACCAAAATCCATTACTAACCACTCATATAAACCAAAATTAGTTTTAAATATTGTTTTCCATTCATCGCCTGATTTTATATGTATCTGGTAGTAACCACTACGCAAATCTACCTTAGTAAACATTCTAGAGCCACTTAACTCATCAAGCATATGATTTAAACATGGTATATGATGACGATAATGAATAGTAATATTGTTGATAACCCTACAATCATTACACATGTGTGAAGAACCATCTTTCTAAGGTACCAAAATAATAGGAACAACACATAGGCTAAGAGACTCACGGATGTGATCTTTATCTAGTAGTTCCTGAATTTGGTGTTGTATCTCCTTTGTATCCTCTAGATTGGTTCTATATGGCGCGTGGTTGCACAGCGTGGCACCATGAATTAGATCAATTTGGTTCTCATTTCCTCTAATAGGTGGTACTCCTAGTGGCATCTCAGGTGGGAAAACATCCTCATATTCGTGCAAAAGGTTAGCAACCGGAGGTGGCAAAGAGGGAGGCATATCCTCAAATGAAAACAAAACCTCTTATAGACAATTGCATAACACTGAGTATTGTTTACATCTAGTTCAACAATATCAATTTTATTTGCAAGCATACGTGGACCCTTCAAACGAATTTCAGTAGCATGTTTAGAATCGGATCTAGTGGTCTTTGGTGGTACAAAATCTGGAGCAACAATATGATTCTCACTTTTGTATTTCTCCTCAGTTTTAGCTCTACTAGCTCTAGCAATATCACCTTTCAAAATTTGTTCAGGAATCATAGGTTTGAAACCAATTTTCTTTCCATCATGCCTATGATAATAGTGATTAGTTTTCCCATTATTGACTCAATGGTGTGTTTGAAAGCCTAGAACCCCTCAAAACACATTGAATCAATGGTGTTTTTGAAAGCCTAGAACCCCTCAAACCACTAGATCTTGTACACTAGTAAAAAAACCTAAAGTAGTCAAAATTTGACCAAGTCTAAATCTGTTATCATGATCCCATCCTTGAGTCTCTACCTATATTAATCCATGGGATTTTTGGAAATTCTCTTGAGACATCTTCTACCCCTTCATGTGATGTAACCCGTCCTACAGATGTCCCTACATCTACACCACCAAGTCCCCCAAGTGGACCAACAACTCGTGCCTGAGCCAAACTCCTAGAAGCTAAGGTTAACTCGCTCCTTGCCTCATGTGACTTTGATAATCCTTGGATGGCTTGCTACTTCATGCAAATACTCTATGCATTATCAGATATGAAGCCCCAAGGCATCACCAAGCCCCCACGGATGAAGTACAAGGAGTAGGATGAGAAGAAGTCGCTGTTGAGGATGAAACACCGGAGTCTCCGACCTTGAAGAGCAGAGTCTCTAGCCTACAACCCCGGATTCTCCGGACTGGACTTCGGACCAGTCTCAGTACCCCGGCCTGGACCGTGAAGTATACCACTCCGGAGTCTACACCGAAGACTTGCACCAAGACCGGAGTCTCCGGTCACACCAGAGTCTTTGGCCCATGAACCCGTAGTATCCGGTGTCCATGACGATAGGCATGTTAAGGCCTTTGGGCGTTTGGCCCATGTAACCCCATAGTCATCCAAACTTTACCCTTTTATGCCTAAAGTACACCTGAACTAGTGGCTGGCCTATAAATAACCCCCACCTCTATTGTAAACCCTAGACTGGATATTTTAAATAGAATACACCCTTGTGGATCTCTCTAGTTCTCGTCTCATGCTCCTTTTCTAAAGGAGCACCAAATATCCCCCGACTCGTTGGAGTTTGCATCGTGCCTACCTCATTGTACATGGCCTTGGCATAAGAGCCCTTTGCCAAGACGTCGATATCTCACCGAGTCTCCCACTCACCGTGCCAGTTCAAGAGAGAGAGAGATCTTCGCCCGATGCCGATCCTAGGGATTACGGCACACCGGTCGCCTCCGACGTGAGCTATTGGCTTTAATCGTGTCTTTGCGTGAGTGTGTTCATCGAGTTCTTCATGCGTGAGTTCATGGTGTTAATCCCCTCCCTCTTTCCCTCACACTTTGCCCTCAGTTTCCAAAGGAATTCATGAAATACCGGGCTCCCCCGAGGTTTGCCCTCAACATATTGGTATCAAGATCTTCGTTGCTCATGAATTTCCCCTCCAATTTTTCTTCTATCCACCATATATTTGAAAATCCCCAAAAAAGAGAACCAAATTTACCTTTGGATTGATCTCTTGATTCGGAGTGTTATTTGTGGTTTTGTTCTGACCAAATCTTGTTTTAGGTGTTGGTCCAACTTTATCCTACGTTTTCCTAGCCCAAGTTGGCCAATTTGTCGTGGATTTAAGGGCCCAAGGTGTGGATTTCTTCTCAAGAACACAAGCAAGTGGAGCAGGAACCTTGACACTGGAGTCTCCGGTCTATAGACACCGGAGTCTCTGGTCCACGCCGGAGTTTTCGGCCTACAGACACTGGAGTCTCTGGCCTAAGACCCCGGAGTCTCCGGCCTAGACGCCTGATTCTGTCCAATTTTCGCCTCTTATTCTATTTTGGCTAATTTTTATCCTTGTTTGTTTGTGTCCCGTGTGTGTGTCGTCAACTAACAACAGGCTTCCGCATCAACACCATCCGCGCTCATGAACATCACGACACCCGAACATCATCCCGCATAAACCGACCGGATGTTCATCATCACCAATGAAGGTATAACTTGTGTCACCTTATTAACCCTATTTTCCTTTATGTGTAACTATCCCACGAGAGTGGATCATCGTGTTTTTACTTGAGCATTGTGCATTTTCCCTTGGATAGTGAGAGTGCAAAAGCAATAGCAAGAGTGACTTAGTAGTATCAAGGGAGAGCAAAAAAAGAAACAAAAGAAAAAGGGAAAAAGATACATAGAAAAAGAAAATAGTCTCCCATAGCAAAAGAGAGTCTCAAGCTTGTAAGCAAGAGAGAAACGAAGAGCGCGCAAGGCAAGTGCACAAATCCGTTGCTCATTTTTCTCTTTGCAAACGAGCCACCGTCTCTCCTTCCATTGGCACGGTAATCGAGCTTAGTATTCGTTAGGACATTTTGTTGCTCATTTTCATAGTCGTGTCAATCCAAATAATCTCCATGTGTGTGTATATAGTCGTAGGTTCCCGTTACCCTTTTGAGTTGTTGACTTTTACCTTTGACTCGAGGTTGTTGGATGTCACCCACTTTTGACTATACCTTTTCTTTGAATTGGTTCTTTGGCATTCCACAACCCTAACCTTCCACCAAAAGCTTTTGAGAGTTTTAGTCCTTTCCTTAGTGTGAGGTTTCTTTGCGATTTCATTTTGCAAGCTAATACTTCTCTTTTGTGGTTTCTAGTTCGGTGCAATCCCAAAGGTGAGGTAAAAGGCTAACACCCACCATATTACACTTCCATATACAATCCATGTGTGTTTTGCATGATGGATAGGCACGGTGAGTCGAGCCAACATCCTTCCCAATAAGAAGAACAAGGCCCATACATGATGCGTGCAAGCCACTACATCATCCGCCATGAGTTCCGTGAACGTTGCAATGCTCTCGTGTCACGCCAAGATGAACAATTCGGTGAAACTCAAGCCGAATTTAAGAGCATCGACAACCGCTTCGATGGCCTACAACAAAAAATGCATGAAATGTGGCAAGGCTTCTCCAACCTTCATCAAGAGATGAGGGCCATGCACATCAACTTCACCAACCAAAACGAAGCACTACAAAGGTCGATGGCTGAGTTCGCGTGCAACACAAGACCGCATTCACGCGCATCAAGCTCTTCAAGCTCGTCGCATCATCGTTCTCCTCTTCGTCAAGATCCTCATCCAAGTGCTCCAAGACACAATGAAGCCCCATGGTTGAAGATGGAAGTTCTTCGCACTATTTACCTTCCCCATGACACCCCGCAATGTCAAGCTATGATGGTGATTTCTCTTCAAGGCGCCAAGCAAGGCGAGAAGGACACCGTCATCAAGCAAGGGTACTAGTGATCCAACAACTTCAACCACAAGTGGAACCTCGAGTACAACCTCAAGTCCAATGCCATCGCCTACGACCCATACTTGACACCACAAGTGATGTCTTCAACTTAGAGGATCAAGCTCGTCATCACCGTCATGAACGTCCACACCGACACCATGGTCATCACGAGGTGCCTCCTCCACCACATGAAGACATGGAGCGTCAAATTTGACATGTTGAGCAATGCCCACCATGTCATGAGGCTCAAGACCATGATCTTCATCATGAGGCCAAAGTGCCTAACCCCCAACACCAACCGAGAAATGAGCCTCCTCCTCCCCTACAACCGCGTCAAGAGGTTCCACACATCCTCAACACCCTCGTGAGGCCCAAGCGCCTCAACCTCGTCATCAACCGCACCAAGACCAAGGGCAAGCTCCTCAACAACGTTGTAAGAACCGAGTTCCACCTCCCAAAAATGAGGCTCCTCAACCGCAAGGTCACCAAGGACGTCGCAATGATTATATGGAAGATGAATACCATCACCATCATGGCAACCACGGCCACCGTGACCACAATGTGGAAGAAACCTTTCACAAGCTCGAGTTCACGATGCCCAAGTTGACTGGTTCAAATGATCCCGGAGAATACCTCTCATGGGCACTCAAGGTCGACAAGATCTTCCGTATGCACAACTGTAGTGATGAGAAGATGGTCGCCATGGCTTTGCTTGAGTTTGATGATTACGCCAACCTTTGGTGGGAACAATTTCAAGTCACTCATTACTCAAGAGAAGAGCCTCCGATCAGAACTTGGCATGACATGAAGGCTCATATGATATCCCTCTTTGTCCCTACGCACTACACGCGTGACCTCTTCAACAAGCTACAATCGATTAGTCACGGGACAAAGACCGTGGAAGAGTACATCCAGCAAATGGAGCTCAATATGATCTGCGCCAACATTGATGAATGTGAGGAGCAAACAATGGCACGTTTCCTCATCATCTTGAATCATCCAATCAAGCGCATCGTCGATTTCCAAAAATACAATGACATGGTTGAGCTTGTGCACATTGCAACAAAATCCGAGCGTCAAGTACAAGAAGACATCAAATACAATAAGCCCAAGACCTACTTCACCTACAAGCAAGCTTCAACAGCTACACCAACAACCTTCAATGGAAGATCCTCAAGTACCTCCAAGCCTTCCTTCAAGCCCACACTTCCTCAAGGAAAACCGCCCCCAAGTGGCAAATACACAAATGATGACCCGCCATTCAATGGCGAATGCTACAAGTGTGGAGGCAAAGGACACAAGTTGGCCACTTGTGGAAACAAGGAAGTATTGTTCATCCATGACAATGGCGATGAGGAATACTTGAGTGAATATGAAATGTATGCAAGAGTCAAAGAAAAAATGACAAGGCGATGTGTGGAAGATGACCAAGAACCCCTCATGTGTGAACATGACACAAGTCCATCGCGTTTTGTCACAAGGATCTTGACTAATCAAGCACAAGAGCATGAAGATCAAAGATTCAACATCTTCCAAACTCACCCTCTTCGATGGAGGGAGTTGCCGCAACCTTGCAAGCACCGAGTTGTGTGCGAATCTCAAACTCACCCTCCATTCTCAAAGGCACCCTACCATGTCCAATGGCTAAGTAACCAAGGGTCCGTGAAGATCAAGCACACCGTCTCAATAACATTCTCTATTGTCCCATACAAAGACACGATGGAGTGTGATGTAGTCCCAATGAAGGTTTGCCACATGTTGCTTGGTCAACCATGGCAATTCGACAAAGGTGCTCTACATGATGGTCGCACAAATGTATACACCTTCAAATGGCTTAACAAGACATGTGTTTTGCAACCAATGACTCCTAGCTAAATAATTGCAGACAATACAAAGGCTTTAGTAAGGGAGCAAACCACAAGACCATCTTGTGAGAAGAGTGGTGAGCGAGAGAACCACCATATAGCGAGTGAGAGCCACAACCCTAACTCGAGTGGAAAACTAAGAGTGTTGTTCTTTCCACCAAAAGTGAGATGAGAGATGTGAGGAAAAACCCATCCATCTTGCACTATGTCTCATTTCCAAGGGACTAGCACAAGGAACTAATGACTTGACAAATATTCCTCCCTCTTTGAGGGCTATTTTGCAGAAATTCAAGGATGTGTTTCCCGAAGATCTCCCTAATGAACTTCCTCCTCTTCACGGAATCAAGTATCGCATTGACCTCATACCCGGCGCACCTCTTCCAAACCGTGCCGCCTACCGCATGAACCCGGAGGAGATGAAAGAGATCGAGCATCAAATCAACCAACTCTTCTCCAAAGGTTTGATCCAAGTAAGCACTAGTCCAAGTGCGGTACCCGTGATTCTCGTTACAAGAATGGATGATACGTTGCACTTATGCATGGATTGCCATCCAATCAATGCTATCAGTGTATGTTATAGACATCCTATACCACGTCTCGATGACATGCTTGATGAGTTGTGTGGAGCCAGTATTTTCTCCAAAATTGATCTTCGTAGTGGCTACCATCAAATACGAATGGCGGAAGGTGATGAGTGGAAAACCGCCTTCAAGACCAAACTTGTTATCTATAAATGGTTGGTCATGGATTTTGTCTTATCTAATGCCCAATCCACCTTCATGCGCCTTATGAATCATATTTTGCGTTCTCTCATTGAAAAAGTGTTGTTGTCTATTTCGCTGATATACTTTTTTATAGAAAGTCACTTGAGGAACATATTACACATGTCAAGGAGGTATTGCAAATCCTTAGACATGAAAAGATATATGCTAATCTTCCCAAGTGCACTTTTGCAAAAGACAAGTTAATTTTCCTTAGTTTTGTCGTTTCTTCTAATGCCAAAGACATTCGAGATCGGCCCATCCCCACAAACGTGAGTGAACTTTGAAGTTTTCATTGGTTGGTTGGTTTCTATCATTGCTTTGTGAAAGACTTCTCTACCATTGCTTGCCCTCTCAACGAGTTGACCAAAAATAATGTCACCTTCGTGTGGGGCAAAGCACAACAAAAAGCTTTTGATGAGCTTAAAAATAGGCCAACCAAAGGACCTCTTCTCGCATTACCGGATTTCACAAAAACTTCCGAGATAGAGTGTGACGCTAGTGGTATTGGCATTGGAGTAGTCCTTATGAAAAATGGACATCCTAGTGCTTACCATAGAAAGAAACTTGATGGATCTTGACTTAACTATCCAATTTATGAAAAAGAGCTTTTTGCCTTAGTTCATGTTCTTCAAGTTTGGCAATACTACCTTTGCCTAAGGAATTTATAATACATTCTGACCATGAGTCATTGAAATATCTCAAAGTCCAAGCCACCTTGAGTAAAAGACACGCTAAGTGGGTTAAGTTCATGGTGTATTTTCCTTACATTGTCAAGTATAAGAAGGGTGAAGATAATGTAGTTGCATATGCTTTGTCTCGCAAGCACACAAAACATCTTACTAGACTCGAAGTAAACGTGTTAGGTCTTTATGAAATCAAAACTTTGTATGCTTTCGACCCGTTCTTTGGACCAATTTTTGCAAAGTGCTCCATTTACAAAGGAGTTGAAGATTTCTATTTGCATAAGGGCTTTCTCTTTAAACAAAACAAGCTTTGCATTCCGAAGTTGTCTATCCAACTTTTGCTTCTCCAAGAATCACATGGTGGAGGCCTCATGGGTCACTTTGTCCATGACAAGACATTTTCATGCTATCCACTCACTACATTTGGCCCAAGATGAAGCGAGACATGGAAAGCTACATCCAACGATGCACTAATTGTGTTCAAGCTAAGTCCAAGTCTAATCCTTTTGGTCTTTATATGCCACTGCCTATTCCTTATGCACCTTGGTCCGACATTAGCATGAATTTTGTTTTACGATTTCCTAGGTCTAAGCATGTTCATGATTCTATATTTGTTGTTGTGGATCGATGATCCAAAATGGAACACTTCATACCGTGCCATAAGACCGATCATGCTTCACATGTTGCCAATTTGTTTTCCAAGGAAATCGTTCGTATTCACGGTGTGCCAAGGACAATCATCTCCGACCGCGATGTCAAATTCATGAGCTACTTGTGGAATAACCTCATGGGTAAGGTCAACGTCAAGCTACTCTTCTCATCCGCGTTGTATCCGCAAATCGACGGACAAACCGAGGTCGTAAACCAAAGCTTCAACACTCTCCTTCGTGTGTTGATCAAGAAAAAACCTCAAGGATTGGGTGGAATGCATTCCCCATGCTGTGTTCACCTACAATCGAGCTAATCACTCAACAACCAAGATGAGTCCCTTCATGATCGTGTACGGTTTCAAGCCCCTCACCGTGCTCGACATCCTACCACTTCCTCTTCACAAGCGCACAAATATGGACATCGATAAGCATGCACAAGCTATGAAGAAGCTTCATGAAGAAACAAGAGCTACTATCAAGCAACAAGTCCTTCGACAAGCATCAAGGATGAACACAGACAAGAAAGAGATGGTCTTCGAAGAAGGTGACTTTGTGTGGATACACATGACCAATGACCGCTTCTATTGAGGAATAACCTCGTGGGTGGCTCAATCTTCACCGATCTCGTGGTCAAATTGATGGAAAAGCGAGGGGAAAGGGAGAAGGTAGCGGAAGAAAACTCACATCTCATGAAGAACACGATGAACACATGCAAAATTCACACGATACAAGGCCGATTACTCTCGCTGGTGGCCACCGGTCTGATCAAATCCTCGCAAGGAAAGATCGGTCAACGTGCTCCCTCGATCCCAAGCGGAGAGGGAAGAACACCTTGCAGAGGGTCTTGACAACTACCCTCACACACTCGCAAACGTAGGCCTTGTACAACAAGGGAGGCGCGATTCAAACTATAACGAGGCGGTGACGATAGTCAGTCCCCTTTGGTAAGGGGATGAGCAAAAACTAGAGATTCCACAAAGGGGGCTGTCTTTAGTCTATCATCTACGCCTCCCCAATACATGAGGGGGTGGGGGAACTATATATAGGCTAGCCACATAACAAGGGGTAGTTTGGGGAGTAATTCTAGGTCTTGGAACGGACTAGAGGGGTACATGGGCCGAAGGCCCAAAGGCCTTAACATGCCTGGCATCATGGACACCGAAGACTCCGGTGTCATGGGCTGGAGACTCCGGTGTGACCGGAGACTCTGGTATTTCTCCGGTGTAGACTCCAGAGTTGTGTAAAGAAGGGTCCAGGCTGGGATCCAAAGATTGGTCCGGAGTCCAGTCCGGAGACTCCAGGGTTAAAGGCTGGAGACTCTAGTCTTCAGGGCCAGAGAATCCGATGTTTTAGCTGCTTCTTCTTCCGTCTTCTCTTCCAAGCCTCTGTCTTATCAGGATTGGTGCTCCAGCCTTCCTCCCTTGCCTCCGTACTTGTCGGTGTGATCCTATCATGATAATGGGACGGAGTATGAAGTAGTATACCATTCAATAGGGTAAGAAGTGGGATCACATAGAGGAACAGATTCACCATTTGAGTCCATGACGACTAGGCATAAGTTGGAGACCATGATGTGGTAACGACCGTATGTCGGGCTACATCAGCTCCCCCTTCAAAAAAGAGTCGTCCTCGACTCTTCATGCTCATCACTAAGAAGAGGATGTCGAGAGACCTTCTTGATCTTGGGGTTCACCATATAGTCGTCCTCGGGAAGGTGGAATTGACAACACTTCAATGTTCCTTCACTTTCCATGAAGCCTTATGATGTAGACATATCTCGTTGAAGGGCAGCCATAGGCAACTCTATACGGTTCGTCGTGTCAACTCATAGTCCATAGAGGTTGACACGTAACAAATTGTACCTTCACACAACAAAGACCAAGAAAAATATGTTCATGCGTGATAGACGAGCATGTCATGAGTGGCATGTCCATTCTTGTTTACACTATTAGCACAACTCAAGAATATCAAACAGGATGCATATGCAAGGTCAAAGTGCATGGAAATCGTTTGAACATCATCCAAATGTGGGAACTCAAAGAGTCCATATAACGTCTTAGTGTGGCACTCAAAGCAATTGACTATAATATTGATCAACATCTTTGATGCAAGAATAGGAGAATTCGGAAAAAACACATGAGGAAGAATATCCAAAACAACGTTATTATCTGTGCAAACCAACCATTGGAAAGAGAAATTGTTCGATATGTTGGATTCCATACACAAATCATCAAAAACAAGGATCATGGGCATAGGAGTACCACAAGCGGAAGCAAAAGCAACGTGTTTGCAAACAAACCATATGAAAGAGCAAGTGGTCCTTATGTTTGTTGCAACAACTATACGAGGTACTTGGAAGCTCTCGTGACAATGCATGCTCATAATGGCACTATGGTTACACACAAAACATCGGAAAGAGAAATTGTTCAACATCTTTGTTGCAACACACAAAGCATCAAATCAAATAGCAAAGAAACGGGATTGTCACAAGGTGGAAGAATACCATCAACATGTTTGCATGAAGACCACAGGAAAGAGCAATTTTTCAACATGAAAGATGTAAAGCATGCAAAAGGTATCAGAGCTAGGTTCGATCTTGATCTCACTCGAGGGATGCTCTCTAGAGCTCATTTTGTCAACCTGTGCTCAACCGAGGTTGACATGATCGTGCGGGTACCTACACACATGAAATACAAAAGGAAGAATGTGCGTGCATGGTATAGAAACACATCATCCATCATGACGTATCTCTTCTTATGCACATCACCATTAATGTCAATCAAGTGTAAACTGGATGCATGGTGAGTATGCAAATGGGGAACATGCTTATGATGGCCATCAACAAAATATCCAAAATTTGAAGAAGCTATGGGGGCCATCTCAATAGAAAGCATATGATAATTATTGTTGTAAGCAAAACAAGTGAAAGAGCAATCATCAATATTATTGCTAGCATTGGGATAAATTGTAAAACATTCATGACAAAGCATGGTCCGAGATATACCATTGTTAATATCATTGGAAGCAAAAAATTGGAAAGAGCAATTGTTCAACAAAGTGCAAGCAATGATATCATCAACTTATCGTTTAGAGCATGGCATGTCTGTGGCAACATCATCACAATCAAATAATTTCACATGCTCAACATTATGCAAAGGCAAAGTATCACATGGAAATAGGAATGAATCATATGCAATGTCACAAATATCATCCGTAGCATGCAAGTCATAATAAATCATCATGTCCACTAGCATGACCATGGCATCATCAACACCCTTTTTTACCTTGTTCATACCTCTCATATGAAGTGGGTGTTGTGGTAGAATTGGCCTCCATGTGGGCGACTTCTTCATCATGTATGGGGATGGCATCATATTCACCCACCATGTACATCTTCTCGGTCGAAGGCATCATCATATCCAATCTTGGCGCTTATTGATCCATGGAACCTACCACATCATGAGATAACACACTAGAGGTAGAGGGTAAGTCGTTAGAAATCAAAGTGGTCTCACATGACCTATCAACTACCACTCTCAACTCATTCGGTGTATCTCTCGTGCCCTCCAAGTGGAAGCACTCAATCTCACGTATGGTGGAGTCACTCATCCCACTTGTTTTCACTCAAGTGGGCTAAGTGGCTCTCATACTCACATGGGATTGGTACCACATCATCACTCAAGCATGTAGGGATAGGCTCAGTTTTCTCAACTCCATGCGCCTCCTTTGGTGAAGGAAAATTCCCATGCTCACCATTCTCGACCTTGTCATCGCCATCTTGTAGCGTTGGCTCTTGTCTTGTAGCTTGCTCATCCTTCACCATGACCACCTTGGCTTGTGTATTAGTGCACTCCAAAAATGTATGACCTTGGTGTTGGAACTTGCCGCATATGATGGTTGGACATGCCCATGGGTAGTAACCTTGGTCATTGCACTTGTAGCATAGGGGTGTGCCCTTTTGTACTTGGGATTCCATTGTGGTGGTGGACCTAGAATGATATACCACATGTTGAGGAGTGTGGTTGTAGCTTGAGCTTGCTCCTGGGGCCATTGTGGTGGCGGCACAAGTTGTCGAAGGTGCATTATGATGATGTTGTTGATGGAGGTCATTGGTGTGCCTTGCCGAAGGTTGACATAGGTGGCGCACTTGGTCATCCATATGACGCTCGCGACAATGATCCTTGTCATGGAACTCTTGTTGGGCTCATGGTGCCATCTAGAGCTCGACTCGTAAAATTTGGCGAGGTTGTCGTCCATGTCTTTCTTGAACTTCACGAGGTCACCTTTCAACTTCTCCCATAGATTTTGGACCTTGGCGCTCTTGAGGTGCCTAAGATGCCTTGGAAGATGTCTTGTATCCTCTTGATGTTGGCAATGATCTCTAGAGGCTGTTTGTCGATGAAGATTCTTGATTCGTGGCGCCTCTTTTGGAAGATGATATTTGGGCGCCACTCTTCTTGTAGGCGGTGGTACTTGTTGCCTTGGAGGTTGTTACACTTGACGCCTTTGAGGTTGTGGTGCTTGGCACCTTGGAGATGGTGGTACTTGGCACCTTGGAGATGCTAGTGCTTGATGCCTTGGAGATGGTGGCTCTTGACGCCATGTAGGTGGTGGCGCTTGACGCCTTGGAGGTGGATCATCGAAGTAGGTGGTGACCTTTGGTGTGGCACGCATGGCCTTAAAGGTCATGGTTTCTTGATGATGTGCCTCCTCTTGCTTGGCGTAGTAGTCGTACATCTCCAAGAAGTGGAGGTATTCTTCATGGCTCATGGAAGAGCCCTCGATGTCGATGAAGTTCACCATGTCCTACATTGTTGGTGAGACATTGTCATTGTAACACTCGAAGTCGTCCATGCTTCGGGAGTCATTGTTGTAGTAGTACTGATGCAGGCCGTCCTACGGAAGTCCCTACATCTAGGCCACCAAGTCCCCCAAGTGGACCGATGACTCGTGCCCGAGCCAAGCTCCTTCAAGCTAAGGTGAATTCGCTCCTCGTCACATGCGATTTTGATACATCCTTGGATGGCTTGCTACTTCATTACAATACTTTATGCATCATTAGCAATGAACCCCATGAAGAAATGCCAAGAGAAGGAGCCAAGCCATCGCAAGACGGAGTTCCAGGTAAAACCGGCACCAGGCTCGGCGGACCAGGATCCACGCCGAAATTCCCAGCACACACTCTGACGGACCAGCTCCCCGACAGGAATTCCCGACGCTCGTCGAAACCAACCGGCACCGAACCACATTTCAGGCGTACATTCTGGTCAAGACGGAGTTATCGTAGAAATGCCCCAGAGTTAAGTCAACTATGGGTTTGATGCCCGAGAATATTCCTATTTCGTCCAGATTTTACCCTTTTGTGCCGAAACTACCCCTGTTTTAGTGGCTGGCCTATATAAAGTCCCCACACCCCTTTGTATTACTCGGACTTGGATAATTGAAATTAGAAGACACCCTTGTGGATCTCCCTAATTTCTAGTCTTGTGCTCCTTGATAAAAGAGAACCAATTATCCCCCACCTTGTTTGAGTTTGCATCGTTCCTCCCTCGTTATACAAGGCCTTGGCATTGGAGCCTCTTGCCAAGACATCAAGATCTCATCAAGACTCCCCACTCGCTGTGCCGGTGCGATAGAGAGAGAGATCTTCGCCCGACATCGATCCTAGGGATTGCGCCGGACAGCTGGCCACTCGCGTGAGCTATAGGTGTGTATCGTGTCTTCGTCTGTGTGTGTGTGTGTGTTTCATCCTCTCCCTCATCCCCCACTCACTCCGCCTCGATTTCAAGGGATCCATGAAAGATTGGGCCACCCTCGATGTTAACCCTAAACATATTGGTATCAAGAGATTCGTTGCTCACGAATTCCCCCACATTTTTTCTTCTATCCACCAAAAAAATTGAAAATCCCCAAAAAATAGCCCCAAATTGCCTTCAGATCGATCTCTAGATTTGGTGAGTTTTCTGTGGTTTTGGTCCATATATTTGTTGCTTTAGGTGTCGATCTACCTTCCTAGAACCTTTCCCCAGCCCAATTTGGAAAGATTTTCAAAAAAAATTCAGAGATTTGACTTTTGGAGTTCGTCACGAACTCAACCCGGCGCCAGGCCCGATGGACCGATGTATCCACCAAAATTTCTGGCGAAAACTCTCGCGAACCGGAATATCCATCGGAAATTCCGGTGACTAGTCCGGCGCCGCTTGTTTGGCCGCCGAAACTATTGTACTAACTCAATTTTGACTATTTTTCTTCTTGTGTTGTTTGTGTTTGGCGTGCTTGTTGCCCAAAGTAACAATAAGCTTCCACAAATCATCACATACCGCGCTCCTCGACACCACGTCGCCTGAACATCATCCCCACCACGATAGAAAGTCATCATCCATACCGAAGGTATAACTTGGTCCACCTTGTTAATCCTTCTTCATTTGTGTGTATATATCCTATGAGAGTAGCTCATCTTCTGTTTACCTAAGCATTGTGCACTTTCTCTTGGAAAGTGAGTTTGTGTAAAGAAAATTAAAGAGTTGACATAGTAGTATAGAAAGGGACAAAAAGAATAAAAAATCATAAACAAAAAAAGAGAGAAAAAGAAAAAGCAAAATAAAAATAGAAAGATACATAGTCTCCCCATACAAAGAGAGTCTCAAGCTTGTAAGAAAAGAGAGAGAAAGAGCGCGACCAAGGTAAGTTCACAAATATGTTTCTTATCCTCTTTTGGCTAACGAGTTGTGGTCTCTCCTTGCGTTGGCACGACAACCGAGCTTAGTCTTCATTAGGACATTTTGTGCTCATTTTCATAGTCGTGCTAACCACATCCGTCTCCACGTGTGTGTATCCGTTGTGTTTTCTAGATCATATCCTTTTTGCTTTTAATCTTTGGCTCTCTACCACCTTTAACAATAACCTTTTCTTTGGATCGTACCGTTCGGTTTTCCACCACCTTAACCTTCCACCAAAATATTTTGAGAGTTTTAGTTCTTTCTTTAGTGTGAGATTTCTTTGCATTTTCACTTTGCACACTTATAGTTCTCACATGTGGTTTCTAGTTCGGTGCAATCCCCAAGGTTTGGTTGAAGGCAAACCCCCACCACATATTGCTCTCCACATACAATCATTATTGTTTTCGCATCATTGATGGGCACGGTGAGGCGAGCCATTCACCCCAACCCGAGGATGGAGATGGACCGTACATGACTCGCACAAGCCACTACATCATCCGACAAGAGTTCCGGGATTGTTTCCATGCTCTCAAGACCCGTCAAGATGAACAATTTGGTGAAACTCAAGCCGAATTCAAGAGCATCGACTACCACTTCGATGGCCTACATCAACAATTGCATGACATGCGGCAAGGATTCTCTGACCTTCATCAAGAGACGAGGGCCATGAACATCAACTTTTCCAACCAAAACGAAGCACTACAAAGGTTGATAGCCAAGCTCGCGCGCAACACAAGACCGCGTCCACTCTCATCAAGCTCTTCAAGCTTGTCACGTCATTGCTCTCCTCTTCTTCAAGACCCTCATGCAAGTGCTCCAAGACGCAATGACACCCCTGTGGTTGAAGATGGAAGTTCTTTGCACTATGTACCTTCACCACGGCACGCCGCAATGTCAAGCTATGATGGTGATTTCTCCTCAAGGCCCCAAGAAAGGCGAGAAGGACACTATCATCACGCAAGGGCACTAGTGATCCAACAAGGGAAACCACAAGTGGAACCTCGAGTGCAACCGCAACCACACCGCCATCATCCGTGAGACATTCTTGACTCAACAAGTGATTACTCCAACTTGGAGGATCAAGCTCGTCATCAACGCGATGCTCTTCAAGACCCTCCTCTTCATGATCGTTGTCATGAACGTCAACACCGCCACCATGGTCACCATGACGAGCCTCCTCCACCACATCAAGACATGGAGCATCAAATGGTTCATGCCCATCACGTCATGAGGCTCAAGGCCATGATCGTCGTCGTGAGGCCCAAGTGCCTAACCCACAACACCAACCGAGGAACGAGCCTCCTCTTCATTAACAACCACGTCAAGAGGCTCCCCATCCTCAGCACCCTCATGAGGCCCAAGCGCCTCCTCCTCGTCAACAACCATGCCAAGAGCAAGAGCAAGCTCCGCAACAACATCACACGAATCAAGTTCCACCACCTCCAAATGCGGCTCCTCAACCGCAAGTGCACCAACAAGGTCACCAAGCTCGTCGCAATGATCGCATGGGAGATGAAGACCATCACCATCATGGCAACAACCGCTAGCGTGATCGCAGTGATGAATAAACTTTTGGCAAGCTCAAGTTGACAATGCCCAAGTTCACTGGTTCAAATGACACTGAAGAATACCTTTCATGGGAAGTTATAGTCGACAATATCTTCCGTATGCATAACTATAGTGATGACAAGATGGTCGCCATGGCTTCGCTTGAGTTTGATGATTACGCCAACCTTTGGTGGGAACAAGTTCATGTAGCTCGTGAAGCAAGAGAAGAGCCTCCAATCACAACTTGGAATGACATGAAGGCTCATATGAGATCCCGCTGTCCCTAAGCACACACGCGTGACCTTTTCAACAAGCTTCAATCACTTATTCAAGGGACAAAGACCGTGGAAGAGTAATTCAAAACAAATGGAGCTCAACATGATCCACCCCAATATTGAAGAGCGTGAGGAGCAAACAATGGCATGTTTTCACATCGGCTTGAACAATTCAATCAAGAGCATCGTTAAGTTTCAAAAATACAACGACGTGGTTAAGCTTGTGTACATTGCAACAAGAGCCAAGCTTCAAGTACAGGAGGACATCAAATACAACAAGACAAAGAAGTACTTCACCTACAAGCAAGCTTCAATAGCTACACCAACGACCTTCAATGGAATCTCCTTAAGTACCTCCAAGCCTTCCTTCAAGCCCAAAATTCTCAAGGAAAACCGTCCCAAGTGGCAAGCTTACAAAGGATGCCCAGCCATTCAATGGCGAATGCTACAAGTGTAGAGGAAAAGGACACAAGTCAACCGATTGTGGAAACAAGAAAGTATTGTTCATCCATGACAATGGTGATGAAGAATACATAAGTGAGGAAGAATTTGATAGCAGAGTCAAAGAGGCAATGACAAGGAAACATGTGGAAGATTACCAAGAACTCCTCATGTGTAAACATGATGCAAGTCCATCGCTTGTCGTCACAAGGATCTTGACTACTCAAGCACAAGAGCATCAAGCTGAACAATCCAACATCTTCCAAACACGTGCCTGTTGGGGATATACTTTCTGGGTATCCTCACTATGCCTCACTGACCAGGGTGGCCCACTTAAGGTTAGAGATTTGCTTTGTGGGCGGCCCAGTCAGGGAGAAGAGACGGAGTCCAGTCTGGCTGTAGGAAGGCCTAGACGACTTACCGACATAGGCCTGTAGTGTTACTTGTATTTCAAGATGTACTCTATAACCGACTCTTAGTCATAGCCGTATAGGTCTCTCCTGTAAACCCTAGGCCGGATATCTATATAAATCGTTCGAAGGGTTTGAGGTTCAACACATCCCTTGAACAGAAAATGAGGAAGCAGATGCATTATCTAGAATAGGCTCTACATGGAAAAATGTCCCGGATGGCGCTTTTTTAGAGCACCTCAAAGTTCCCTCTATAACATGAGTTGATGAGGAATATCCGACCAAGTCCGACTCACCTTTAGTAGAAGTTCTGGCTGTGATTCCTAGCTGGACAAAACCCTACCTGGATTTCTTGGTAGATGGTAAGTTACCCGAAGACGAAGTTCTGAACCGGCAGATCGTCTAATGAGCAAAAACCTATACAATAATAAATGGCGAGCTCTATAAATGGAGTGTATCTAGGGTTATTCAGCGCTGCGTATCTCCGGAAGGAGTGGAAATCCTAAGGGAAATTCATGAAGGCGAATACTGCCATCATGCTGCTACCAAATCTTTAGTGGCAAAAGCTTTCAGACACGGATTTTTCTGGCTTACATCCAAGGTAGATGCCGAACAGCTGGTGAAGACGTGCAAAGGCTGCCAAAAGTACGCCAAACAAGCTCATGTTCCAGATCATCAGTTGAGAACGATTCCGATAACATGGCCCTTCGCGGTCTAGGGGCTTGACATGGCAGGACCGTTTAAATGGGCTCCAAGTGGATTTACTCACCTCTTAGTGATGGTGGGTAAGTTCACAAAATGGATTGAGGCTAAACCCTTCACAAGTTGTGATGGAGCAACAACCAGAAGATTTGTCGAGGATGTTATAATCTGATACGGTTATCCGCATAGTATTATCATGGACAATGGGAGCAATTTTTCTATGGGATAACTTGCCGAATTCTGCGATGAACAAAAACCTGGATTGACATTGCGTTAGTCGCGCATCCACAAGCCAATGGACAAGTTGAAAGAGCAAATGGTCTAATCCTGCAAGTCCTCAAACCAAGACTCGAAGCACCACTTCATCGTGCTCGGGGGCTTGGGCAGATAAATTGCCGTCTGTAATATGGAGCTTGAGAACAACTCCGAACAGGTCAACCAGATACACACCTTTTTTCTTGGTCTATGGCGCAAAAGCAGTTCTTCCTAGTGATTTAATTCATACTTCTCCCTAAGTTACTGCGTATATCAAAGAGGATGTCGAGATTTGTCGACAAAATGATCTCAATTTAATCAAAGAAGTTCGCTTCGTTGAGCAGAGATCAACAACCTATCAACAGAAGCTATGCAATTATCATAGCCAGAGAGTCAGAAACCAGTCTTTCAATAAGGGCGATTTGGTTCTCCGGCTTGTGCAAAAAAGAAAGCACAAACTTTCCCCAGTATGGGAATGGCCCTTTTTAGTTAGTCGAGTATTGCACAATGGTTCTTACTATCTAACGGATATGCGGCCAGTCAAAGAAAGCCCTGCTACTAAGAAGATAAAGAGAGTTGGGGATAGTATATACCCGGAAGAATTAGACAGACCGTGGAATATTTCTCAGCTATGTCCCTTTTATTCGTAATTTTTTTGTTTCTTTGTTATCATATATGTGTACATGTTCAATGAGAAATAAAGTATTGCTTGCCTCAATATTTTCTGAGAAGTTTTATTTCACCATCTTATTTCCAAATGATCATGTGACACTAAAAAATCCCAGAATACTTGAAAGTACTTTATGCTCATGTTTGTTCTTATTAGATTTCCGATTCTAAAAATGCTACCTTCGGGTATAAATCTAAAATTTCTAGTTTATACTTTGGTCCTTTGTATGATTGCTGGATGCGGGTATTTCCAAGTAGTGAATTGTTGGTACTGGAAACTGGCTTTGTTTCCGAGTTTAAACTAGTTTAGCAATTGAGCTCCATTGCTCGGCAAAGTTTCCGTGTTGAAGGTTTGCCGGCTCACAAAAGGGATGAGGCGGAAAGCCAGATAAGCGATAAGTATAGACAAAACAAAAAGTGCTTATTAAAATTTCAGGCACGTCAAAATAAAGCCAAAAAGTGCTAAAAGAAAGTAAAAAGCATCAGTTCTTACAAACTTAGCACTAGCAAAATATCAGATTGTTTCAGGATAACACATTGTTTTTCTGATACTCTACGATGCAGAAGAAGAGGTAGGAGCTGCCGGCTCACTGGAGACATTGCCTTCACAGTGGTATCTTTTCGAGATGGGAAAATCATATTTGGTTTGCTCGTAGTCGGAAACTTCGGCTGTTTCTTCGGGAGGCATAGGAGGCGTCTCTACACGAGTGAAGAATGGAGTGATGTAGCTGGTTAGATCAGCTACATGGCACCCATAGCCGGCGTAGGAATCCATGATGTCCTTAATATTTTGCTCCTTGTTGTCTTCATCCATAGTCGAATAACCCCTGGTTACTTGCCAAATGTCCATGCTTCCATGGTGGTCATAACCATTGTCAGGGCATTCTGTGCTGCAGTTCGCGCATATGACATGTTCCAGTCCTGGATGAGCTGGGGCATCTCTTTTGCCTTATCTCACACTTCAAAGGCGAACATTCTGTTTATATCGGAAATCTTTAAGGCTTTGCTAATATCCTCCACTGACTGGCGGAAATCGTGGAGCATATCTCCGACTTCATTAAGTCGGCTATTGCGAGACTCCGCAGAAGAAGAATCCAACAAATTCAGAGGACTTGCGTTTATAAAGATCAAAAATATATCCAAACTCCTAGAGTTGGAAGAAAGAAAAGTCAGAGATAGGAAAATTACCGAAGATGACATCATCAACTTTGGTCTTCTCCAACATAAGACTCTGGAGTTCATCCCGGAGAGCTTTGGTGATGTCCTTCTCCCTGGCCAACTCGTCTGTGAGATCCAAGATTTTCTTATCCTGGATAACAATTGTGCGATCATGTCCTACGGTGGCCATGTTGGATGATTCAAGAACGCTGTTAATACTGCGCTCATGATATACCTTATGGTCATTCAGCTCTCGCCTTAAGTCGGTGTTATCCACCTCCAGGGTCTTGAGGTTCTCGGCATCTTAAATCATTTTGCATAACTATTTGACCAGTTCTGTAAACAAAAGAAAACAGTCAAATAAGAATTCGACTATGAAAGCAAAAGAGCAGGTATGAGGACTGAAATGATTACCTTCGGCTTCATCCTTGGAAATCTTCAGTTGAGCATTTTCAAGGCGGAGAGCTATGATCTCTCTCCGCTTATTGCAGATATTCTTTAACTATTCCTGGTTATAAGCATTAACTTTCTGTAGGTCAGAATAATACCTAGAGTTAGAAGTCTACTAAAGACTCGGGCTAATATTTTAACTAAGTTAAATATCACCACGAGCCTTGGGGCTACACTAGTTTGTTCTTTGGCATCCTATGAAAGCATAAATCCGGATTTCCTATCCAACTTCATGCTTGGAGTTTGTTCTTTGGCATCCTTTGAAAGCATAAATTCCGACTTTCATAATGTTCATGGGCTAGTTTTCTCAGAATCATGTTCACCTTGGAAGAAACCTTCTCGGTGAGAGTCAGCGAGATCACTGGTGGTGGCGGATCCACGCCAGCCTTCATCTTTTTGTCATGAAGACGAACATGGTCAAGAATCTCGGAGAACTTGACATCCTCGGCTTCTTGCGCCTCTTCTTCGATGGTGATGTTCCGTCTCTCCAAACATTACTCAGCTAGCTTTTGGATCTCTTTTGCAATTTTCCGAGTAATGCCAAGTTTACTGAGAAGGTTGTCCGTGAAAACCTCTACCGAGGGATCATTACCCTTTTCGGGTTCACCCTTATCAGTTGCCGAGTCACCCATGGTGACGTCGGTCTGTGAACCAAGGTTCGCTGGCTCAGGATGCTAAGCTGGATCTTATGCAACACGAGGAGATGAAGTAACCTCAAGTGTTGTAGAAGGCACTAAGGTAGGAGTCGGAGGTGGAGCAGCACGCGAAGTCAAATTTAACTTTGACTATCCCATAGGCTTTGTCAGGATTCCCTTCCCCTTGCCCTTGACGAGCTGTTTAGCTCTGAAGAAGTGATAGTACAAGATCGTTACACTTCAGAAAGAATGAGAGATAAAATACAAAGACCTTGTGAGGAATGTTACCTCTTCACAATAGGCACTTCTTTCGTGCCAATAGAAATGGTTGGAGTGTTATGCATTCGAGTAAGTGCCTCTGCAAGTGCTACTAGTTCTCCATCCTCCTGAGAGATCTCAGGAGGATATTACTCAAGAGGAGCAAGCTCTGACTCGAGGAGGTCAGCAAGCTGAAAGAAGAATTACCTCAGTATTGCAAAAAGCTGTAGCAAAGTATGGATGAACACATATTCGAGTAACTGCTGGAAAACTTACTGGTGTCACTGGATCATCAACCGTATACATGTCCAGAGAGATATCTGGAATCTTCCTCTCGATCTGCTCTTTGATCAACCATTTGATCTGGGACTCGTAGTCCTTGTTCAAATATGATTTTGAGCAGATCCGGAGAGAATCCGTCTTTATCTTGGTGATTGAATGCATGAGCCGATCACCATGGTGTTGGAGAGGTTGGATCCGGCGTGCCAGCCAACAGTGAACTAGGTTGGATCCTTTTAGACCCTTTTGCTTCATTAGATACTCGATCCGCCTATTGGTGAGAAGCAGACCGTCAGTGAGAGCTAGAGCTTCTGCGTCCCAGGACTCTTGAGGCGTGGCAGCACCATCGATTAAAGCCGACAAAGGAGTTGCTTTGCCGGGATCTGGTCTGTCCTTATGATAAAAGAATGTGGATGGCCATGTCTTCACGGACTCGCTAGCTTTGATTCTAGGATAGACTCACTCTCTCCTAATAGAGAAGCTAAGAGTTCCGGTAATATAAGGATTACCGGAAATGATGGAATTTCTCTGGGTACCAAAGTAGCACCAAAATAGAACAAGACTCGGTCTAATTCCGAGATACCCCTCACAAAAAGATGCATAAGCGCTCATTTCTAATATTGAGTTTGGAGGAGATTGTGGAGTTGAACTCCGTAGTGATCTATAACCTTAGAGATGAAATCTAAGGGAGGAAAACTCAAACCTCTGTCGAGGTGGGTGCCGAAGTGCACTTGCTTGTCGGCGTTGGGGGTGGGGATGGTTTGATCGAAACCGCTCCGCCAGTCACTGGCGCGGAGGAGGCCTTCCTTCTCGACGATGCGGAGCATGTCCTTGTCAAGGACGCCGGGGATCCAGACCCCGTGGAAGTTATCCTTCTCCACCGCTGCGAAGGTCGTCGCCGTTGTCGCTGCCTTGCTAGAAGATGAAGCATCAGCTATTTTTTCGGGCGGTGGTGACCTAGGATGGGCGGCGCTGTGCGTTTGGGGGGAGACAGAAGAGCTTTTGTGCGGAAGCATCAAGACGAAGGAGAAGACACTAGTGTTGGTAAGGAAGAAAGAGGAAATCTTGACCCCTTATATCCCTCACCTGCGCTAAGATTCATGCAAGATAAATAGTAACCATGCCACGCGTCGTGAAAGGAGCTAGGTAACCTCCTCGCGAGGATTACGCCGCCTCGATCTCAGCGCACACAATAAAATGACGCCTCGGTTCCACGAAAGGCGGACCCACCAACGGTCGTGCTGTCAAGAATGTCTATCAGTGACATGACTTGACCTTGACTGATGTCAGGTTACGTCATAAACCAAGTTCCGGCTTAGTTTGAATTTCAAGCTGGAAACCCGAATAATGTACTCATAGGTCCGGCTTATTTTTAAGACCCGAATCCTATCTTTTCTTTTGAAGTTTCAGGAACCCTTCAAGATTCTACAAGCCAAAGATGAATCAAGCGAGATGATGGTGAAATCCGAATCTGGATCTTGGAGGCTTCCGGGGGCTACTGTCGGGGATATACTTTCCAGGTATCCTCACTGTGCCTCACTGACCAGGGTGGCCCACTTCGGGTTAGAGCTTTGCTTCATGGGTGGCCCAGTCCGGGAGAAGAGACGGAGTCTAGTCCGGCTACGGGAAGGCCCAGAAGACTTACCGACATAGGCATGTAGTGTTACTTGTAGTTCAAGATGTACTCTATAACCGACTCTTAGTCGTAGCCGGATAGGTCTCTCCTGTAAACCCTAGGCCGGATATTTATATAAGCCTGTTGGGCCACGCAGAGATAAACAAAACTTTTTCCCTAACGCGGAACTCCCAAGATCCAGCTCAGGTTATAGGCCACGAGATTACCGCTAGACGCACAGATGCGGAAGTTGATGTAGCGCGTCAAAGCAGTGCCGAACAATCCCCGGACAGCCGTTGCGAATCCCATGAACTCCTTCGTCAGATCCCTACGAGCTTCCCTGTCTCCAGCGCCGCACGTGCAACGCCTCTACCGGTATCCACACATACAGGAAGGAGCTTCGGATAGAGGACTGCTAGATCTTGTCTAGCCTGAAATGGAAGTGGAGAAAGTGACGGATAGGTCAGGGACTATCCCTTGTCACTCCACTTATATACACTCCTAGTTGGGCTCAACTCTTGAGGCCCATCTAGGCTGTATTCCAATCTCCATATGGATCTAATCCACATGGGCTCCTTACCCTTAAGTGTGCGACCCTGTAGGTTCACGTACACCTAGACACGACATGAACTACTCCTCCAAGTATCCCGTCATGGCTTTGACTCCAACTCCCTCCCATGAACACTCGGTCTCAAGTCGATAGATGGTAGCAACCTCTAGCAAGACGTGCCATCTCCCAAGTGCCGTAAAGTCAGAAGACGAACCTTCAATGTGACTTTCGTCCAAGTACCTTTGCCACACGATATATCTGTTAAGCTATAGGCGAGTAGTTGTCATCCCTTTAATAGCTTAACTCTCTTCGCGTACCATGATATGTGATTCATTGGACTAACTCTTATTCCGACTCCTCAGTTAACACTTAACTGACAAGCGCATGGCCATGCTTCCGAATCATATCACACGAGAGGGCCTAGAGAATATCTCTCCATTATGGAGGGGCAAATCCCATCTTGGTAATCCACGTCACGCAGCTTGCTTCACAACCAACCCGAACTCTACCTTTATAACTGCCCATTTACGGAACAACGTTTGATAGAACCTAAGTTGGCGATCCACAACTCGGATCATGCAATCACCACAGGTCGAAGGATTCCATTGCTTGAGACTGCAAATGACAACATGCTCGTTACATCTCAACTGTGGGTCAGTCCGACTCGCTAAACTCTTTAGCCGAATCAGTGTAAGTCGGAATAGCATCACCATGCCCATGACAAGTGGAACCGTGTCATCAGCCGACTTGCACATTGGTCTAAGTTGTGTGTCCAGCACAACCTCAACGACCAAGGGCAATCTAATATGAACAATCATGAATACATAGTTCCACAACTGAATCACGCATTCAGTGATATATATCTGATGTTCATATAGGGACATCTTTACTTTATGAATACTTTGGGAAATATCATCAACCATGATTGCCTCTAGGGCATATTCCCAACAGTTTCCCACTTGCACTAGAGTCAATCATCCGACATCACATGTCTAGGCATCTAATGCCCATGGCTCTTACGTGCGCCTCATGCTTAGGCTGTGGAAGTGGATTTGTCAACGGATCTGCAACGTTTGCATCCGTGTGTACCTTGCATAACTTGATATCACCATGATCCACGAACTGGCGAATCAGGTGGTATCGCATGAGTATATGTTTGTTCTTCTAGTGTTGTCTGGGTTCCTTGGCTTGTGCAGTAGTACCATTGTTGTCACAATACACGTCTAACGGATTAGACGAGCCCTGAACCACACCAAGATCAATCAAGAAATTCCTGATCCAAACAGCTTCCTTTGCTGCCTCCGAGGCAGCAATATACTCAACTTCTGTTGTAGATGCAGACACAGTCTCTTGCTTGGAACTCTTCCAGCTCACAGCCCCTCCGTTCATTATGAACACATACCCAGATTGCGAATGAGAATCATCTGAGTCAGTAAGGTAACTCGCATCCGTGTAACCCCTTACACTGAGTTCAGCCTCACCTCCATAAACTAGGAACACATCCTTAGTCCTTCTCAAGTACTTAAGAATGTTCTTAACTACTGCTAGTGGATTTCTCCAGGGTCAGCCTGGTATCTACTCACAACACTTAGAGCATAGGAAACATCCGTCCTAGTACAAATCATGGCATACATGATGGACCCGACTGCCGAAGCATACGAAATCACACTCATCCTACTTCGCTCATCAGCCGTCGAAGGACACTAAGTCTTGCTAAGTTTTATGCCATGGGACATCGGTAAGAACCCCTTCTTAGACGATTCCATGTTGAACTTCTTCAACACTTTGTCCAAAGTACTTTGGCTCAATCCAATGAGCCGCCTGGATCTATCTCTATAGATCCTGATTCCTAGTATATAAGTTGCCTCGCCCAAGTCCTTCATTGAGAAACTCCTTTCCAATGATTCCTTGGTTTCTTGCAACATCTAGGCATCATTTCCAATCAATAATATGGCATCCACATATAAGATCAGAAAGTTTACGTTGCTCCCACTAAACTTCTTGTATAAACAAGAATCATGATCACTCTTGATGAAGCCAAACGATTTGACTACCTCATCAAAGCGAATATTCTAACTCTGAGATGCTTGCTTCAATCCATAAATGGATTTCTGAAGTTTGCATACCTTGTTAGCATTAGCCGGATCGACAAAACCCTCGGGCTGTATCATATACACGTCCTCGGTTAATTTTCCATTAAGGAAAGCCGTTTTGACATCCATGTGCCATATCTCATAGTCGAAATAGGCTGCTATAGCTAACATGATCCGAACTGATTTAAGCATCGCTACTGGTGAGAAAGTCCCATCATAGTCAACTCCTTGAACTTGCCGGAACCCCTTCGTGACAAGCCGTGCTTTATAGATAGAAACGTTTCCATCCATATCAGTTTTCCTTTTAAAGACCCATTTGCACTCGACGGGTCTTGCACCGTCTGGCAGATTAACCAAGTTCCAAACTTGATTATCATCCATGGACTTTAACTCGGATATCATGGCTCCAAGCCATGACTTAGAATCAGAACCCACCATCGCTTCCGAATAAGTTGTTGGCTCATCACTGTCTAACAGTAATACATCACGAACACTTCGCAATCTTGCTGATCTTCGTAGTGGAGGTGCAGCTGCCGGCTCAGCTACCATGACTGGCTCAACCTCCAAGGCTTTTACCAAATCGCTACTGACTGGTTCCTCTCGAACTTCTTCGAGCCGCACCATACTCCCACTAACTTCCCGACTAAGAAACTCTTTCTCAAGGAAGACACCATTCCGAGCGACAAACACTTTGCCCTCTTCTCGGTTGTAGAAGTAGTAACCAAGGTCTCCCTTGGATACCCAACGAAAATGCACTTATCCGACTTGGCTGCAAGCTTGTCCGACTGAAGTCGCTTGACAAATGCTTCACAACCCCTGACATGGGTATACCCTACAGGTACTCGAGCTTAGTATATACGGCCCAAATATGTACAGGCCCACGGTGTCGCCAAGGCCCAGATGGAGGGACTCGAGTAACCTATGGACTCTCAATTGCTTGAAGGATAAGAAGAAGCTAAAGATAGAAAGTTTGAAGGGGAAAACCCTAACTTGTAACCGACTCGACCTGCTACCCGAGACCTAGCCTATCTATATAAAGGATAGGAGGGGGAGGCGAGGAGGACACACGCAACCCTAGTTTCCACAACCCTCACCAGATTCCATCTGCGCACCATTGTAACTTTTGACTCCCTCAATAATTCCACGAGCAGACAAGCAGGAGTAGGGACCTCTACGAGGCCTGAACCTCGGTAAATCCTTTGTCCCCCGTGTGCTTGTTTGCTAGCCGATAGATGTCTCCAGCGCTCCCTCCTTCTCCAAAACCCAAGTCCATAACAATGGACATTGACGAGTTAAACCCTCGTCAATTGGCGCCGTCTGTGGGAATTGGGAGTGCTGATGTTGCGGCTTCTTCAGCCCCATCAAACGCGATCTACAACTCTGCAACAACAGAGATTCGCCAGCTTTTCGGCGCCTTCGACTTCACCATCCACACGCCGGCTACTCGCTCGGCCTTCGAATCCGTGGGCGACGGAATCAGCCTGGCGATTGGGAGCTACCGCTTCCAAGTCAGTCAGATGGGCACGCTTCGCATGCCCGATCAGCCGACGGCACCAGCGATTGCCCCAACATCATGGTTCCCTCCATCGATCGGTACCCTCAGCGAGCTCAATGCTCCAGCGGTGGTCAGGAACATGGTCAGCGACAGCAGTCGCGACTCCGATCTAAGCGATCTGGCCACTAAAGATGGAACCTACAGTTCCGGATCTGAAAGTTGTGGAAGCAACAGCTTCCCAAATCACTTCATGTGCATCGTCATCAACACGGGCGACACCTCCGCCAACCGCGGTAACAATGGTAACACCGGCAACGGCACCGACCCACCCAACGCCGCCAACAGCGGCAACGGTGGCAATGGAGGAGCAGTCGAACCCCCCACCATAATCAACGAGCAAACCGGCGAACGCGTCGTGATCAGGCTCAACGAGCAAGAGTGGGAACGCTGCCGCGAAGCCCTACGAGGTACACCTCTACCCTTCGGGTCCCTGCAAGAACTGCTGATGGGCTACCACTGGCTCCTAAAGGAGGATTTCAAGCGCCAGAAACAAGCAATCGCGGAACTTGAGGCGCAAAAAAAGACGACAGACGAGTCAAGCCTTGGTCGTGCTGGGCTCTCCTCCTACGGAGGATCCTCCTCAAGAGGCAACGAGCAACTCGCTAGAAATAGGCAATCGCGGATGGCTCACCTCACCGAACAAGAACGCATAGACGCCGCGAAAGTCCTTGACTTCGGCTCTATGACAGTCGACACAAGAGGCAACATGGTTCCCAGGACGCCACAAGCCGCAGTAACGGAGGCCACCATGTACCTTCTCAATAACCAGCCACCGGCTGGAGATCCGTGCACGGCCATGCACCGATCTACGATCGCAGGCCTAGGACTAATCGAGGCCGCCCTCGACAAAGAACCAGTACCAGACCCGAAAAAGGGCAAAGCGTTAGCAAGACGCTACTCCTCGCCCTCGTCAAGCGATGACAGTCACGACCTGTCTCGCTGCCGTCGCTCATGACGACACGATCGCGACTACGATGCGCGCGACGAGCTCACGCAGCGCAAGATCGACAAGTCAAGGGCACGACGTGCTCGGTCGACCAATTCGGAAGAAGAAGATGGGGAGCTCTGCGGCGCCAGATGCTTCAACAGATCCATCAGGAAAAAGCGAATGCCTAAAGGGTTCAAACTCCCATCGGAGAACCCGAAATTCGACGGTCTGCAGGACCCCAAGATCTGGCTGGAGGATCACATCTCCTCAGGCAGGCTGCACGGAGGCAGTCGAAGTACTTCCATGCAATGCTTGCAACTATAGCTGCAGGGCGCTGCCCGAGCATGGCTCAATAACCTCCCGCGCGGATCCATTCGCAGCTGGGATGAGCTGGTCTACAGCTTCGTACGCAACTTCAAGGGCACATACAAACGCCCCGCTTCAATCGAAGAACTGAGATGCTGCCAGCAAAAATCTGGCGAATCGTTGCGCTCTTACATCCAAAGACGGTCCATCATCAAGAACTCCGCGGAGAACATCTCGGAAGACCGCACGATTGATGCATTCAACGGTGGTGTCCGCCGCATGGAACTCAGGGAGGAGCTAGGCCGCTCAAAGCCCAAGACCATCGACCACCTGATGGAGATCGCGAATCGGTGGGCTGATGGAGAAGATTCGCTGAAAAACCGCGTTCACTCTGACGAGGAAGCAGAACTCAGACGCGACCGCCGGGGCAAACGTCGTATGCGCGTCTACGACGATCGCAATGATGTCAACATGGTCGCAGCCGGCGGTAACCGCAACAGCGGATACCGCAGCGGCGGATACCGTGACTCCGGGAAAACCACGCAAGTGTGGCAACGCTGCACTCACGATGATGCATCCGCGACTTCCATCGAGGACAAACTGTCCGGGCCATGCACGGTACACTTCTACATCGACAAGCATGATGGCAAGAGGAAATCCAGTCACCTCCTCAAGGACTGCCACGAATTCCTCGAGCTACACGAGGGGTTGGTTCGAATGAACCGCAATGCAGTCGAAAGAGGCTATGTGACCGCTCCAGGCGCAGTGGCACATGGCGCGCCACCACCACCACCTGGGCCACCCTCGAACGGAGCTGCACCGGACCAGCATCACGGAGACGAACTATACCCACGGGCCATGGGTACCATGATGATCCAAAAGGGGCGCCCTTCCAATAGGGTGCAGAAGGCCATCACTCGCCAAGTCAATTTGGCCACGCACTCGCCACCATCCACCACTGAGTACCTCAGTGGCAGTGAGTCGTGCATTACCTTCGACAAATGCGACCACCCGCCCCAAGTACCTCGCCCAGGTCATTGCCCCCTCGTACTCGAGGCGCAAATTGGAGGTTTCGACATGAGTCGCGTCTTCATGGATGGCGGAAGCGGTATCAACCTCATATTCGCGAGTACCTTGCGAGCAATGAGGATCCCTCTAACCTGCTTGGAGGCATCGGACACAACGTTCCACGGCATCGTCCCAGGAAAAGGCGTATACCCCCTGGGCAAAATCAACCTCGACGTCATATTCGGCACGCCGAAAAACTTCCGGCGCGAGCGCATCGACTTTGAAGTTGTCGACTGGCCCTCACAATACCACTTCATCCTCGGGCGCGTCGCGTTCGCTAGGTTCATGGCAGTACCCCACTACGCCTACCTGCAGATGAAAATGCCAGGTCCCAACGGCGTCATCACGATCAACGGGAGTTTCGAGCGATCTGACAGTTGCGACAGGGAATTCAACAGAATCTCCCAGTCCTTCGGTATGCAGGAGGAACTCGCGCGATTGAAGGAAACGACAGACAAAAGTCTGCCCCCTTTGAGTAGGCCAAGATCACCTGACCTCTCCTTCGACTCATCTGTGCACACAAAGAAGGTGCAGGTCCATCCATCGGATCCCGCTAAAACGGCCCTCATCGCCAACAACTTGAGTCCCACATAGGAACTCGCGCTCGTCGAATACCTCCGTGAGCACTGGGAAATTTTCGCCTGGTGTCCTGCGGACATGCTAGGAGTTCCCAGGGAATTCGCCGAGCACGCACTCAACGACAACCCCGACGCAAGGCCAGTCAAGCAAACAATCAGGCGACTGTCTGAGCCACGAGCACATGAAGTCGGAATGGAGATCAACAGACTCCTCGAGGCCAAATTCATACGCGAGATCAAGGAAAGCACTTGGCTCGCCAATACGGTGCTGGTGCCAAAAAAGGACACGGATATCCTGCGGATGTGCGTGGACTTCACTTCTCTAAACAAGCCGCCCAAAGATCACTTCCGCTACCACCGATCGATCAAATCATCGACTCCATCTGGATGCTGGCGCTCTGCTTCCTCGACGCCTACTCAAGCTATAACCAAATTCGAATGAAGGAGGAAGACCAGAGAAGACCACGTTTACAACGCCCTTGCGTGTTCTCACATAACAATGCCCTTCGGGCTAAAAAACGCAGGAGCCACGTACCAGCGGTGCATGCAGGCCTGCCTCAAGGAGCAACTTGGTCGCAACATCCAAGTCTATGTCGACAACATAGTAATCAAGACCAAGGAAGAAGCCTCTCTAATCAACGACTTGCGCAAAACCTTCGCCAATCTCGATCGCTACCGGATAAAGCTCAATCCGGACAAATGCGCCTTCGGCGTACCCTCTAGGCAACTGCTTAGGTATCTCATCTCCGCGAGAGGGATTGAGGCAAACCCGAAAAAGATAAAAGCCATACTGGCCATGGAGAAGCCAAAGAACATAAGGGGCGTTCAGCAACTAGCCGGGCGAATCGCAACCCTCATTCGATTTATCAGTCGAATGGGCGAAAAGGCGCGACCCTTCATTTAGCTCCTCCGCAAAGCTGACAAATTCGAGTGGACCAACGACACGCAAGAAGCATTCGAAGACCTCAAGCGCCTGCTATCCACCTCGCCAGTATTGGTAACTCCACGAGAAAGGGAACCACTGCTGTTGTACATCTCCGCCACCAACCAAGTGGTTAGCATAGTGCTCGTCGTCGAACGGGCCGAGGAAAACAAGGTCCACGACGTATAACGCCCGGTATACTACCTCAGCGAGGTCCTCACGCCAACAAAACAGCGGTACCCGCACTATCAGAAGCTGGCGTACGGCGTCTTTATGACCGCCGGCATCGCCACTACTTCCAGGAACACCCAATCGTGGTAGTCAACGACGCCCCATTGGGACATATCCTCAATAACCCTGATGCCACAGGGCGAGTCGCGCTTTGGGGAATCGAACTGTCTCCACGAGATATCACATACGAAAAGCGCGGCGCAATCAAGTCGCAAGTTCTCCCGGACTTCCTCGTACATTGGATGGAAAACCAACTCTCGGACAAGCCAGACATGTCCTACCTCTGGACAATGCACTTCGATGGGTCCAAGAGAAAAGATGGAGAAGGAGCAGGTGTCATACTGACATCGCCTCAAGGGGACAAGTTGAAGTACGTCCTGCGAATGCAGTTCACAGCCTCAAACAACGAGGCTGAATACGAGGCCCTGTTACATGGGATGAGGATGGCAAAAGCCTGCGGCGCAAAGAGGCTAATCATATATGGCGACTCCAAGCTGGTCGTAAACTAAACAATGCACGAGTGCGACGCACTAAACAACAACATGATCTCATACCGCGACCTCTACGACACACTTGAAGGAGACTTCGATGGCTACGAGTTGCGACACATAGGTCGTGAAAGCAATGAGGAGGCGGACGCACTTGCCAACATAGGTTCCACCTGCGCACCCATACCACCTGGGGTATTTCTCGAGCGCATATGCGAACGCTCCATCAAGCCAAAGGCCGCAGAGAAGAAAACAAGCGTAGCAACGGACTTGGGGGCTACGCCACCCAATGAGCCAACAACAATCGATGATTTGGAGCTTGACACAGGACTCGAGGGACCAATGAGCGTCATGATGATCGAACAATCCTGGACGCAGCCGTACATTACGTACCTCCTCAGCAAGCACCTATCGGACGACCCGACAGATGCACGACACATCGCGCGACGCTCCAAGGCATTCGCCGTTATCAACAACGAACTGTATAAACGCAGCATCACAGGCGTATTACAGCGATGCATCTCCCTGGCCGATGGAAGAGCAGTCCTCCTCGACATCCATGAAGGGACCTGCGGGCATCACGCCGGCAGCCGCGCCCTCGTCGCCAAAGCTCTACGAGCTGGATTTTACTGGCCCATGGCCATGCGCGACGCCAAGGATATAGTCCAAAAGTGCAACGCCTGTCAGTGATTCGCGGACAAGCCACACGCACCAGGCGTAGAACTACGGCATATTCCATTGGCCTGGCCCTTCGCCCAGTGGGGACTCGACATGGTCGGCAAATTTCCAAGGTCCTCGCAAGGAGGCTACGTCTACCTCTTGGTTGCAGTCGACAAGTTCACCAAGTGGATCGAGGCCATGCCAGTGACCAAGCAATCAGCGCACAACACAGTCAAGTTCTTCGAGTCCATCGTCTACCGCTTCGGCGTGCCACACAGCATCATCACCGACAACGGAACGAACTTTACATCCAAGGAGTTCTGAGATTTCTGCGAGAACCTGGGGATCAACATCAGCTATGCCTCAGTCGCACACCCGCAGACCAACGGTCAGGTGGAAAAGGCAAACGGGCTCGTCTGCAGCGGCATCAAGAAGCGACTCCTCCGGCCACTCGAACAAGCCGCGGGCTGCTAGCCAAACGAACTGCGATCCGTACTCTGGAGCCTGCGTACAACTCCAAACAGCGCCACCGGCTACACACCATTCTTTATGGTACATGGAGCAGAAGCAGTACTACCCGTGGAGGTACGGTACAGAGCGCCACGCGTAGTCGCCTAAAGCGAGAAGGAGTCATCCCTCGCACTCGAGGACTCCGTCGACCTCCTTGACGAAGCAAGAGAAATCGCCGCAGAAAGATCTACGATCTACCAGCAGAACCTGCACAACTACCATAGCAGAAGGCTTCGCCCAATATCCTTCGTCGAAGGTGACCTGGTCTTGCGACTGAAGCAGCAGGGGCATCTCAGCTCGAGTCCCTCTGGGAAGGACCGTACGTGATTACAGAAGTAATCCCAGGTGGCGCCTATCGCCTTCAAGATTTAGAGACAGGAGTCGCATACTCCAATCCTTGGAACATCACACAACTGCGATGCTTCTACCCTTAGTTGTTTCTTCTTTACTTTTGCATCGCAAATAAGGCTATTTAGCCAAGGCTACTTAGCCGCATATTGTACTACGTACTGTTCTCCGAATAAATAAAAGCTAAGTGCCCTAAAACTCCGTGCTCTCTTTTCTTTTGTCAACTTTCATACTCGAGGGCTGCGCCACCCTATCTACATATGTTCTTCGAACAATAACGCGACATCCTGAGTAGCTGGCACATCAATCGAATCCCTTAACACAAACACAACCCAGCTGCTACGCAGCTGACAGGTTGACAGGGGAAAGACACAAAGATGACCAGGCTAACAAAAAGGACTCGCATAAGTGCAACGCACCCCACGTCTATAAAGCTATTTGTATACATTCAATAATAAGTCATCTACAAATATATATGAGCTTTACAACACTAGTATACTTACATGCAGGATACATATATGGCTACCCTTGCAACAGAAGAACATTAGTCTGTTCCTCGAAGAAGTCGACGATTTCCTCGGCTGGACGATCCACCGCCTGATAGTACGGCACCATGTTCTAGGAAGATCCTGCTGGTGGTGCCGGTGGCCCAGATGCAATGGCGGTGACATCCACGTCAGGCCTGTGCAAACGCACCACGGAGAGCGCAGCCTTGGCACCAGCCACCAGCTGCTGCCTCACGCACTCGCGAACCGCGGACATATCTTGAAATTTCGTCAGAAGGGCCAGCAGGCTTGATGGAGTATCATCCAGCGGGAACATCGCCCGATAGATGTTCTTCAAACACGACTGCGACTTCTTCAGAAATAGCAGCACTCGTGAGGTGCGATCCTGCAGGGTCGCTAACGCAGTCGCACGATCATGATCTACCCAGAAGTATCCACTCTCCTGAAGTTGCTCTTGGGTGAGATCATGAAGGCAGATGGCAATCCTATTCCTCTCCTCCTGCGGACGGCATGCGCTAACAACTACACGAAGCAGCATCAACATCATGAGTACAATGTACCATTGCGATTAACTACAAAGGAAAAGACAAGGATGAGCAAACTAACACTTAAACTGGTCGCCCAACTGCGTCACCTCGCCAAGCAGATATTGCTCGCGGGCGGCGGCGTTTTCAGCCTTTGACTTCCACACGTCCGCACTACCGCGGATCACGGGCAACTCATGCTCCAGTTTCTTAACGCGATCACGAAGTCGCGAAAGCAGGGAAAACTCCTCTACCCTGGAGCAGGATGGTGCCATTGTATCCCCAAGAGATGGCGAGTCCGGGTTCCCCCCAGAGGGCCACTTGACGTACCCTACCAAAAATCAAGCTAGAAGCAAAATAAGGCGACCAACTCAAAAGTCAAAAGCGACAGGTGCATTCAGGATCAATAAAAGTATCTACAAACAAATTCGCCAACATGCATGTTTTCCAGTCAAAAGAGCAAGTTCATCAGCTATTACAATGACCTAACTATGGAGCATCTGGCTTCTTCGACTTCGAGGACCTCGGGGGCTTCATCAAGTCCGTGGCAGTATCAGATGCCACTGACTTTCCGCCGGCCCCTGAGGCCGAAGTCTTCGCCGCCTTTTTTGCGCGATTGAGCTCCTCTAAATACTTGGCAACGGTGTTTATCAAGGAATGGCCATATTTGGCACATGCAGCCGCAAAGGGAGCGAACACTACCTGCTGACCATCCGCGCCAATGGGCATTGTCTTCGACACCGCCGAGGGATCCACTTCGACTCCGTGGGCTTGCACCATGGCTAGCGACATGGTCGCGCCACGGTACCGGAGGAGTTCTTTATGCGTGGCGAGCACCCCTAGCGAGTGACTCCACCAGCTCCTCCACATTGTCGACCAGCTCCGCCTTCGGCATCAGATCCTCCTGGAGGCGACTCAGGGTGGCCTTGGCTTTGGACAACGTATTTTGGACAGCGGCGCTACGGTCTTCGACCGCAGATACCACGCCCGCCAGAGCGTCATCGCAACCAAGGACTCGTGGATCAAAACTCAAGCCACCAGCATCTACACCAAAATACACACAAGGGTCAAACTTCTAATGCCACCGGCGCTACAGAGGAAGAGAAGAACATCAATATAATATCCACCATGTAAAGGTACCTGAGAGGGCCTTGGCGACTGAGAACAGTTGCTCTTCGAACAACTTCTCCCTGGCCGCAAAGGAGGCACGCAGATCCTCTTCGCGCTTCTAGGCTTCATCACGAGCCGTGATTGCCTCGTCGCGCCCCTTCACAGCTGCAGCCAGAGTCTTTTCCAACGTGGCGAAATCACGCAATAAAGCATTATGCTCAGCTATAGGACAGTCAAAAATTTGGCTGTCAGTCGATTATACCAAAACACAGAGAAGACGACAAGAGTAAGTATAGAACACTCACTCTCAACCACGCGGTGGCGCTTCTCTAGCATTGCATGCTGGCGACCTATCGCCATCACTTGCTCCGCCACCTGTGCGGCTTCCTTTACAAGGAGCTGTCGCACAAAACAACTAGTCAGCAGAAGGCAACAGAGGGCGTCGACTGCCAAATTATAAAGAAAAAAGAGAGAGAAAGATATACTTACATGGTCCTCCAGCGACTCCAAAGAAGATTGCTGAACCATCATCCGAGCTACTACTCGATGCTCCCCTACGTGAGGAGAGCTCGAAATTGTGCCCGGAGTGGGCCGCCACCGGAGGAGAAGGAGCACGCTCGACCTCTATCTTGGCCTTTGAGGTCGCGACTCCTGATTCCTTAAAAAATTCGACGTCACCAGAAGATGACGACGCCTCTTGACTGCAGGACAAAATCCGCACTCAGAAAAGGAAAACTCCAGGGAAAAGCCAACAAGAAGAAAACAAGTGACGAGCAAACGCACTAGCAAACTTACCAGTCAAATCTATCAAGATCAAATGTGGCCTCCGTCGACTCCGACGAAGACTCCTTGGGCAATCGCATCTTCTTGCGAGAAGACGGTGCCACAGCCCTCACAGGAACGGCGGGAATTGGCGACTCCGCACCAACAGCCGCGCCTCCTAGAGTGGAAGGAGTCGACGCGTCGGAATCCTCGCTACGCGAACGCTTGCGAGTATCCGGACTCTCGGACTCGGGGGATTCCTCTTCCACATCAGAAGGGACAGTCGACTCAGACTGGTCCTCTTCCAAAGCTTCACGAGGAATGATCCCCTTAGGGAGGGGAGGCATGCAAGGCGACACCGCCCACTCCTGCATACAAAAAGTAACACAGATAAGCAAAGGCGCCAATCGAGAAAATACGCTACTACGTAGCACAACCATACCTCAGGAGGAGGATTCGAAGCATCGAAAGGAGGAACGACTGGCTCGTTCGGAAGCACATCCTTGAGGGTATACTTCGTGACCAGTCGCACCCTCTTATCTACCTCACTCGTGGACATGCCATCGGCAGACACGCGAGTGGGATCATCAGCGCCACCCCATTAGAACATGGGATGGACCCTGGCCTGGAGAGGCTGGACGTGACGACGCAGCCAAGTCCTGACAAGGGCGCATCCTCCCTCTTTTGTGCCTATGCGACTCTTGAGGTCGTAGACGCGCTGATATAACACGTCTGTTTCCGCGAGTTTGGAAGGCATGATTACGTTCTTCCAAGAACGCATCTTCTTGCAGGGAGTCGCGGGATCGAAGGGCACGAGTACAAAGTGCTTGTCCTTGGCCTTCTGATCGCGCACATAGAACCATTTGTCCCTCCATCCCTGGACGGACTTGGTGAGCTTGTAGGTGGCAGATGGGTCAACATGGATTCCGCAACCACCTACGTCATAAACTAAAGAGCCAGATGCGGACTGACGCTTCAATTTAAAGATGCGTTTGAAAAGACCAAAGTGCGGCTCAGTTCCGAGCCAGCACTCGTAGAGGGTGATGAAACAAGTGATGTGGAGGAGAGAATTTGGGGACAGCTGATGGAGCTGGAGCCCATAGAAACACAGAAGACCCTGAAGAAAGGGGTGAAGAGGCAAGGAAAGACCACGAATGATGAATGCAAGAAACATCACTCGATAACCAGCGGGAGGCACAGGAACGGTCTCACCGCTGGGGACGCGCGAATCAGCGACTGATGCAGAAATCACTCCGTCTTGGCGAAGAAGACGGAGATCCGACGCCTTGATGATAGAGGGACGCCATGTGCCATTCGTCACGCGGGTACCCGCGAGCTTCTTCTTCCCGGCGGCAGCGGCACTGGTGGCCGCAGCAGCAGAGCCACCCTTCTTCTTCGCTGCAGCGAGGTTGGCCGCGGAATCAGCGGCAGTGCCTCCCTTCTTCTTCCCCATTGCGCGGCGGCGATGAGAGCAAAGAAAATAGCTGGGGAACGAATGGAGCTGGTCCAGCGTCGTGGAGAAGATGGGTGCAGAGAAAAGCAGGAAAGCAAAGGGCAATGGCGATGGCAACAAGGAAGAAAGAACACAGATGGGAAAATTACCGCCGCGGCATCGCTACTTAACCCCTGGAAGATGCAATCCAACGGCTGACAAAAACCCTATTGGACGCGTGCACGCGCATCGCGTAGGACACGTGGAGAAGAGGAAGCGCGAACCGTCCCCCCACTTCTACCATTATGCGCGGAAATCGAGGAGGCACAGTTAAAAATAAGATTACGCACGCCCAGTCAAATCAAAGTCAGAAAGTGGGACCCACAGCTCGTCACGCCCCGTCAAAATCGCTCACGCGGGCAACTAAAGTCATACAAGCATCAGCACTGGCGTCATCAAGGCTATGCAGTGGAGAACTTCGACTATTTTAGTCCTTGCTGGAGTCTTCGACTCCACCAAGCACTCGGGGGCTACTCCCATAGGGAGCGCTGGTCGCGCACCCTATGAATTTTCTTTTTTCTTGTTGCAGGAGCATGGACAATCTCAAAGGCAAACCCAACCACTCGAAACACAGTTCGATTAGGAACATGGGTTACTCCCATAGGGAGCGCCGGAAACAGGCAGACAAAAGACGACATCAGTCGCGAAAATATTTGTGCACCTGCCTAGGTCATCGACTGAAACAAGCAGGCAAAGACGACAGTAGTCGCAAAGGTGTTTTACTACCTGCCCGGGTCATCAACTGAACAAGCAAGCAAAACACGACAGCGATGCATAAAAGTTTTAGTCCCACGCCGAGTCTTCGACTCAACCAGGCACTCGGGGGCTACTCCCATAGGGAGCGCTGGTCGCGCACCCTATGGTTATTTGAACAAAAAACTGTGTGTTGATAACATCCACACTCGAAACTCATGGCGACACCGCCTCATAATATTTCCCCTACAAAGAGACTGCGTCTCCTGGGTTACCCGAATCGTCTCCGCGATGATAAAATTCGGATGCTGCGCCTACGGCGTGAAGGTAAGACCTGAATAAGGCCTGGCAACGCATTTAACTACGCACTACCAGAAACATATCCGTGCCCACATGCACGATGAACATGCCTTAACGGACGCATCAAGTGCTCACACCCATATAACTGGAATTCGACTCCTGCAAGACCTCCGTGGCCTGAGTCGAATTACACCAGCACTTTTCCGGATTCGAGTCCGAGGACTCGAATTCGAGTAGATTGCGTTGTTTCACCCTAAGGTGGTTAACTGATACCGATACTTCGATTAGATCAGGCACGTATATCAACAATCCCTATGATACAAATAAAAGCAATCGAAATATACTCATTCAGGCACTCGAAGGCTTCAAAAGTCCCCAGTCGAATCTACGATTCCACTGGACACTCTTGACATGGGTATACCCTACAGGTACTCGAGCTTAGTATATACGGCCCAAATACGTACAGGCCCACGGTGTCGCCAAGGCCCGGATGGAGGGACTCGAGTAACCTATGGACTCTCAATTGCTTGAAGGACAAGAAGAAGCTAAAGATAGAAAGTTTGAAGGGGAAAACCCTAACTTGTAACCGACTCGACCTGCTACCCGAGACCTAGCCTATCTATATAAAGGCTAGGAGGGGGCGGCGAGGAGGACACACGCAACCCTAGTTTCCACAACCCTCGCCAGATTGCATCTGCGCACCATTGTAACTTTCGACTCCCTCGATAATTCCACGAGCAGACAAGCAGGAGTAGGGACCTCTACAAGGCCTGAACCTGGGTAAATCCTTTGTCCTCTGTGTGCTTGTTTGCTAGCCGATAGATGTCTCAAGCGCTCCCTCCTTCTCCAAAACCCAAGTCCATAACAATGGACATTGATGAGTTAAACCCTCGTCAACCCCAAATCTTAAGAAAAGCCAAACTTGGCTTCTTGCCTGTCCACATCTCATGTGGTGTCTTCTCTACCGATTTTGATGGTACTCTGTTTAGTGTGAACGCCGTCTTTCTAGATAATAACCCCAAAATGATAAAGGTAGATCTGTCTGACTCATCATTGATCGTACCATGTCCAACAAGGTCCGATTCCGCCGTTCCGACACACCGTTCCTCTGCGGTGTACCCGGCGAAGTGAGCTGAGGAACTATTCCACAACTCTTCAGATGGTCATCAAACTCGTGGCTCATGTACTCGCCTCCTCGGTCCGACCAAAGAAATTTTATTTTCTTGCCGAGTTGATTTTGTACTTCATTCTGGAATTCTTTGAACTTTTCAAATGCTTCGGACTTATGTTTCATCAAGTAGACATATCCATATCTACTCTAATCATCAGTGAAGGTAATGAAGTACTCATAACCACCCCTGGCTGTCACGCTCATTGGACCACATACATCACTATGTACTAGTCCCAACAAGTCAGACGCCCTTTCACAACTCCTTGCAAAAGGTGTCTTGGTCATCTTTCCTAGAAGGCAGGATTCACATGTCTCGAATGACTCCAAGTCGAACGAAGTTAGGAGTGCATCATCATGGAGCTTCTTCATGCGTTTCCAACTTATATGACCAAGTCGATAGTGCCAAAAGTAATCCATATTCAGATCATTTGGTTTCAACCTTTTAACATTTACGTTATAGACCGACCCACCATCAAGATTCAAAATAAATAACCCGTTCTGAATGGGTGCAAAGCCGTGAAACATATCATTCAAATATAAAGAACAACAATTGTTCTTAATATTAGACTCATAGCCTTGTCTCATCAAACATGAGGTAGAAATGATGTTTCGACTAAGCACTGGAACATAATAACAATTATTTAGTTCCATTAAGAATCCTGAAGATAAATGAAGTTGCATCGTGCCGACTTCCAACGCAGCAACTCTTGCTTTGTTGCCGACCCGAATGTCAACTTCGCCTCTTGTTACGCCCCTAGTTATTACCAGTCCCTGCAACGAGTTGCAGATATGAATGACTGATCCGGTATCATATACCCAAGAAATACCGGGTGCATCAGCAAGATAAAGGTCTATAACATTGCAAACAAGTGTACCTGAGTTGGAAGTCACACCTCCACTCTTGGCTTTATCCGCCAGATACTTGCTGCAATTCCTCTTGCAATAGAAGCAAGCGGAACCGACTGAAGCAGATGACTTAGTCCCTGAGGAAATGCTTGGGATCTCATCCTGAGCATTACCTCCTGACTTAGCCTTCTTCTTCTTAGTCCAAGAACTCTTCTTAAACTTAGCCTTACTCTGTACCACCAACACTTGGCTAGTGCCTTTCTTGAGATCAACCTCTGCCTGCTTAAGCATCCCATGTAATTCAGTGAGCTTCTTATCCATACCATGCATGTGGTAGTTCGATATGAACTGACCATACACACTAGGAAGAGAGTTCAGAATTATATCAGTAGTGAACTCTTCACTAATGGGGTAGCCAAGACTTTCCAGAGACTGCACGTAACCAACCATCTTGATCACATGCGGACTCAATGGATCACCATCCTTAAGCTTACAACTCAGCAAAGCTTGAGAGACTTGATACCTCTCGGTCTTTGCCTGAGCCTGGAACATACTTTTGAGGCTTTCGATCATATCGTAGGCCTCAACATTCTCGAACTGCTATTGCAAGTCCGATTCCATGTGAGCAAGCATAAGACAACTAATTTCTGTAGACTCATCACATGTTCTACGGTAGGCATTGGTTGCTGCGACACCCGCATTCTCATCCGGAACATCTGGAAGTGGGTTGTCTAGAACATGGTCCCTTTTTTCTTGTTTGAGAACAATTCTCAGATTACGATACCAGTTAGTGAAGTTTGTCCCATTAAGTTTATCTTTCTCTAGGATGGTCCTCAAAGCAAAACTGGATAACTGAGGGAGACTGCTACTAGGTGCCATTATCTACAACAAAAATATGCAAAACACTTAAGACAAGTATTCATAAAAGAGCAGGCTTATTAAACATTTTAATACTTATGCTCCCACTAGAACCAACATCCCTCCGATGGTTACTTAGTGATTCAGGATCCTAAATAAGCAAGCCGACTAGTGAGCTTTAGCATCACCGCTAGCCGTCAAGTGATCTAGGTAGGCAACTCCTTGCCAATCGCATCTCATGCGACTCCTGTTGGTCGGGTGGCATCTCATTCCCCGGCTCCTGACCGCCCTCTCCCCGAGCCCTACAACCGTTGTGATAGACCTGTCTAGCTTACCAAGTGCTTCCGCTGTAAGAGTCCGACTCGAACCCATCTAGTCGAAGAGAATTGGCAGCACCTCAATTTTATGAGCCCACTACCAAGAATGTCCGACTTGTGATGGTGCAACACTGGCGGGGAGACCGGCTAGACCTTCTTTGAGGGATTAAAGTTTAACCACTATCTCATAGAGGTAAAACTAGAGACATAACAATCACACAAAATAATCCAATTATAATGTGAAATGGTATGGCTCCCTTCATGGCGATCTCCATCTCCATGAACCTGTTCATCATGCCTTTGGCTGCAGTGTCCTTCAAGTCCTCCAAACATGCTACACTAGCACTATGGAATATACAAGAAGATGGCACCTCATGCCGACACGCAGGTCGTTATACAATAACAGCGACAGCACTTTGGCTCCAGCCGGCTGACAAACCCGTGATACACAGATCACATATGGATTACACACATCACATGCATATAAGCCATACCATTCACAACTTCCTGCAAAAACAACTTATGCATAGATACGATATCTACCGGCGTTGTGAACCTCGCAACGACATATAATGCACTACGACAGGGCGAATCCGGCGATCCCAAATCTGATCGCAAAATCGTAGATCTAATCTACATTCCGAACCCTGGATTCCTTCATTGGATAAAACACTTTTACCCAAATCTGATCCCTGTGCAGATCTGACAAATCTCATTGATCATCCGCACCTGATCTTCCATGCACCCCCGAGTGCGATTGATCCAATCAATCTTGCACAAAACCGATCTATCTCATAGATCGACCACCGAAACCCTAAGTGGATCTCATCCACCACCTCGTGCATGTCACATATGCACAGATCTAGAGCCTAAAACCAGAAGCTTTCGCTCTGATACCACTATTATCTTCTTGCTCTTCCTGGATTTTGACCTCTGCAGGTGGATCAATCTGGGATTCGGGATCGCTAGGGAGATCCACTCCAGATCCGACATACACTGTGAGATCTGCCTCAGGTTCAACTTTCTCTACTATCTCCGCAACTGGTGCGGGTTGGGTGGGATGAGGGTTTTCTGAGATCCGGAACTCTGCCGCCTCCACCGACAGAGGGGACCCAGAAATTTCTTTTGCCTCTATCATCACCGCTGGGGTGGGTTGGGCCGGTTCAGCGAAACCGATGTAAACATCGATCTCACCAAAAGACATGATGGTGTAGGTGGTCACGGCCTCCCTAGCCGGAATCCAAGTCTCGTCTAGGATGATGAGAGGGACGTCACTGGCGTAGAGGATGCGACCAATGGCGATAGTCTCGCCGATTCCGATTCTTGCAGATTCTGCTCGGAACGCAGATCCGAAGCTCACTTTCCCCACGGTGGGCGCCAACTATCGTCGGATTGATGAAAAGTACGCCATGAGGGGGTCCTCGAGGTGTGTCGAAGAGAGGGGTGTGAGATGTACGGTGTTATGGGACGGTGAGCACACAAGTTTACCAGGTTCGAATCCACCAGCTTTGGATGGATCCTACTCCTGCTAGCAATCCAGTAATACGGCAGAGCCGGAATATGGGTTACAAGGGGTTCGCCTGTGCGAGTTGAGATTGTGATAATAAGGGTGCCCTAAAGGCTCTCCCTAGGACGGCTTATATAGATATCCGGCCTAGGGTTTACAGGAGAGATCTACCTGGCTACGACTAAGAGTCAGTTACAGAGTACATCTTGAACTACAAGTAACACTATGGACCTATGTCGGTAAGTCTTCTGGGCCTTCCCGTAGCCGGATTGGACTCCATCTCTTCTCCCTGACTGGGCCGCCCGTGAAGCAAAGCTCTAACCCGAAGTGGGCCACCCTGGTCAATGAGGAACTGTGAGGATACCCGGAAAGTATATCCCCAACAAGAGTGCCATACTTGTGGTGGTAGAGGACACTACAAGAGAGATTGTCCAAACCACAAGGTGATATTTGTCAATGAACAAGGAGAGTATGAGCATGGAGATGATGCTGATCCTCATTGCAATGATGGTTATGACAATGAGGATGGTATGGATACCTTGCCTGAGCATGCGCCTACAATAGTGGTCTCTCCACGTATACTTAGTGTGCAGCCTATTGTTGACTCTTTGCGCTGCAACTTCTTCCAAACCAAAGCACTCGTTGGCCCTAACAAAGCTTGCAAGGTAATCATTGATGGAGGTAGCTGCAGAAATCTTGCAAGTAAGGAGTTATGTGCCAAGCTGAATTTGACTTATTTACCTCATCCCAATCCATACTACATACAACGTTTGAGTGACAATGGTGAGATGAAGGTAAACCATATGGTACGTGTGAATTTTCAAATAGGGCCATACAAGGATTTTATTGATTTTGATGTGATTCCTATGACAGTTTGCCATCTCTTATTGGGTCGGCCTTGGCTTTTATGATCGCCATGTGCAACACAATGGTCGTGCCAATACATATCACTTGGAGTTCAAGGGCAAGAAGATTAATTTGTAGCCAATGACACTACAGCAGATTGTGAATGAGTCTCGTCAAAAGATTGAAGTGAACTTGAAGGATGAATCTATAGTTAGGCGAGATAGTGCTGCAGCTGTACATGATGTAACAGAGCCCAAAAAGAGTGATATAACGAAAAGTGAGAGAGTGCTAGTCTAGTGATATTATCCACCAAGGAAGATATGAGAGAGTTTTGTGAGGATCATACATCCATGCCACTTGTGCTCATGTATAAGGGCGAGGTATTGGTTTCTAATGACATGACCCCTATTTGTCTTGGTGTATCTACTGTTTTGCAGGATTTTAACGATGTGTTTCTAGAACATGTACCAGCAGGATTGCCTCCATTGCGTGGCATTGAGCATCAAATCAACTTGATCCCTGGCGCCACATTACCAAACCATGCACCCTACAGGACCAACCCCGAAGAAACAAAGGAGATATAGAAACAAGTACATGCGTTGCTAGATAATGGCTACATTCGTGTTTCTCCTAGCCCTTGTGTTGTTCCTATTATTTTAGTGCCTAAGAAAGATGGTACATGGTGAATGTGTGTAGATTGTAGAGATATTAATAACAACACAATTCAATATCGTCATCCTATTCCATGCTTAGAGGGTATGCTAGATGAATTGAGTTGTGCTGCTATTTTCTCTAAGATTGATTTGTGTAGTGGTTATCATCAAATTAGGATGAAAGAAGGGGATGAATGGAAAACTTCTTTCAAAACAAAATTAGGTTTGTATGGGTGGTTAGTTATGTCATTTGGTCTTACTAATGCACCTAGTACATTCATGAGATTAATGAATCATGTTTTGAGAGAATTTATTGGTTGTTTTGTGGTTGTTTATTTTGATGATATACTTATCTATAGCCACAATGAAACTGAACATTTTAGTCATATCTGACAAGTTTTGCAAGTGTTGCGTGATAATAAACTCTATGCTAATCTTGAGAAGTGCACATTTGCAAAAGACAAGGTCATATTTCTAGGATTTGTTGTATCTAAGCATGGGGTAGAAGTAGATCAATCTAAAATTGAATCAATTCAGAATTGGCTTATTCCCATTAATGTGAGTCAAGCGCGTAGTTTCCATGGCTTAATGGTTTCTATAGGCGCTTTGTGAAGGATTTTAGCACTATTGCTGCACCATTGAATGATTTGACTAAGAAAGGTGAGCCATTTGTGTGGGGCACAGCCCAAGATATTGCATTTGATACATTGAAATGTTTACTTACTTCTGCACCATTACTTGCATTACCTGATATTTCGAAGCAATTTGAAGTTCAATGTGATCATAGTGGTATAGGTATTGGTGGTGTTTTGATGTAAGAGGGTCTCCCTATAGCATATTTTTCTTAGAAACTTACTGGTGCTAGATTGAATTATCCTATTTATGATAAAGAATAGTATGCACTTGTTAGAGTTCTTGATGTTTGGCAACATTATTTGTGGCTAAAAGAATTTATCATACATTCTGATCATGAAGCATTGAAGTATTTGAAAGCTCAATCAAACTTGCATAGAAGATTAGCTAATGGGCTGAGTTTATTGAATCTTTTCCTTACATCATTAAGTATAAGAAGGGAAAAGAGAATGTAGTTACTAATGCTTTGTCTAGGAAGAACATGCTATTAACCAATCTTGACGATAAAATTCCTGGATTAGAGAGTATTTGTGCACTTTATGCAACTAAACATAATTTTGCTGAACCATATCGTTTTTGTGCTCTTAGAAACGCATGGGATAAGTATCATATACATGATGGATATTTGTTTAGAGCTAACAAACTATGTATTCCAGAATTATCGTTGTGTTTGTTCTTAGCACAGGAATCACATGCTGGTGGTTTGATGTGTCACTTTAGGCGTGAGAATACGTCGCTCATGCTCATTGATCATTTTTATTGTCCCAAGATGAGGCGTGATGTCTACAGATTTGTGAGCCATTGTATTACATGCCACAAGTTGAAATCCAAGCTGCAGCCTCATGGTTTGTATACACCTCTCTCTGCATCTACTACACCATGGGAAGACATTAGTATGGATTTTGTGCTAGGTCTACCTAAAACTCAGAGAGGTCATGATTCTATATTTTTGTTAGTTGATACGTCCATAACGTATCTATAATTTTTGATGGTTTTATGCTAATAGTATGCTTTTGATACTCCTTTTTATATAAAGTTTGTGATTTATTTGGACTAACCTACTAATAGTTGTGAAAGTGCACAATGTTCTTATTTTACACTTTAATGTGTAGGAATTACCAAGAATACAAGTGGAAACCTTGTTGGAGTCAAATTGGGATTTTCCAGAAATCTGTCTCAGAACTCTTTTTGAAGATGGTCACGTTTCAGGTTGAAGACAGTGTCAAACGGAAAACTCTTCAACTACAAAGTTGTTGCAAATTTCACGACAAATGTTTTGGACATAAATTTTAGCTGATTACGAGTCTGGATGGGCCTGATAGATCCGATTTACTGCAGCCGAAGATGGGGTGATGGGAATCCGAGAAGCTATATAAAGCGAGAAAACCTAATTCGTGCGAGACACCTCCACCCACGAATTTTCAGCCACCAAAGCCACGTTTTTGCCTCCCCCATGTATCCCATCTCCATGGGGAAGGGATCCCAAGATGCCATGAAGGAAGGGTGCTAAGGGGCGGTGCTCCCCTGTGATACCGGCGACAGGGAAGGAGTCCTCTGCACCGTCGTCGGTGCCGCCATGACCTCTTCACCATCTTCACCACGATCTCTATCGATTCCACCACCATCTCCATCGCCGTTGCTGACTCCCATGATGAGGAGGGAGTAGTTCTCTCTCGAGGCTAAGGGTTCTACCGGTAGCTATGTGTTCATCTCTCTCTATGCATGATCATATTGTGATCATGAGCTTTGTAATCAAGTAGATCTACCTTGCTACTCAAGTGCTTTAATAGATATCTGCTCTCCCCATGTATGTGATAGCATGCACACCATAGTGGCACTTAGGCTAGAGATTACAAATACTTGTTATGAGTTATATTTGGAGTTGGATGTTTCTATGAAATTGTGGTGTTTGTTGGAACCATCTAGTGCTCAAGGTGACAGTGTGGGGTTATCTAGATGGGAAAGGCTTACTTTGAGGTGTGCTGTTATAGCCCTACCATGGATTAGAGTGTCCAACCGGAGAGTAGTTCAGAGTAGTATCATGAAGATAATATATTTATATGAGAGTGTTCACTAGTGAAAGTATGATCCCTAGGCCTTGTTTCTAAGCATTGAAACACCGTTTGCAACTAGATCTGTTACATGTTTGCTTGCTTCCATCTTTATTTCAATTTTCTTTTAGTCTCTTCCACGCCATCAAGCTATTTTCTGGCACCGTTACCACTTATAATTATCCATACCACTTGTATTTCACTATCTCTTCGCCGAACTAGTGCACCTATACACCTGACAAGTGTATTGGGTGTGTTGGGGACACAAGAGACTTATTGTATCCTGATTGCAGGGTTGCTTGAGAGGGGATACCTTTTACCACTTCCTCCTTGAGTTAGATAAACCTTGGGTGATCCACTTAAGGGAAAACTTGTTGCTGTTCTACAAACCTCTGCACTTGGAGGCCCAACAACTGTCTACAAGAATAGAAGTGTGTAGACATCAAGCTATTTTCTGGCGGCGTTGCCGTGGACTGTAGAAGAAGAAGCTCCCACGTCAACCACGCGCCAACAAGTATTTTCTGGCGCTATTGCCGAGGAGGTAAGGTAAAAGGTACTCACATCCTCTGGCTACTAAGCTATCTTCTAGTACTGTTGCTGGTGTGTGAGTGCTCGAAGTTATTTCCTTTATATTCTGCAATTATATCTTTTTGTTTCTTGTTTTTATTTTCACTAGTTAGGCTTAATGGAAAACAATTACAAAATTAGAGAGCTTTATAGTATTTATCTTGAGTTAGGACATGAAGTGTTTGAAGAGAAAATTAAAAAACCTATGAAACTTTATTTGCATACTAATAGCAATGTTATTAGTATGAATTCTTTGAACACCATTATTGCTAATGCTATGGAAAAGTCTAAGCTTGGGGAAGCTAGTTTTGATGAGCATGATATTTTTAGTCCCCCAAGAACGGAGGAGAAAATTTCCTTTGATGATACTATGCCTCCAATATATGATGATTACAATGATGAGTATGATATTTTTAGTCCACCTTCTATTGAGGAGAAAATTAATTATAATTACAATATGCCTCCTATATTTGATGATTATGGTGATGAGAATAATAATGATAGCTATTTTGTTGAATTTGCTCCCACTATGATTCATAAGAATGACTATGCTTATAGGGAGAGTAATAACTATTTTATGCATGTGGCTCATGATAAGAATGTTTCATGTGATAGTTATATTGTTAATTTTATTCATGACGCTACTGAAAGTTATTATTAGAGAGGGAAACATGGTTTTATGCATCTTAATAATATTAAGTTTCCCCTCTTTATGTTGAAAGTCTTGAAGTTGCACTTGTTTTGCTTTACTATGCTTGTTGCTTTATGCTTTCATGACTTGTTTCTTTACAAGATTCCTATGCATAGGAAGTGGGTTAGACTTAAATATGTTTTGAATTTGCTTCTTGATGTTCTCTTTTACTTCAATTCATATTTCTTATGTGAACAGCTTCTCAAACTATCAGGCCTAACTTAAAGGCGTTAAAGAAAAGTACTTATTGGCAGATAACCCAAAAGTTTTAGATGAGTCTTGGAAGTTATTACCTCTGTAATAACCGCTCCTTATCCTTTTTATTTGCTTTTTGTGCCAAGAGTAACCTCTAATGAGAGAGAAGTAATGCTTGGGAAAGTTGATGTCCCGAAACAGATTTGTGTGCTTCACTGTAAAAATTCGTGTAAAATCTCTGTACGTCGGTTTGAGCTGTGATTTTTTGTGCTTCTGCCCCAGGTTGTTATCCAACTTGCTTTAGTTCAACACTTTTCGATTTGAGCAACATAAGGTCTTCGAAAAAATTGGTTTTTACCTACTGGTCTGTTTCGACAGATTTCTGTCATTATTTGCATTTGCTTCTTGTTGATTCCTTTTTGGGTTCTCTTTGGGGAATTGAGCTTTTTGAGGGAAGTGCTACAGTAGCTTGTGTTTTAATGGAAGTTTTATTGGTGTTGAAACTGAACCCAAAGACTTATTATCTTGAGTGCACTAATGTTGCTAATAAAGATTGTGTGAAGTTTTGTATGAAGGAAAAATTTCAGGTGTATGGAGAGAATGATGTAATGAGATGAAGAATAGACAAAATCTCAAGCATGGGGATGCCACCCCGTGTCACCCCAAGAAATATTCAAGAGGTACAAGCATCAAAGCTTGGGGATGCCCAAGGCATCCACTTCTTCATCAATAAAAATCCCAGGTTTCTTCCAAACACTTCATTTTTATTGTTTCATGCATAGTGTGTTGTTCTTGGAGCGTCTTTGTTTTTGTTTTTGGTTTTCGTTTGTTTGGTTTTCTTAGTTTGCTTGAATAAATTGGTTGGACCCCCTCATCCGTACATTAGTTTTCAAATAAGTTGGTTTGGGTTGGAAAAGAGTAGGAAAAGTTCATGCTTAAGTGGTAAGAGAGCTTGTTTTTGACTGTGGCCTATGCTTTGTCATGTCATGCTTGATATTGTTTTAGCTTTATACTTAGTGATTTTTTGCTGTAGCATGACACGTTACAAATAATTGAGATTGCTTAATGTGCCTTGAAAGAATCATGCGTTGTTTTAGCATATTAAAGCATAGTATTGTGGTATTCTCCTTTGATGCTTTATTTGGTTGACTTGGTGCATGCTCACACCATGTTATGACTATCTCAAGTCACCATAGCCTTTATGATCCTTTAGTTTTCAACTTGTAATATCACTTTATGCTTTAATTAATAATGTTTTGTCGCTCTGCATGATTATGGCCAATATTGCTCTCTTAGTTGGTCGCTCCCAGTCTTTTGCTAGCCTCCATAACCAAGTATGAGTTCCACTCATGCATCCAACCCCAAATAAAACCAAGTTATTCCAAAGAGTCCACCATACCTACCTATTAGCATTTGCTATTCCAAGTATATTCATGTTTTTACTACCTTCTGAATTAAACTTGTTATGAGAAAACTAGTGATTAAAGCTCTCGCGAACTTGATGGAACACTTTACTTTTATTGCTCTTAATAAACTTGAACCATTGTGTCGTATATGTTGTATATGCTTGCACTTATATGTTAGGGATTAGCAGAACCATGCTGTCATGGGGAACACTTTCAACATTGCACTTGTACTTTGTACCTAGTTGATATCATGCTCTTTTTTCTATGGATGTCGTCGGTGTGAAATGAAAGGGGGGCTTGTAAGTCCATGGAGTTATGTATGTGTGTTAGAGAAATGACTGGGCCGCCGATCTAATCCATGCCTAATCATGGTGGAAACCTGCAGCATAACCATAATGAGCTGTCTATGAAGCATTCTTATTATAAAAAAAGAGTCAGATATTGAGAAAAAGAGAAAAATAAAAAAAGAGATATGAGAAAAGAGGAAAGAGAGAAAAAAGGACCATTTTCCCATGGTAAATAAGAAGATTGCTGAGATGCTCGTTGTCTGCTTGCCTTGTCATTTTGATATGGGGATTCTTCCGTATCATCGGGCAAGGGGTACCCCGTTGGCGGTTCTCTATGATACACATGTACTTACTATGACAAGAACTTACTCGTAACTAAACTTGAGTAGCATGAGGAGCGGCCCTCGTATTCAAGGGACATGAGATTTCCAACTTATACTTTGTCAAGCATATACTCCATAGTTTGTTCACTTTAACCTTAATCACTTCAAGAAGCTTATGATAGGGGCAATGAGAGCTGAAAGCTAATAAGTACCATAATTTTTGGAAGCTCTTTATGAGACTTGAATCCCTGCTTCCTTCTATGAAGGCCTTTCTTTTACTTTTATGTTGAGTCTCCATCTTCTATCTTTATGCACCTATTGAGAGAGCATAGTGGCCATTCTTAGTTTAATGTGCATGGTCCCAAGACTTGTTGATTGATTCATAACTTTGATATTGCTTGTTCTTGAACTATTTGTATCTAGTCACCCTTATGAACTTTGAAGGTGTCCTATGCATTTATGCTTTGCTACACTATGAGGGACAAGCTGAATACCACTCTTATTATGTTTTCTATATGTGAAACAAACAAACGTCATTCAATGCATTGTTATGCATGATCTTTTGTTTGTACCTTTTCATGTTACAACATAGTTGCTATGTCCTATTGTTAGAACTCTATTTTTCATGTTCATGTTTAGAGTACCTTGATCCCAGCTATCAATGATTTTACAATAATGATGATCAAGATTGTGTTGGCTGCGTGTCACCTCAAACATTATATTGTTTTCATCGTTACCTACTCGAGGACGAGCAGGAACTAAACTTGGGGAGGTTGATACGTTCATAACGTATCTATAATTTTTGATGGTTTTATGCTAATAATATGCTTTTGATACTCCTTCTTATATAAAGTTTGTGATTTATTTGGACTAACCTACTAATAGTTGCAAAAGTGCACAATGTTCTTGTTTAACACTTTAATGTGTAGGAATTACGAAGAATACAAGTGGAAACCTTGTTGGAGTCAAATTGGGATTTCCCAGAAATCTGTCTCAGAACTCTTTTTGAAGATGGTCACGTTTCGGGTCAAAGACAGCGTCAAACGGAAAACTCTCCAACTACAAAGTTGTTGTAAATTTCACGACAAACATACTGGGAGTAAAATTTAGCTGATTACGAGTCCAGATGGGCCTGATAGACACGATTTACTGCAGCCCAAGATGGGGTGACGGGAATCCGAGAAGCTATATAAAGGGAGGAAACCTAATTCGTGGGAGACACCTTCACCTACGAATTTGCAGCCACCAAAGCCACGTTTTTTTCCTCCCCCATGGATCCCATCTCCATGGAGAAGTGCTCCCGAGAAGACATGAAGGAAGGGTGCTAAGGGGCGGTGCTCCCCTGTGATACCGGCGGCAGGGAAGGAGTCCTCCGCGCCGCTGCTGGCGCCGCCGCCGCCTCTTCACCATCTTCACCGCCATCTCCATCGACTCCAGCGCCATCTCCATCGCCGTTGCTGACTCCCATGATGAGGAGGAAGTAGTTCTCTCTTGAGGCTAAGGGTTCTACCGGTAGCTATGTGTTCATCTCTCTCTATGCATGATCATATTGTGATCATGAGCTTTGTAATCAAGTAGATCTACCTTGTTACTCAAGTGCTTTAATAGATCTCTGCTCTCCCCATGTGTGTGAAAGTGACAACGTGCACACCATGGTGGCACTTAGGCTAGAGATTACAAATACTTGTTATGAGTTATATTTGGAGTTGGATGTTTCTATGAAATTGTGGTGTTTGTTGGAACCATCTAGTGCTCAAGGTGACAGTGTGGGGTTATCTAGATGGGAAAGGCTTACTTTGAGGTGTGCTGTTATAGCCCTACCATGGATTAGAGTGTCCAACCGGAGAGTAGTTCAGAGTAGTATCATGAAGATAATATATTTATATGAGAGTGTTCACTAGTGAAAGTATGATCCCTAGGCCTTGTTTCTAAGCATTGAAACACCGTTTGCAACTAGATTTGTTACATGTTTGCTTGCTTCCATCTTTATTTCAGTTTGCCTTTAGTCTCTTCCACGCCATCAAGCTATTTTCTGGCACCATTACCACTTATAATTATCCATACCACTTGTATTTCACTATCTCTTCGCCGAACTAGTGCACCTATACACCTGACAAGTGTATTGGGTGTGTTGGGGACACAAGAGACTTCTTGTATCTTGATTGCAGGGTTGCTTGAGAGGGGATACCTTTGACCACTTCCTCCCTAAGTTCGATAAACCTTGGGTGATCCACTTAAGGGAAAACTTGCTGCTATTCTACAAACCTCTGCACTTGGAGGCCCAACCACTGTCTACAAGAATAGAAGTGCGTAGACATCAGTAGTGGATATGTTCTCTAAGATGGCTCATTTTATTGCCTGCCACAAAAGCGACGATGCGTCACATGTTGCTAACCTATTTTTCAGGGACATCGTGAGATTACATGGAGTACCCAAGACGATTGTTTCCGACCGTAATGTGAAGTTCATGAGCTACTTTTGTAAGACCTTATGGGGGAAGCTGGGCACGAAGCTGCTATTCAGTACTACATGTCATCCCCAAACAGATGGTCAAACGGAGGTGGTGAATCAAAAATTATCATAGTTGTTGAGGACTATGATCAAGAAGAATCTGCGGGAGTGGGAAGTGTGTTTTCCACATGTTGAGTTTCATACAACGGGGTTGTGCATTCGACTACTCAGCTTTGTCCTTTTGAGGTGGTGTATGGATTCAAGCCATTGACGCCACTTGATTTGTTGCCTTTTCCATTACATGAGAGAGTTGATATGGAAGCATCAAAGCATGCTGGATATGTGAAGAAGATTCATGAGAAGACTCGAGAGGCTATTGATAAGAAAGGCAAGAACATTACTGTTGCAAGGAATCAAGTAAGGAAGGAAGTGTTGTTCAAGCCCGGTGACATGGTATGGGTGCATCTACGCAAGGATAGGTTCCCACTACTCCGAAAGTCAAAATTGAAGCCACATGGTGATGGTCCTTACAAGGTGTTAGCCAAGATTAATGACAATGACTACTCGATTGATATACCTATGGAGGAGTTTGATGGAGTTAGCAACAACTTCAACATTGTTGATTTATCACCATATGATGGAGAAGACCTTGGAGCGTCGAGGTCGACGCCTTTTGAAGGGGGAGATGATGAGGACATCCCTATACTTACACCTACCCCAACTACTACGGAAGATGTTCCAGCTGTTGCAAGGAAAGACCAGTCCAATGAGATTAGAATTGGACCCATTACAAGAGCTCGTGCTAAGCTACTTGAACAACAGGTCAATTCACTCCTAAACGAATCTGGTACTTTAACTAATATGAACTTTATACTACCTAAGTCTATGCATTTATGTATGATCAGGTTCGTTGGAGAAACAAGCATGGCGCGAGGAGGAGAAGGGCTACAAGAGATGCCCATCATGATGATCGCCCAAGGATGTGCAAGGGAGGAGCAGGAGGAAGGCACAAGAGAAGATCATCAAGACGGAGGCAAGAAGCTCTGCCACGACCAGAGTGTCCAGCCGAGTCCACCTGGACTGTCTGGCCTGCTCGAGAGAAGGATTGTTGCGGATAATATGTTCCCCAAATCAGACACTACCCGGACACATACCAGACTGTCCGACACACTCCACCAAGTGTGTCCGGCCTGACCGGACTATCCGGCCCGATTACACCGGAATGTACGTCCGCCGACCAAAATCTAGTCCGAGTCGGCTTGTATCAGTTTGAGTCGTACACGTTTAGTTTCGGTTTCTGGCCGCCCCAACCGCCCTTATAAACCCTGGGACGACCCATAGTTAGGGTTTAGACCATGTTAAAACTATTTTGGAGTTGTTTATTATTAGAACCTCTAGAATTACCCTATGATCGAATTATCTACTGCAATTGAGTGTGATATGTTGTTCCATTGGGAATTAGTAGATTGCAAACTATCGTTCATGGTCGACGGCTGAGTGCGCAAGAGTGTGGTGTTGTGAATATCCCTTAGGGTTCGAGATCTATTGCATTGGCATCAGGGTTCGAGCGGGAGAGTTCATAGCTATAGGCTAGTTATCTATCCACCATAATCATCATCGACAAGTGCTTGATGAGAAGATCGGGCCACCCCATATCACCTTGACAGCGAGTGGGCAGACCTTGATGGCGACGTGCAAGGATAGTGGGAAGACCTTGACGGCAAGGTGGTAGACTTTGTCGATGAGGTGCATGGCGAGGTGGCATGCCTTGTCGTCAAGGTTCATGTCGAGTGAGCAAACCTTGAGCGCGGGTGGTGAGACCTTGGCATCGAGGGAGCAGACCATGATGGAAAGATGCACGATGAGTGGGGAGACCTTGACGGAGAGGTGCATGTAGAGGTGATAGATATTGTGGGTGAGGTTAACAACGAGGTTGCATACCTATGAGCTTGATTGTTAGAATGACATGGTGGAAAACCGCGTAGGTGATGATGGGGTAGGGTTTGTGCTATGGCGACGGTTAACTATCTACAGGAGGGAAACCTGGTGGTATGGTGAGGAGGGTCATAGGGCGGCGAGGGGCAGAGGGAAGGACGGCGACAAGTGGAGGAGTGACGGATGGCAGCGAGGGCGAGGGCAAGGGAGGAGGCAGAGGACAATGAGGTGAGGAAAATTGGATCTCGTCCACTTTCGGTGTGGGAGGAGATAAGGAGGGTTTCTTTTAGATTACCTAAATGCCCTCTACGGGAATGATGCGAGGCGCTATGCCGAAGGGTTGATCGATCTATCGTAGGCACGAAATTTCTAGACACAAAATTTAACTCCTACGCGCGAAATTTTAGCGGGCTGTGTCGGTCAAAAAATTTGATGGCGTATCCTGGCCGTCTATTGCATGATGAGTGGCTCAAATAAATTAATCATAAATGATACTAGTTGAAAATGGTACCTTTTGAAGAAATTAGCAATTACTAACCCGAAAAATCAGGAAAAAACCATTATGATGATGTTTGCCAAAATATTGGTATAGGTGAGATCCAAAGTGTGGTATGAAAATGATCTAGAGATCTTGTCTAGAGTTATTTGAGCAGGTAACACAAACAAGCCAGAATCTCTTTATGGGTGAACCAGATGGAAAACATGTGGAATCATCAGGGTTCAACAATGCATGTTGTTACCTAAACTAAGAAGAAAAAGGGTAAAAGTATGGTCAGCTGTCGTTGTGGCAGGTCGAAGGGGTAGGAACCCCATGTTTTAGGGTTTCGTCGCTAGAAACCAAGAGCGCCAGAATCGCCTTTCCAAATCTTGCATATGGCACTACCATATTTATGAAAGTGTGGTAGGATGTTGATATAGGCATAACCCACCCCTTGGGTGAGCCTGTTCTCACATGCAACTTCTCTATCATGCACATCATGTGGCAGTTGCATTCCTATGTGTTTTGGGCTTTTTTACCATGGTTTGACACATGGAGTCTATAGAGTCCATTGCATGTGTTATTTTCCAAACCACCTTGATCCACATGACCACACACACACACTCCAATATGGATACTTCTATCACACTAGTGCATCCATTCCATGCATGTTGGCATTTGCATTAATTATATTATTCTAGAGGCTTTTTGGGCTTTCTGACCATGGTTTGACACATGGAGTATATCTACTCATTGCATGTGTTCTTTTCCAAACCACATTGATCAACATGAGCACACACACAACCAATGTATGGATGCTTCTAGTTATCACACTGGTGCATCATTGCATGTTGGCAGTTGCATTAATTCTAGTGGCTTTTTGGGCTTTCTAATGACCATGATGCACACATGGAGTATCTAGAGTCATTGCATAGGTGTTATCCGGGGTTCAATCAATCACAAACTATGAGGGGAATGAGATGGATCTTGGAGATGGTGATGGTGATGATGATGGTGCTGGTGGAGATGTTGATGGAGAGGCATCCCCCTATTCCTAGGAGGAGTGGTGATGATGATGGCGTTCATTTCCCCCTCACCGGAGGCTTCAGTGCAGCATGATCTGCCCCTTCCCGGAGTAGGAGAGGACTTTCACCTCCCCCGCCACCTCTGTAAATCGTGGGAAAAATATGGCGTAGGTTTTTTGGCGATACGGAGGATCTGTTAAAAGAAGGAGCCGAGACAAAGCTCGAGGGACAAAAGAGCATGGGTGGCGCGCCTAGGGGGTGGGCGTGCCACCCGGACTCTTTCGGGCCTCGTGGCTCCTCTCGCTTCATTCTTTGGCCCAAGTTGGTTCTCCTGGCGAAAAACTTGTCACATATGTTTTCCTTCGATTTATTGACGTCCGAAAGGTCCAAAAACAGTAAAAACATGAAAAAGGAGGTTTTCTGCCTCCTAGAAATTAAATACCAATGAAAGAGACATTGTAGGAAAGTCCCGTAAATCATCTAAATATGCATAAATAATGAAGGATCAAGGTAAGTATGATTCTATATAGTGCATAAAGGTCCTTGAAATGATGATGCAAAATGCAAGTATCACCTGTTAGCTCAGCAGTGGAATAACTGGGATCCAAGTAGTACTCTTGTGTCTCCTGATAACTTCCTTTCTCGGCATTTATCCAGAATAAGAACCAAACACACAAAGGGCCATAATAAATAAAGTGTGCAATCAAATGAATATATGCAACAAGAAAAACAAGGTATGCCATGATGGAATGATGCACAATTGCATGGTAGAACATAGTATGGCATGGGTGAGGTGTAGGAACAATAATAAAGCACTTTAATTAATTATTTAGTCATGTTTTGCTCAAATAAACCTTGCTTCCTATTTAATATTTACATGATGTTTGCTTCCATTGATATCATGGAATTCATAGTTAGAAAGGGCTCGTCGCACTGATCGATTTAGACATATTATTTGTCGAATTTGGAATTACGGAATTAAAGTTATGAATTTATTAAGAAAATGGCATTTATTAGTAATTATTAATTCGAAATTTTTAAATGTCCATAAATTATTTTAAATAGCATATTCATATTCCTGGCATTTTTTGGTAAGAAAACATATATCATTTATATCATTTGATTTATGAATTTAAAACATTATTTAAATGCCAAACAATTTTAAATATGGTCAAAAGTCAAAGGTTTGACTAGCTGGAGTCAACTCTAGTCAAATTTGAAAATATGGTTGAATGTATATTTGAAAAACACTCATATTTCATTTCATAAGTTTCCTCAAATTCAAAATATTTCAAAGGATATGATTTAATTTGAATTTAAACAATTTCTGGTATTTTATTTCAATTAGAAAATGTTCTAGGAACTTTTCTCACCCAGGCTAGGTCTACCCAAGGTCACAAACAGGTGAGGTCAGAAGCTTCGCGGGTCCACACGCACGCGCGACCTACGGGCGAACGTCATGTGGGTGATCGAGGACTGCAGTTTGAGGTTCTAGAATCGCGGGGTTCTATTTGCAAAACAAGCGGGGTGGTTCTCTATCGAAACTGTCAACGCGACACTGCGGTAGATTTGGCCACAATCCAACGACGATGGCGATGATTCCGTTGGGAATCTGGCCAAGCTCCAAGAACGAAAAAGGGGTTTATGGGCTACAATCCTCCTTCAGCATGTTTTCCCGGAGGAGGACTGCATCGACAAACAGAGCGGTAAACATGATCGCGGTGCTTCTGCTGCTACTATCGATGGGCAACACGCGGCAAGATATGCGCGTCCTGGCGCAAGACGATCGGCACAGGATGTCTGGCGCACGAGGGGCGGGGTGGGGGGCTGCTGCTACTGCTGGTTGCGCGCGAAGCTTGCGGGTTCTATGGCGCCCGCATCTGACGGGTGGTGACGGCGTGGCAACATAGAGGGAGGGGCAAGGACGGGACGGGTAGGTCGTTCTACTCACTAGGAACATGATGGAGTTGTGGGAACGGCCAGAGAAGGGTCGTGGTGGCCAAAGACGAAAGAAACGGCAGCGGTCGGAGCAGAGGAAGGCGACCAATCACCGAGATCAAGGGTGCGATGGGTTGAACGACGAGTACTAGAGGCTTCCCGGCAGCAAGGCAGTCATGCCAGTGTGCTCCACGGGGCCGGATTCGGCTCAGAGGGACAGCAGCATCACCTACCTAAAGTGGCGGTGCGACGCCTGCAAGGAGGGAGAGGAGAGGGGAACCAAGAGGGGAATCTAGGGTTTTGCAGCGCTGGCTCGACGTGGGGTAGATAAGGGCGGGGGTCACGGTCCTAGGCGTGCGTGCTAACACGGATGACGGGACATACATCCACCTTCTACGGCATCAGAAGACATAGAGAGAGGGGGGCCGACGGAGTGAAGAAAAAGAACAGAACTCGCGAAGGGGTTTGAGCCGGGGAGAGGCTGCTGGGTCATGGAGGGTGCCACGCTGCTGGGTCAGTTCTGGGCTACGCTGGTGGGCTGCAGCGCCAGGTGAGGTCTCTCACCTCCTTTCTTTCTTTTTATTTCTGTTTTTGATTTCTTTTGTTTGTTTCCAAATTTTTTAAATAAGCTGCTATTTGCAAAATTTGCAAAAAGACCAGAACAAACCAAAAGGTTGAGGCAGGAAGATGGCAACTGGAATATGGTTAGGAAGGCTTCAAGCAAGCTTGCACATTCAAGATTAAAACCCACTAAAATCCAAAAACAATTCAAAAAGGAGAGGGCTAGATGAAAAGCTCTCTTGAGGAAGCATGTAAGTGTGGTGTGATGGTGAAAACCACCACATCTTCAAAAGCATATGCACACCACCTAAGTGTGAAACCAATCTATCTTCCTCTCATGAGTATATTTAGTAAATGGTTATATTTGAAATAAAGACCAAGTTTTAGTGTGTATGATCCACTATAGATGGTATGGTCTTGTAAATCAAGTATACACACAAGCTTGAATAAAATCATGCCAAGATGATAATGAGGAACCACACTCATAGCATGCAAGGGTGGCCATGTGGCTTTCCATATCCAATATTGTGAAAATAACATATATCATATATGGAAGCATGTAGAACAAAAGAAAGGAACCATACTCAATATTTATGAGCTTGAGTTAAAATCCAAAGAAAAAGCATGGGCTCATAAATAATTAAGATGGTGGTGATGATGGAGGGAAACAAAGGAAGGTGGCAGGAGTGGTGGAATTATAATAGATATATCCCCAACTCAACTTGGGCATCAAGCAATATATCAAGAAGCAAATACAATATATGAAGAAGCAAATACAATTAATAAGAAAAATGCGACATGAGGAGAAAAAACAAATGAAAAGGGTTTTAATATGATGCTCAAATTCAATGCAGCATGGTGACATGAGCATGCTATTATGATGATGCAATTATTATTGTTTGAGAATAGCCTTATATTGATTCAAACCATGTAGCATTACAATGTTAGACAATTGGAATGCTACAAAGGAGGGGGTGCTGGAGGAGAGGAAAAGGTTGTGCTCGGTCACGGTAAGGGTTTGGCATGGCCGTAGCTCCCTGGGGAACTAGCCTGACAGTGAGACCTCACCACGGACATGCGCGGTGGCGGCTGGTCCGACGATCCTGCGTCAAAACGGAGGGAAAAGAGAGATAGATTAGATCTAGGGATCACAAATTACTATAGATGAGAGCAGATGTGGCCTGGATATGTTGCAACCTAGATTGCAACCTTGCAATACCAACGAGGAGTTTCTCTTATCATCGGCGGCAGAGGGTGGGAGGAAGCTAGGGCATGTGGTGGAGGAGGGTGGTGAGGGATGTAACTACCTCGGTGAATTACGCTCTTAGTTACAAGCCTGGATGAGCGGAAATGGTTAAAATAGTACGGTGGGGCCAAATGCCACTCACAGGTAGACCTTTCGGCCGTCCTAACCATTTCCAAACATCGGGACAAGAACGAGCGGCGTAATCGGCAGGCGAAGGGATCAACTACATACACAAATGAGTATGTATGCAAGCCACATACAACACTCCTCAGAGCCATTCCATCTAAAAGAAATAGAAATATTGCAACGCCATACGGCAAGATCCAAATATCCTAGATAGATATAATAGTTTAGGATATCTCCTCATACATCAAACATCAGAGTATCAGGTGGAAGTAGAAAACAAGATCCGAGTATGGATAAGAAGCAAATCGGCATAAGATGCCCCATAAATAAACACATCCCGCCCACAGATCTCACGGATCCCTGCTCGAATCTCTACACCGGTGATCGTTGCCAACATCGTCTGTCTCCTCCACCCAGTATCCATCTTGCGAGTATACATGTTCATCTGAATCAAACAATTTATCGTGTGAGACCCTAGGGGTACTCAGCAAGTCTTTATGCCTCTAAAGGGGACACAACCTGGGGTGACGCAATTGCAACAAAAGATAACCCCTAACAATTCTATAGATACTCGCTAACCATCCGCCTAACCAAAGATAGATGGATGTCCATGAATTATTAACAACAGTTATAACAGTAATACTAACAGATCCATCCTCCTCCTCGCTTACCAACGAGGAAGCGGACGAACAGCCCCCATCCGTTGGCAGTTTTATTATCCATTCCATGAGTGTTGCACTATTTACTGGTCAGGTACTTAGTCAAATTAAAAGCGGTACTTTAGTTATACTTGTCTATGATCGAGAAACTGTGCTCCAAGTCGTCCATAACCGTGGACACGGCTTTTAGAAAGATTTACCCTGCAGGGGTGCACAAATAACAACACACACTCGATCAACCTCGGAAAAACCAAATCAAATCCCAACAAGGCATTCACGACAAAGCGATCACAGGATTCAGAAATGTTTCAGGGGGCCACCCCACTAAGCTACCATAGCGAAGTTGGCGGCTCGAACGGACCTGTGGTTTGTGGACGGCAGAAACGATCGGGAACCCGAAAATGTGACTAGGCTTGTCGATACAAAGAAAACGTGTCACGGTCCTAACAGTACAGTGCTCCACGCACAATCTTAAATAAAGCAGTAAAGCATGGCATAAGTACAGGATAGTAATAAAGCCCCAAACTACTTTGTGGCCCCAAGAAATAAGAATGAATCAAGCTCTAGCTCAGGGGGGTCCATAAGGCCTCCCGGATGTGGACAGTGTGAATAGTCAAGGAACATGAATCAAGTACTCGGGGTCCTACGGGACAGAAGTGAGCATGAAGACCCAAATAGCAGATATTGCTCACCGGTGCCACTTTCATTAGTTATACCATTACTACTCAGGTTAAGTTGTTTAGGTACCTCGTTATCCATCAGACACTCACATACCCTACACATGCTGTTCTACGACCCGCATGGCTCAAACAACTCCTGTAGTAATGGCTCATGGGATGGAGGAACAAGCTTGGGGGTTTAAAAGTAAAGGCTATGCAAGACTTGGGATTCAGTTTAATGCAATCGCGACTCAATGATGCAAGAATAAGAGAGAGGCAATAGGTACTATATGTATGCAAGCATGTGGTAGTGCTTGCAGCTCGAAGCGAGAGAAGGATCTGGGTAGTGCTCCTGGGATTCCTGATATATCCCCTGCTCAGCGTCTATTCGAAGAAGAACCAAACAAACAAGGGCCAACATAAATAGAGTGCACAAGCATATGAATTATAATGCGACAAGCGAACAATCATGCCATGATGAATGATGCACAATTTGCATGGCAATAATGTAGCATGGCATGGGTGAGGTGTGGAGTACAAGAATAAAGCATTTTATTGAGATTTAGTCACATTTTATACTCAAATAAGTTGCTGTATACTTTATATTTATATGATGCATGCTGCAATTCAGAACATGGAATGCATAGATAGAACGGGCTCGTCGCGCTGATCGATTTAGATATATTATTTGTCAAATTTGGAGTTATAAAACAAAAGTTATTAATTAATTAAGATAAAGGGCATTTTATCGTAATTTTAATTATCTCGAAAATTTTAAGTGCTCAAACAATATTTTGAAAGGCATATTTGAAATCCTCACATTTTTCTAATTCCAAAACATATATTACATGTTGGTTTGGATTTACATTTTAAAAGATATTTAAAACTGATTCAAATTTGAATTTAAACAATTTCTGAAAAGGTTTAATTAAAACAGACATAGGGCAGACTTTTGTTACCCAGCTCGTCCCGGCCATAGCCACTGACGGGTGGGCCAGCTGCTGGCGGGGCACATGTTCGCGGAAAAACTTTTGCTACCGCGGCTCCACCTAGCCCGTGCGACTGCGAGGTGGGACCAACCGGTTGAGGCCCACGTGACAGTGAACGAACTCGCAGAGGCTGGCAGGTGGGACCGAGCTGGAGCGCGGGTTAAGATAATAAGAGGCTGGGGGGTTTTCTGGAAGAAGGCCACGGCGGCTGACAGGTGGGGCTAGCGAGGAGAGCGGGTTGAGCAGATAAAAAGCTAGGGGGTTTTTCTGCAAAACGCGCGGCGGCACTGTGCTTCTGTTTCCCCTGAACTATCTGACGGAAAACAACGCGCGGCGCAGCGAGATGGGGTCGAACTCGCGACCTGGCGTGCGCGGGCGGCGGCGGCTACCGCTGGGCTGGGGAGGGGTTGTTGTCTGGGAGTAGCTGCGCGGCTAAGTGAGGTTCTAGACGGCGCGGGCACGTGCAGACACAGCGAGCGGCGGCGCAACGCCTGGTGCGACCAGGGCTTGACGGCGGAGCGGATGTTGTCTAGGAGGGAGAGGGACTCACCGCGGAGTGGTCGGTGGTGGTGGTACGGCCGGAGGCGCAACGGATCGTTGACGAGGCTGGCGAGCCGGGAGAATAGGGTTTTAGCAGGGCGTCGACATACTGGCGGTGCTGGCGCTCCTCCTCCACGATGACGCGTCCAGGGCGAAGCAGAGAGGTCCCCTTGGTCTTCCAGGCCACCTCCACGACGCGCACACCTGCCGGAGCGACGAGACGCAGGGGTAGACGTCGGTGACTGGCGGCGAGATCTGGCGACGGTGAAGAGAGAGGGGAGGCGCGGCAGGGCCTGGGGTGGATCTGGGAGAGGCGAGGGAGCCGCGAAGAAGGAGGAAAGCGAGAGGGAGGGAAGGGGGGCGTGTGGGCGCGGGGTAGATGGAAAAGTGGCTTCGGCCCTTTTCTTTTCTCCTCGATCACGTGGTCGAGCTGGGGCTCGACCTGGATAGCCAGGGCAGGGCAGGGTGAGTGGCTGCAGGTGGGGTCGGCATGGAGTAGCAGCTGGGGCCAGCATGGCAGGTAGAAAGAAAGAGAGAGGAGAGAAGGGGGTAGCTCGGGTGAGCTCGGGTTAGGCTAGGGCATGGGCTAGGGGTTGGGTGGTAAGATGGGGTAGATGGGGTGTGTGTCAGGGAGTGAGGGCCAGCCTCGGCAGCAAGAGAGAGAGGTGAGGTGAGGTTTTGTGTGAGGGTGGATTAGAGCTAGGGTAAGGAGAGAGGACTAGAGGTAGCTAGAAGGATAGAGAGAGGGGAGATTTAGGTCACATATATGATCATATGCAAGAGAAAAGATGAACAAGGTTAGGAGGAGAACAAAGAATGAGCTAGGATTTGAGGGGCTTTGGTTGGACGCATGGTGTTGGTGGAGAGATAGAGTTATGAAAAAGCCTAGGGTTTTAGTGCCCATGACAAAGAGAGGAGGTCAAGATGTGAGGTTTAGGGTTTGAACATGATCCACCCACAAACCAAGGAAAAACCAAAGGAGATCAATTGGTGGTGATGGGGTTGCATGGCCCATGCAAATTATTAATTGCCATGTTTTATTTTGTGAAAACAATATAATGGTATGGCATTATACTTTTTCATCCCCAAGAAGTGGAATAAGGCCCAGCAAAAGAATTTATAGAATTAGATCCACCCCACCCACATGAGCTAGAGTAAAAATCAAAAGAAAAAGAATTACAAGCTCATGGGTCATTGGAATGGTGGAAGTATAAGGTGGTGACAAAGAAAGGTGATGGAGTTGAATAAAAGATATGCCCCCAACTCAACTTGGGCATTTAAACAATATATCAATAACCAAATACAATATCAAGAAGCAAATACAGTTAATAATGCATATGAGAGAAGAACCAAAAGAAGAAGGGTTTTATATGATGCTCAAATGCAAGGTGGCATGATGACATGAGCATGATATAATTATGATGCAACAATTGTATATAGGAAGTAGCCATTATATTATTAAACCATGTAGCATTACCATTGTTAGACAATTGGGATGCTACAACTCTCCCCCACTAAACAGGAATCTCGCCCCGACATTCTAGGAAGAAGAAGAAGACTCAAAGAGGGTAGGATATTTGACACGGAGATCATCTTCACGTTCCCATGTGGCTTCATCAACTGAATGGTGCGACCACTGCACCTTGCAGAACTTGATGGACTTGTTGCGAGTCCTTCTTTCTGCGACTTCTAGAATTTTTATGGGGTGTTCTTGATAAGACAGGTCTTCTTGGAGATTGATAAGCTCATGATCCATGGTCCTGCCGGGATCCTTGAAGCACTTCTTGAGTTGAGAGATGTGGAAAACATCATGGACCTTGAGTTTTTCAGTAAGCTCAAGAGCATAAGCAACTTCTCCTCATCTTCCACGAATTTTGAATGGATCGATGTATCTAGGAGCCAGCTTTCCTTTGATACCAAAATGGTGCGTGCCTCTCATGGGAGTGACACGAAGGTAAACGAGATCACCAGGGACATACTCCATGTCCATGTGCTTTCTGTCATAATTGCTCTTCTGGCGACTTTGAGCAATCTTCAGATTTTCAAGAATGATGTGAACCTTCTCCTCCGCTTGAGTTACAATGTCGGGGCCAAACAATGTTCTTTCTCCTGCGCCTGACCAACCAATCGGAGTTCTGCATTTGCGACCATAGAGAGCCTCAAATGGTGCCATCTTTAGACTTTTCTGGAAGTTGTTGTTGTAAGAGAATTCAGCATAAGGAAGACATTCTTCCCACTTCATGCCGAAAGAGATGACGCAAGCACGGAGCATATCTTCCAGAATCTGATTGATCCTTTCAACTTGTCCTTGCGACTGAGGATGGTAAGCTGTGCTGAAGTTCAATTTTGTCCCCAAAGCATTTTGGAAACTTCCCCAGAACTTGGAAGTGAAGATGCTTCCACGGTCTGAACTGATCTCAAGAGGAACCCCATACAGAGAGACAATTCTGTTGATATATAGCTCAGCCAACTGAATTGCAGAAATTGTTTCCTTGGCTAGAAAGAAGTGAGCCACTTTAGAAAGCCTGTCAATGACAACAAAGATTGCATTGTTGCCCTTCTGCGACCTTGGAAAACCAGTGATGAAGTCCATCTCTACTTTCTCCCATTTCCATTCCGGGGGTTTCAATGGCTGTAGAAGACCGGAAGGTTTTTGATGGACAGCTTTAACTCTGCGGCAGACATCACACTCCGAGACATACTTGGCACAATATCGTTTCAATCCAGGCCACCAATATTGTGTTTTCAAGTCCATGTACATCTTTGTGCTGCCAGGGTGGATAGAAAGAATAGAATCATGCGCCTCCTTGAGAACTTGCTCTCTCAAACCCGGGTAGTTCGGAACAAACATCCGGTGTTCAAAGAAAAGCGTGCCTTGGTCATCGACGTGGAAGGACTCGTACTTCGGAAGCTGAATGTTGGAGATGATCTTTTTGGTGTACGGCTCACCAAGTTGAATGGAGCGAACCTTTTCTTCCAAGAGAGGAGTTGCCAGAAGGTTCAGAAGATACCCTTGATCCACAATTTCAAGGTTGAGCTGATGGAATTCCTCGCACAAGAGAGGCCGTTGTTCTTCCACCATGAGGTTGCTGACATAAGCTTTGCGGCTGAGAGCATCGGCCATGACATTAGCTTTGCCCGGAGTGTAGTTGATGGTCAAATCGAAATCATTGATTGCTTCAATCCACCTCCTCTGACGAAGGTTGAGATCAGGCTATGTGAAGATATACTTCAGACTCTTGTGATCAGAAAATATTTCACAACGGTTGCCAAGCAAGTAGTGCCTCCATACTTTCAAAGCAAAGACAACTGCTGCGAGCTCGAGGTCATGTGTAGGATAGTTGATCTCATGCGTCTTCAACTATCGAGAGGCATAAGCAACAACTTGTTTTTCTTGCATAAGGACCGCACCCAATCCTTGCAAAGAGGCGTCACAGAATATCTGGAAAGGCTTTGATGTATCTGGAGGAATCAAGACTGGTGTGGAAGTGAGCTTCTCTTTGAGTGTTTTGAAGCTTGCTTGACATGCAGGAGTCCAAAGGTATTTCTTGCCTTTCTTGAGGAGATCGGTAAGAGGCTTCACAATCTTCGAGAAGTTCTGCACGAAGCGACGACAATAACTAGCCAAACCAAGGAAACTCCGGACTTCTTTGACATTTACAGGAGGAAGCCAGTCAACAATTGTCTTTACAGTTTCTGGGTTGATGGCAATGCCCTTGGCAGAGATGACGTGACCAAGATAGGTGACTTGAGGGAGCCAAAACTCACATTTGGAGAACTTTGCATACAAAGCGGTTCTCTCACGAAGCTTGTTTAGGACACACCGAAGGTGTTCTTCATGTTCTTCCTTTGACTTAGAATAGACTAGGATGTCATCCAGATAGACCACAACGAACTTATCAAGATACTCCATGAAAACCAAGTTCATAAGCCTCGAGAAGGTGGCAGGTGCGTTGGTGAGACCGAAAGACATGACCGTGTACTCATAGCCATAGGGTGGTGAAAGCTGTTTTAGGAACATCTTCTGGCGAATCTTGATTTGATGATAACCACTTCTCAAGTCAAGCTTAGAAAACCACAGCTCCGCTAGCTGATCAAGAGATCATTAATCCGGAAGGGATATTTATTCTTGATGGTTTTAGCATTGAGAGCCCGATAGTCAACACAAAGTCTATCAGTCTTGTCTCGCTTTTTCACAAAGATGGTTGGGCTACCCCAAGAAGAAGTACTATGCTGAATGAAACCCAACTTCTCTTGTTCATCAAGCTGACGTTTGAGTTCAGCCAACTCAGCAGGACCCATTTTATAAGGCCGCTTGGAGATAGGAGTTGTTCCAGGTTCAAGCTCAATTACAAACTCAACCTCATGATCTGGAGGCATACCTGGCAACTCTTCAGGAAAGACATCTGGGAACTCACAGACCACCGGAACACTCTGAACAGCTTCCATAGCATCAGCATTCAGAGCCGCCAAAGAGAAAAGCTGAATAGCAGGAGTCAGACTTGGAGAATAGACTATGTGGCCTTCAGGAATTTTCAGAGAAACCGAGCGTTCAGCACAATCAATCACAACTGCATTTGCTGTCAACCAATCCATGCCCAAGATAACATCAATGTCAGAATTGCCCAGAATAATCAAGGACACCGAGAACGAAGAGCCACCAATCTCAATTTGATTGTCATGGCTGATATGAGCAGCCCTCATGTTTAAGCCAGGAAAATGTACCACCAGATGATGCAATAAGGGAACCATATCCAGATCATGCTCATGAGCAAACTTATGAGAAACAAAAGAATGCGAAGCACCAGAATCAAACAAAACTCGTGCAGGGACTGAGTTAACGGGAAGCATACCCATCACAACTCCAGGTGCATGCTCAGCTTGAGCGGCGTTGACATAGTTGGCACGAGCAACAGTAGACCCGGGCTTGGTGTTGATGTGAGAGCCCGAGGTGGTGGTGCACGAACCATAGGAGAGCTTGTCGTAGGTCTTGGAGGTGGTGGAGGAAGAGCTTTGTTGTTCATTGGACAGTTCCAGTGTTGATGCCCAGTGTTTCCACAAGTGTAACAAGCACCAGGTGGACGTGGAGCAACGTAGCCAGGGACTCCGCCAGGCGCTCCAGGGTAGTTGTGGTTGTAGCCCCTGGGAGCAGCAGTGAGGAAGTTTGGTGGCCTTGCTGCGTAGCTTGAAGGTCTTGGTGGAGCCGGGAGCGACGGTGGGGTGTTAGGAACCCAAACGTGACGCTTAGAAGGAGTTGACATAGCTTAAGAGCTTGCTGCATCACGGTTGTGTTTCTTTGACTCCTCAAACACTTGCCTACTTGCTTCTTCCTGCAGAGCTGTATGTTGGAGTTCCAGAAAATACGCCGGCCTTGCATGTGTGATTGCATATTTAATCGATGCATTGAGCCCTTGTCTGAACCTCTTTTGCTTCTTCTTGTCATCAGAGATCTCATCGCCACCATAACGAGAAAGGTTCATGAAGTTTCTGATGTAGGTATTGACATTGTCATTGCCCTGCTTGAGGTTGAGAAACACTTCCTTCATCCTCTCCATGACAATTTCTGACAGATATTGCTCTTTGAAAGCTCCAGTGAACTGTTCCCAAGTAGGCTGAAAACCAGTGTAGTTTGCCTTGAGGTAATTCTCCCACCACAGAGCTACATCTCCCTTTAGAAGGTGAGTGGCACATTTTACCCATTCTTGCTCAGGAACATCAGCAGTCGTCAGTAACCTTGACATCTCCCGCAACCAATCATCAGCATCAAGTGGTTGATCAGACACATCAAATTGGCGTGGGATGAATTTCAGAAAGCTTTTGATGTCTCCTCTCTTGGGAGGTGGAGGTAGCGGAACAAACTCATTCCTCCTGACACTATCTTCAAATCGCTGCTGGTTCTGTTGCATTGCGGCCAAGGCATTGGCGATGCTTGACAACGCAGCCCCCAGTTCAGGTTGTATGTCCTCCTCAGAACGGCGTGGTGGTGCCATCCTGTGATTGATATAAAACACAAGTTAGTACCATAATGGAGAATAATAATAATCCAAAATAGTACCAAAATGGAATTAACCAAGATTTAAAGGATACAATTTACTAAGATGATATTAAAATATCAACAAAGTTCAAAGCACCTAGAAGATATTAAGCATATCGCACACGACTGAACAAGGAGTGTGGTACACAACTAACAAAGAAAATTTTTCCGCAAATTTCAGCATTAAAATACCACTATATGCGCAAAACCACTTAACGAATCAAGATTAGTAACCCTACCAATTCAATATACAAGAGCGAATGAGAAAAGTAGTGGTATGGTCGCGACTCCATCCCGCACTTAAATCATTACTCCGCACATGAATAAGCAAAACACATATCCCAATACCTTCATGTTAAGATGAACCGAAAGATTAGGAACTACGGAAACGAACACCCCAAACAAGATAACGTTGGATAACAAAGAGTAAGACAGATCGCGTCAGTTTGCCAAAGCTTGTCGGTATGGAATGTACCAACAGTTGATAACCAAAAGGCAGATAAAGATAACATGTTGGATGCAACAAATAGACAAGGAATTCACACACACACACACACAACCTATGGTACTACGGAACCCAGAACACGTGAATCCTAGTTTGAATTTTAGAAGAGGATTGAAAATGTTACACTTCCTTACCAGAAAAGGGTGGGTGGGTGGGTAAGAAGAAAAGTGGAAGCAGTCCTACTCTCACGTTTTGTTTTTCCTAGTATACATAACTACCAAAAATATTTGCTAGACTGACAACGACCATTTGGCTGAGACCCTGAAGGGCGGGATGGCTCTGATACCAATTGTAACTACCTCGGTGATTTACGCTCTTAGTTACAAGCCTGGATGAGCGGAAATGGTTAAAATAGTACGGTGGGGCCAAATGCCACTCACAGGTAGACCTTTCGGCCATCCTAACCATTTCCAAACATCGGGACAAGAACGAGCGGCGTAATCGGCAGGCGAAGGGATCAACTACATACACAAATGAGTATGTATGCAAGCCACTTACAATAGTCCTCAGAGCCATTCCATCTAAAAGAAATAGAAATATTGCAACGCCATAAGGCAAGATCCAAATATCCTAGATAGATATAATAGTTTAGGATATCTCCTCATACATCAAACATCAGAGTATCAGGCGGAAGCATAAAGCAAGATCCGAGTACGAATAAGAAGCAAATCGGCATAAGATGCCCCATAAATAAACACATCCCGCCCACAGATCTCACGGATCCCCGTTCCCGGAATCTCTACACCGAGTGATCGTTGCCAACATCGTCTGCCTCCTCCACCCAGATCCATCTTGCGAGTATACCTGTTCATCTGAATCAAACAATTTATTGTGTGAGACCCTAGGGGTACTCAGCAAGTCTTTATGCCTCTAAAGGGGACACAACCTGGGGTGACGCAATTGCAGCAAAAGATAATCCCTAACAATTCTATAGATACTCGCTAACCATCCGCCTAACCAAAGATAGACGGATGTCCGTGAATTATTAACAACAGTTATAACAGTAATACTAACAGATCCATCCTCCTCCTCGCTTACCAACGAGGAAGCGGACGAACAACCCCATCCGCTGGCGCTTTATTATCCATTCCATGAGTGTTGCACTATTTACTAGTCGTACTTAGTCAAATTAAAAGGTACTTTAGTTATACTTGTCTATGATCGAGAAACAGTGCTCCAAGTCGTCCATAATCGCGACACGGCTTTCGAAGATTTACCCTGCAGGGTGCACAAATAGCAACACACTCGATCAACCTCGAAAAACCAAATCAAATCCCAACGAGGCATTCACGACAAAGCTATCCCCGGATTCAGAAATTTTTCCGGGGGCCACCCCACTAAGCTACCGCAACGGTTGGCCGGTCTTAACGGACCGAGGGTTTGTGGGACGGCAGAACCATCGGGAACCCGAAAATGTGACTGGCTTGTCAATACAGCGAAACGTGTCACGGTCCTAAACAGCAGTGCTCCACGCACAATCTTAAATAAAGCAGTAAAGCATGGCATAAGTACAGGATAGTAATAAAGCCCCAAACTACTTTGTGGCCCCAAGAAATAAGAATGAATCAAGCTCTGGCTCAGGGGGGTCCATAAGGCCTCCCGGATGTGGACAGTGCGAATAGTCAAGGAACAAGAATCAAGTACTCGGGGTCCTATGGGACACAAGTGAGCATGAAGAACCAAATAGCAGATATTGCTCACCGGTGCCACTTTCATTAGTTATCCCATTACTACTCAGGGTAAGTTGTTTAGGTACCTCGTTATCCATCAGACACTCACATACCCTACACATGTTGTTCTACGACCCGCATGGCTCAAACAACTCCTGTAGTAATGGCTCATGGGATGGAGGAACAAGCTTCGGTGGGGTTTAAAAGTAAAGGCTATGCAGTACTTGGGATTCAGTTTAATGCAATCGCGACTCAATGATGCAAGAATAAGAGAGAGGCAATAGGTACTATATGTATGCAAGCATGTGGTAGTGCTTGCCTGGCAGCTCAGTTGAAGCGAGAGAAGGATCTGGGTAGTGCTCCTGGGATTCCTGATATATCCCCTACTCAGCGTCTATTCGAAGAAGAACCAAACAAACAAGGGCCAACATAAATAGAGTGCACAAGCATATGAATTGTAATGCGACAAGCGAACAATCATGCCATGATGAATGATGCACAATTTGCATGGCAATAATGTAGCATGGCATGGGTGAGGTGTGGAGTACAAGAATAAAGCATTTTATTGAGTTTTAGTCACATTTTATACTCAAATAAGTTACTGTATACTTTATATTTATATGATGCATGCTGCAATTCAGAACATGGAATGCATAGATAGAACGGGCTCGTCGCGCTGATCGATTTAGACATATTATTTGTCAAATTTGGAGTTATAAAACAAAAGTTATTAATTAATTAAGATAAAGGGCATTTTATCGTAATTTTAATTATCTCGAAAATTTTAAGTGCTCAAACAATATTTTGAAAGGCATGTTTGAAATCCTCACATTTTTCTGATTCCAAAACATATATTACATGTTGGTTTTGGATTTACATTTTAAAAGATATTTAAAACAGATTCAAATTTGAATTTAAACAATTTCTGAAAAGGTTTAATTAAAACAGACACAGGGCAGACTTTTGTTACCCAGCTCGTCCCGGCCATAGCCACTAACGGGTGGGCCAGCTGCTGGCGGGGCACATGCGCGCGGAAAAACTTTTGCTACCGCGGCTCCACCTAGCCCGTGCGACTGCGAGGTGGGACCAACCGGCCGAGGCCCACGTGACAGTGAACGAACTCGCATAGGCTGGCAGGTGGGACCGAGCTGGAGCGCGGGTTAAGATAATAAGAGGCTGGGGGGTTTTCTGGAAGAAGGCCACAGCGGCTGACAGGTGGGGCTAGCGAGGAGAGCGGGTTGAGCAGATAAAAAGCTAGGGGGTTTTTCTGCAAACGCTGGCGACTGCGGCTTCGCTTCCCTGAACTATCTGACGGAAAACAACGCGCGGCGCAGCGAGATGGGGTCGAACTCGCGACCTGGCGTGCACGGGCGGCGGCGGCTACCGCTGGGCTAGGGAGGGGTTGTTGTCTGGGAGTAGCTGCGCGGCTAAGTGAGGTTCTAGACGGCGCGGGCACGTGCAGACACAGCGAGCGGCGGCGCACTGAGGGCGTTCGGCGCAACGCCTGGCGCGGCCAGGGCTTTACGGCGGAGCGGATGTTGTCTAGGAGGGAGAGGGACTCACCGCGGAGTGGTCGGTGGTGGTGGTACGGCCGGAGGCGCAACGGATCGTTGACGAGGCTGGCGAGCCGGGAGACTAGGGTTTCAGCAGGGCATCGACGTACTGGCGGTGCTGGCGCTCCTCCTCCACGATGACGCGTCCAGGGCGAAGCAGAGAGGTCCCCTTGGTCTTCCAGGCCACCTCCACGACGCGCACGCCGGCCGGAGCGACGAGACGCAGGGGTAGACGTCGGTGACTAGCGGCGAGATCTAGCGACGATGAAGAGAGAGGGGAGGCGCGGCAGGGCGTGGGGTGGATCTGGGAGAGGCGGGGGAGCCGTGAAGAAGGAGGAAAGCGAGAGGGAGGGAAGAGGGGCGTGTGGGCGCGAGGTAGATGGAAAAGTGGCTTCGGCCCTTCTCTTTTCTCCTCGATCACGTGGTCGAGCTGGGGTGAGTGGCTGCAGGTGGGGTCGACGTGGAGTAGCAGCTGGGGCCAGCATGGCAGGTAGAAAGAAAGAGAGAGGAGAGAAGGGGGTAGCTCGGGTGACCTCGAGTTAGGCTAGGGCATGGGCTAGGGTTTGGGTGGTAAGATGGGGTAGATGGGGTGTGGGTCAGGGAGAGAGGGCCAGCCTCGGCAGCGAGAGAGAGAGGTGAGGTGAGGTTTTGTGTGAGGGTGGATTAGAGCTAGGGTAAGGAGAGAGGACTAGAGGTAGCTAGAAGGATAGAGAGAGGGGAGATTTAGGTCACATATATGATCATATGCAAGAGAAAAGATGAACAAGGTTAGGAGGAGAACAAAGAATGAGCTAGGATTTGAGGGGCTTTGGTTGGACGCATGGTGTTGGTTGAGAGATAGAGTTATGAAAAAGCCTAGGGTTTTAGTGCCCATGACAAGAGAGGAGGTCAAGATGTGAGGTTTAGGGTTTAAACATGATCCACCCACAAACCAAGGAAAAACCAAAGGAGATCAATTGGTGGTGATGGGGTTGCATGGCCCATGCAAAATATTAATTGCCATGTTTTATTTTGTGAAAACAATATAATGGTATGGCATTATACTTTTGCATCCCCAAGAAGTGGAATAAGGCCCAGCAAAAGAATTTATAGAATTAGATCCACCCCACCCACATGAGCTAGAGTAAAAATCAAAAGAAAAATAATTACAAGCTCATGGGTCATTGGAATGGTGGAAGTATAAGGTGGTGACAAAGAAAGGTGATGGAGTTGAATAAAAGATATGCCCCCAACTCAACTTGGGCATTTAAACAATATATCAATAACCAAATACAATATCAAGAGGCAAATACAGTTAATAATGCATATGAGAGAAGAACCAAAAGAAGAAGGGTTTTATATGATGCTCAAATGCAAGGTGGCATGATGACATGAGCATGATATAATTATGATGCAACAATTGTATATAGGAAGTAGCCATTATGTTATTAAACCATTTAGCATTACCATTGTTAGACAATTGGGATGCTACAAGGGAGAGGAGTGAAATGAAGGGCAGAGGTGAGGCTACAATGGCATCTGGCCTATTTAACAAGGATGGGGTGGTGTAGGGTGCACCAAGTTCACTCATGGCTATGGCTTGGTCCAAGTCCTTCCCATTGGTTTCTATGTGTGGTGGAGAGGTGAAGAGGGTGCTCTAGTGTCGTGAAGTGGACAAAGAGGGAGTGTGGATCTGTAGCAAGTATTTTAAGAGCGCAAGAAAGGACATGTCTCTTGTATCTTTCATTTACAAGGACAATGGACAAATGGAAAAGTGGTGATAAAGTGGCATGTTATAGTAGAATTGGACCAGAGGAATGCCCTGGTGCTGGATGGTCAAGTGGTGGTGATATATGGCGGTTAATGTGGAGGTTAGCTCAAGTTTTTGTCCTAGTTCAAAAATGCCATGTTTGATGATCATTAAGGAAAATTTCAATTTTTGGTGTTGGCAAGATGAGGTAATGATGTTGGTAGATGGGTATGGTCAAGGTACACCCTAGGGAATTGTTTTGTATTTTTTAGATGATTGTTGATCCACTTTATATCCATTCTCCAAATAGTGTTGAATCTATTTTGATGAATTAATTGGAGATTCTTGAATTGGACATGGTCAGTTTTTGGTGTGAGATGGTCCTAAATACCATTTCACACACTGGAGATTTTTCCCAAGAATTATAGAGGAATAAAATTATTTAAAACATTTATTTTCTTATTTCTTCCATTTAAGAAAAAGGACAAATAGAAATAATAAAACTCTTCAAAAATAATTTAATTTTGAAGTTATAAGATATGAAATAATATATAGGCCTCAAATTTTCCTAATGTTGGCAAATAGTTTTCGATAAGGATTGTGCTGATGATCCTCGAGTTTTGTCCCGATCTTTCACAGTGAGTCAGACCAGATAGATAATCTTCCAATCATGCGATGAACGCAACCAGAATAAGAGGAACTAATCCAGCAAGCAACATGAAGATAAACAACACGCCTCAAAACCTGAGGCAGATAATCCTTGATGAACACAAGAACCTTCACAGCAATTCACTCGACAAGATATACGACCGCAGCGCCGTCCCCGGAGGGATGCTACACCAAGCATCACACACGATAATTTTAGACTAATCAACTGAACTCCCGCAAACCCTTTATATAGGAGGCCTACAACAAGTCGGTTGGGCAGATCCAAACTGAACACATAAACTGACTCGACCCTAACCTGGACTCGGACTCAATAACATAGCAACAATGTTTGACACAACCTTAGACTTATCATTACATATCGTAGGTCATCCTAGCGTGCCAATCATCAATGGGATGCCTGCATCATCCTCTCCTCCTTGGAAAGGCGTTGTCATCAATGCTGGAAGGTCTTCTACAACATGTGGTGTCTCATTAGAAACATATCCACTCTTCACCTTAAACTTCAAGTTTTGCCTTCCTTCCACACCACATCCTCCCTCTCGGCTAGCTTGACATGATGCTACACTTGGAGCTTCCTTCCTCCTCCACATGAGCTTGGATTTTGGCACCACCACCTTCTTCTTGTCATCTCTTGATGGATCCCTCTGAACCTGAATGTGAAACTTTTTTGTATGACCCCGTAAAACAGGTGTAATGCCCGGACCACACAATTGACGAACACGTCCATCTTTCCCTTTGTGCATCCGCACTCCTGCTCCAACTCTCTGCAGAACCGCTCCAACAAATCCACGGTCTATGACCCTCGCCTCCATATGCACCGGTACAGGATCATCACAACTATCATCAGTTTGAAGGCCTTTATTGACACAAACTAGAAGTGTAGAAACTGCTGCATCATCCTTCCTTTCTTTGCTAAGAGCATTTAATTCAACTGACTTGTCACTAAGAGGCATAGCTGAAACAACTAGCTTGTCATCAATAGGTATAGCTGAATTATCATGAGTATTGATGCCCCCTGCATCAGTTTTGGATGAAAATAAGCTTTCTTTTATAGAGAGAGTTTTTAGGATCTTGTAAAAGGAAAGAAATAAATAGTTTTTGTGCCACAATAATTATGGAAAACATTTGATAATTTTTTATCGCCAAGGTAGATGATGTCCACATAGTGTATCTACCAATTTCAACCTTGGGTTTTGAAAAATCAAACTTTATTTTGGAAGCAAATAAGGAATAAAGGATCTTGAGCACTAATATTTTTATGCCACCAAAACCTTGTTGGATTAAGGAGCTCAGATCTCCCCTTGGATCATGGGCTTGATGGATAGGTAGACCAGGTGATGTAGAATACCTTGGTATAGAAGGTTGGGGTTGATCATGGTTGAGATTTCCTAGGCCTGATGCCAAAGTTTTCTAAAAATAAGGGTGTCAAAGCAGATTATTATTTAGCTTCAAAAACCATGTGTGTTTTTAAGCACAAGGCTCTAATTGAAGCAAGTGAAGTATGGATGGATATATCTTCATGAGTAGAGCACAATCATGCAAAGAGTTGGTCAAAAGAAGATAGCATGGTGAGGTGAGCTTCTGCCAAAATAGGCATGTTGATAAGATTTGCAGAAAAGATTATTTTCTTGCCTTTAAAACCATCAAGAACAAGTGGGTGAAAGGATGATTTAGCCAAGGGAAAGAGTGGGCCTTGGAATTCTTTAAGATAGTTTAATAAGATGGGCCATGTGTATTTTGAACAATGGACAAGGGTTGACACTAAAAGAAATGTTTCCTTCCTCAACGACTTGGCCCGACGGTCATTGTAGAAGGCGCATCTTCCGTGGTGAATTTCTTGGCTCGACCGTGGCCGATGGAAATTTTGTTTTCGGTTTCGTGACCCTCTACTACGACGGAACCGCCAAAATGTGGAGGATGCTCGGTTGGCGCGTGGAAGGAGCAAGATTTTCATTTCCTCACGCGATGTTGACTTGCTGAAGTCTTTTGAGGCGTGTGGGTCCTAGATGTCAGTGTCTCTAGCAGACCATACTTTTTGGTCACGCCTCCCTGATTTGAACTCGATAATGTTGCTTGATGCGTCTGCCGTTTAGTTAGGCTGCTGGGTCCCAAATGTCAGCCTCTCATTAGAAGAATTGTGTGCATGATGGATTTTTTTCCTTCGCTCGCTCTACCGTTTTCAGAAGTTGATAGTGTTACTCGATGCATCTACCATTTAATCAGGCTGCTGGGACCCACAAGTCATCCTCTCATTATAAGAAACATGTGTATGATGGAATTTTTTCCTTTGCTCGCGCTACCCTATTCCAAACTTGATAACGCTGCTCGATGCATCTATCGTTTAATCAACCTCTTGGGCTCACATGTCATCCTCTCATTAGAAGAAACGTGTGTATGATGGATTTTTTTTCCTTCGCTCATGGTACCCTATTCCGAACTTGATAGTGTTGCTCGATGCATTAGAAGAAACATGTGTATAATGGATTTTTTGCCCTTGGTCGCACCTTCGTGTATCAAACTTGATAGCATTGCTCGCTGCATCAGCCGTTTATTCAGGATGGTGGGTCCCTTATGTCAGCCTCACATTAGAAGAATCGTGGGTATGATGGATTTTTTTTCTTCTCTAGTGCTACCCTGTTCTGAACTAGATAGTGTTGCTCGACGAATCTGCTGTTTGCTCACGCTGCTGGTTCCCCCATTTCAGCCTCTCATTACAAGAAACGTGTGCATGCTAAACTTTTTTCTCGCTCGTGCCTCCCTGTTTCGAACTGGCAACATTTCTCAATGCAGCATCTGTATAAGGTCGCGCTACTGGGTCCCACACATCAACCTCTATGTAAATGAAACATGCATATGATGGACTTTTTTTGGCCGTGTTCACTGTTTTGACCTTGGCAACTTGTTGGGTCCTAGATGTTAACCTCCTTTGTGCAGGAAACATGTCTATGTTGGGTCCTAGCTGACATCCTCTATTTGAAAGAAAGGTGTGTATGTTGGACTGTTTTTTCGGTCCCAGATGTCAGCCTTAGAGTATAAAAAATGCTCATAAAGGCCGAATTAAAAAGATTCTGGGCTAACTCGGGGCAGATACCCTATTCTTCATGGCTTATATTCCATGGGATCACTCCTAAATTGAATGGGCTATGGTCGGTGGCCACAAGACCACGAAAAGGCTGAATTAGAAGGTTTTGGACTATGCTTGGGGCTGATAGGATAATTCATGGGCTATGCTTGGGCTTGCTGGGTCCGACATGTCAGCTTCTCTGTAAGTGCAACATGTGTATGATGGACTTTTTTTTGCCCGCGTCCGCTGTTTTCACTGTGGCTGCCATGTATGGTCTTACTGCTGGGGCCCTTATGTCAGCCTCTCTAGTATGTTCTGACTTGTGGGTCCCCGATGCAACCTTGTATGTTCTATCTGGTGGGTCACTGATGTCAGCCTATCTATACAAGTATTTCAACTTTTTTTGAACCCACCCTCAGAAAAACTCGAGGGACGCTACATGCTGGTGGATCTGTGATGTCAGCCTCTCCGTAATGTGATATTGCTAGAAGAAAAAAATGTAAACCCAAGATACACACACATGCAATTCCAACAAAATACCTTGTAATCAAATAAACGTAAACTGAGTGCGTTGCCACTACAACAAAGATATTTATAGAATACATATCATTAAACTTTTATCAGTACTACAAATTATGTATTAGTCTTCTTAAAAATATTTTGTGTGTATATGTTTATCTCTTTTAAAATATAAAAGGGAGGCGCTCCTGACATCTCAATTTATAAAATGCCACATAATGGAGTATTTTCTTAAAAACATGGGTAGGCAGAGTTTTCTATTTTGAGAGGTGGGAGGCAATGCCCAAAAGGCCGAATTAAAAAGAGTTTGGTTATTCTACATAGGCTGCTCTAAGTGGGTTATACTCCATAGGCTATGCTCCATGGGCTTCATTCTCAAATTTCACTGGGATGTGCTCAGTAGTCCCCTGACCCCTAAAAGGCCGAATTAATATGTTCTCGGCTATGCTCCATGGGTTCCTTTCTCAAATTTCACTGGGCTATGGTCAGCAGTCCCCTAACCCTGAAAAGACCGAATAAAAATGTTCTAGGTTAAGAGGGGCCGAATGAGCTACTCGATTTCTTCTCCTAGTTAGTAAAAATTGCATTGTGATGTACTTGGTCGGATTCGAAACTAAGACCTCGGAGAGGGAGGGGAAAAGCGATTATTCTTTTTGGCTGATATTCATGTCAAAATTCAGCAATACAGAATAAGCTAGAAAAATTATCAATAGATTCGAAGTTCACATTCAGGAGCACTTGACCAATTCAACACCATTTCAAAAGTGACCTATTCAGCAATACATACAATGAAATACAATAGTAGTACATAGAGAACCCTATCTTGTGTCAGCTCTATAAAACCCTTGTCGCGCGATCAGTTTCTCCTTTTCACCAAACACACTCGACCATTGGAGCAAGCAAAACTGACAATCAAGTCTGATTTGAGTACCTTCTTCTCACATCAATGCATGTGTGACCCTCGTATGCAACCCAAAATGCCCAAGTCTCACCTAGATTGTCAGCCATGTTTCAAAAGAAAAGCAAGACTATCTACTGCCCTTGATTTAAGCAAGTACTAGTACATTAGTATTAGTTCCAAAAAACTCCTTAGTAATAGCAAAAACAAATGATGAGGATACAATCATAGAGTATGATGATTCTGCTAGTATAAGATGGAAGGAAATATTGAGCCTCATCACAAGGTGAATTCATTCCTATTTGGACGAGATACATTGATTTATAAGAACTTTATACTACCTAAACCATGGTGTTATTGTTTGACTATATTTAATATCCTTCAGACTAGCGCTAACAGGAAGGAGAGGGAGGAAGGCGAGGAGTCCGATGTGATGATCATCCAAGGATGCGCGAGGGAGGGGCAGGAGGCAGGCGCACGAAGCGAGGATGATATCATCAAGCTGAAGGCGCAAGAATGCCTGTGACGACCGGAGTCTCTGACCGAGTCCACCCGGACTGTCTAGCCTGACTAAGAGAAGAATTGATGCAGACAATCAGTACACCAAGTCGGACACTACCCGGACACCACCTGGAAACTTTGAAAATTCCGGCCAGACCGGACTATCTAGCTGACTCCACCTGGAGTGTTCGGCTAGACCGAAATGTCCGGCCAAATTCGACCGGACTGTCTGAGTCGGCATGTATCTGTTTGAGTCGTACATGTTTTAGTTTCGGTTTATGGCTGCCCTAGCCGGGCTTGTTCCTCTGCGGTACCAAAGTTCACAGGCCAGCGCATGGCGGTACCTAAGTTGCCTGAAATTACCGCGTTTCGAAAAGTTGGGCCGCCAACTACTGAGAGGGGCCATTTCGAGGCAAACTCATCTCACCCCTGCCAAATACAAACATTCCGTTAAACCGCCCCGTGAAGTGGACGGTCGGGACCCACATGTCGGTCATCTTTCCGTGACACGGGCGCCAACGCGGCAACCTCTTAGGCAAATCGAGCAGCTAAGTGGATTGGATGCATTGACCAATTTCACAAATCCATTCCCAGCTTTCCCCTAGCACCGGCGGCGGCGGAATCCACCCTCCAGGCAGGACGATCCCTTTGGACATTTGACTTCCGGGGCCAAGTTTCTATGCCCAGTTGCTGCGCCCAGTCGCTGATACCAAGCTCTAATGGCGCATGCCGTAGCCGCCGTTGCGAGGCTCTAGCCCGCCTCCGCCACTGACGAGCCGAGCAGTTCGGAGGATGGAAGATCCTACTATCAAGGAAGAAGAAGTTCTGGCTACAAGTGGGTGAGTTACCCTTCTCTTTGCTATTCGCACTAATTACAACTGCTAGCTAACTACTGAACCTCAAATTGTTCGTTAACCCAACGGTGACAAACATATTTTGTCCACAGTTTTCTGTCAAGTGGGATCTGCACGGACCCCCCTTACCTGGTTACGGTAGTCCTCTACAGGTACGACTCCAAGGGCAAGTGGTATGGAAGCCATTGTTTGACGATGGAAGAAGCGCTTGCACAGATCTGCACTATATCTGGTATGGTTCCTGCTCTGCGTAATCATGTTGAAGTATGACCGAAGTAGACTGCAAAGTTCAGCTTCATGGATGAACGTGGCATCATGGTTCCTATAACGTGTGACAGTCAGCTAATTGGGTTGATGAAAAGGTATGCTTCGGATTGTATGTTTGAGCTGAATTGTGATGTACTGGATGTGGAAGCTGCTGCAACTAGGAGTCGCCCTTCTATTCTTGGACAGGGTGGTTGCTCGAACCCAATTAGCTCCTGGTAAGCAAAGGTCGCTTGGGGTTCGCATGTTTGTGCTGAATTGTAATTTTTGTTTTATTTACTCTGTAGATATTGGGCAGTTATGCAACATTCTTGTTTCTTTGACAAGAAGCGCCGCAAGGTTAGAAACATGGCTGTCGGGTCAGTCATTTTGTTGCCTAAAGAAATTAAAAACGAGTGGAAAGATGATGCTGGACACGATTCTGGTGCCCATTGTCCTGGCGATGCAGAGTACGTGAAGCTAAGAAAATTGGCACCGAGGAAGAGGAAGAAGGCAGGAAATGAAGAAGCCAGTGGACATGAAGCTTGGCACCCAGGCTGCGAAAGAAGGCTGCTGGCAATGAAGATGCATAGTAATGTGTTGAACTTGAACCTATATATGTAATTCTGTTAAATTCTGGAGCTCTGTGTGTGGCACATTGCTGGGCGAAACAATCTACCCATGTTCTCTGAGTGAAATGTAGCGTGACTTAGGGTTTGGAAACGCCCGAGTCAGTTGTTGAATCCGAAATTGTGATTGTGCCACTACTATCTGAAAACAAGGATCCACCGGTTCCACGATTGCTGAGGGGCAGGAGGTCTCCAAATACGACAGAATGTAAGTGGCACGGAAATAAATTATTTAAGCTGCCACACTCCACGAAGCAGCAACTTATTTCAGATGCTGCACAATGACGTGGCAACATAAACAACAATGTTCTCACCGATACTGCCCAGATGAGGAGGAAATCGGTACCACTTTCTGGCCTAATCTTGAGCCCGTATATCTCACCGCCGCTTGCATCCCCGTGATCCGCGAAGCTCCCGGATCTCCAGTAACCGGGTGTACGTGCTTCCACTTTATAAATTGTGGTTGTGCCATTTGCACGCGGACAAATCCACGTAGATTACGTTTAAACAAACCACCAATGTCAGAATACACTAGTAGAAAAGGGGTCTTTGGTCCACGGTCACGTTCCTAATCCGAGACAGAGATCTAAATCGAGGCAGAAATTTATCTAAATCACAAATTCTTCCACAAATTAATCGAGACAGAGATCTAAATCGAGGCATTTCATTAATTCAACCACAAATTCTTCTAAACAAAGGTGCAATTTCACATCCTACATTAATTCAACCACTAGTCAACAATTTCACTTCCGCTGCCGCTGTCCTCCGAGCCGCCGGCTTCCTCGTCTTCGTCGGACGGAACCTCCATGATTTCCGCATTGTACGCGAGATGGAGCACCTTTTCGCGGCGTGCGGCGGCGATGACGGTGAACTTGGTCCGTCCAGGGACGGACCAGAACCTCTCCCGCCCTTCTCAGTTGCGGAGATCCCGGTGCACCACGCGCTCGTAAACGATGCGGTTGCCAATCTTAGCCTTCCACTCCTTCTTGAACAGCGCCGACCAGTACGGGCTGGCTGCCGCGTACCGGGGCAGCGTCCTCTTCCACACGGGCATCTGGCGGCGACGCGCCGCGATTTCGCTCTCCATCACGGCTCCGCCGGGGACGAGGAGTGGAGCCATCGGCACCCCCGCATAGCTGATGCGCCATCCATGGGGCACCATCGCGGCCGGCGGCGCGAGGATGTCGAAGTGCGCGAACATCACAGCCTCGTAGAAGTTCAGCAAGGGCATCTCCATGGCGGCATGGTGGAGATTGGAGAGGGAGCGAGGGGGTGGACGACGAAGCGACGACACTGTGGAGATTGGAGAGGGCGAGGGGATGGCGACAAAGTGACGAGATGTGGCGCCTCCTATTTGTACACGAGGACGACGAAGCGACGGGCGGAATATCCAAGGGGCATTGGTCAAACAAAAGGAAGTAATGCAGGGTTAAGACAGATTAACGGGCGACCAATTTTTTTACTCCTAGGACTCCGGGGCCAATAGTTCAGACCGCTAGGTCAACAAGTACAACTATTACAACTTAAAAAAGGCACAGAGCTTAAGCTAAATAGAACTAGTTATCACACATCTCCTTGATCTTCCTAATCTTAGCCCTATGCGCATCTTCCTGCGAGAGAAAGGATCGAATCATCTGCTCCTTCCTTTTAGCATCTTCCTTGCACAACTTCAATTGTTTCTCTACATCTTTCCTCATGCACTTGTCAATACTCGTAGTTGTGAACTGCAGGACTTTGGCCTGGTGAAGATCCTTCCTTGCTTGAGTCAGTTCTTGCTCTGCTTTAGCCTTCAGGGCCAACGCCGCGTCTCTCTTCTTCTCGACTTTGCTAACCTTGTCTTCCACCCCCATGAGATCTCGCTTATGCTTGGTCGTGTCAACTGGTTCCCATAGCTTCATCTCAACACCGTCAAGAAGTCAGCTGAATGCGGATTCTTTCAACTCAACAGTCATTTCCCATAGTTTGTCCAGTGTTTTCTGCATCGATTTGGGCCACTCTGGATCTACCCATTTGACAACACCGCAACTTCTGCCTCGCATCATTGCACGATGTCCTTGACACTGTAGAAACCTCCTACCTATGTTTCGTCCTTCTAATGCTACAAATTTAGCGGGCACATATCCATGTTTACATAGCAGAGGACTATCTTCATCCGCTAAACCGTGATAGTCGGCGTCATACATTGTCTAGTTGGCCTAACACATCATACGCGCATGAGTAAACATAGTAGATCTGGCTCAAAAAATAGATAACTAGCCACGGATGATAGAGATAGAGATGAGACGACTCACATCGAAATCACCGTCCCTATCGTCACGACGCGTTTCCTCGCCGTCTCCCCTTGAACCCATGGCGAGAGGGGAGGGGGTGGCTGCCGGAGAGGGGATTGGGATGGAAGCGCCGTCGGCTTGGGGCTACAGCAGGATGGGAGTGAAGTGGGGAATGTGGCTTCGAGGGGAAGGAAGAGAAGTATGGGGAGGAAGAGAAGTAATGGGGATGTGACACTGGGATATGGCCCGCTCAACTCGTGAGTCGTGACACTTCAATCGTGGGGAGCCCCGGTGTTGCCAGCTTGTCCACAACAAGCGGGCCAATCATGCCGCGTATGCACTACTCATGATCGATCTCACGAAAACCATCCCAATCGTTCAAGCGCCCCAATCGAACGGTATGTAACAATCGTCATGCAGAACAACTATGTTAGGGCGTGCCTTCTAGAAGACTCAGTCTAACGCTAAGGTTAGGGCTCTCCTAATGTTAATTAGTATCCATATGCGGTTTATGAAAAGAACATGCATCCAATGACACTGGTGGATCTAGCTGTGGTTAATGAGAAGAGCAAACATGCAATGACACTGGTGGATCCATGTGTGGTTAATGAGAAGAACACACATGCAATGACACTGGATGTGGTTCATGATATGGTTTGTGAGAAGAACACACATGCAATGACTCTAGCTATGGTTCATGAAAAGAGGAGACATGCGATGCCACCGGTGGATCCATGTGTGGTCTATGAGAGGAACACACATGCAGTGACACCGGTGGATCCTTACGTGGTTTGTGAGAATAACACACATGCAATGACACTGGTGGATCCATGTGTGGTTCATGGGAAGAACACACATGCAATGACACTGGTGGATCCATGTGTGGTCTGTGGGAAGAACACGACAGCAATGACACTAGTGATATGTGGTATGTGAGAAGAACACACATGCAATGACTCTAGCTGTGGTTCATGAAAAGAGCAGACATGCGATGACACTGGTGGATCCATGTGTGGTTCATGGGAAGAACACACATGGAATGACACTGCGTGTGGTTCATGATATAGTCTATGGGAGGAACACACATGCAATGACTATGGTGATATGTGGTTTGTGAAAAGAATAGACATGCCATGACTCTAGCTCTGGTTAATGATAAGAGCAGACATGCAATGAAACTGGTGGATCCATGTGTGGTTAATGAGAAGAACACACATGCCATGACACTGTGTGTGGTTCATGATATGGTTTGTGAGAAGAACACACATGCAATGACTCTAGTTGTGGTTCATGAAAAGAGCAGACATGCGATGACTCTAACTGTGGTTCATGAAAAGAGCAGACATGCGATGCCACCGGTGGATCCATGTGTGGTATATGAGAGGAACACACATGCAATGACATCGGTGGATCCTTTCGTGGTTTGTGAGAATAACACACATGCAATGACAATGGTGGATCCATGTGTGGTTCATGGGAAGAACACACATGCAATGACACTGGGTGGATCCATGTGTGGTTCATGGGAAGAACACACATGCAATGACAGTGGTGGATCCAAGTGTGGTCTGTGGGAAGAACACACATGCAATGACACTGGTGATATGTGGTATGTGAGAAGAACACACATGCAATGACTCTAGCTATGGTTCATGAAAAGAGCAGACATGCGATGACACTGGTGGATCCATGTGTGGTTCATGGGAAGAACACACATGCAATGACACTGGGTGTGGTTCATGATATGGTTAATGAAAAGAGCACACATGCAATGACTCTGGTGATATGTGGTTTGTGCAAAGAACAGACATGCAATGACTAGCTGTGGTTAATGAGAAGAGCAGACATGCAATGACACTAGTGGATCCATGTGTGGTTAATGAGAAGAACACACATGGAATGACACTGGGTGTGGTTCATGATATGGTTTGTGAGAAGAACACACATGCAATGAATCTACCTGTGGTTCATGAAAAGAGCAGACATGCGATGACTCTAACTGTGGTTCATGAAAAGAGCGGACATGCGATGCCACCGATGGATCCATGTGTGGTCTGTGAAAGGAACACACATGCAATGACACCGGTGGATCCTTACGTGGTTTGTGATTATAGCACACATGCAATGACACTGGTGGATCCATGTGTGGTTCATGGGAACAACACACATGCAATGACACTGGTTGATCGATGTGTGGTTCATGGGCAGAACACACATGCAATGACACTGGTGGATCCATGTGTGGTATGTGGGAAGAACACATATGCAATGACACTGGTGATATGTGGTCTGTGAGAAGAACAAAAATGCAATGACTCTAGCTGTGGTTCATGAAAAGAGCAGACATGCAATGACACTGGTGGATCCATGTGTGGTTTATGGGAAGAACACACATGCAATGACACTGGGTGTGGTTCATGATATGGTCTGTGGGAAGAACATACATGCAATGACTCTGGTGATATGTGGTTTGTGAAAAGAACATACATGCAATGACTCTAGCTGTGGTTAATGAGAAGAGCAGTCAAGAAATGACACCGGTGGATCCATGTGTGGTTAATGAGAAGAATACACATGGAATGACACTGGGTGTGGTTCATGATATGGTTTGTGAGAATAACACACATGCAATGACTCTAGCTGTGGTTCATGAAAAGAGCAGACATGCGATGACTCTAACTGTGGTTCATGAAAAGAGCAGACATGTGAAGCCAACGGTGGATCCATGTGTGGTCTATGAGAGGAACACACATGAAATTACACCGGTGGGTCCTTACGTGGTTTGTGAGAATAACACACATGCAATGACACTGGTCGATCCATATGTAGTCTGTGAAAAGAACACACATGCAATGACACTGGTGGATCCATGTGTGGTCTCCGGGAAGAAAACACATGCAATGACACTGGTGATATGTGGTCTGTGAGAAGAACACACATGCAATGACTCTAGCTGTGGTTCATGAAAAGAGCATACATGCGATGACACTGGTGGATCCATGTGTGGTTCATGGGAAGAACACACATGCAATGACACTGGGTGTGGTTCATGATATGGTCTGTCGGAAGAACACACAAGTAATGACTCTGGTGGATCCATGTGTGGTTCATGGGAAGAACACAGATGCAATGACACTGGGTGTGGTTCATGATATGGTTAATAAAAGAGCACACATGCAATGACACTGGTGGATCCATGTGTGGTATGTGGGAAGAACACACATGCAATGACACTGGTGATATGTGGTTTGTGAGAAGAACACACATGCAATGACTCTAGCTGTGGTTCATGAAAAGAGCAGACATGCGATGACACTGGTGGATCCATGTGTGGTTCATGGGAAGAACACACATGTAATGACACTGGGTGTGGTTCGTGATATGGTCTATGGGAAGAACACACATGCAATGACTCTGGTGATATGTGGTTTGTGAAAAGAACAGACATGCAATGACTCTAGCTGTGGTTAATGAGAAGAGCATACATGCAATGACACTGGTGGATCCATGTGTGGTTAATGAGAAGAACACACATGCAATGACAGTGGGTGTGGTTGATGATATGGTTTGTGAGAAGTACACACATGCAATGACTCTTGATGTGGTTCTTGAAAAGAGGAGACATGCGATGACTCTAGCTGTGGTTCATGAAAAGAGGAGACATGCGATGCCATCGATGGATCCATGTGTGGTCTATGAGAGGAACACACATGCAATGACAACGGTGGATCCTTACGTGGTTTGTGAGAATAACACACAAGCAATGACCCTGGTGGATCCATATGTAGTCTGTGAAAAGAACACACATGGAATGACACCGGTGGATCCATGTGTGGTTCATGGGAGGAACACACATGCAATGACACTGGTGATATGTGGTCTATGAGAAGACACACATGCAATGACTCTAGCTGTGGTTCATGAAAAGAGCAGACATGCGATGACACTGGTGGATCCATGTGTGGTTCATGGGAAGAACACACATGCAATGACACTGGGTGTGGTTCATGATATGGTTAATGAAAAAAGCACACATGCAATTACACTGGTGGATCCATGTGTGGTTCATGGGAAGAACACACATGCAATGATACTGGGTGTGGTTCATGTTATGGTCGGTGGGAAGAAAACACATGCAATGACTCCGGTGATATGTGGTTTGTGAAAAGAACAGACATGCAATGACTCTAGCTGTGGTTAATGAGAAGAGCAGACATGCAATGACATTGGTGGATCCATGTGTGGTTAATGAGAAGAACACACATGCAATGACACTGGGTGTTGTTCATGATATGGTTTGTGAGAAGAACACACATGCAATGACTCTAGTTGTGGTTCATGAGAAGAGTAGACATGCGATGACTCTCACTGTGGTTCATGAAAAGAGCAGACATGCGATGCCACCGGTGGATCCATGTGTGGTCTATGAGAGGAACACACATGCAATGACACCGGTGGATCCTTACGTGGTTTGTGAGAATAACACACATGCAATGAAACTGGTCGATCCATATGTGGTCTGTGGGAAGAACACACATGCAATGACACTGGTGATATGTGGTCTGTGAGAAGAACACACATGCAATGACTCTAGCTATGGTTCATGAAAAGAGCATACATGCGATGACACTGGTGGATCCATGTGTGGTTCATGGGAAGAACACACATGCAATGACACTGGGTGTGGTTCATGATATGGTCTGTGGGAAGAACACACAAGCAATGACTCTGGTGGATCCATGTGTGGTTCATGGGAAGAACACAGATGCAATGAAACTGGGTGTGGTTCATGATATGGTTAATAAAAGAGCACACATGCAATGACACTGGTGGATCCATGTGTGGTCTGTGGAAAGAACACACATGCAATGACACTGGTGATATGTGGTCTGTGAGAAGAACACACATGCAATGACTCTAGTTGTGGTTCATGAAAAGAGCAGACATGCGATGACACTGGTGGATCCATGTGTGGTTCATGGAAGAACACACATGTAATGACACTGGGTGTGGTTCGTGATATGGTCTGTGGGAATAACACACATGCAATGACTCTGGTGATATGTGGTTTGTGAAAAGAACAGACATGCAATGACTCTAGCTGTGGTTAATGAGAAGAGTATACATGCAAGGACACTGGTGGATCCATGTGTGGTTAATGAGAAGAACACACATGCAATGACACTGGGTGTGGTTCATGATATGGTTTGTGAGAAGAACACATATGCAATGACTCTAGTTGTGGTTCATGAAAAGAGGAGACGTGCGATGACTCTAGCTGTGGTTCATGAAAAGAGGAGACATGCAATGCCATCGATGGATCCATGTGTGGTCTATGAGAGGAACACACATGCAATGACAACGGTGGATCCTTACGTGGTTTGTGAGAATAACACACATGCAATGACACTGGTGGATCCATATGTAGTCTGTGAAAAGAACACACCAGGAATGACACCGGTGGATCCATGTGTGGTTCATGGGAGGAACACACATGCAATGACACTGGTGATATGTGGTCTATGAGAAGACACACATGCAATGACTCTAGCTGTGGTTCATGAAAAGAGCAGACATGCGATGACACTGGTGGATCCATGTGTGGTTCATGGGAAGAACACACATGCAATGACACTGGGTGTGGTTCATGATATGGTTAATGAAAAGAGCACACATGCAATGACTCTGGTGGATCCATGTGTGGTCTATGGGAAGAACACACATGCCATGACACTGTTGGATCCATGTGTGATCTTTGGGAAGAACACACATGCAATGACACTGGCGATATGTGGTCTATGAGAAGAACACACATGCAATGACTCTAGCTGTGGTTCATGAAAAGAGCAGACATGCGATGACACTGGTGGATCCATGTGTGGTTCATGGGAAGAACACACATGCAATGGTACTAGGTGTGGTTCATTATATGGTGTGTGGGAAGAACACACACGTAATGACTCTAGTGATATGTGGTTTGTGAAAAGAACAGACATGCAATGACTCTAGCTGTGGTTAATGAGAAGAGCAGACATGCAATGACACTGGTGGATCCATGTGTGGTTAATGAGAAGAACACACATGCAATGACACTGGGTGTGGTTCATGATATGGTTTGTGAGAAGAACACACATGCAATGACTCTAGCTGTGGTTCATGAAAAGAGCAGACATGCGATGACTCTAGCTGTGGTTCATGAAAAGAGCAGACATCCGATGCCATCGATGGATCCATATGTGGTCTATGAGAGCAACACACATGCAATGACACCGGTGGATCCTTACGTGGTTTGTGAGAATAACACACATGCAATGAGACTGGTGGATCCATATGTGGTCTGTGAAAAGAACACACATGCAATGACACTGGTGGATCCATGTGTGGTTCATGGGAAGAACACACATGCAATGACACTAGTGATATTTGGTCTATGAGAAGACACACATGCAATGACTCTAGCTATGGTTCATGAAAAGAGTAGACATGCGATGACACTGGTGGATCCATGTGTGGTTCATGGGAAGAACACACATGCAATGACACTGGGTGTGGTTCATGATATGGTTAAAGAAAAGAGCACACATGGAATGACTCTGGTGGATCCATGTGTGGTCTGTGGGAAGAACACACATGCAATGACACTGGTGGATCCATGTGTGGTTCCTGGGAAGAACACACATGCAATGACACTGGTGGATCCATGTGTGGTCTTTGGGAAGAACACACATGCAATGACACTAGCGATATGTGATCTGTGAGAAGAAGACACATGCAATGACTCTAGCTGTGGTTCATGAAAAGAGCAGACATGCGATGACAGTGGTGGATCCATGTGTGGTTCATGGGAAGAACACACATGCAATGGCACTGGGTGTGGTTCATTATATGGTCTGTGGGAAGAACACACATGCAATGACTCTGGTGATATGTGGTTTGTGAAAAGAACAGACATGCAATGACTCTAGCTGTGGTTAATGAGAAGAGCAGACATGCAATGACACTGGTGGATCCATGTGTGGTTAATGAGAAGAACACACATGCAATGACACTGAGTGTGGTTCATGATATGGTTTGTGAGAATAACACACATGCAATGACTCTAGCTGTGGTTCATGAAAAGAGCAGACATGCGATGACTCTAACTGTGGTTCATGAAAAGAGCAGACATGCGATGCCACCGGTGGATCCATGTGTGGTCTATGAGAGGAACACAAATGCAATGACACCGGTGGATCCTTATGTTGTTTGTGAGAATAACACACATGCAATGACACTGGTGAATCCTTATGTGGTCTGTGAAAAGAACACACATGCAATGACACTGGTGGATCCATGTGTGGTTCATGGGAAGAACACAAATGCAATGACACTGGTGGATCCATATGTGGTCTATGGGAAGAACACACATGCAATGACACTGGTGTTATGTGGTCTATGAGAAGAACACACATGCAATGACTCTAGCTGTGGTTCATGAAAAGAGCAGACATGCGATGAGACTGGTGGATCCATGTGTGGATCATGGGAAGAACACACATGCAATGACACTGGGTATGGTTCATGATATGGTCTGTGGGAAGAACACACATGCAATGACTCTGGTGATATGTGGTTTGTGAAAAGAACAGACATGCAATAACTCTAGCTGTGGTTAATGAGAAGAGCAGACATGCAATGACACTGGTGGATCCATGTGTGGTTAATGGCAAGAACACACATGCAATGACACTGGTGATATGTGGTCTATGAGAAGAACACACATGCAATGACTCTAGCTGTGGTTCATGAAAAGAGCAGACATGCGATGAGACTGGTGGATCCATGTGTGGTTCATGGGAAGAACACACATGCAATGACACTGGGTGTGGTTCATGATATGGTCTGTGGGAAGAACACACATGCAATGACTCTGGTGATATGTGGTTTGTGAAAAGAACAGACATGCAATGACTCTAGCTTTGGTTAATGAGAAGAGTAGACATGCAATGACACTGGTGGATCCATGTGTGTTTAATGGGAAGAACACACATGCAATGACACTGGTGATATGTGGTCTATGAGAAGAACACACATGCAATGACTCTAGTTGTGGTTCATGAAAAGAGCAGACATGCGATGAGACTGGTGGATCCATGTGTGGTTCATGGGAAGAAAACACATGCAATGACACTGGGTGTGGATCATGATATTGATAATGAAAAGAGCACACATGTGTGTGGTCTGTGGGAAGAACACACATGCACTGACACTGGTGGATCCATGTGTGGTTCATGGGAAGAACACACATGCAATGACACTGGTGGATCCATGTGTGGTCTGTGGGAAGAACACACATGCAATGACACTGGTGATATGTGGTCTGTTAGAAGAACACACATGCAATGACTCTAGCCGTGGTTCATGAAAAGAGCAGACATGCGATGACACTGGTGGATCCATGTGTGGTTCATGGGAAGAACACACATGCAATGACACTGGGTGTGGTTCATGATATGGTCTGTGGGAAGAAGACACATGCAATGACTCTGGTGATATGTGGTTTGTGAAAAAAATAGACATGAAATGATTCCAGCTGTGGTTAATGAGAAGAGAAGACATGCCATGAGACTGGTGGATCCATGTGTGGTTAATGAGAAGAACACACATGCAATGACACTGGGTGTGGTTCATGATATGGTTTGTGAGAAGAACACACATGCAATGACTCTAGCTGTGGTTCATGAAAAGAGCAGACATGCGATGACTCTAACTATGGTTGATGAAAAGGGCAGACATGCGATGCCACCGGTGGATCCATGTGTGGTCTATAAGAGGAACACACATGCGATGCCACAGGTCGATCCATGTGTGGTCTATAAGAGGAACACACATGCGATGCCACCGGTTGATCCATGTGTGGTCTATGAGAGGAACACACATGCAATGCCACCGGTGGATCCTTACGTGGTTTGTGAGAATAACACACATGCAATGACACTGGTGAATCCATATGTGGTCTGTGAAAAGAACACACATGCAATGACACTAGTGCATCCATGTGTGGTTCATGGGAAGAACACACATGCAATGACACTGGTGGATCCATGTGTGGTCTGTGGGAACAACACACATGCAATGGCACTGGTGATATGTGGTCATGAGAAGAACACACATGCAATGACTCTAGCTGTGGTTCATGAAAAGAGCAGACATGCGATGACACTGGTGGATCCATGTGTGGTTCATGGGAAGAACACACATGCAATGACACTGGGTGTGGTTCATGATATTGGTCTGTGGGAAGAACACACATGCAACGACTCTGGTGATATGTGGTTTGTGAAAAGAACAGACATGCAATGACTCTAGTTGTGGTTAATGAGAAGAGCAGACATGCAATGACACTAGTGGATCCATGTGTGGTTAATGAGAAGAACACACATGCAATGACACTGCGTGTGGTTCATGATATGGTTTGTGAGAAGAACACACATGCAATGACTCTAGCCGTGGTTCATGAAAAGAGCAGACATGCGATAACTCTAACTGTGATTCATGAAAAGAGCAGACATGCGATGCCACCGGTGGATCCATGTGTGGTCTATGATAGGAACACACATGCAATAACACCGGTGGATCCTTACGTCGTTTGTGAGAATAACACAAATGCAATGACGCTGGTGGATCCATATGTGGTCTATGAAAAGAACACACATGCAATGACACTGGTGGATCCATGTGTGGTTCATGGCAAGAACACACATGCGATGACACTGGTGGATCCATGTGTGGTCTGTGGGAACAACACACATGCAATGACACTGGTGATATGTGGTCTGTGAGAAGAACACACATGCAATGACTCTAGCTGTGGTTCATGAAAAGAGCAGACATGCGATGACACTAGTGGATCCATGTGTGGTTCATGGGAAGAAAACACATGCAATGACACTGGGTGTGGATCATGATATTGATAATGAAAAGAGCACACATGTGTGTGGTCTGTGGGAAGAACACACATGCAATGACACTGGTGGATCCATGTGTGGTTCATGGGAAGAACACACATGCAATGACACTGGTGGATCCATGTGTGGTCTGTGGGAAGAACACACATGCAATGACACTGGTGATATCTAGTCTGTTAGAAGAACACACATGCAATGACTCTAGCTGTGGTTCATGAAAAGAGCAGACATGCGATGACACTGGTGGGTCCATGTGTGGTTCATGGGAAGAACACACATGCAATGACACTGGGTGTGGTTCATGATATGGTCTGTGGGAAGAAGACACATGCAATTACTGTGGTGATATGTGGTTTGTGAAAAGAATAGACATGAAATGATTCCAGCTATGGTTAATGAGAAGAGAAGACATGCAATGAGACTGGTGGATCCATGTGTGGTTAATGAGAAGAACACACATGCAATGACACTGGTGTGGCTCATGATATGGTTTGTGAGAAGAACACACATGCAATGACTCTAGCTGTGGTTCATGAAAAGAGCAGACATGCGATGACTCTAACTGTGGTTCATGAAAAGGGCAGACATGCGATGCCACCGGTGGATCCATGTGTGGTCTATAAGAGGAACACACATGCGATGCCACCGGTCGATCCATGTGTGGTCTATAAGAGAAACACACATGCGATGCCACCGGTTGATCCATGTGTGGTCTATAAGAGGAACACACATGCAATGCCACCGGTGGATCCTTACGTGGTTTGTGAGAATAACACACATGCAATGACACTGGTGGATCCATGTGTGGTTCATGGGAAGAACACACATGCAATGACACCGGTGGATCCATGTGTGGTTCATGGGAAGAACTTACATGCAATGACACTGGTGGATCCATGTGTGGTCTATGGGAAGAACACACATGCAATGACACTGGTGATATGTGGTCTGTGAGAAGAACACACATGCAATGACTCTAGATGTGGTTCATGAAAAGAGCAGACATGCGATGACACTGGTGGATCCATGTGTGGTTCATGGGAAGAACACACATGCAATGACACTGGGTGTGGTTCATGATATGGTCTATGGGAAGAACACAAATGCAATGACTCTGGTGATATGTGGTTTGTGAAAAGAACAGACATGCAATGACTCTAGCTATGGTTAATGAGAAGAGCAGACATGCAATGACACTGATGGATCCATGTGTGGTTAATGAGAAGAACACACATGCAATGACACTGGGTGTGGTTCATGATATGGTTTGTGAGAAGAACACACATGCAATGACTCTAGCTATGGTTCATGAAAAAAGCAGACATGCGATGACTCTACCTGTGGTTCATGAAAAGAGTAGACATGTGATGCCACCGGTGGATCCATGTGTGGTCTATGAGAGGAACACACATGCAATGACACCGGTGGATCCTTATGTGGTTTCTGAGAATAACACAGATGCAATGACACTGGTGGATCCACGTGTGGTTCATGGGAAGAACACACATGCAATGACACTGGTGGATCCATGTGCGGTTCATGGGAAGAACACACATGCAATGACACTGGTGGATCCATGTGTGGTCTGTGGGAAGAACACACATGCAATGACACTGGTGATATGTGGTATGTGAGAAGAACACACATGGAATGACTCTAGCTGTGGTTCATGAAAAGAGAAGACATGCGATAACACTGGTGGATCCATGTGTGGTTCATGGGAAGAACACACATGCAATGACACTAGGTGTGGTTCATGATATGGTCTGTGGGAAGAACACACATGCAATGACTCTGGTGATATCTGGTTTGTGAAAAGAACAAACATGCAATGACTCTAGCTATGGTTAATGAGAAGAGAAGACATGCAATGACACTGGTGGATCCATGTGTGGTTAATGAGAAGAACACATGCAATGGCACTGGGTGTGGTTCATGATATGGTTTGTGAGAAGAACACACATGCAATTACTCTAGCTGTGGTTCATGAAAAGAGCAGACATGCGATGACTCTAACTGTGGTTCATGAAAAGACCAGACATGGGATGCCACCGGTGGATCCATGTGTGGTCTATGAGAGGAACACACATGCAATGATACCGGTGGATCCTTACGTGGTTTGTGAGAATAGCACACATGCAATGACACTGGTGGATCCATATGTGGTCTGTGAAAAGAACACACATGCAATGACACTGGTGGATCCATGTGTGGTTCATCGGAAGATCTATCTTGGCATAATTTGATGTATGCCATGATGTATTTCATTGTACAAGACACTCACTTTCCATTTTTATACTACTCAGTATTGTCCTTGATTTTATGTGGTACGTAGTACTGCTCAGTTTTGCCTCCCCTCTCTATCTTTCGTAGAAGCACAAACCTGTGCTCACCCTGTCTACTACTCCCTGATTGGTTATCACAGTTGTCATGCGGATCATGCGCACCAACCGTTGATTTTGTGCGATCCAACGATGATCGTTGCACACGTCGTGCCCTTCATAGTACAGTGTGGCCCCAACGTGAGACAACACTGACGTCTCCCTCAGCGAGACTTCTACAAGAAGGAACACGATGTTGTCCATGGAAAAAGTCCTCGAGCGGTCATGTCTTGTTTAATCAAGTCTGAAAATCCTACTACTACTACTACGCCACAACGCATGCATCATCGAGGGCACGATCGTCGATGGACAACTGGAATATATTGCCACTTGATTTTAATAAGACATATCCCATTCTTTACGCAACGGCTCTCAATCTCACTTCCAACTGGGCCCGACCATAAGAAGCTTGCACGCGCTAGCCGGAGACCGAAGAGCTGAGCTCGACAGGACCTAATGTATCCGCCTTCATCAACACATCCCTCTACCCGATCTAGCACAACCCCACAAATCTCGCCATATAGCCACCTACCTTCCCCTCTACATTTCCAGTTTTAACTATCGCCAATTTTAGGGTTGTGTCAAACTTCGTACAGAGAAATTGTGTATGCTCCCTTTGCATGCGGCTCAATACAGAACAGCCATGCATGGCCCGGGAAAAAAACATGACGTAACGTGCGCGTGTCGCGGTGCACAGTGGTGCAACGAAACGTGCCTTACTTCCATCCACCTTCTAGCGAATCTAGCACAACCCCACAAATCTCGCCGTACAGCCACCTACCTCCCCCTCTACAGTTCTACTTTTAACTATCGCTAATTTTAGGGCCGTGTCAAACTTTATACATAGAAATTGTGGGTGTGCCCTTTGCATGCGGCTCAATACAGAACTTCCATGCATGGCTCGGGAAAAAAACGTGACGTACCGTGCGCGTGTCGCGGTGCACGGTGCAGTAGACTGCACGGCGCGTTGCACGGTGGTGCAACGAAACGTGCCTTGCTTCTATCCACCTTAACTATTGAGCTCACTGACCCCACGCAACCCTCTCCACTATCCCACCAGCATCCGCAAACTCCCGAGAATATCCCGTCCGCGCCGGCGATGGCCGAGGAGGATAAGGTGGCCATCGTTGCCTCCATGGCCGCCGGCGAGGAGGCCCCCGTCTCCTGGATATATCCTATTTCTAGCTGAATGCATCGAACCTCGTTAAGCAACCTACTTTCTATCGCTATATCCTATTTAGCTGTGCATAGCTATATCTACATTTGTTTTGTTTTCTGAATGAATGTATTCTGCCTGGTGTGATTTGCTGCTCTAGATTTGCTACCTGATCGAAGGCAAAAAGAGGTCCAAAAGGGAACGAAATATCAAAGTGAGAATCTTCTCTAGATTTTCTACCAATTTGGGAAATATGAAACATATCTGTTTAGCGAGAGAGGAAAAGGGTACTCTTTCAAACTGCCAGTTAACGAGCTACCATCTTGACAACATACAAGACACATACATAAACACAACACAAAGAGGGTTAAATTTATTTTACTACTCTCACTTGAGGCGCTAGCCATCTTGACAAGCTAACTAAGTTCCACAAAACAGAAACATAACACGAAGAAGTAAAATTTAATTCACTTCTCATTAGACCACTTGAGGCACTTGCCATCGTTCCTAGGCGACCAACTGCGATCATTCCAGGTGGATCTTACATTATTGGCCCTCCACAGCTCACGAAATGCAAGTTCGTCCCACCTGGGATCTGACTTGGCTTCCCTATCTTCAGCATCCTGCGACACAATTAGCGGTACATCACATGCCTGATTGTTGCCGCTAGAAGATGCAGCCTCTCTGTTTGCTGCTTCAGCTGCAGCCTCTCTGTCAGCTGATTCAGCTTCAGCTGCAAGCTCTCTTTCAGCTGCTTCAACTGCCTCTCTGTCAGCTGCTTCAGATGCAGCCAATTTCTTTGCATATTCAACTTCAAACTCAGCTATTCTGCATTTTCTACAAAGGGCTCCCCTAAGCTCATCTTCCCTCTTGCAAATAGGGCAAAACACGAGGTAACGTAGAAAAAAATGGATCTTCTTGTACAGCTGGTAGGTCACGTAAGCATCTATGGCTGCATACTTCATGTTTATATCAGACAACGGCTACTCGTCCCAGAAATTGTGCCTATCCATAGGGAAATCTTCCTTCGTTTTGTCATACGACTCATCGAGGATTCTAGTTGCGAGTGATTCCATTCCATCCTTCCTCGAGCCCCCTAGGATCTTGACAAGACTCTGAATATCGATCCACTTGTGCACAAGAATTATAATTTCCTCTTGATACAATTTTGAAAAATCAGTTCTTTTATCGACAGTGCAGAAAACAATTCCCTTTTCTACAAGGAACTGGCAATACCGCCATTTCTGTCACCCGAAAGTATGTAGTTTGTCATCACCAAAATTTGTAACTACAAATATTTTGTCAATGCAAGATCATCATCTCAATATAATTTTGAAAAGTTTAGTAAATGCAAGATCAAGACTCTCAACATTGTATTGTCATAATTTATTCGTTTTTGCTATTTTTCAGTCGACTGAACGAGTTGCACATTTCTTTTAACTACGGTTGCACTTTTCTTAGGTGATTGAGACTAAAGAAAATCTCAGTCGATTGAGACATAGGCAAACCCTAATTTATTTGGTCCTAAATAAAATCCAGTAGTTGCAAGATGAGCAAGTGGATAAAGAACAAGAGGAGAAAACCCTAAAAGCGGTTAGCTACAGAGAGCAGATCTACAAACCGGGAGAGAGTAGACGAGGACGTGTTTTCGTATGGCCAGTTGAACGACGGTGACTTCACTCCCTTCATATGGGTGCTCCGGGGTGTACTCGAGGTCCAATCCCACAAACTTGTCCTCGTCTATCCCAAGCCAACCCTTATACATCCTCAGGACACGCACCACTGTCTCCTCCTCGTTGGTGTAGACAATGTCTATCTTCTTGTTGTCATGGGTAGTGAAGCTTGTCTCTAGAGTGCGTAGACCTTCCATGGTGGCAAGGAGAAGACGGGAAGAAGATAGTAGATGACAGGAAGAAGAAGAGTGGTTTCTGCGAGGCAGGGGAACGGTGGAACCGTCAATGCGCTTTTATGGTAGGGGTTAATGATTGGGACGGAAGTCCAAGGAGAGACGCGTGGCGGTGGCCGTTCCAGCTTCTGAGTAAACAAAAAATAATTATAACGCCGATACATGTGCCCTGTTTTGTCACATCAATACACTGGGTAGGGGGTGTTGTCCTATCCACTGTGCCAATGCTGCAAGCCTACATGACAGCCACCCCGCCTAAGCGACGAGAGCGACATAACGGCAAGAACTGATAGGGGGCCAACTTGACGCCCGTTAGCCTGATTTTTTGTATTGAAACGTAAAGTTGAATTCGTGCCGAAAAAGACTCTCTGAGTATTTGGCACACCAACTGTAGTCATCCCGGCTGATTTTAGGAAACTTGGATACTACGTTGCCTGTACACCCCAACTTTCAGGCCGCAAAATGATATTCTCGCCCCAGCCGCCCTGATAAGCCTTGGGACGCCCCATAGTTAGGGTGAGACCATGTTAAAACTATTTTGGAGTTGTTTTTTTTAGAACCTCTGGGATTACCCTGTGATCGAATTATACTACTATAATTGAGTATGATCTGTTGTTCCATTGGGAATTAGTAGATTGTAAACTATTGTTCATGGTCAACGTCTGCGTGCGCAAGAGCGTGGTGTTGTGAATATCATACATGGTTCGAGAATTGTTGCATTGGCATCAGGGTTCGAGCGGGAGAGTTCATAACTATAGGCTATTTATCTATGATCCACCATCATCATACACAAGTCCTTACTGAGAAGATCGGGCTAGTTATAGGCTAGTTATCTATTATCTCAATATGGGCTGGCCCGATCTTCTCAGTATGCACTTGTCGATGATGATGGTGGATGATAGATAACGATCCTATAGCTATGAACTCTCCCGCTCAAACCCTAATGCGAATGCAACAGCTCTCGAACCCTGTAGGATATTCACAACACCACGCTCTTGCGCACACAGCCATCAACCACGAATGGTAGTTTCCAATCTACAGAGAGAATCAGTCCTTGTTCCAGCTAAAAAAAACCTTGGTACACGATCAGTTTGGCCTATTCTCCGAAGAGACTTGATCATCGGAGCAAGAAAAACTGATGATCAAGTCTGCTTCTATGTGAATGCCTCCTCCTTACGTGAATGCATGTGTGACCGCCCATATGCAACCCAAACTGCTAGGGACTCACCTAGATCATTGTGACAATGATAAGTTTCAAAAGAAAAGCAACACAATCTGATGCACTTCATCTAAAAAAGTACCCGTATATCACAGTTTGTTCTACAAAATATTATACTAATAGTAACGACAAAGCATTTGATAGATTCAGCAGCATTTGAATGATCCAGTAGTACAGAATAAGACCATGAAAATATCAGACAGATTGCCGGTTCATATTCAGCAGCACTTGACAGACTTAGCACAACATTCAAAGTGACCGGTCGGCAGTACACAGACAGTGACCAAAAGAATTGACAGATTCAGCAATGCGGGCATTGAAATTCAATAGATGTAGCAACGCCTGATTCAAAATGAAAGCGAGACCATATTCTGCACTCGACCGGTCAATCTGAACAAGTACCGAACAAAAGTTTTGACAGGTTCAATAGCATTTGAAAGATTTAGTGGTACATAATAAGAAAAATATTGACAGATTCCCAGTTCACATTCAGCGGCACTTGGACATATTCAGCAGCATCTCAAAGTGACAGATTTAGTTTGCCCTTTTCTCCGAACACTCATCATTGGAAGAATTAAAACTGAGGATCAAGTCTGCTTTTGTGTGCATGCCTTCTTCTCACATCAATGCCTGTGTGTGACCTCCATAAGGAACTCAAATGCCCAAAGCCTTGTCTAGATTATGAGTTTATGACAAGGCCAAGTTACAAAAGAAAAGCAAGACCATCTACTGCACTTGATCTAAACAAGTACTAGTGCATCAGTATTAGTTCTATAAAATACTTACTAGTAACGGTAGAACAAAGGCAAAGCAGTACCATCTCCTGCCCTTGATCTAAACAAGTATCAGTATATAGTACAAAATATTCCGAAATACAAGAACTACTACTATAGTAGTACTACTTTGCAGCCAAAATAGTTCAACAGGACCGATACCAACTAAGATATCCTATTACATAGTATTATGGTTACTTACGGTAGTTTGGTTCTAGTCGGGGGCATGGGCGAAGCTCGGGATGAACCATAGTGGAGTCTCCGGAGATTTCCATGCAATGTTGGTTGAGAAACCAACAACTGCTTCTTTGGTATTTAGACTAAAGCAGCATATTTCAGGAAACAACGTATATCCAAGTCCTATTGTATGGTGGGAGGTGTAGACACCGTTGCTTCTCGTTAGATTTCCTAGGGCAATATCTGTACCGCCTACTGCAATGTTAATCAGATAGTTCAATCCAAGGAAAAGGGAATATGCTCCTAGGTCAACAATCGATATCCATGGCTTAGGTGAATACAAGTAAGCAGTGTACTTTGAGTACACCTTGCAGCCAAACCTAGGAGCATAGGTGCCATTAGTGTGACCGCAACGATTAACACTATGATCAACAACAGGATTGCCATGACCATAATAAGTACCTTTATAAAACTCCACATCAGTAATGCCCTCGGTATGGATAAGAAGAAGGCTATATTCATCTGCAGATATTGCTAAGAACGCTCGTCATCATATATGGCATCAAGGTTGCCCTCCTCGAGATGCATGCCAGGTGGTGACGGGAGCAGAATGGAACCTTGAAAAAGAAATGACGACCAAATCAGCCAACACTAGTTTCCATCCATTAAAACTGATCTAGTGTTTAGAACATGAATGGATCAAACTTATCAAAATATAGATGATTTCAGACATAAACACTGCCACTCTTAGTGGCTGCAAATACTAGACCATTGTGGATAAGTGCATCACTGTATCTAAAATAGCATTGGAACTGGTTCTCAAGAAATGTCCATGCATACTCATCGCCATCAAGGGTAGCAATTGAGTAGTCAAAGATAGCGACAAGAGAGAAATCTAAATAATCTGCCGCAGCTGTGGGAGCTCGGCAAATAGCAATCTTCTAGAGGAGAATAGGGTGATAATTATGCATGAATGTAAATGGATCATTGGTGAGTACAAACTCATTGACTTGTGGAAGAGGAACACGTTGATGAGTGTACACATTGACAAGCTCCCACTTGCACTCTGACCCAACAATGGCGATCCAATCTCCATTGGCACCTACCCACTGCTTACCCATACAATTTGGAAACACAGCGTCATAGGAGAACCTGTCCAGCAAAGTCAGCTTGCAAGTCATGTCATTGCCCTCGAAGTACTCATTGCATTCCCATGGTTTCTTAGTCGGGTGAGAATGAAGAACACAGGAGAGGACAAACGGCTGAGAAGCATGTAAAGTTGCACTATATTTTGCCGAGTCAAGAATATGTTTGGACGAACCGGCGAGGCTCGTGGTGGTGATGACGTTGCATCTAGTTATGAGTTCTTCAGGCGGGCCTTCGGTAAAAACCTCCTGGAATAGTTTAGAATCATCAATGTCCTTGCTCGGTCCTGCCATCGCAAGGGAGCTGATGGAAGTGGGATGGTGGCTTGATTTGGTTTTCTAGAAAAGAGGGAAGATCGATGGTGGTAGGTGGGACAGAGAGAAGAACAAACACTCTCATACTATGTGGTGAACATGATCGGAAAGCGACATTGTGGAGGAGAAGAACGGTGGTCCTTGGTGTAGAGGTAGGGTAATGGAGAACTGGGTATAGAGCGTATATGCGATGTTGAATAAAATGAAAACGAACGCTTGTTCCTCTGCTCCAGTTCCCTTCAGAATAGTACTACTCTGCTCTAGTTCCCTCCACTATAAATCTTTCTTGTAAAATGAAACCGGAGTACTACTGAGTAGGATGTAGGGGTAGCTGTAGGAGTAGCGATCTACCTGTAATAATAACTTGTTGAATGCCCATGCGTTGCTACAGATTATAACAAATTCGAATATTCATCCTGCAAAACCATTAGTCTAATACACATACTTAGCTTCCTCGCCTCTCGGTTAAGTTTTGTCACATATAATATGTAGTTGTTTGCTGGGAAACCTCAAATGTAGCCCGGGGTACATGTAGGCTGGTATATTTTTCTGAAACTCCAGTTTTTTTGCAAAAAGTACACGATCTATTAATGAGCATCAACAATGGTATAACAAGATCTAAAGGTAACAAAAACTACAAATAAATCTTTTAGACCACCTAGTGACGACTATGTTGTATTCCATAAATGTGTAGATTTTCAGAACAAAATATGTTGCATGCCCACACTAAAAATGACAAAATCTAAAGAAATGGCAATATTGAGAATTCTGTGTACTGTCCATTACTGTTCACCGATGGTAAAATCTAGACTTGTCATTTTGTTTGAGCTCAAAATACAAAATCTATCACTCTGAAAATTTATACGCTGAAAGTTTACAATATTATCTATATCCACATGTTTTCTGGGATTTTTTTTGAAATGTTTGAAAACACGATTTTTCAAAGATCTATAAACCAGCCTCCAAAAGACCAGTCACGCTATTTGCTCGGAGAAACTCACATCAATACATCATATGGCCGTGGTAAAATAATGACATCATATAGGACCCGAACATGGGAAGGGACATGCACGTGCCAAACTTTTGTCCATCTCTTGCTAAATGTCTATCTATTGTTTTCACTACCGACAACGGCGAGAGCTGGACCAAACAAGAAAATGTATGTCAGGAAATATTTACTCATCCCATCTACGAACACACCCCGGTGTCCATCCCCACCCATCTGAATCCCTTTCTCCATCCACCAAACTGAAACAGCAAGAAATCAATGAACAAACATCCAGCCAACAATATCCATAAAAACAAGCAATAAATCCAATAGATGGGGGAAGGGGAGTTAGACACCATTAGATTAGGAACCGTATTGAAATAAAATGAGAAACAACAACTGCTCAAACAAAGCAACAGCATCACGCACAAGCATGACCCCCCGTTGCACCCACTTAAAGTATGAAACGAATCACGGTAGGAGTGTAGAAACACTCATCTATAGTTTCGCTCTCTCCTATCTCTATCTAAACAACAACTCGCTCTCTCGCCGGTTTTACTCTATCTGGTATTTCACTCTTGTCGTGTGCCATGTCCCTCCTCTCTTTTGCCCGTATCCATCTCTTTCTCTCGCCCTGACCCATAACGTGGGAAGTGGATGGAGGACGCAGGCGATACAGGCAGCAAAGAGGTTTGAGGCCTGGTGCATTCACCTCCTACTTAGTAGCAACCTTGTGCTATGTCCTAGCCTCACGACCATGCCCAATATCACGCGTCATTGACCTCGGCCGAGATAGTGCTCTCCTCTACCTTTCTTCCCAAGCTCGTTGATGCTCTTGTCATGGAAAAGAGAAGTAGCAGGTGCCAGAGACATGGCTTGGTGTTTGGGCAAAGGTCGTTCCATTCCACCTGCCAGAGTAGGGTGGCGGTTGCTGTGGCCGGAGATCGAGGCGTGTTGTTGCGGTGTCAACAGGAGGGGCGGCGTCACTAACCCAGGGGAGGTGGTTGGGGATTTTTCTTTTCACTGAACGGATAGGTTTCACTCGGCGATGGCCGAAGGCTATAATATCATAGAACACGTAGGGGTACAACCATCTAAACAAGGGCAAATGGAAAATTTTGGCCAAACGATGAACGTCGTGAATCTTTTTAATAGTATAGATTTCTCCCGTTCTCAAGCTCTTTTGTGGTACTAGTTTTCAACAAAAAACTCTTGTGTAATTTCTGGTCAAATTGATGGCCATGCCAATTTATAAGAAATATTTCTATATATACGGATCGAAACAAAATATGCGGTGCAATTGCGTTGTGTTTTATTTGTAGTAATACTTACTTCACAAAACAACACTTTTTTTGCACCTGGAAATTTAATATGCCATTTTTTGGACATAAAGGATCCAACCATACACTAGAAACATTGTTTACCAGTCCACGACGAACCCATCTAGAAAATATGGACACATTATCATAAACTACAAAATATATAAGGAATTTGTCCACGGTCATCTTGGTTGAAACACAGGAATGTAAATACATATAGTAGGCCATATTGCGAAACATGGTTTTTGTAAGGCTGCCAAAACAATTGTGCTTGTTTTGAAAACAATCAAACAAAAAATAATGAGTACTAATAACAAAAGAATTAACACAATGTTCTCCTGCATGTACTACTTTCCGTGAAGATAAACATGAGTTCTGACAACTATTTAAATATAAATGTGAGTGAAAATTCTTGGATTTCAAGCTGAACGACGAAGGTCAAGGCCATATCTACATCATACTTTATGGTGATGATCCTGTATCCAAGAATTTGCATGGCGAAAAATTTGGCCATATTTTGAAATCAATCGAATAGGAAGTAGTGTGAAGAGTAGAGCTCGATCATCTGCTCTCTCGAGAAGGAGCCGAACCTTACTGTTTTTTTGCTCAATTTTATGGTCCTTTATGCTAAATGTATGGACCTCGGTGTAATTTTACCTTTTTAGGTCCTTGATGTAAAATGTATTCCCACCATCCGTGTAAAATTCTAACCAAAAAGTGTAAGTGGTGAAATTTAAATGAATTTAAGCTTAGTTGTCAATGAGTATGAAAATTCTTGGATTTCAAGCCGAACGACCAAGGTCAAGGCCATATCAACATCATACTTTATGGTGATGATCCCATGTCCAATAATTGGCATGCTGATAGATTTGGACATATTTTGAGAACAATTGAAGAGAAGTAGTATGAAGAGTATGGATCGATCAGCTGCTCTCTCGAGAAGGAGCCATACATGATTGTTTTCCTTGCTTAATTTCAGGGAGGGTGCTAAAGGAATGGACCTTGATGTAATTTTCCCTTTTTTAGGTCCTTGATGTAAAATGTACTTCCATCGCCCGTGTAAAATTCTAACCTAAAAGTGTAAGTGGTGAAATTTAGACGATTCTAAGCTTACTTGTAAATGAGTATGAACATTCTTGGATTTCATCCGAACGACCAAGGTCAAGGCCAAATAAACATCATACTTTATGCTGATGATCCCATATCAGAGAATCTGCATGGCAACAGATTTGGCCATATTATGAAAACAATCGAAGAGGAAGTAGTATGAAGAGTAGGGCCCGATCATCTGCTCTCTCGAGAAGGAGCCGAACCCAACTGTTTTCTTTGCTCAATTTTATGGTCCTTTATGCTAAATGTATGGACCTCGGTGTAATTTTACCTTTTTTAGGTCCTTTATGTAAAATGTACTCATCCATGTAAAATTCTAACCAAAAAGTGTAAGTGGTGAAATTTAAACGAATTTAAGCTTAGTTGTGAACGATTATAAAAATTCTTGGATTTCAAGCCGAATGACAAAGTTCAAGGCCATATCAACATCATACTTATGGCGATGATATCATGTCCAAGTGTCGTGGTGGTGTCATGGCAGATGCCATGGATAGGCTAAAGGTGGGGACTAAATGCACTAGGGGAATTCAGGGAGGGATAGTGTGGTGATTCCACACATGGTAGCTTTGTATTTGATTCACTTCCACAGATTACAAGTGCTCCTTGAGCTGTATTGGAGAGAGGAGGAAGAAGGAACTCTCTTACTCTCACCGCTAGCTAGCCCTTAGGAACCAAGTAAAACTCAACCCACTAGCGATCAACCCCTTCTACAAAGGCCCTAGCCCTCCTTATATAGGGGTGGCTAGGTCTCCAATTAGGGCATACGTGGAGGCATATTCCAGGGCCTATTGCAGGGAATATGCCTCCTCCCAAAATAGTAAGCCGACTGGGTTACTTTAACCCAGCGTCATCTATGCAGAGGCTACGTGAGCCTCTGCGGTGCCCGCGTCATCCGACACGGGCTTCGTCACCTTTGTCGGCCACGCCTCAGTGGTCCTGGCCTCTGTCCGCTTCGCTCACGCTCTGCGTACAGTGGTCACCCCTTGACCAGCGAGATACCTTCCTTCTCTTGTAAGCTTGATATAACCCGGATCGTACCTAGTTGATCCAGCCAAACCTATTCCTGCATATAAGTTAGATACATCTCACCGACTTACGATATAAGTCGGCTGAGACCTAGTTAGGTGGACATCCCCTGGTCCGGGTTACCCCGTGATTCATCCTGCCTTGAGGTGACTAGGCCAGCATCTGCTTTGGCCTTGCCGTACCCCGGCTAACGCGGCCTTCATACCCCGGCGTGACCCTACCCGGGGGTATCCCCCAACATTAGTCCCCGAAGCTGGTGCGGTCTTAGCTGCCTTAGCCGCTAAGGGTACAACAGGTTCAATTTCACTGAGCTTTGTGTTCCTTTTCCGAGTTACCTCCTATCTTGGATTCCACGGGTTTACTTTCCCCTGGCACATTCCAAGTTTTTACTTGCTGGCCGGGTTACCTCATTCCCATCCGGGTCATTCTTCCTTCTCTCGTATGCTTCCCCACGTGGAGGCTAATCATTACTTCGCCTCATTTTAAGGGCCAGCAATAGTAACCGCCGCAGTTATTGTCAGAAGTTACTGTTGCACACGTCGCGTCGTGGCTGCCTCCTCGTTAACTACACCATAACGTCACGTCATGGGATCCGCTGCGTCCTGTGGCCCTTTGTGTGGCTCGTCGCTGATTGGTTGATCCGAGTCATACATGGCCACACCGTGTGGCCCGCCCGCACAATGCGATCCCACTACCCCCTCAAGGGAGTGGTTAAATAGGGGAGGGGTGCGCCCCTTGGGTTCTTTCCCCGCTTCCACGCCCCTTTGCCTCTGCTTCTTCTTCCTCTTCAGCAACAAAGCCGCCGCCACCGCATCTGAGTAGCAGCGCTACCGCCACACTGCTTCCACGCGCACCAGCATCGCCGCCACCTCCCCGCATCTCTTCCGCCACGGGTCCTCGCCTATCCAGGCCTCTATCACTCACCTCCGCCAGCGCCAGCGAGGGCTGTGATCTGGAGATGACAGAGGAGGAGCTCGCCGTCGCAGAGCAAGAAATGGAGGAAGACACGGCGAACACCGACCGTGGCGCGTGGGCAGGCTCCTGGGTTTGCCAGGATGACCTGGACTGGCTGTATCGTACCAGGCGCATCCCGGAGGGCGTCACCGCACACCTTGCTGCCTCTGAGCTTGCCCCCTCACCCAATCCGGGTGAGTATGTGGTGTTTCTATCTCACTTCCAACGCGGGTTTGGTCTCCCAGTTAGTGATTTTTTCCATGATTGGCTCAATACGTATGAGCTTCAGCCGCACCATCTTCCGTCTAACGCCATCATGTCTCTATCTGCCTTCGCTTCCACCATCGAGGGCTATGCCGGACTATGGCCCATGAAGGAGCTCTGGATCCGGTTCTTTGGCCTTCGCCAGAACATGATTCCGAACATCCATCTTGACTCGGAGGACAAGCAGCTCACGCAGTTCGGCGCTGCGTCTATCTCTCCCCGGAAGCAATCCATCTTCCCCCGAGTCACGGGGCTTGACTCTTGCAAGGGATGGGCCCGAACCTTTTTCTATGTCCGGAACAACACAACTGAGGATCTGATCTGGCTACGCCCGTACGTTCTGGGTCCTTCTAATCCGGATCTGTGGGACGTGGTCCCCAAGAAGCCCACCGTCCTGGCGAACCAAGTCAACAAGAGGTTCCAGGAGCTGAAGGACTTGGGGTTGCGCAATGAGGACGCGATGATTACGTTCGTCCGCAACCAGATCTCCCCCTCCAGAAATGTACACACAAAGTTTGCCACATGAGCTGGGGCCGTGACCCCAACCGGACCTCCTCATTTGAGTTGAGCAACACCGAGATCTTCCGCCGGGTCAAGTCCCTCTTCACCACTAAGAAGGAATTCTCTACTGAGTGGACGTGGGGGATCGAACACTTCTGCCGAGATAGGCTTCCCCCTGCGGTGAGTCCTGTGCCCTAAACCTTTTCTGAATTAAATCATAGGTCAGTTTCTGTTGTAGGTTTAATCCCTTTGCCTTTTCTTTCCCTTAGATGTTTCTTCAGCAAACCATTGAGGATGGCGCCGAGCCTTCTCTCAAATGGGCACCTGACCGAGACACCTCGGATGAGGAGGAGCCAGATCAGGAGATGTTATTACCGATGGCGGACGCGACCAAGCGACCCACCGGTAAACTCTCTTCCATTAGAGATTGGCCCGACGATGAAGATGATTCGGATGTTGAGGTGATGGAAGCATTTGACGCTATCCCCCTTTCTTATGATTTTCCGACATCAGCTAACCCCGGTGGGAAGATCCATGAAGACCCTCCCCTTGCCATGGGTGAGCCTGTCCCGGTTGCGCCGAAGAAGAAAAGGGACAAAACTGCCACCAAGCCCGCAACCAAGGCCACAGCCCGGAGGGCTCGGAAGCACAAAGAGCCCCTGACCTCGGATGAGTAAGTCGCTTCTCCCTTTGCCATTCACTTGTTCTTCTTTTGTTATAGTTTCTCATCATACATTATTTGATTCGGCAAGGCCACGGTGGAGGTCCCACAGAGTGGATCCGGCATTGCCTCGCCGCTCCGACACAGCCCTTCTCCCCCTCGTGGTGACGATTCACGCCCGTTGAGCCCCATTATGGAGGGTTCAACGGCTGCTTCGTGTTCTAGCCCACCTCGTCAAGAGGAGGGCAACCTCGGAGCAGGGGGAAGCGGTTCTGCCGAGGCAGCGATAACCACTACTTCGGCTCCGCTGCAACCAACTACCACCGACGTTCCCTCAGCACCTCCGCCGAAGCAGAAATCTGCACCAGCACTAGCACCAACTCTAGCACCAGCAGCAACAACAAAAACAAAAGCAGTAGCACCAAGCCCTTTTGCCTCGTCCGAGTCCTCCAAGGCTTGGCGAGAAGATACCAGCAATACCAAAGCTAGCACCAAGGCAGCTCCCAAGGGCAAATCGGCTGCAGCAACTTCAACCTCTCAGCAGCAGCCCAAGGGCAAAAAGGCTCCTGACGCCACAAGGGCAGCGTCCATCGAGGCTGGACAACGCACACTTGCGTCCATGCTTTCAAAGAAGACTCCACCTCCGAAGGACGCCCCTGCCGAACCAGCTGATGCGCAACTTGTTTTGCACACTAGCCCCGCCGCTGCCCAAGTTGAGAGACAGGAAGCGCATGCCAAGGGCCTAGTGGCACCCCACATGCTCAGCGGCGAGCGATACCCTCCGACCTTGATCGAGTTTGTGAACAACTGGAACAAGGCGGAGTTCGTCCACAACGACGATCTCCCGGAGAAGTTTGGTCCCGCCGAATTTGCTGCACAGATGAATACTGCTGCTAAGGCAATTAATCTTGCGGGTCGGATGATGGAGGTATGTTACTTCGTCTTTTCCTTAACATGTTGTAGATATTATTGATATAGCCATTAGCCCCTGAGCCTCCGGGGGAGTAACTTGTTACTCGGCTGGATGCTCCTTAGAGAACTAACGTAACTCCTTAGTAACTTCGAATATGCACACACCTAGAGCCAGGTTAAATTTCACTTGGCCCGGATCTTGTACACTTCACATATGCACACACCTAGAGCCGGGTTAAGTTCCGCTTGGCCCGGATTTTGTACACTTCGAATATGCACAAACCTAGAGCCGGGTTAAGTTCCCCTTGGCCCGGATCTTGTACACTTCGAATATGCACACACCTAGAGCCGGGTTAAGTTCCACTTGGCCCGGATTTTGTACACTTCGAATATGCACACACCTAGAGCCGGGTTAAGTTCCACTTGGCCCGGATTTTGTACACTTCGAATATGCACACACCTAGAGCCGGGTTAAGTTCCACTTGGCCCGGATTTTGTACACTTCGAATATGCACACACCTAGAGCCGGTTTAAGTTCCACTTGGCCCAGATTTTGTACACTTAGAATATGCACACACCTAGAGCCGGGTTAAGTTCCACTTGGCCAGGATTTTTTACACTTCGAATATGCACATACCTAGAGCCGGGTTAAGTTCCACTTGGCCCGGATTTTGTACACTTCGAATATGTACACAACTAGAGCCGGGTTAAGTTCCACTTGGCCCGGATTTTGTACACTTCGAATATGCGTAAGACTAAGCTATGTTTTTGTACTTTTTCAGGTGACCACCAATCGCCAGATTGCTGAGTTTCAGCGTCTCCTGGATACTCACAAAATGTTGCGTACGAAACATACTATGCTTATCGCCGAAGACGATAAAAGGGGTAAGTTTCTTCCTTGGCATTTTTCCGTTTCTCTTCATCTTTTTCCGCCGAACTAATCCATCATTCGGATTTCGCAGCTGGGGTGGAGGCTGAGAATACCATCATGAGGAAAAATTTGGACCAGATAAAGGGTAAGTTATTCTTGCTCAACCTTGTTATGCTCTCTATCTCCTTTTCTCCTTGGCTCGGCAAACATTCATACCTCGGCTCTGCTGGGTCAACAAACTATTTCAGCATCTCTTGAAGATAGTGTGCCCATGCTTGATATGATGCTGCATTTTCTCGAACAAGCAGGGCAGCATCAGGCCGAACTCAAAAAGAAAGATGATGAGCTCGCCGTCCTCCAAACCAAAGACGATGAAATTGCCAAGCTCAAGGTAGACATGAAGAAGTTGAAAGCGCAACACCAATCCAAACTTCAAAAAGTTGGCCAGGACTTTACTGAAGAGCACAAGCGCCTCAACCTCCAGATTGCCAAGGACCAAGAATTGCTGAAGGAGGCCGACTCTAAACTTGAGTCGGTGAATGCTGAGCTTGTTCAACTCCGGGAGAGGCGTGACAAGTGTACCAAGGAGCTAACTCGGATCCACAGCCACATTTCTCGTAAGTTCCTTTTCTCTTTAATTGTCATGAATCTCTCCAGGTCAACCCTTCTCACTTATTTCACCTGTCTCATTTTCAGACAAATTTCCAGAGGGCAATGCTGTTGCAACTACCGCTGTCGCCAAGTTCCGCCAGAAGAGGGGTACCCCAATTGCCCCTCGCGCTGGAGAAATTCCATATGACATGGAGGACTTGCTGGTCAGCTTGTCCTCTCGTGTCGAGATTGTGAAGAACTACGACAAGGACGTGTTGGATGTAGCAGTCCGGATCTTCAATGCCTTTTGGCCTGGAGAAGATACTCCAGAGGATGCCCCTGCTCTTTTTGCCAGGCTCATGGAGTGCGAGACTTAGCTCGATCTCTGGAGAGAATCAGCTGGACGCGCCGGAGCCGAGATCGTTCTTCACTACGTGCTTACGTGGTATGAAAAGATTGACCTCAAACTCCTTGAGCGCATGCGCACCGGATCAAGGTGGTCAACTGACCCGGATTGGGTAGCTCGGCGCAAGGCTTGCGCTCATAGCTTCATCCAATACGCCCCCATTCATCAATGGAATGAGGGACCAAGCTTCCTAGATGCCGCCGACAATGAAAATGCTGAAAACGCTGAAGATGATTCGGATGAGGACGAAGAGGACGAAGTCTCAGACGTCGAGGAGGACGCAGATGACTCTGAAGCCGAGGCTGGGGCTACACCTGCTGGCGCCGAATTACCTCCTCCTGCTGCTCCTTGATTATAAACACTTTAAATTTCATCAGATCCCCGGTATGCTGGGTGCAATTGTATCAAGCACACAACTGATATTTTGCTACTAAGTTTTTATGCTGTATTGACTTGGGCGTAGTCCCTGAGTTTCATTTTCTCGTTCTTCCAATTTCTTGGCTCGGCTTGTGTCTACCTTGGTTCGGTTTTATGACTTAGTCTGAGCTTCAAAAATTGTCTTAACAATACTTGGAAACTTTAGGATTAGCTCAAAATAATTCAGCATAATAAATCGAAAGTAAACATAAGGTTAGTCCGAAAAACAAACGTCGTCTCGATTAAGTTCCTTTGCTTAGTCGTTTTTCATGTGCTACGCAATTCCAAACTTGTTCTCTTGCTTGCCATGAAGCCAAATCTTGTTGGACAGCAGCAAGTCGAAGAGTTGGGTTCTTGGTGCTCACACACTACTAATCCGGCTTAAGTAGAAAAACTTACGCCAGCCGATGTATAAATAATAAATACGGAAAACAACAAACATTTTCAAGGCAGTCCCCGAGTTACTGCTCGAGGTGCCCACATTTCATTGATAGGCTCATTGTCGGCATACATACCGACATATGAGAGACTCGGATACATACACTTCTCTGCTAAGTGTAGAAAGGACGAAGTAGAGCTACATTCCATGGACGCTTAGATTCCTCGCCGGACCTGTCCGCCTTGTTCTTTTCCTGTGGTTTCGCATCGATAAGATAATAAGAATCATTGTGCAATGCTTTGCTCACAATGAATGGCCCTTCGCATGGGGGGATAACTTATGCATGCCAGCAGTACGTTGTACCAACCGGAGTACCAGATCACCTTCCCGGAAGACTCGGGGGTTTACTTTCCGCTCGATAGGCCGAGATTTTGGTTGATATATGGCGGATCTGGACGATGCCAATTCTCTTGCTTCTTCCAGCAGATCAACATCATTTTGCCAGGCTTCTTGCACTTTGACTTCTATGTATTGGGTGACCCTAGGCGAGTCGTACTCTATGTCGGCTGGTAATACAGCTTTTGCCCCATATACCAGAAAGAATGGCGTATAGCCTGTTGATCGATTTGGAGTTGTTCTTAAACTCCACAGTACCGCTGGTAGTTCTTCTATCCAGCACCCCGCTGATCTTTGCAGCGGCTCAATGAGCCGAGGTTTTATCCCGGATAATACTAATCCGTTGGATCTTTCCACTTGTCCGTTCGATGCAGGATGGGCTACCGAGGCAACGTCCAGCCGGATCTTCTTATCTCGGCAGAATCGCGCAAATGCTCCTTCAACAAAATTTGTGCCATTATCTGTTATGATACTGTGAGGATAACCGTATCTCAAGATGATGTCTTTGAGAAATGTCACGGCCGTAGCCCCATCACATTTTCTTATTGGCTTTACTTCAATACACTTTGTAAATTTTTCCACCATGACCAAAATGTGAGTCATATTTCCCCTTGCTGGTTTGAACGGGCCAACCATGTACAAACACCATACGGCAAATGGCCAGGTGATTGGTATGGTCTTGAGTTCTGACATTGGCATATGTGTCTTGGTAGCATACCTCTGACAACCATTGCATTTTCTTACCAAGTCCTCTTCTTGTTCTAAGGCACTAGGCCAATAGAATCCATGCCGGAAAGCTTTTGCTACCAAGGCTCTGGACGAGGCGTGATGCCCACACTCCCCTTGATGTATATCTCAGAGGATGTCAAGCCCTTCTTCCGGGTCAACACATCGCTGGAGGACATTGGTCACACTCCTTTTGTATAGCTCGGAATCGATGATCGTGTATGCCTTTGCTCTCCTCTAAAGTTCCATCTTTCAGGAATTGAAACAGGGCAACGCCTAAGCTGGTACAGCATGCACTGGGAACACATCCTCATCAATTTCCATCTGATCCACCGGCATAACCTCAACCGGATCATGCTGAGCAGTCCCCGGGTCTTGCGAAGCAGTCCCCGGGTTCACCGAGGCAGTCCCCGGGTTTCGCGTACCATCTCCCATGTCAATGTCCATGGGTGCAGCTCTAGACTCCGGATCTTCCGGGACGTAGATTGAGTCGGTTTCTGAGGACGGTCTGATAGATGGTTTTCTGAGGTGTTCTAATGCTACACTCGGTGGAATTGCTTGTCGGGTTGATCCGAGCTTTGACAATACTTCGGCAGCCTCATTTTCCACCCGGGGTACATGGCGAAATTCGCATCCCTCAAAATAACGAGATATCTTTTGTACATGGAATCTGTATAATGCCATGTTTGGATCAAGAGCGTCCCATAGCCCCAACACTTGCTGAACTACCAAATCCGAGTCGCCAAAGCATTGGATCCGACGTATCCCAATTTCTTTTGCCACTTTGAGCCCATGCACAAGTGCTTCATATTCGGCGACATTTTTTGATGCTGCGAAATGGATCTGCAGCACATACTTCAACTGGTCATTCTTTGGCGAGGTAAGCACAACTCCGGCGCCTAACCCGGTTTTTGTTTTTGACCCGTCAAAGTGCATTCTCCAATAGTTCGGATCTGGTAATGGTGGTTCATATTGCACCTCGGCCCAGTCCACAAAAAAGTTGGCCACAACCTGAGACTTGATTGCTTCTCTTCTGTCATATTCTGGCGCATAAGGAGCTAGATCAATTGCCCATTTTGCAATCCTGCCACTTGCATCCTTGTTACTCATTATCTCGGATATGGGAGCTTCACATATTACTTTGATGGGGTGCTCCTCAAAATAATGTTCTAGCTTCTTTGCCGACATGTACACACCATACGCCACTTTATGATAATGCGGATAATTTTGCTTTGATGCGGATAATACCTCGCTTAGGTAATATACTGGCCTCTGCACTGACTTACCCTCTTCGTCGCGCTCTACCACAATTACTACACTTATAACTCGGTTGGTTGCGGCTATGTAGAGCAACATTGGCTCCTTTGATAGTGGAGAGGCTAACACTGATGCAGTGGCTAACATTTTCTTTAATTGGATAAAGGCTTCATTGGCCTGCGACGTCCAAATGAACTTGTCCGACTTTTTCATGAGTTGATAGAGAGGCAATGCCTTTTCTCCCAACCGACATACAAATCGACTTAACGATGCCAGGCAACCAGTGAACTTCTGGACTTCGTTAAGACACTTCGGCAGTTCCATTCGCTCTATGGCCCGGATTTTAGTTGGATTGACTTCGATACCTTGGCTGGAGACAAGAAATCCGAGTAATTTTCCAGCCGGGAAACCAAAGGTACATTTTTCTGGGTTAAGCTTCATCTGGAACCTCCTTAGGTTCGCGAATGTCTGCCTGATATCGTCAAGGAGCGTTTTGCTTTCCTTGGTCTTGATAACAACATCATCCACATACACCTGTACATTTTGACCAATTTGGTCATGCAAACATTTTTGCATACATCTTTGGTACGTCGCCCCTGCATTACATAAACCAAATGGCATGGTGCGATAGCAATAAGCCCCATACGGGGTGATAAATGCAGTCTTTATTTCATCATCCGGATTCAGGGGTATCTGGTGGAAACCAGAATACGCATCTATGAATGACAATAGTTCACATCCAGTAGTTGAATCTATGACTTGATCTATCCTTGGCAGTGGAAATGGATCTTTTGGACACACCTTATTCAGGTTCGTGTAATCGATACACATGCGCCAAACCACTGCCACATTCGGATCATCCTTCTTCTTCTCCACCAGCACCGGATTAGATAGCCAATCCGGGTAAAGAACTTCCATGATAAATCCCGCTGCTAGTAACCGAGCTATCTCATCTCCAATGACTTTTTTCCTATCTTCGGCGAAGCGGCGGAGAGGTTGCTTCACCGGCCTTGCTCCGAGTCTTACATTCAAAGAGTTCTCGGCTAACTCCCTCGGAACACCTTGCAAGTCATGTGTGGACCAAGAAAAAATATCCCGATTCTCACGGAGGAAGTTGACGAGCTCGCTTTCCTATTTATCATTTAACCTGGCACCAATTGTTACAGTGCGCTCTGGGAACATATCAACAATAGGTACTTTCTTGGTATCTTTTGTCGCCTGGAATGAAGCACTACCATGTGGGTTACTCAGCGCCAGCATATACTGTTGTGCGGACTGAGCCAATGCCGCCACTTCCTGTATCTTTCTTTTCTCTTGCGCAATCACGAGTGACTCGGCTAGGTTAGACCCGGCTGACGCACACTCAATGGAACGTCAGCAATCTCCAGCTATGGTAATTACTCCATTTGGCCCAGGCAACTTCATCTTCAGATAAATGATGTGGCAACTTGCCATGAACTTGTTTAGTGCTGGTCTTCCGAGTAACGCGTGATACGCACTTTCTAAGTTCACCACTTCAAATTCCAAATTCTCAGTTCGGCAGTTATCTCGCGTGCCGAACAATACGTCAACCCGGACCTTGCCTATGGGCTCACAAGAAATGTCTGGCACAATGCCATGGAAAGTTGTCCTTGTAGCCTGGAGCATGTTCTCCGAGATACCCAACTTGCGCATCGTATCCGCATACATGATGTTAATGCTACTGCCATTGTACATTAGTACCTTTGAGAACCCCACATTGATGTTATGCCCGATGAATGTCGGATCCAGCACTAGCGCATACGAACCAGGGTTTGGCATAAGCTTGGGATGATCTTTGATGCTCCAGGTAATTTCCTGGTCCGACCAAGGCATATACCTCGTCACCGCTGGCATTACCGCATTCACCTCCATTTGTCGACACTGCAAGCTCTTTCTATCTGTTTCTTCTGTGGTGAACACACAGTAACTCTGATGATGCTCCCTGTACTCATTCCTCCCCTTGTTTCCGGGCTACCTGTGATCCGGTTGATGCTGGTCTTCCACTTGATGCACCGTATCCCTTCTCTCATGGTTGTCATACCTCGGCGGAGAGGGGGCAACATTAGCTGTTGCGTGTTCGCTCGGGAGAGCAATTGCTGCTGGGGTAACTCCTGCCGAGGTTGATCATTCCGAGGTGCCTGAGCATTCCCCAAACCACCTTGTTCTATCTTATGCATCCACTCACACTGCCTTGTTGTATGACCCGCCGGATTACTCGGATTTGGCGTGTGAAATTTACACAGCTGATCCAGCATTGACTCGTAAGTACACCTCAGACGGTCCTTCTTTTCCTGCCACTGTTTCTTTTGCTCTGGCGTCCAAGTTTTCTTGCCATCGCTTCTCGGTGTCCATTGTTGTTCTCCAGTTTTCTAACGTTGATTGCCCCCTGCTCCGGGTTGATCTTGATTCATAGCAACAACTTGTTGCGAACTGTACCGGTAATCCGGTCAGTCATCTCTTCTTTTACCCCGGTAGTCATTCCTCCAGGATGACCCGGCTCCATCTCTCTAGTAGTACTCCTCATTTGACTCGTTTGACACGAGCCTGGGTTGAGTCGGATCACCCAAAGCATACGAATCAGCAATCCGGATTGTCTCTGCCAATGTAGTTGGCATATCCCTTTGCAATTTTTGCCACAACATGCTCGCATATCTGCATCCTTGTGCAAACCATGCTATGGCCTGTGACTCAATCACACCCTCACATGAGTTTCGCACGGTACACCATCGGGTTAAGAACTCCCGATCCGTCTCATTCGGTCTCTGCTTGCACATTGCTAGGGTCTATGGCCTATTCGGCCTCTGATATGTACTTGAGAAATTGCTGACAAACATTTCCTCAAAATCGATCCAACAGTTGATACTTCCGGGCGGCAAATTGTTTAGCCATACCCTCGCTGGCCCCTCCAACATCTAGGGTACGTATCTCACAGCCCATCTCAAGTTGCCTATAGCAATCTTTACAGCTGTAGCATAGTTAATCAACCAATCCTCCGGATTTGTGCTGCCATCGTATGTCTTAGTGCCTCTAGGTAGATGGAAGTTAGGTACTGGAGGTTCCTTCATGATCTGGGGCCCAAAACATATAGGACCCGGGGGACCTTGACATTAAATCTGCTCTGACCTATACAGCCGATCCAGTTTTAGTCTGGCATCGTCAGGCATCAAATCTCTGCTTCCCAATCTTGACCCTATCACATGATAGTCCGGCCTTGGGTATCCTGTGTTCACCATTTCTGAATAACCATCATTATATCGGTCTTGCTCTCGTGGAGCACCTCTTTGTTGCATACCTCGGCCGGCAGTTTGCTCTTGCCTTGGTATATTCCGCTTCTGCGATTGTCCTGCTCCTGCCGAGTTGCGTCGTCCGGCATTGCCATTTACAACATTTCCTTGACCGGCATTGCCTTGGTCGTGGTTACCTCGGCCAGCTTCACCTTGGCTCACACTTCGTCGATCCTCATTTGTCTGCACTTCTTTTCCTTTCCCTGCCCTTGCTGGGTCATACGGGACTATCTGTTTGTTCCTCCTGGCTGAGGTTACTACCTCTTCTCTCCTAGGACCACCATGAGGAGACGATGCAGCTCCAGCGGATTTATCTGGGGTACCCACCGCCGAATGAACGATCTTGGAGGCCCCAGCTCTCTCCGGGTTAGCCCTGAGCAATTCCTCATTTTGCCTGTTTGCGATCCAAACCAACTCGTTGACCCTGTCTTGCTGTCTCTGACAGGCTTCACCTGTTAGACCCTCTAACTTGGATGCAGCTGCATCTGCTGCTCTGAGGTTTTTCGCTAGGGTACTATACTTCGGCAGCCCCACGGATAAACAGTTCTCTGACTCCTCAATCCTAGTATCTCGCTCTTTGTTCATTTCACTCATGAGGTTTCTCCCCTTCACTTTTATAGCATCTACTTTATTTGCCTTCGCGTACTCACACAGTGTCATGTTCAACGACTGCTGAGCCGCGGCTATCTATTTTGCACCCTCTAGTATTTTTTGCCTAGTTTCCTCTAGCTCGGCATGTGCCTGAGCCGGATCTACCACTGCTGCTACTAGGTTTGCCAAGCTATCCATCACTTGCTGCAGCACATTCTCTGGCCTCTCTAGTGGAGGACCTCTACTTTTCCTCGGTGCCTTAGGCGTTACCTCCGGATCTGGAGCCGGATCCTTGCTTGCTCCTGCACCTGGTGCAGTCATCATCACCCCAGCACGGTCCGGGGAGCGAGTGATACATGCCCCGTGAACCATGCTAAGGGGTGGCTCGCCTCCTTCGACGACGTGCCGCGGATGAACGCAGGACACATCGACAGCAACGTAGACCTTGTGCGCACCGAGCTTGACGAAGAGGCTGTTGCGCGGAAGAGGACGCTTGCCGAAGCAGCCAGCATTGTCGCTGACAAAGTCCAGCGCTCCAAAGCGCTGAACGAGCCCGGAGACGATGCGTTAGCCGGTGCCGATGAGGTTTCCCGCCCTAGCCCTCCTTATATAGGGGTGGCTAGGTCTCCAATTAGGGCATACGTGGAGGCATATTCCAGGGAATATGCCTCCTCCCAAAATAGTAAGCCGACCGGGTTACTTTAACCCAGCGTCATCCATGCGGAGGCTACGTGAGCCTATGCGGCGCCCGCGTCATCCGACACGGGCTTTGTCACCTTTCTCGGCCACGCCTCGGTGGTCCTGGCCTCTGTCCGCTTCGCTCACGCTCTGCGTACAGTGGTCACCCCTTGACCAGCGAGATACCTTCCTTCTCTTGTAAGCTTGATATAACCCGGATCGTACCTAGTTGATCCGGCCATACCTGTTCCTGCATATAAGTTAGATACATCGCACCGACTTACGATATAAGTCGGCTGAGACCTACTTAGGTGGACATCCCCTGGTCCGGGTTACCCCGTGATTCGGCCTGCCTTGAGGTGACTCGGCCAGCATCTGCTTTGACCTTGTCGTACCCCGGCTAACTCGGCCTTCATACCCCGGCGTGACCCTACCCGGGGGTATCCCCCCAACACCAAGAATTCGCATGTCGATAGATTTGGAGATATTTTGAAAACAATCGAAGAGGAAGTAGTGTGAAGAGTATAGCTCGATCAGCTGCTCTCTCGAGAAGGAGCCGTACATGACTGTTTTCCTTGCATAATTTTAGGGGGTGCTAAATGTACGGACCTTAATGTAATTTTCCCTTTTTTAGGTCCTTGATGTAAAATGTACTTCCATCGCCCGTGTAAAATTCTAACCTAAAAGTGTAAGTGGTGAAACTTAGACGATTTTAAGCTTACTAGTTAATGAGTATGAACATTCTTGGATTTCACCCGAATGACCAAGGTCAAGGCCATATAAACATCATACTTTATGCCGATGATCCCATATCAGAGAATCTGCATGGCAATAGATTTGGCCATATTATGAAAACAATCGAAGAGGAAGTAGTATGAAGCGTTTGGCTCAGATTAGCTGATCTCTTGAGAAGGAGCCGAAACAGAAAGTTTTCCTTGTAGGGTCCTTTGTGCTAAATGTATGGACCTCGATATAATTTTCCCTTTTTTAGGTACTTGATGTAAAATGTACTCCCACCATCCATTTAAAATTCTAACCAAAAAGTGTAAATGGTGAAATTTGAACGAATTTAAGCTTACTTGTCAATGAGTCTGAACATTCTTGGATTTCAAGCCAAAAGACCACAAGTTCAAGGCCATATCTCTACATCATACTTTATGATGATGATCCCACATCCAAGAATTTGCATGGCGATAGATTTGGCCATATTTTGAAAACAATCAAAGAAGAAGTAGTATGAAACATATGGCTTGATCAACTGCTCTCTCGAGAAGGAGCCGAACTCGACTATTTTCTTCGCTCAATTTTAGGGTCCGTTGTCGTAAATGTATGGATCTCGATGTAGTTTCCACTTTTTTAGGTCCTTGGTGTAAAATGTACTCCCACCGACCGTGTAAAATGCTAACCTAAAAGTAAGTGGTGAAATTTAAACAAATTTAAACTTAGTTGTCAACGAGTATGAACATTCTTGGATTTCAAGCCGAACGACCACGAGGTCAAGGCCGTATCTCTACATCATACTTTATGTAGATGATCCCATATCCAATAATTTGCATGGCGATAGATTTGGCCATATTTTGAAAACAATCGAAGAGGAAGTTGTATGAAGAGTATGGATCAATCATCTTCTCTTTTGAGAAGGTGCCGAACCCGACTATATTCTTTGCACAATTTTAGGGTCCTTTATGCCAAATGTATGGACATCGATGTAATTTTCCCCTTTTTAGGTCCTTGATGTAGAATGTACTCCCACAGACTGTGTAAAATGCTAACTTAAAATTAAGTGGTAAAATTTAAATGAATTTAAGCATAGTTGTCAACGAGTATGAAAAATTCTTGGATTTCAAGCCGAACGACCAGAAGGTCAAGGCCACATATCTCTACGTCATACTTTATTCTCATGATCCCATATCCATGAATTTGCATGGCGACAGATTTGGCCATATTTTGAAAACAATCGAAGAGGAAGTAGTATGAAGAGTATGGCTCGATCAGCTTCTCTCTCGAGAAGGAGCCGAACCCGACTGTTTTCTTTGCACAATTTTAGGGTCCTTTTGAAGGAGATATGCCCTAGAGGCAAATAATAAATAGGTTTTTATTGTCATATCTCAATTAGTTAATAATAGTTTCATATTGTACTATAACTGTGCCAAGTAGAAACATTGGTACATGTGTGATATGAAATAACCAAGTCCCTAGTAGCCTCTATTCATACTAGTTCGTTGGTCATGAGGATGATCTAGGTTTCAAGATCATGGGCATTTATGCCAATTGACAACATGGTCATATCATTGGAGAATGATGTGATGGACATTTCTTGAAGGATTGCAACAGGATCAAGTCATATAGTTCATTGTTGCAACAACTATACCTAGACTCCTTTTCCTTAGACCGTGAGCTCATATTACTCACTGTTTCCCCAGGCTACTTTGACTGCATCAACCGTCATCTGGTAATACAGTGGCCATAAAGGTGTACGTTGGGTATTCCAAAGGAATAGTAGATGACATGTGACTGCCAGACCAGGATTTGTTCACCCACATGACGGGTAAAGATACATATGGCCGGCTTGGTGAGATTACATCGATAAATGTTGCAACATGTGACTCGGTAACGAGGATGTAATATCACGGTAACAAGAAAACAGAACTTGTTGTGAACGAGATTGAACAAGGTATGTGATACCAATGATCGGATCTCGGAAAAGTCGTATCAAGAAACAAAAGGAATTGGATGCTACATTTAGCGGTTCAAATGACATTGTCATCAGGAATGCATAGGGGTCACATGGATATCCCTGGTCCCTCTGTTGATCATTGATTTAGATCATCTCTAGAGCATTCCCGAGCCATGAGAGCGATCATTCGTAAGATAAAATCACAGTAGAGAAAGAGAAAGCCGAAATCGTTCCGTGGAAAGATCCGAAGCTATTCAGAGAAGGAATAAAGGACCAGAATCATTCCAAGAATTCCGAAGTTGTTCGGAGGATATAGAAAGGGGAACCGAAAGGTGTTTCGAGTTGAATCAGGTTTTGTAATATGTATTTACATATTAATTAGTGTAATTAATATTAAATATAATATTAAAATCTAATTTGAAGGGTTATTCTACTAATGGGCCAAACTTCCTAGTGAATAAAGGCCCATGAGGGAAAACTGAAAGGGGGAAGGACCAAGGGCCAAGAGGGCCAAGGCCCAGCCGCCACAAGGGGGCCCACCCGGCCAGCGTAGGGCTGTGCACGGGGTGGGGGCACCCTTGGCTTGCTGGCCCATGAAGCCCTAAGGGCCCATGCGCCTCCCCCTCTCTTCCCCTTATTTAGTCCCACATGGCTTAGCCTTTGAGAAAGGCACACCCCCTTAGCCTATATAAAGGGGTCCCCATGGGTGGGATGTGACAGACCAATATTTGGAGAAGTCCTTTGGTTGAATTCCTCCTTCCCTCTCTCTCTAGCCCTTGTGACCATGGCCCCAAGTCTGGGCTGTGCAAACAAGGCACACCTGCGGCACACTGTTGCGCTACAGGGATTCCTAGCCGGATATCAACTTCTGCACTCCCGGCGGGATCGGGAAGCCGGAGATCTCATCATGTACCGAATGTGTACGAAGACATGAGGCACAACACTTGGGGCGCTTAAATGTCGTGAGTCGGAGCTGCTACATGATGAAGAAGGAGCAAGGGTGACCTGCGAGGAGTTTCGCGACCTTGAGGTCGGGTACGAGTACGACTACATCAACCACGTTCCCCTTAGAACGTTAACCGCATACGGTCTACAAGGGTATGTATTCTCTATGCATTGGCTGTTATAGCATTACTACATAGATAGATCCTAGGCAGCTTTGGGATTCCATCATAAGAATTTTTTTGTTTTCTGCTGCGGATCCCCTTCACCTTTGTGCTAATGTATGGACCTTGATGTAATTTTCCCTTTTTAGGTCCTTGATGTAGAATGTGCTCCCACCGACCGTGTAAAATTCTAACCTAAAAGTAAGTGGTGAAATTTAAACGAATTTAAGCATAATTGTCAACGAGTATGAAAAATTCTTGGATTTCAAGCCGAACGGCCACAACGTCAAGACCATATCTCTACATCATACTTTATGTTGATGATCCCATATCCAAGAATTTGCTTGGCGACGGATTTGGCCATATTTTGAAAACAATCGAAGAGGACGTAGTATGAAGAGTATGGCTCGATCAGCTGCTCTATCGAGAAGGAGCCAAACCCGACTATTTTCTTTGCTCAATTTTAGGGTCCTTTGTGCTAAATGTATGGACCTCGATGTAATTTTGGCTTTTTTAGGTCCTTTATGTAGAATGTACTCCCACCGCCCGTGTAAAGTTCTAACCTAAAAGTAAGTGGTGAAATTTAAACGAATTTAAGCATAGCTATCAACGGGTATGAAAAATTCTTGGATTTCAAGACGAACGACCAAGGTCAAGGCCATATCTACGTCATACTTTATGCTTATAATCCCATATCCAAGAATTTGCATGCCAACAAATTTGGCCATCTTTTGAAAACAATCGAAGATATTAAAAACAGAAAATAATCAATTTCAATTTTCCATGTGACATGAATTTATTTTCTAAAAAGAAAGTAAGAAGAATTTATTTCCTCTTTTCTATTAAAAAATAAAGAGCGAGAAGAGAATATGAGCACAGAGGAGGCAGCGAGAGAGCTGCGAATAGGAGGATTTGAAGGCAGTGAAATGTCAGAGCAAAACTGGGATGGGTTCCTGACATGAGGTACAGGGTACAATGAGTAGAGTAAATTTTAGGACCTTTACAATATATATGCACACAAAAATTTCTCTCTCTCCTTAACTCCCTCATCAACACCCACACTCCGGTCGGCTAATCTCTCCCTCATCCACAACATGGCGCTGGGCATGCGTGTCGACTGACGACCTGCCTTGTGTCGGCGGCTCCATGTCTATGTCTGGCGTGTTCGTCAGTTGTGTTGGTGGGAACCATTTTGGTGCTTGGCGGCAAAAAGTATTACTACTACAATAGAGTAGCAATTCAAACTTCCCCAGTTTTGAAATTTTCACTTCCTTCACAAACATCCGTGGGAAAGGATATTCAATAGATCTCCATCGTATTACTACTAGTATAAGTACGAGTACTAGTTAAGTGCCGAACAAGTTATTAGTTGATCAAGCCAGGCAAAAAACAAAAACATTCCATCACATTGGATGCCCACCATTATGATCTGGCCAGCCTTCCTACTCTGCATTACTCCACCTGCATACTCTAGGAAGAGGAAGCACCAAGCACACCCGCAGCAAGCTGGTTCAAAAGTGAGAAGCGCTCCTCTTTTTCCGTGAAGCAAGTAGTACTCCCTCCTTCCCAAATTAGGATGCGTATTACTTCTGGTCAAAGTTAAATTTAATGAAGTTTGACTAATTATACTACATCAACTTAATGTTATTAGAATCATCATGAACTATATTTTCATATTATATGCATTTGTCATTAGAAAAAGCCGGTACGTTATTACATATAGTTGGTCGAACTTTATAAGATTTAGTTTGAATAGTATGGCTCAATCAGCTTCTCTCGAGAAGGAGTCGTACCTGACTATTTTCCTTGCTTGGTTTTAGGGTCCTTTGTGCTAAATGTATGGATCTCGATATAATTTTCCCTTTTTAAGGTCCTTGACGTAAAATGTGCTCCCACCATCCATTTAAATTTCTAACCAAAAAATGTAATTGGTGAAAATTAAATGAATTTAAGCTTACTTGTCAACACGTATGAACATTCTTGGATTTCAAGCCGAATGACCACAAGGTCAACGCCATATCTCTACATCATACTTTATGATGATGATCCCATATCCAAGAATTTGCATGGCGACAGATTTGGCCATATTTTGAAAATAATCGAACATGAAGTGGTATCAAGAGTAAGGCCCGATCATCTGCTCTCTCGAGAAGGAGCCAAACCAGACTTTTTTCTTTGCTCAATTTTATGGTCCTTTATGCAAAATGTATGGACCTTGGTGTAATTTTACCTTTTTTTAGGTCCTTGATGTAAAATGTACTCCCACCATCCGTGTAAAATTCTAACCAAAAAGTGTAAGTGGTGAAGTTTAAACGAATTTACGTTTATTTTTCAATGAGTATGAAAATTCTTGGATTTTAGGCCGAATGACCAAGGTTAAGGCCATATCAACATCATAGTTTATGGTGATGATCCCATGCCCAAGAATTCGCATGCCGATATATTTGGACATATTTTGAAAACAATCAAAGAGGAAGTACTATAAAGAGTATAGCTCGATTAACTTCTCTCTCGAGAAGGAGCCGTACATGACTGTTTTTATTGCTTAATTTTAGGGGAGGTGCTAAATGTATGGACCTCAATGTAATTTTCACTTTTTATGTCCTTGATGAAAAATGTACTTCCACCGCCCGTGTAAAATTCTAACCTAAAAGTATAAGTGGTAAAATTTAGACGATTTTAAGCTGACTTGTCAATGAGTATGAACATTCTTGGATTTCAGCCAAATGACCAAGGTCAAGGCCAAAAAAACATCATACTTTATGCTGATGATCCCATATCAAAGAATCTGCATGGCAATAGATTTGGCCATATTATGAAAACAATGGAAGAGGAAGTAGTATGAAGAGTTTCGCCCAGATCAGCTGATCTCTCGAGAAGGAGCCGCAACATAAAGTTTTCCTTGTAGGGTCCTTTGTGCTAAATGTATGGACCTCGATGTAATTTTCCCTTTTTTAGGTCCTTAATGTAAAATGTACTCCCACCATCCATATAAAATTCTAACCCAAAAGTGTAAATGGTGAAATTTAAATTAATTTAAGCTTACATGTGAACGAGTATGAACATTGTTGGATTTCAAGCCGAAAGACCACAAGGTCAAGGCCATATCTCTACATCATACTTTACGATGATGATCCCATATCCAAGAATTTGCATGGCAAAAGATTCGGCCATATTTTGAAAACAATCAAAGAGGAAGTAGTATGAAGAGTATGGCTCGATCAGCTTTTCTCTTTCAAAGGAGCCAAACCCGATTATTTTCTTTGTACAATTTTAGGGTCCTTTGTGCTAAATGTATGGATCTCGATGTAATTTTCCATTTTTTAGGTCCTTGATGTAGAATTTACTCCCATCGACTATGTAAAATGCTAACCTAAAAGTAATTGGTGAAATTTAAATGAATTTAAGCATAGTTGTCAAGGAGTATGAAAAATTCTCGGATTTCAAGCTAAACGACCACAAGATCATGGCCATATCTCTACGTCATACTTTATGCTCATGATCCCTTATCCAAGAGTTTGCATGGCGACAGATTTGGCCATATTTTGAAAATAATCAAAGAGGAAGTAGTATGAAGAGTATGGCTCGATCAGCTACTCTCTCGAGAAGGAGCCAAACCCGACTGTTTTCTGTGCTCAATTTTAGGGTCCTTTGTGCTAAATGTATGGACCTCGATGTAATTTTGTGTTTTTAGGTCCTTTATGTAGAATGTACTCCCACTGCCCGTGTAAAATTCTAACCTAAAAGTAAGTGGTGAAATTTAAATGAATTTAAGCATAGTTGTCAACAAGTATGAAACATTCTTGGATTTTAAGACGAATGACAAAGGTCAAGGCCATATCTACATCATACTTTATATTGTGATCCCATATCCAAGAATTTGCATGTCGATAGATTTGGCCATATTTTGAAAACAATCGAAGAGGAAGTAGTATGAAGAGTATGTCTCGATCAGCTGCTCCCTCGAGAAGGAGCCAAACCCGACAGTTTTCTTTTCTCAATTTTAGGGTCCTTTGTGCTAAATGTATGGACCTTGATGTAATTTTCAGTTTTAGGTCCTTGATGTAGAATGTGCTCCCACCGACCGTGTAAAATTCTAATCTAAAAGTTAGTGGTGAAATTTAAATGAATATAAGCATAGTTGTCAGTGAGTATGAAAAATTCTCGGATTTCAAGCCGAACGGCCACAAGCTCAAGGACATATATCTATATCATACTTTATGTTGATGATCCCATATTGAAGAATTTTCATGGCGACAGATTTGGCCATATTTTGAAAACAATCGAAGACGAATTTGTATGAAGAGTATGGATCGATTAGCTTCTCTCTCGAGAAGGAGCCAAACCTGACTGTTTTCTTTGCTTAGTTTTAGGGTCCTTTGTGCTAAATGTATGGACCTCGATGTAATTTTGCCTTTTTATTTATATAAAATGTACTCCCACCGCTAGTGTAAAATTTTAACCTAAAAGTAAGTGGTGAAATTTAAACGAATTTAAGCATAGTTGTTAACGAGTATGAAAATTTCTTGGATTTAAAGACGAACGACCAAGGTCAAGGCCATATCTCCATCATACTTTATGCTTATGATACCATATTTAAGAATTTGCATGCCGACAAATTTGGCCATCTTTTGAAAACAAAAAATAATCAATTTCAATTTTTCAGGTGACAGGAATTTATTTTTCGAAAAGCAAGTAAGAAGAATTTATTTCCTCTTTTCTATTAAAAATAAAGAGCGAGAAGAGACTATGAGTATAGAGGAGGCAGCAAGAGAGCTGCGAAGAGGAGGATTTGAAGGCGGTGCAATGTCAGAGCAAAACTAGGATGGGTTCCTGACACGAGGTATAGGATACAGTGAGTATAGTAAATTTTAGGACCTTTACTATATATATGCACGTAAAAGTTTCTCTCTCTCTCCTTCACTCCCTCATCAACACCCACACTCCAGTCGGCTGATCTCTCCCTCGTCCACAACGTGGTGCTGCGCACTCTGATACATTGCAAATGTATCTATAATTTTTGACGTTCCATGCTTGGTTTTATCTACTTTCTTGTGTTTTGTCCACACTTTGGAGTACTTTTCATATGATTTCTTGGACTAACCTATTAACAAGAGCAACAGTGCCAGCTCCCTGTTTTCTGCTATTTTTGGTTCCAGGAAACTCAGAAAATGAATATTTTTGGAATTGGACGGGACAAAAGCCAAAGTGCCTATTTTTCCGGAAGACAACTGATGCCAGAATACGAGACGGAGAAGAGTGGGGGCAGCCACCACCACCGGTCACGACCAGGCCTGGCCCGCCAGGTGGTGTCCGCGATCCTAGCACCCCTCGGCCTCTCCTTCCGCCTATATATTCCCTCGACCAAAACCCTAAGTACCGATCAAAAATCCACGAAGATTCTCAGAGCCATCATCTCCATCCCTAGATCGGGAGATCTGAAGCTCTTCCGGCACCTGAGAGGGGAATTCACCCTAGAGGCCTTCTTCATCATCATGCAAGCCTCCGGTGTGATGCGTGAGAGTAGTTCATCTCTGGACTACGGGTCCATGTAGTAGCTAGATGGCTGGTTTTCCTCCTTTGTGCTTTCATGTCTATATCTTGTGAGCTCCGTTCATGATCAAGATCATCTATTTGTAATTCTGCATGTTGTGTTTGCGGGGATCCGATGGATATTGAGATGCTATTTCAGATTGATTATTGATTCTATCATGTCTTTGTTATTTGTGATCTTGCATGCTTTCTGTTGTTAGTAGCTATCTTGGCCAAGTAGATGATAGCAACTCCAAGAGTTAGTATTTATGCTCGATAGTGGGTTCATGCCTCTGGTAATTTGGGGAAGTGACAGAAATCTCTAAGGTACTAGATGTTCTGTTGCTACTAGAGAGAAAACAACAATCCTTTGTTCATAGAACAATCATATTATTTACATTAAACGCAATTCGTAAAGCAATAATCTGTTGCTTGGAACTTAATACTGGAGGGGGTTCAGATGATAACCTGAAGGTGGATTATTAGTCATAGATGCAGTTGGATGGCGGTCTATGTATAATGTTGTAATGCCCAATCAAGTTCCAAAGGAGTCAAGATGATTAGTATATGCTTGTATGCTTTCTCGATGTTTGTCAATTGCCCCGCTGTAATTTGTTCACCCAGCATGTTATCTATCTTAAGGAGAGCCACCTCTAGTGAACTATGGACCCCATTCCTTTCTTTTACATACAATCTACAAAATGTTTACTGCTTTGTGTTTACTTTCTGCAAACTATTACTTCCTTCCATTCGATATGTTTAATCCTTTGTTTTCAGCAAAACCGGTGAGATTGACAACCTCATCGCAAGTTAGGGGCAAAGTTCTGTGGTTGTGTTCTGCAGGTCTCCACGTTGCTACTAGCACCGGTAGTGCGCCCTGCCAAGGCTCAGCTAGCAACACCTTTGGGGTGTTTCCTAGCTCCTACTGGTTCGACTAAACCTTGGTTTCATAACTGAGGGAAACTTACTGTTGTGCTCATCATACCTTCCTCTTGGGGTTCCCCAACGAGCTCCACATCAACACCGAGCCATCAAGTATTTTTCTGGCGCCGTTGCCGGGGAGTCAAGGACATCTTAACAAGGGGAGTCCCTCATAACCAATCTCTTTACTTTGTTATTTTTGTTTTGCTTAGTTTCTTTTTTGCTTTGTTTGCTTGTTTCTTTATCAAAAACACACAAAAAAATAGTTTTACTAGTTTGCTTTCTTATTTGAAAACACACAAAAAAATTAGTTCATATCTTAAGTTGCCACTATGTCTAGCCTTTCTCCAGTCACTATGTCACCTGAGGAAATGATTTTCACTTTTAAACAAGGAATTGAGGAGAGCTGCAAGGAAGCTTGGTCTAGAATCTCTGATCTTCATGAAAAAACTGAGCCTAAAATGACTCAAAGCTTGTTCCTTAGCAGTTTTTACCTTGGAATTGCTCTTTGCTATAGATATGCTTTAGATGCTGTTGTGGGAGGAGATTTCCTCCAATGTAATGAGGATGATGTTGTTAATGCTATAAAAAAGTTGATCCTTACTTACAACTTGCCTAGCCAAACTGATATTTCTTTCGCAAGCATATTTGCTAGATTAAACACTCTTGAGACCCGCACTACTAGCTTAAAAGATTGCTATAATACGCTTAGGGAGCATCATAATTATGTTCCAATAAATTCTGAACCATCAAAGTGGCTCCCCATAGTAAAGATTGATATAAATAATGAAACTTTTCAAGCTCGCTGTGATATCATGTCTGAATTCTGCCTTATGCCTAAAGATATTTATGAATCTTTAAATCTTTGGGGGCTTACTGAAGGAGGAAAAGAAATATATCTTGCTAATAATGCTACCATATTACCTATTGGAATAGCTGAAGGAGTGTTTAAAAGATCCTTGGGAAAATGATTTCTACTGATTATCTTGTTATTGAATGTGCAGGAAAAGGACAAATTACACTTGGAAGGTCCCTATTAGAACTCCTTGGAGCAATAATAGATGTGGGAAAGGGGACCATGCACCTTTCTTCTCCACCAAACAATCATATTTTCCCCAAGGTTAAGAATAGAAGTAAGAGAGGTAAGGGCAAGAAATTTGGTTTTAATGCTTCTTCATTTGAGAACACTTGATTCTTTCTTGCTTCTTATGCCTAACTTAAAGGCGTTAAAGAAAAGTACTTATTGGGAGATAACCCAAAAGTTTTAGATGAGCCTTGAATGTTATTACTTCAGTAAAACCGCTCCTTATCCTTGTTATTTGATTTTTGTGCCAAGAGTAACCTCTAATGAGAGAGAACTAATGATTGGGAAAGTTGTTGTCCCGAAACAGATTTCTGTGCTTCACCGTAAAAATTCGTGTACAATCTCTGAACGTCCTTTTGAGGCGTGAAATTTTGTGCTTCTGCCTCAGGTTGTTATCTAAGTTTCGTTAGTTCAACACGTTTTGATTTGAGCAACAGAAGGTCTTCGAAAAAATTCGTCTTTACCTGCCGGTCTGTTTTGATAGATTTCTGCCATTTTCTGCATTTGCTTCTTGTTGGTTCCTTTTTGAGTTCTTTTGGGGAATTGAGTTTTTTGAGGGAAGTTCTACAGTATCTAGTGTTCTAATGGAAGTTAATTTGGTTTTAGAACTGAACCTTAAGACTCATTATCTTGAGTGCACTAATGTTGCTAATAAAGCTTGTGTGAAGTTTTATGAAGGAAAAATTTCAGGTGTATGGAAGAAATGAGTAATGAGATGAAGGATGGACTAAAGCTCAAGCTTGGGGATGCCAAGTGTGTCACCCCAAGAAATATCCAAGAAGTACAAGCGTCAAAGCTTGGGGATGCCCAAGGCATCCCCCTCTTCATCAATAAAAATCCCTGGTTTCTTCCAAACGCTTCATTTTTATTGTTTCATGCATAGTTGTGTTGTTCTTGGAGCGTCTACTTTTTTGTTTTCGTTTTGGTTTTTCGTTTGCTTAGTTTGCTGAATAAATTGGTTGGACCCCCTCTTTCATATATTGGTTTCAAATAGTTTGGTTTGGTTTGGAAAAGAGTAGGAAAGTTCATGCTTAAGTGGTAAAAAGAGCTTGTTTTTGACTGTGGCCTATGCTTTGTCATGCCATGCTTGATATTGTTTTGGCTTTATGCTTAGTATTCTTTGATGTAGCATGACTTGTTATAAACAATTGAGATTGCTTAATGTGCCTTGGATGAATCATGCGTTGTTTTAGCATATTAAAGCATAGTATTGTGGTATTCTCCTTTGATGCTTTATTTGGGTTGACTTGGCGCATGCTCACACCATGTTATGACTATCTCAAGTCACCATAGCCTTTATTATCCTATAGTTTTCAACTTGTAGTATCACTTTATGCTTTGATGAATGATGTTTTGTCGCTCTGCATGATTATGGACATTATTGCTCTCTTAGTTTGTCGCTCCTAGTCTTTTGCTAGCCTCCACAACCAAGTATGAGTTCCACTCATGCATCCAAATCCCTAAACCAAGTTATTCCAAAGAGTCCACCATACCTACCTATTAGTATATGCTATTCCAAGTATATTCATGCTTTTGTTTACCTTCCAAATTAAACTTGTTATGAGAAAACTAGTGATTAAAGCTCTCACGAACTTGATGGCACACTTTACTTTTTTGCATCTAATAAACTTGAACCATTGGGTCCTTCTTTGTTGCGTATATGCTTGTGCTTTATAAGTTGAAATTAGCAGAACCATGTATCATGGGGAACGCTTTCAACATTGCACTTGTACTTTGTACCTCGTTGATATCATGTTCTTTTGCTTATGGATCTCGGCGGTGTGAAATAAAAGTGGAACTTGTAAGATCATGGAGTTTGTATGTGTGTTAGATAAACACCTGGGCCGCTAGCCTAAGCCATGCCTAATCATGGTGGAAACTTGCAGCATCACCATAATGAGCACTCTATGAAGCATCCTCAATAAAAACCTATGCAAATAGCAAATAAAAAGATCGCTGAGATGCTCATTGTCTGCTTTCCTTGTCATTTTGATTATGGGATAGCTCCTGTAACATGTGCAAGGGGTACCCCATTGGCGGTTCTTTATGATACATATGTACTTACAATGACAAGAGCTTACTTGTGACTAAAGTTGAGTATCATGAGGTTCGGTCTTCGTAAGTAAGGGGCATGAGATTTTGGTTTATAACTTATCAAGCATATCCTCTTAGTTGTGTCACTTTAACCTTAATCACCTTGGGGATGCTTATGATAGGGGCAATGATAGCTGAAAGCTATAAGTACCATAATTTTTGGAAGCTATTTATGAGACTTGAATCCCTACTTCCTTCTATGAAGGCCTTTCTTCCACCATTATATTGAGTCTCCACCTTCTATCTTTATGCACTTACTTTGAGAGCATAGTGGCCATTCTTAGTTCTATGTGCATTGTCCCAAGACTAGTTGATTGATGCATAACTTGATATTGCTTGTTTTAAACTATTTGTATCTAGTCACTCTTATGAACTTTGAAGGTGGTCTATGCATTTATATTTGCTACCCTATGAGTGACAAGCTGAATGCTATTATGCTATGTTTTCTTTATGTGAAACAAACAAACGTCTTGCAAAGCATTGTTATTCATGAATCTTTTGTTTGTGCCTTTTCATGTTGCATCATAGTTTCTTTGTCTTATTGCTAGAACCTTGTCTTTCATGTTATGATTGAAGTACTATGATCCTAGCTTTGAATGTTTTACAAATACTTTGGTCAAGTTTATGATGGTGCATGTTACCTCAAAAATTATTCTTTCTTTTTATCACTTACCTACTCGAGGACGAGCAGGAGTTAAGCTTAGGGATGTTGATACATTTCAAATGTATCTATAATTTTTGATGTTCCATGCTTGGTTTTATCTACTTTCTTGTGTTTTGTCCACACTTTGGAGTACTTTTCATATGATATCTTGGACTAACCTATTAACAAGAGCCACAGTGCCAGCTGCCTGTTTTCTGCTGTTTTTGGTTCCAGGAAAGTCATAAAATGAATATTTTTGGAATTGGACGGGACAAAAGCCAAAGTGCCTATTTTTCCGGAAGACATCTGATGCCAGAATACGAGACGGAGAATGGTAGGGGGACAGACACACCACCTGGCCGTGTGGCCATGCCTGGCCCGCGCTAGGGGGTGGTCTGGCCGACCCCAGCACCCCCTCGGCCTCTCCTTCCGCCTATATATTGCCCTCGGGACCAAAACCCTAAGTACCCGATCAAAAATCCACGAAAGAGTCTGTAGCCGCCATCATCTCCATCTCTAGATCGGGAGGGATCTAAAGCTCTTCCCAGCACCCTGCCGGAGAGGGGAATTCACCCTGGAGGCCTTCTTCATCATCATGCAAGCCTTCGGTGTGATGCGTGAGTAGTTCATCTCTGGACTACGGGTCCATGTAGTAGCTAGATGGCTGGTTCTCCTCCTTTGTGCTTTCATGTCTAGATCTTGTGAGCTCTGTTCATGATCAAGATCATCTATTTGTAATTCTGCATGTTGTGTTTGCGGGGATCCGATGGATATTGAGATGCTATTTCAGATTGGTTATTGATTCTATCATGTCTTTGTTATTTGTGATATTGCATGTTTTCCGTTGTTAGTAGCTATCTTGGCCAAGTAGATGATAGCAACTCCAAGAGTTAGTATTTATGCTCGATAGTGGGTTCATGCCTCTGGTAATTTGGGGAAGTGACAGAAATCTCTAAGGTACTAGATGTTCTGTTGCTACTAGAGAGAAAACAATAATCCTTTGTTCATAGAACAATCATATTATTTACATTAAACGCAATTCGTAAAGCAATAATCTGTTGCTTGGAACTTAATCTCGGAGGGGTTCATGATAACCTGAAGGTGGATTATTAGTCATAGATGCAGTTGGATGGCGGTCTATGTATAATGTTGTAATGCCCAATCAAGTTCCAAAGGAGTCAAGATGATTAGTATATGCTTGTATGCTTTCTCGATGTTTGTCAATTGCCCCGCTGTAATTTGTTCACCCAGCATGTTATCTATCTTAAGGAGAGCCACCTCTAGTGAACTATGGACCCCGGTCCTTTCTTTTACATACAATCTACAAACTGTTTACTGCTTTGTGTTTACTTTCTGCAAACTATTACTTCCTTCCATTCGATATGTTTAATCCTTTGTTTTCAGCAAAACCGGTGAGATTGACAACCTCATCGCAAGTTGGGGGCAAAGTTCTGTGGTTGTGTTGTGCAGGTCTCCACGTTGCTACTAGCACCAGTAGTGCGCCCTGCCAAGGCTCAGCTAGCAACACCTTTGGGGTGTTTCCTTGCTCCTACTGGTTCGATTAAACCTTGGTTTCGTAACTGAGGGAAACTTACTACTGTGCTTGATGTCTACGCACTTCTATTCTTGTAGACAATTGTTGGGCCTCCAAGTGCAGAGGTTTGTAGAACAGCAGCAAGTTTTCCCTTAAGTGGATTACCCAAGGTTTATCGAACTCAGGGAGGAAGTGGTCAAAGGTATCCCCTATCAAGCAACCCTGCAATCAAGATACAAGAAGTCTCTTGTGTCCCCAACACCCCGCTGCACCACATGCTGCAACATCTTTCCTCTCAGCAATAAGAGGATGCACTTCAACTAGCTTGTCACTATCAAATTCCACTGGCTTGTCATCTACAGGCATAGCTGAAGCAATATCAACATTGTGGCACTGTGCATCATGCTCTCCATCCTGCACCTTAGCTAGCGCAGATTTTGTCTTAGCCTTGCACACCTTTTCCTTATGTACCACCATCTCGACATCAGACTTTATGTGATCATCTTTCATAGGCTTGAAAGTCTGATGTTTGCCACCATGCACAAAAGAATATGTATTTGCTCTTCCAGCATGTGTAGCATTGCGATCATACTGCCATGGACAATCAAGTAACAGCTCACATACCTCCAATGGCAACACATCACACTCCACCTCATCAACATAGTCACCAACTGTAAATGGCACACGCACCTTGTGAGTAATCTTCATCATACTACAACTATTCACCCACTCAACATGCCTCGGTTCTGGAATACGCCATTTGGATAAACCCAAAGCTTCCACAACTGCCTTGCTAATGCCATTATAGTAGTTACCACTATTAATCATCAACTTGCATGCTTTTCCCTTGATCATGCAGTGCGCCTGAAATAAATTCCATCGCTGCCTCTATCTGTTGTCATACAAGTCTCATCTTGTACTCTCTTGAGTTGCATATTCAGCCCACTCAATGGTACAACATCTTCCACTGTAGTTGCAACGCACACAACAACCTTGTCAACATCAGGCTACTTCTCTTCAGAAAATTTTGGCACTGCCACGCTGACCGGTTGCACTAGAACAACTGCTCGAGCATCCTTTACATGAGATGGAATAGGCATAACTACAACCTTGGGAGACTACTGGATTTCCTTCACGGGCTTGGTACAAAATACCTTACGACGAGGAGACATAAAATAGCCATGCAAAAAATTACTTAAGTACTTCCAAGTTGCATCAACAATATCCTTCTAACACATCTCCTTATCCCACCAACGAACTATCTCCTCATCCACACATTGTAACGCAAGAAGAATACGTGTAGGATTATCCAAATACTCGTATGTATCACATCTATAAAAACCATCTTGCATATGACGTTCCCACAACTCATATTCATCATGTGTCGCCATATGGACCAGTCTCCACCTGATTTGAGAATCATCACATACTACACCATCCAAGTTGTCGAGATAATCATTGTACACATCACCAGATATCTTCCTAGAAGTGCACCGTTTGCCAAAAAGCACCCTGAAACAACTGCATGCTTCCTAGCATGAACTGTAGAACAGAAAATATTTAGGGCCAGATTGTCTGGTGTTGGAGGGCTGGACTGTCCGACTCGGACGGATACTCCGGGAGGAAACCGTCGGACACTCCGGTGCGCGGATGTCAAGATCCAATATGCACCGCCACAACTCTCTAATCTCCACAAAGAGCACACTCAGCCGATGAATAAACATAATCTCGCCATGAGCAACCTAGTTGTGACACCCCGGGATTAAGGCTAGACAAATCCCAGACCTTTGTCTGATATAAGCCTAACCTAAATCTCAGAAGTGTATAGAGAGAGAATCGGTAACATTACAGTGACCCTACGACACAAAAATTATTACATCAAGTTCATAACTAAGCAAAGAACCAAAATATTACAATCAGAGGTCCCTGAACACAAACATCAAACAACGGAAGGCAAATTATGCTATTAAGTATATCAAACTTAACAAATGTCCTAAGAGGCCTGAAGCATAACGTTGATGTCCCAATCCATAGATTCCAGGCTGTCGACCGGGAACCCCAAGCTACTCGTCGATGTCGTTGTCGTACAGAACTCATCTATTATGGTAACACTTACTTGCTGCAAAAGTATCAACAAAGCAAGGGTGTACTCCGCAAGACTTCTGGCTGGTGGAGCTATTTTGTATAAAGCTATCTTTGTTTGTAAAACAAGAGGGGGGAGAATAAGCACGACTAAATAGATCATTTTAAAAGGGGATAAGAAAGCGACATCTCCAAAGAATTGACCATCTCTTGATATCTGCCAAAGTAATCCTCATCTCACAACTAGGATCACCCCCTCATACCCATGAGGAAGCATCCTTAAGCACACGTTGAACTGCCAAGTTTTACGAGTAGGTTATTATTCTGTATGATCTTTGAATCTGTTCACCAAGTCGTCCATAACCGTGGACACGGCTTTTCAAAAAGATTTAACCCTGCAGGGGTGTAGAACTTTACCCACAAGCGTCGATCGACTCTTAACGTCACTTGACACACTTCCTTGTTCTGTTGACAGAGGGTGGTCGATCGAAACCTTTCCCTTGCTTTTTCCTAATCCATGAGTCACCTAGAAGGGCTCCCTACTGCGGCAGCTAGCCATACTCCAAGGAGGTCCTCGACTCTGTGTACCGGGATCCAGTTTCAGTGCCGTGATCCCTTCACCTGGCCAAGTCCTATATGATGCACCATCTTCAACTCATCCAAATATGCAGAGGCCGTCTCCAAATCTCAAACAATGGACTCATGGATCAAACTAGACAAGTTGGGCTCAATGGGGTCCCCATAAACCCCCGTGTGGTTGCATGCTCGGTCTTGGTCCAAAGGCAAGAACTCGAGTCCTAGTGGTGGCAAGTATGGGACTACCAAAACCACAACCCTCGTGGCCTCCCATACAAGCCTTAACATGTTTAACTTTCCTCTATAATCACACCACGTCATCCTATCCAACTAGGTTCATTTGTAGCTCTGATTCATCAACCGGATGGACTAGCGGTAACAGCTAAGCATGGCTAAGCACAACGGATATAGCAGCTCTAGCGAAGCTCATAAGCCAAACCCTAGTTATGCTAGGAGTAGTGGATCAGGGAATATAGGCTACAAAGGAAACATGCATCAGATAGGGTTACTTTATCTATCGATAAAAGACTTTAGAATCGTATGCACATGACAAGAATGAAATACTTCGAAAGCATAGGATTTTATCATGTGTGGAGCTATGCTTGCCTTTGCCTGTTCATACCCAAAGCAGAACTTCTGGTTCATCTGCTTGACATTGTTCACCGTTGATCAAGTAGTTTCCTTGATGATGTTAATCTCAATCTTCAACCTTGGACTCGATCTCTTTGCTCACATCAACTCCGAGGTCTATCGAGAAGAAGTAGAAACACCGGAAAGGAAGGCAACAATCAACACATGGCATCGATTCAATGCTCAAGAAAGAATGATGATATGACAAGTTAAAGTGTATTAAAATGAACCCTAGAGCTTGCTTGGTCATTTTAAACAGAGTCCGAGGAGTCGAAACCCTAACTCGGAGAAACCCGGATGCATATGACAGGTGTCATTTCGTTCTTCTAATTAAACTTGCAGTTTAAGTTGTTGAACAATGCATTATTTTGATGCTATTGGGTAGATCTCATTTTTCTGAATATTTTGATATATTATACATATTTTTCTGATTTAAAATGAATTAGATATGAATTTTCTAGTGTTTATTCAATTTCTGGAATTATTTAAACCATTTGTGAAAATATTAAACAACCCAGAAACTTTTTACACCGGGGCGACCCTAGACACTACAGCTGACAGAGGGGCCCCGAGGCCACCTCAGCATCCACATGGGTGGGGTGGGACCCGACGTGGTTTGACCGTGCTGACCCGCATGCTGCTGACGTCATGCTGACATCGGCATGACGCCAGCACGACGTTGAGTTGCAGATCATTGACGGAATCGGCGGCTGGGGGCTTGCGAGATGGCGCGGAGACGTGTGTTCGATGCAGCGTGACGAGGAGAGCCAAAATAGGGCGGTGCCTCTAGGTATTGGCAAACGGAGGAGCTCCGGCGACCATGTCCGCGACGGTGGGCGGCGGTGCACGGTGCAGGCACAACAGAGGACACGGGGGAGATGGTGGGGTGGTTCGGGAGGACGGTAAGCTCACTGTGATGCCGTTAGTGCAGACAACGAGGCCGCAGGTGGTCGGAGGCGGGCGCACGGACGGCGAAGCACCGCATCGAACTTTGGAAAGAAGAGGTTGATGCGGCAGAATAAGAGCACGCCTCAACGATTCCTGTGGTGGGCAAGACTGTGGCGGCGATGCGGTGCCGTTGGCAGTCTTAGACAGCGCGTGGGAGACCGGGAGTGTGCTCTAGCTCGAGGCCACATCAGCTAGGGTTCGTCTAGAAGGGAGAGAGAACCTGCGAGAGGAAGAGATAAGATCGGGGGGAGAGAGGAGTCTCGAGGCGTCTTATCCTCGCATCCAGGGGCGGCGGGGCATCACGAATCATCGCGCCGCAATGACGACAGCGCCGACGACACGTAGGTGCTTGGCCAGCGCGGAAGACGACAGGGGAGAAGAGGTACCAGGCCTGGGCTTCTCCTGGGCCAAGGTGGGCTGCAAGCGGGCTGCAACGCGCTGCATGCTGAGCAATAGGCAGAGAGAAGAAGGAGGTGGGCTAGCTGGGCTGCGGCCTGCTGCTCTATTTTTTTCCATCAAACCCTTTTTCTTTCCTGTTTTCTCTTTCTCCCTTTTTTATTTTTGGTTATTTCAAAAATTACCAGATACTTAGTAAAATATTGAAAACATTATGGGGTCCTATTTGTCTATTTGGGCTCCAGGCATTTTGATACTTTTCAAAATACAAAAACCATTTGAAAGGTTTTCAGAGAGAATGAAAGATTAGGGTTTTAGGGTTTTGCTTTATTTTCTTTCATGCATTTTAAAATATGATGCTCATGGATGCACAAATCAAACCCTAATCAGTATTACTAAAACTAGGGGTGTTACAGATCTATCCCCCTTAAAAGAATCTCGTCCCGTGATTCCTAGGTAGGAAGATAGAAGGAACATGGTTACTCTAGACTTCGACGATCTTCTCGAAGAGGTTGATCCATGCCACCATTATTGAATGAATGAAGCGCTTCATTTTCTTCGAGGTAGCTGCACAAACTAAAGAAGAGAGGGAAAAACTCAAAACCACGAATAGAGTATCTCATGGTCAACTCATGGATAGATGTTTCATAACATCTTTGGAGCCAACGAGCATGAAACACGTCAAGGTAACGGAGGAAACAAAAGGAGATGGTTTTCAAGTTGTTAGATAACTGGTCTTCATAAGGATTGAGACCATGGAGCTTCAAAAGAGTTTGAGCTTCTGAAAGGGAGACCATACAACGGAAAGAACACGACCACAGACTTCGAGAGATGAACCTCTACTATGTGACTTAAGTAGGGATTTCACAGGTACGGAGATGTGAAGAACCAACTTGTTGAACTACTTTCGATATAGAAGGATCACTCTTCGTTCAACTGAAGATCAAGGCAGAAAGGTTGTTTTGGTGGAGGGGACTCATAAGAGTCACAAAGAACATGTAACAAGAGGAACTTCTGATTATCAAAACCATAGTCGCTCTTCGAACACATTAGGGGAACGGAAGGAAACTCTTTATTCATCCAGGTATATCAAAATCTTTCTAGTGATCATGATATCACTTTAAACCACTAAGATGAATATATAAGAAGATTCCTGATGACACAAGGAAAAATAAACTTCATTCTCAGACTTCAGTTACTTAGCACAACAAGATGCTTGCCAACATAAGAGGGTTTGGAGGATCGACCGAGAGACATTTAGCAACTCTACTTTAAATGTTCTCCTTGATGTTCAAGACACGAGACATCAGTAAAGATCAGACTTCAGATACAAAGGAAACCATAAGCACAACTCCTATAAGAAATCATAGAAGATGCCTCATGAGGAGTGGTTGTTATTGCTGATTCAAGAGTATATGACAATAGGCCTTCCGACTGATTGTGTCAACCACTACACCAATCTTGCCGGATTTTCAAAGAGACCTATGTCAAAACCTTGAAGAACACCAACCATCATTGCTGCTTGAGATTCAGCTTTGGTTAGGTGAAGAGATACTTTAGACTCAACATGTCCGAATAGAAAGGTTGCAACATTTATCGCAGAGGTAAAGTTACTAAATTCTCAAGACATGGTCTACATTGTAAAGATCCAAAAGAATGGGCTAGGTTGCAAAACCCATGTATTAGCAAGTTATCAAAAGCTAATTGCCCCTACATGAATTGATTGCAACGAAACACAAATGCATCCTTATTGTTGGGAGACATTTAGGAGGATACTGAAGTTTGTAGAACTGGTTCTGTTCCATGACAAATCAGTTAGTAGCTTTTGGTGCGTAAAGAATCTTCTCGAGATTGAAGGTATCACCCTACCATATCAAGAATACTTCACATATTCTTGATTGAATTGAAATGATTCCTGGTGAAACAAGGATAAATCTTCTCGAATCCACTGCGACAAGTTTCAACTTTTGCACATGAACCGGAGAAGGTCACTTCTAACATCCAGAACACATGCTTCGAGATAACACGAAGATGGTTCTCAAAAGGTTTCCAACATTAACGCCAAATGTTCCATATGAATCTAATCTAGCATGGAGAAGATAAGAATGTCATTGATGGGCTCAACGACAAACTTATCCAAATACTCCACAAATATGGACTCATATGTGGTATGAACGGAACAACAATATTGGTCAGACTAAAGAACATGAAGATGTACCCAGGTGAAACATCACAAATAGATACACCATCAAGATAGTTCCTAGGACTGAGTTTGATTTGACGATAGCCCGAATCAAACCAAAGGTGGGGACAATAACATTTCCACGAAGGAAATACTATCCTTCTCCAACACGAGCAGAACTAGACATCCCTTTAGAAGGAACAAAGTCAAATGGAGCTTTTGTCTTACAACTCTCCAAGTTGTTGTTTAAGCTCTACCATCTAGTTCAGGGGTATCCAGTACAGATCCTTGGAAACAGGAGTTGTTCACAGAACTTGCTTTCTCAAGAACTTGACAAACACGGTCACGTGGCAACATGGCAATACTTCTAGTAGACATCTAGAATATTACGAACCACCGGTATGTCACTTAGTTCGAGAGGAAACTTGCTTGGTAAGGCAAGAAGACATAGTCTCAGAGTATTGGCATAAGCCTAACTCTTTGACTGAGGAGAGTGTACCAAAATAGAGGACTTGGCGGCACAGTCATCATTCGCTTAGGGATAGGTTAACCATCATGCTAAAAATGACACAGATGTCCTTGTTGAGGTCTAAAGCAATAATGACTGCTAAGAATCTCAGATGGCCACATTATTACGCACACGCATCATTCACGAGCATAAAAGCTCGGAGGAGGGGTGGGTAAATATATGTGAGAGCATCACTTGATTAAGGGGTTCATGGAACTCAACACAACCTCTTAGTATAAAGGAGTGTGATACCTTAAGGTGGAATAGATCAGAAGCTAATCAATGCTTATTGATTCGGCGGGTTACAACACTTTGACCTGGTCCTAGATATGACGAGGTACTGGAGTTTGTTTCTCCTGACATCCCGAAATGATTTGTCTAGACGGACCAAAAGAGTATCTTGCATCGGAGGACTCCAATGCACACTTACTACTTGGATACCAATTGGTAGACAAAGGTTGGAAATCAACAAGGGAAAAGAGGAACATGCTCAGGATAGAATCCCGAGATGTGGATGCATAAGTCAACAATCTTCCAAAGACCGATGCAGGAAAGGGAGGGTGTGGTAGAGTCACGAGTATAGATGAAAGACTCATAAGGAGTACTCTTGTCATGATCTATTTGGTTCCATTAAAGAACATCTGCCATAGCTAGTGGAAGGGGAAGTCCTTATTTGTCACTATTCAATTGTGTCAATAACCACAAGCTCGAAAGCTAGAATTGTAGTACCAGCCATCCTAAGGTAATGTTTGAACATTAACGATAAGGGACAATGGAATGGACCTTGGGTTAAAGATCAGCTTCATGTACAAGATTCACCACTAGAATCCAGCACAATCCAGGATCTTCGGTTCAAGTCCAAGGGTTAAAACCCAAGAAAGAAGTAACTACTATCTTAGTAGCACAATGGGTACTACAAGGTAGTAACCACGAGGTAGCTTCCAGAAGAAGACACAACTTCTAAAGTACCCAAACAAACAAAAAGGGGGGACACAAGGCGAAAGGAAACCTTGATGCCTAGAACAGATCACTTTGGAACCATCGACACAATGTTGTGGGCCCATAAGATAGAGAGATCATGATGGAAATGAATCTCTCAACTGAAGCAGAGAAATGGGGACACAAAGAACACAACACACACAACTCTAGAGAACTCAACACTAGGTCAACTAGCTAAGAAACGACATGCCTAGAAGGCACCTAAGCTTTGAAAGACGAGACAAGATAGCAAAACTTTCCAAAGTCAACACAAGATAAGATGACCTAGAGTTAGAGCAAAACTGGATAAGGAGAAAAAGAAGCATACGAGAGGAGTTTTCATAATTACTTTTCGTCTTTAAAATAGTTTTCACAAGCACTAGACTCAACATCGACCAATAGCAAGGTTTTCCTACGGTCGATACTACTCTGATACCAAAACCTGTGACACCCCCAGGATTAAGGCTAGACAAATCCTAGACCTTTGTCTGATATAAGCCGAACCTAAATCTCAGAAGCGTACAGAGAGAGAATCGGTAACATTACAGTGACCCTGTGACACAAAAATTATTACAGCAAGCTCATAACTGAGCAAAGAACCAAAATATTACAATCAGAGGTCACTGACCACAAATATCAAACAACGGAAGGCAAAATATGCTATTAAGTATAGCAAACCTAACAAATGGCCCAAGAGGCCTGAAGCATAACGATGACGTCCCAATCCATATATTCCAGGCTGCCGACCGGGAACCCCAAGCTACTCGTCGATGTCATTGTCATACAGAACTCATCTATTATGGTAACACTTACCTACTGCAAAAGTATCAACGAAGCAAGGGTGAGTACAGGGTGTACTCCACAAGACTTCTAGCTGGTGGAGCTATTTTGCATAAAGCTATCTTTGTTTGTAAAACAAGAGAGGGAAGAAGAAGAACGACTAAATAGATCATTTTAAAAGGGGATAAGAAAGCGACATCTCCAAAGAATTGATCATCTCTTGATATCCACCAAAGTAATCCTCATCTCACAACTAGGATCACCCCCTCGTACCCATGAGGAAGCATCCTTAAGCACACGTCGAACTGCCAAGCTTTACGAGTAGGTTATTGTTCTCTATGATCTTTGAATCTGGTCACCAAGTCGTCCATAACCGTGGACACAACCTGTTCAAAAAGATTTAACCCTACAGGGGTGTACAGCTTTACCCACACGCACCGACCAACTCTTAACATCATTTGACACACTTCTTTGGTGTGCTGACAGAGGGTGGTCGACCGAAACCTTTCCCTTGCTTTTTCCTAATCCATGAGTCACCTAGAAGGGCTCCCTGGTGCGGCAGCTGGCCATACTCCGAGGATGTCCTCGACTTTGTGTACCGGGATCTAGTTTCAGTGTCGTGCATCCTTCACCCGGCCACGTCCTATATGATGCACCTTCTTCAACCCATCCAAATATGCAGATGCCATCTCCAAATCTCAAACTACGGACTCATGGATCAAACTCGACAAGTTGGGGTTAAGGGGGTCCCCATAAACCCCCATGTGGTTGCACGCTCGGTCTTGGTCCAAAGGCAAGAACTCGGGTCCTAGTGGTGGCAAGTATGGGACTACAAAAACCACAACCCTCGTGGCCTCCCATACAAGCCTTAGCATGTTTAACTTTCCTCTATAATCACACCACGTCATCCTATCCAACTAGGTTCATTCGTAGCTCTGATTCATCAACCGGATGGACCAGCGGTAACATCTAAGCATGGCTAAGTACAACGGATATAGCAGGTCTAGCGAAGCTCATAAGCCAAACCCTAGTTATGCTAGGAGTAGTGGATCTGGGAATATAGGCTACAAAGGAAACATGCATTAGATAGGGTTACTCTATCTATAGATAAAAGACTTTAGAATCATATGCACATGACAAGAATGAAATACTTTGAAAGCATAGGATTTTATCATGTGTGGGGCTATGCTTGCCTTTGCCTATTGATACCCAAAGCAGAACTTCAGATTCATCTGCTTGACATTGTTCACCGTTGATCAAGTACTTCTCTTTGATGGTGTTAGTCTCGATCTTCAACCTTGGACTCGGTCTATTTGCTCACATCAACTCTGAGGTCTATCGAGAAGAAGCAGAAACATCAGAAAGGAAGGCAACAATCAACACATGGCATCGATGCAATGCTTAATAAAGAATGATGATATGACAAGTTAAAGTGTATTAAAATTAACCCTAGAGCATGCTTGGTCATTTTAAACGGAGTCTGAGGGGTCGAAACCCTAATTCGGAGATACCTAGATGCATATGAGAGGGGTCATTTCATTCTTCTAATTAAACTTGCAATTGAAGTTGTTGAACAATGCATGATTTTCATGCTATTGGATAGATCTCATTTTTCTAAACATTTTGATATATTATACATATTTTTCTAATTTAAAATGAATTAGATATGAATTTTCTAGTGTTTATTCAATTTCTGGAATTATTTAAACCATTTCTGAAAATATTAAACAACCCAGAAACTTTTTACACCAGGGCGACCCTAGCCACTACAGCTGTTAGAGGGGCCCCGAGGCCACCACAGCGTCCAAATGGGTGGGGTGGGACCCGGCGTAGTTTGACCGTGCTGACCCGCGCGCTGCTGGCGTCATGCTGACATCGGCATGATGCCAACACGGCGTTGAGCTTCAGATCGTCGACAGAATCGGCGGCTAGGGGGGCTTGCGGGATGGCGCGGAGAGGTGCGTTCGACGCAGCGCGACGAGGGGAGCCAAAATAGGGCAGCGTCGCTGGGTATTGGCAACCGAAGGAGCTCCGGCGACCATGTCCGCGACGGCGGGCGGCTAGGTGCATGGTGCAGGCAGAACAGAGGACACGGGGGTGATGGTGGGATGGTTTGGGAGGACAATATGCTCACCGTGATGCCGTTAGTGCAGACGGCGAGGCCGGAGGTGGTCGATGGCGGGCACACGGACGGCGAAACACCACGTGGGACTTCGGAAAGAAGAGGTCGATGCGGCGGAATTCGAGCACGCCTCGATGATTCCTGCGGTGGGCAAGACCGTGGCGACGATGCGGTGCCGTTGGCAGTCTTAGACAGCGTTTGGGAGGCCGGGAGCAAGCTCTATCTCGAGGCCAGGGTGGCTAGGGTTCGGCTAGAAGGGAGAGCGAGAGAGAAGCCACAGGAGGAAGAGATAAGATCAGGGGGAGAGAGGAGTCTCGGGGCGTCTTATCCTCGCATCCAGGGGCGGCGGGGCAGCGCAAATCATAGCATAGCGACACCGGTGGCACCGGCGAGGAAGATGATAGGGGCGAAGAGGTACCAGGCCTAGGCTTCTGCTGGGCCAAGGTGGGCTGCAAGCGGGCTGCTACGCGCTGCACGCTCACTACAAGGAATCTGGGCTTCTTTGACTCTCCATTTTCGTCAAAGAATTGTCACAGTAGTTAATTTGTGACGATCTTATGAAGAAAATGAAATTGTCGAAAGCTGAGCGTCACAAATGAACTATAACGATGATTTTGGTAAAATTGTCATAACCGTCTATGACGATATTGGATCGTCATAACCATTATGACGATCCAATATCGTCACGGACCATCTAGCCAGGCTAGGTCAGATCCTACGTGGAAAAATTGTGACGAAATGAGATCGTCGTAGTCTAAATTCAGCCTGGTCCATTTTGGTATCTATATCGGTCAAGCCCAATAATTTCAGCCTTTGATTTACTAGGCCTTAGCCTTTTTAGGTCTATTTCTCTTATGGGCATTTCCTTCTTACAGTCCACTTGTCTATCAGATTTGTTTCTGTATTTCTGAATTGTTTCTTCAATATATTTTGGGCTGCAGCTTTTTTTAGAGCCCAAATACATTTCACCCCGTCTAGATTATTGCAATTTTGTATCTAGAATTTGCATTTTCAGTTCTAGAATTGCTTCAGCCAAGCCATACATCAAGAAAATATACAAGAGTTTGGATAATCATAAAATACACAACATTCAGATAATTTATCAGCAAATAGCAGGTTTATAAGTGCACAACCAAGATTACAATTCAGTATTACAATAACTTATCAGCAAATAGCACCAATTGCAAGATCTACTACGCAACCATCAAGTTAACCAAGGAATACACCACGTCCAAACTCCAGAATTATCTCCAACCAAAAAATGGTGCTATCATTCTTGACACCACTAGCTCCTGGATCACCAGGTGCACATCCAGGATCATACCCTACCAAAATGGTGCTACCATTCTCGACACCACTATCTCCTGTAAAAAAAGAAATTATGGCTATGACTATCAAGTCATAATTAAAGCAATATCTTTTAACAATAACATAAAATAGCAGGAAACAAAATTAACACAATCTACAAGCAGCTAGAGTCTAATCCTAAAGCATGAGATTATGGATATACAATGTGAATATACAATGACATGTGTCAAGTCAGAAAATGGATACGACACAAACTACGTGCTGATACAAAGCTATACAGACTATACACCTCCTTGTAACATCATATGCTCAGCTAACAAATGATTTCAGCACATACAACTATAGAAGGGAGATGTTTACCTTCTCCACAAGGAGACTTCCTGGTGGTCACGTCGAGCACCTTGGTGGGCATGCTCACGGGTCACTTCACCCTTGTGTAAAGACAAGGTTGTCCAAGATCGACAGCTGCGGAAATCGAAGGAAATCAAGGCAATAGTGGTTCATAGTAAACTATTAAAAAAATGCTCAGGTTTCTGGAGATAAAATAAAGCTCTATCCTAGCCCACATAAACAATACTTCACTTTATTTTCTGTCTCAGGAACAACAGGGTTTCAATTATCTAAATTAACAAATGAGTAACAAAAATGGCAAGTCTTAATCACAAGTCTCCCAGTCTGGCTATCAGTATGTCCAAAAAAATCACATATGAAGTTTGATTAGCATTTTACAATAATAGCAAAACTAAAATCATAATAAATAAAAGATACTCAACTAGCAGAAAAATACATCCATTATCACATTTTAGAATCTCACAGAAGTAAAATTACTTATGATAAGAGTTTCCACTACTAGTTTTCTAATTTGCTTGATCAATGCAGTAGAGGGAGAGACAAGCTTGATCTCATTGTACATATTTTACCACATTAAACAGATATTTACACACACACAACACTAATGAACAAATATTTACGAGACCATAACTTGTTTGAAGATTTAGACCTTAACTTGTATTATTTATCAATGCTATTGCTATTGGACTCTACCACAAGCAGCACAAACATGAGTTTACAGGGAAGGATGGCCAAGAAGACAGGGGACGAAGCCAGTGGCAAGGAAGAACATATGAATCAATACTGTAATAAGAGGAATTAGCAGGCTGCCACACTTGTTGTGTACCCGAGTCTACTTCGAAACCAGTATGCACGCTGGAAGAATGTCTCGAGAAAGTGGTGCAACATAGGCCTGCTAATTGTAGGACAAGGAAACATGTAAGCAAAACAAGCAACTTTACTTATTCGGCATGTTCCGATATGTCTATGTAGCTACACTACACATGTTCGAATTAGCAGACAAGCAGAAGTAACAGAGAATCAAGTATTTAAACAAGCATCGTGAATCAATTCATTAAAAAGCAACAACTCCTTAGGTATACATTTAAATCAATACTTGGGCCGTCTTAAGAGGAAACTCGAAGTTTAAATACACAGGCATAATACCAGAAGGTTAATATCGCCTACAGCTGGTGACTCACAATTCACATGCCATAGAGATAATTTTTCTGGAAATTAGTTTTAGATAGGGTGTGCTGTGGGAATTATTGGCAAAGAGAATTTAACTATAAGAAAGAACTATATATAACCAAGAACTGTATATAAGCAAGATGGATGCAACTAGAAGTTTGAGTTGTAACAACACTTCAAGTTGATTGGCAAGTTCCAAATCATTGACCAACCCTCTCGTGGCATCCAAATCGGGTCCAAACAGAATTAAGCATGTAAGCAGGACAGGGAGAGTACCTCGTCACCGACGACCGCGACGTAGATGTGGCAGGATTCGGCTCCGGTGCCTTTGGAGGAAGATTCTATGGACCATTCATCAAGGGGGAGCACCGGCGAACCAGCCCGCCGCACCGTCATCGCTGCTAGGCGGCACACGACATAGGGGAGGAAGCGGAGGACGCCCGGACGTGGTTACCGTGTGCTGTAGGCCTTGAGGTCGCCGGCGCAGGGCTTGCTGGTGTGGTCCAGTAGGTCGCCGTGCAGGCTCTCCCCAACCTGGAGAGCCCCCTCCGCCATGGACGGGAAGGTCGAAGGTCGAACTCACACATATTCGAGCCTAGGGTTTCTGTGGCATTGTTGTGGTTCCTCGCGGTGGAAATAGAGAGGTGACGAGGGGGTTCCAGGTAGATGGTCGGTGACCCCTTGAGCAAGCGTGGCGCGGGGATGCGATGGGGAGGACGAAGCTTAGGGTTAGGACGGGGATGTGGTGCGGCGGCGCGGGCGTGCTCCTACGGGATTCGATGAGCGTAGGCGTGCAGGCGCGGATGTGGTGCAGCAGCGCGAGCATGCTCATGCGGGATTCGATGGGCACAGGCGTGCTTTCTCGTGCAGGCGCAAATGTGGTGCGGCGAGCTAGCCGGCGAGCAAGGCGGCGGGATTTGGTGAGCGCAAGGCGGTTAGCGAGCGAGAGAGGAAGAGAAGTGGCGGAAGGTCTGAGTGGAGTCACGAGAGAGGAGCGAGGGGATTAGGGTTTTGGTCTCGATTGCGATCTGGACGGGTGATTTCACCAAACTACCCCTAATCGATTCTTTCATGCCTGGTTGTGGGAACTGTGGGGTGATTCGGTCATTTTAGGTCCAAAAATCGTGGGAGGACGGGGAAGTGGGAGACACTAATATGAACTTTTCAGCGTTGGATGAAGAACTATGTGGATGGCTGAGATCTGCTTCGGTGGAGAGATCCGTGGGTAGTCTCACTCTTTACTATAATTGGCCGGCTCTATTATGCAGAAACATATTTCATTTTTCGAGCGTAAAAAACGGGGCATTTTATGGAGCAACCACCGAATGGTTAATTTAAAATACTACCATCCCATTTTTCAAAAATACTAGACCACCTTACATGAACAATGTCTCAACCGGTAGGCAGTGTCTGCCGAATCGGTAGGCAGTGGGTATGTTTTGAACTATAGGTACATGATCTAAAACTCATGATGTTTTGAAAAAATATTTTTAGACTCACGATATGATGTTTCTTTAGAGATCCAATCCAAGTTTAGGGAGCCTCATCCCCTATCTTCATGCCCGTCGTTTTGACCATAGTTTGAAATAGGAAAATTTTAAAATGGGCATAAAAAATTCAAAAACAGTCCGAACAATGTAAATCCTTCGCGTGGTGTCATATTATGTAACATAGTTAGAAGGAAAAATACCAAACTTGATATATTGATTGCATATCGAAAAAACGTTCACAGAAATGACCTATCATGTTCGAGGTTTCATGACTTTCAAGCCAAACGAGCAATGTTATGGCTAGAATGATGGCATAGTTTGTGATAACGTGCCCATATTTTGCACGCATGTTCATATTGGGATGGCGAACAGTGTTGTAGGAGTAAGTTTTCCTTTTCATCGCACGGAAAAGCCATTTTGTATTTTTCGAGTGTAAAATCGTGACGTTTTGTGAAGCAACACCAAACGGTGAATACAAAAATGCAATAATCCTATTTTTTAAAAATACTAGACCACCTTATATGAACAATTTCTCAACCAGGGATTCGAAAAACTTTCCATTCACCCCTGGTGAAAAAGACAAATGGCTGCCAAATCGGTAGGTAGTGGGTCCGTTTTGAACAACAGGTATATGATCTAAAGCTCATGATTTTTTGAAAAAATCATTTTTTGACTCACCATATGATGTTTCTTCATAGATCCAATCCAAGTTTAGCGAGCCTTGTCCCCTATCTTCATGTCCGCCATTTTGATCATAGTTTGAAATGGGAAAATTTTAAAATAGGCATAAGAAATTCAAAAACGGTCCGAACAATGTAAATCCTTCGCGTGGTGCCATATTATGTAACATAGTTACAAGGAAAAATATCAAACTTTGTATATTGATTGCGTCTCAAAAAAACCTTCATAGAAATGACCAATCATATTCGAGTTTTCATGACTTTCAAGCCAAACGACCAATGTTATGGCTGGAATCACGGTATAGTTTGTGATAATGTGCCCATATTTTGCATACATGTGCATATTGGGATGACGAACAATGTTTTATGAGGAAGTTTTCTTTTTCATCGCGTGGAAAAGCCATTTTGTATTTTCCGAGTGCAAAAATCGGGGCGTTTTGTGAAGCAACACCAAACGTTGAATACAAAAATTCCCATAACCCTATTTTTCAAAAATACTAGACCACCTTACATGAACAATGTCTCAACCGGAGATTCGAAAACCTTTCCATCCATCCCTGGTGACAAAGACAAATGTCTGCCGAATCGGTAGGCAGTGGGTCCGGTTTGAACTACAGGTACATGATCTAAAGCTCATGATTTTTTGAAAAAATCATTTTTAGACTCACGATATGATGTTTCTTCAGAGATCCAATCCAAGTTTAGCGAGCCTCGCCCCCTATCTTCATGTCCGCCATTTTGACCATAGTTTGAAATAGGAAAATTTTAAAACGGGCATAAGAAATTCAAAAATGGTCCGAACAATGTAAATCCTTTGCATGGTGTCATATTATGTATCATAGTTGCAAGGAAAAATACCAAACTTGGTATATTCATTGCATCTCAAAAAAACCTTCACAGAAATGACCTATCATGTTCGAGGTTTCATGGCTTTCAGGCCAAACGACCAATGTTATGGCCAGAATCGCGATATAATTTGTGATAATGTTCTGTATTATGCACTCATGTGCATCTTGGGATGGCAAACAATGTTGCAGGAGGAAGTTTTCCTATTTTTCGCACAGAAAATGCATTTTCTATTTTCTAAGTGCTAAAAAGGGGGTGTTTTGTGAAGCAACACCAAATGTTCAATTCAAAAATGCTACCACCCCATTTTTCAAAAATACTAGACCACCTTACATGAACAATGTCCCAACCGGGGATTTTAAAATCTTATCGTCCATCCCTGGTGAAAAAGACAAATGTCTGCCGAATCGGTTGGAAGTGGGTCCAGTTTGAACTATAGGTACATGACCTAATGTTCTTGATTTTTTGCAAAAATCATTTTTAGGTTTACAATATGATGTTTCTTCAAAGATCCAAACCAAGTTTAGCGGGGCTCATCCCCTATCTTCATGCCCGCCGTTTTGACCCTAGTTTGAAACGAGAAAATTTTGAAACAGACATAAGAAATTCAAAAACGGTCCAAACAATGTAAATCCTTCGCGTGGTGTCATATTATGTGCCATATTTGCAAGGAAAAATACCAAACTTGGTATATTAATTACATCTCAAAAAACCTTCCCAGAAATGAGCTATCATGTTCGAGGTTTCATGTCTTTGAAGCTAAACGACCAATGTTATAGCCAGAACCGCGACATAGTTTGTGATAATATGCCCATATTGTGCACGCATGTGTATCATGGGACAGAGAACAATGTTGCAGGAGGAAGTTTTCCTTTTCTTCGCACAATTTTTTTTTCCATTTTCCGACTGAAAAAAAGGGGTGTTGTATGAATCAACCACCAAATAAAAGTTTTAAAATGGTACCGACCCATTTTTCAAAAATACTATACCATCTTACATGAACAATAACCCAACCGGGCTATCTCAAATCTTTTTGTCCACCCCTCGTGAAAAAGACAAATTCCTACCTAATTGGTAGGAATTGGGTCCGATTTGAACCACAAGTACATGATTTAATGCTCATGATTTTTTGTAAAAAACATTTTTAGGTACGCAATATGCTGTTTTATCAGAGATCTAATGCAAGTTTAGCGAGGCTCATCCCCTAGCTAAGAATCTTCATCCCGCTGTTTTGACCATTGTTTGAAACAAGCATAACAAATTTAAAAACGGTCTGAACAATGTAAATCCATTATTTTTAAATATTCAAAGTATTTCTAATGAACACCCTAAGATCATATATTGATGTTTATAAAAATTTAGAGACAACAATCAATTCTTTTAGACTTTTATAAACAAGATACAAAACAATTAAGAAAATAGAAAAAAGAAAAAAAGACCCTATACTAACTGGACCAGCCGAGCTGGCTCAAAGCTAATATAGCACGCGCAAGGCCTAAGCCGGACTGAGTAGAGAGAACAACCCACCTGTAGTATTTCCACCGAGGCCCATTCCCAACGATAAAGCTGTACTTTTAAATACGCTGCTTACGAAAATGAGCAACATATAAGTCTGAGGTGCGGTGGTTCTTGTTCCTTTGCATTCGTGAATGGTCTCAGGTTCGAGTCCCTAGTGCGCTTCTTTTTGTTTCATTATTTACCAAAACATTACCGATAGGGTCTAGATAACATGGGCTACTACCGCAAAAATACTAACATAGCCCTTTGGCCTAATGGTTAGGCGCAGGAACAACTTGACACAGGTCGCTAGTTCGACTCCTGGTCGCCCATCATTTTTTTTGGTAATATTCCATCTATATGTCTCGGTCTATGTTCAGCCAACGATGTTCTAATAGAGTAACTGCGGGGAATTATAACAAAAATGGTGGTGTATCGTGATGGTTCAGGTTGCTAAGGAGTTTGCGAGGTCGAGGGTTTGATCCTATTGAGCACCTCCTTTTTTCGATTATTTCCTGAAGAAGCGGGTCCTGCTGGTCAGCTCGGTGGTGGGTCCTATATTGACACATGGACATACATATATACAAAAATTGACATGTAGACATGCCACATAGGTATATTTGCTTATGTGGCCAATCAGTGAATTCAATGTATCAAATTTAAGGCGATATGACGATTTAAATTGGTCATAATAGGATATAAATAAGGCTCTAAGCTGTATCGTGGAGGTTCTGACGATTTCATATGTTAAAATTATGACATTTTTGACACAAATCATCATAATTCTATAGGGTTTTGACTCTCCAAATAGTATATGACCATCTTATCCAAAATCGTCATAGATCTATGACGATTTCATTTCGCATCATTATGAGAAGGCCACAAGTTAACACATTTCTTGTAGTGGCTGAGCAACAGGTAGAGATAAGAGGGAGGTGGGCTAGCTGGGATGCGGCCCGCTGCTCTATTTTTTTCCATCAAAAACTTTTTCTTTTCTGTTTTCTCTTTCTCCCTTTTTATTTTCAATGTCAAACCTATTTTGGTTATTTCAAAAATTACGAGATACTTTGTGAAATATTGAAAACATTATGGGGCCCTATGTGTCCATTTGGGCTCCAGGCATTTTGATACTTTTCAAAATACAAAAACCATTAGAAAGGTTTTCAAAGAGAGGGAAAGATTAGGGTTTTAGGGTTTTGCTTTATTTTCTTTCATGCATTTTAAAATATGATGCTCATAGATGCACAAATCAAACCCTAATCAGTATTACTAAAACTAGGGGTGTTCACTGGTGCTCTGATACCACATGATATGGAACAGGCCGATGATCCTTGGGTTTTGTTCCGATCTTTCACAGCGAGAAACCTGGATAGGAATTCTTCCAACAACGCCAATGAACGTCACCTGAAGAAGAGGAACGAATCCAGCAAGCAACATGGAGAAGATCACCACGCCTCAAACCCAAAACACGACAATCCTTGATGAACACGAGAACCTCTGCGACAATATTAGTACAATATATAACACGACATCACCGTCCCCGGAGGGATGCTCACCAAGCAACTCACACAATAGTTTTAGACTAAACAACTCAATTCAAGCTAACCCTCAATCTAGACTGACTGACTTTTTATATAGCCGGTTGGAAAGACCCAAACCGGCAACTAGATAGAAAATCGACTCCAGCAGATACATCCGGATTGGACGAAACCTCGTAGGCCGGACACTCCGGTGTAGATGGGCCGGACAGTCCGGTAGGCCAGATATTCCGGCTTGCTTCGGCCGGACACTCCGGTCTTCACAGTCACCTTCGCGTCCTTCTTGATGATCTCCCTTGCGCCTGCCTCCCGCTCCTCCCTCGCCCATATCATGCCCATATCATCGACTATGAGCATAGAGGAGGTAGCGAGAGAGCTGCGAAGAGGAGGATTTGAAGGCGGTGCAATGTTAGAGCAAAGCTAGAATGGGTTTCTGACATGAGGTACATGGTAGAGTGAGTAGAGTTAATTTCAGGACCTTTACAATATATATGCACGGAAAACTTTCTCTCTCTCCTTCACTACCTCATCACCACCCACACCCGGCCGGCTAATCTCTCCCTTGTCCACGACATGGCGCTGTGCACACGTGTTGAGCAATGACCTTCCTTATGTCGGTGGCTCCGTGTCTGTGTCTGGCGTGTTCATCAGCTACATTGGTGGGAACCATTTTGGTCCTTGGTGGCAAAAAGTATTACTACTACTACAATAGAGTAGCAATTCAAACTTTCCCGGTTTCAAAATATTCACTTCCTTCACAAACACCCGGGGGGAAGGATATTCAATAGATCGCCATTTGTATTACTACTAGTACAAGTACGAGTACTTTTTAAGTGCTGGACAAGGGATTGGTTGATCTGGCTAGCGGAAAAAAACGTCCCATCACATTGGATGCACACCATTATGATCTAGCCAGCCATCCTACTCTACAGTAATCCACCTCCATACCCTAGGAAGGGGAAGCACCAAGCACACCCAGAGCAAGATGGTTCGAAAGTGAGGAGCGCTCCTCTTTTTTTCCATGAAGCAAGTAGTACTCCCTCAATTATGACTTGTATTATTTCTAGTCAAAGTCAAATTTAATGAACTTTGACTAAGTATATGACATCAACTCAATGTCGTTAGAATCATCGCAAAGTATATTTTCATATTATATGCATTTATCATTAGAAAAGTTAGTATGTTTTTACATATAGTTGGTCGAACTTTATAAAGATTGACTTTGACCAAACCTAATATGCGTCCTAATTTGGGAAAGAGGAAGTAGTATGAAGAGTATGGCTCGATAGGCTGCTCTCTCGAGAAGGATCCTTACCTGACTATTTTCCTTGCTTGGTTTTAGGGTCCTTTGTGCTAAATGTATGGACCTCGATGTAGTTTTACCTTTTTTAGGTCCTTGATGTAAAATATACTCCCACCATCCTTGTAAAATTCAAACCAAAAAGTATAAGTGGTGAAATTTAAATGAATTTAAGCTTACTTGTCAACAAGTATGAACATTCTTGGATTTCAAGCCGAACAACCACAAGGTCAAGGCCATATCTCTACATCATACTTTATGCCGATGATCCCATATCCAAGAATTTACATGGCTACAGATTTTGCCATATTTTGAAAATAATCGAAGAGCAAGTAGTATGAAACATATGGCTTGATCAGCTGCTCTCTCGAGAAGGTGACGAACCTGACTGTTTTCCTTGCTTAATTTTAGGGGGGTTTGTGCTAAATGTATGGACCTAAAGGTAAAGTTCCCTTTTTAGGTCCTTGATGTAAAATGTACTTCCACCGCCCATGTAAAAATCTAACCTAAAAGTGTAAGTGGTGAAATTTAGTCGATTTTAGGTTTGCTTCTCAAGGAGTATGAATATTCTTGATTTCAACCCGAACGACCAAGGTGAAGGCCAGATCAACATCATACTTTGTTCTGATGATCTCATGTGAGAGAATTTGCATGGCGACAGATTTGGACATATTTTCAAAACAATCAAAGAGGAAGTAATATGAAGAGTTTGGCTCAGATCAGCTGATCTCTCGAGAAGGAGCCAAACGAGAAATTTTCCTTTTAGGGTCATTTGTACTAAATGTATGGACCTCGATGTAATTTTTGATTTTTTGAGGTCGCTGATATAAAATGTACTTCGATCGACCATGTAAAGTTCTAACCTAAAAGTAAGTGGTGAAATTTAAATAAATTTAAGCTTAGTTGTCAACGAGTATGCACTTTCTTGAATTTCAAGCCGAATGATCATAAGGTCAAGGCCATATCTCTACATCATACTTTATGCTGATGATCCCATATCCAAGAATTTGCATGGTGACAGATTTGGCCATATTTTGAAGACAGTCAAAAAGAAAGTAGTATGAAACGTATGGCTCGATCAGCTACTCTCTCGAGAAGGATCCGAACCCGACTATTTTCTTTGCTCAATTTTATGGTCATTTGTGCTAAATGTACGCACCTCTATGTAATTTCCCCTTTTTTAGCTCCTTGATCTAAAATGTACACCGCCCGGGTAAAATGCTAACCTAAAAGTAAGTGGTGAAATTTAAATGAATTTAAGCTTAGTTGTCAACGAGTATGAACATTCTTGGATTTCAAGCTGAACGACCACAAGGTCAAGGCCATATCTCTACATCATACTTTATGCTGATGATCCCATATTCAAGAATTTTCATAGCGATAGATTTGGCCATATTTTGAAGACAATCAAAGAGAAAGTAGTATGAAACGTATGGCACGATCAGCTGCTCTCTCATGATGGAGCCGAACCCGACTATTTTCTTTGCTCAATTTTAGGGTCCTTCGTGATAAATGTATGGACCTCGATGTAATTTCCCCTTTTTTATGTCCCTGATGTAAAATGTACTCCCACCGACCGTGTAAAATGCTAACCTAAAAGTAAGTGGTGAAATTTAAATGAATTTAAGCTTAGTTTTCAACGAGTATGAACATTCTTGGATTTTAAGCTGAATGACCACAAGGTCAAGGGCATATCTCTACATCATACTTTATATTGATGATCCCATATCCAAGAATTTACATGGGTATAGATTTGGCCATATTTTGAAAACAATCGAAGAGCCAGTAGTATGAAACGTATGGCATGATCAGCTGCTCTCTCGAGAAGGAGCCAAACCTGACTATTTTCCTTGCTTAATTTTAGGGGTGTTTGTGCTAAATGTATGGACATAAAGGTAAATTCCCTTTTTAGGTCCTTGATGGAAAATGTACTTCCACCGCCCGTGTAAAATTCTAACCTAAAAGTGTAAGTGGTGAAATTTAGACGATTTTAAGTTTGTTTGTCAATGAGTTTGAACATTCTTGATTTCAATCTGAACGACTAAGGTGAAGGCCATATCAACATCATACTTTATTATGATGATCCCATATGAGAGAATTTGCATGGCGACAAATTTTACCATATTTTCAAAACAATCGATGAGGAAGTAGTATGAAGAGTTTGGCTCAAATAAGCTGATCTCTCGAGAACGAGCCAAACAAGAAATTTTCCTTTTAGGTTCCTTTGTACTAAATGTAAGGACCTCTATGTAATATTTTCTTTTTTGAGGTCCCTGATGTAAAATGTACTCTGATCGACCATGTAAATTTCTAAGCTAGAAGTAAGTGGTGAAATTTAAATGAATTTAAGCTTAGTTGTCAACGAGTATGAACTTTCTTAGATTTCAAGCCGAATGACCACAAGGTCAAGGCCATATCTCTACATCATACTTTATGCTGATGATCCCATATCCAAGAATTTGCATGGCGAAAGATTTGGCCATATTTTGAAGACAATCGAAAAGAAAGTAGTATGAAACGTATGGCTCGATCAGCTGCTCTCTCGTGAAGGAGCCGAACCCGACTATTTCCTTTGCTCAATTTTAGGGTCCTTTGTGCTAAATGTATGGACCTCGATGTAATTTCCCCCTTTTTAGGTCCTTGATGTAAAATGTACTCCCACCGACCGTGTAAAATGCTAACCTAAAAGTAAGTGGTGAAATTAAAATGAATTTAAGCTTAGATGTCAATGAGTATGAACATTCTTGGATTTCAAGCTGAACGACCACAAGGTCAAGGCCATATATCTACATCATACTTTATGCTGATGATCCCATATCCAAGAATTTATATGGCTATAGATTTGGCCATATTTTGAAAACAATCGAAGACCCATTAGTATGAAACGTATGGCTCGATCAGCTGCTCTCTCGAGAAGGAGCCGAACCTGAATGATTTCCTTGCTTAATTTTAGGGGGGTTTGTGCTAAATGTATGGACCTAAAGGTAAATTTCCCTTTTAGGTCCTTGATGGAAAATGTACTTCCACCGCCCGTGTAAAATTCTAACCTAAAAGTGTAAGTGGTGAAATTTAGACGATTTTAAGTTTGCTTGTCAACGAGTATGAACATTCTTGATTTCAATCTGAAAGACCAAGGTGAAGGCCATATCAACATCATACTTTATTCTGATGATCCCATATAAGAGAATTTGAATGGCGACAGATTTGGCCATATTTTCAAAACAATCGAAGAGGAAGTAGTGTGAAGAGTTTGGCTTAGATCAGCTGATCTCTCGAGAAGGAGCCAAACCAAAAAAAATCCTTTTAGGATCCTTTGTACTAAATGTATGGACCTCGATGTAATTTTTGCTTTTTTGAGGTCCCTGATGTAAAATGTACTCCGATCGACCATGTAAAGTTCTAAGCTAGAAGTAAGTTGTGAAATTTAAAAGAATTTTAGCTTAGTTGTCAATGAGTATGAACTTTCTTAGATTTCAAGCCGAATGACCACAAGGTCAAGGCCATATCTCTACATCATAGTTTATGCTGATGATCCCATAACCAAGAATTTGCATGGCGATAGATTTGGCCATATTTTGAAGACAATCGAAGAGAAGTTAGTATGAAACGTATGGCTCGATCAGCTGCTCCCTCGAGAAGGAGCCGAACCCGACTATTTTCTTTGCTCAATTTTAGGTTCCTTTGTGCTCAATGTATGGACCTTGATGTAATTTCCCCTTTTTTAGATCCTTGATGTAAAATGTACTCGCACCGATCATGTAAAATGCTAACCTAAAAGTAAGTGGAGAAATTTAAATGAATTTAAGCTTAGTTGTCAATGCGTATGAACATTCTTGGATTTCAAGATGAACGACCACAAGGTCAAGGCCATATCTCTACATCATACTTTATGTTGATGATCCCATATCCAAGAATTTGCATGGCTACAGATTTATCCATATTCTGAAAACAATCTAAGAGGAAGTAGTATGAAACGTATGGCTCGATCAGCTTCTCTCTTGAGAAGGAGCCGAACCTGACTGTTTTCCTTGCTTAATTTTAGGGGGGTTTGTTCTAAATGTATGGACCTAAAGGTAAATTTCCCTTTTTAGGTCCTTGATGTAAAATGTACTTCCACCGCCTGTGTAAAATTCTATCTTAAAAGTGTAAGTGGTAAAATTTAGACAATTTTAAGTTTTCTTGTCAACGAGTATGAACATTCTTGATTTCAATTTGAACGACCAAGGTGAAGGCCATATCAACATCATACTTTATTCTGATGATCCCATATGAGAGAATTCACATGGCGACAGATTTGGCCATATTTTCAAAACAATCGAAGAGGAAGTAGTATGAAGAGTTTGGCTCAGATCAGCTGTTCTCTCGAGGAGTCAAACAAGAAATTTTCCTTCTATGTTCCTTTGTACTAAATGTATGGATCTCGATGTAATTTTTGCTTTTTTGAGGTCCTTGATGTAAAATGTATTCCGATCGACCATGTAAAGTTCTAACCTAAAAGTAAGTGGTGAAATTTAAATGTATTTAATCTTAGTTGTCAACTACTATGAACTTTCTTGGATTTCAAGCCGAATGACCACAAGGTAAAGGCCATATCTCTACATCATACTTTATACTGATGATCCCATATCCAAGAATTTGCATGGCGATAGATTTAGCCATATTTTGAAGACAATCGAAGAGAAAGTAGTATGAAACGTATGGCTCGATCAACTGCTCTCTCGAGAAGGAGCCGAACCCGACTATTTTCTTTGCTAAATTTTAGGGTCCTTTGTGCTAAATGTATGGACCTCGATGTAATTTCCCCCTTTTTAGGTCCTTGATGTAAAATGTACTCCCACCGACCGTGTAAAATGCTAACCGAAAAGTAAGTGGTGAAATTTAAATGAATTTAAGCTTAGTTGTCAATGAGTATGAACATTCTTAGATTTCAAGCTGAACGACCACAAGGTCTAGGCCATATCTCTACATCATACTTTATGCTGATGATCCCATATCCAAGCATTTGCATGGCTACAGATTTGGCCATATTTTGAAAACAATCGAAGAGGAAGTAGTATGAAACGTATGGCTCGATTAGCTTCTCTCTCGAGAAGGAGCCGAACCTGACTATTTTCCTTGCTTAATTTTAGGGGGGTTTATACTAAATGTATGGACCTAAAGGTAAATTTCCCTTTTTAGGTCCTTGATGTAAAATGTACTTCCACCGCCCGTGTAAAATTCTAACCTAAAAGTGTAAGTGGTGAAATTTAGACGATTTTAAGTTTGCTTGTCAACGAGTATGAACATTCTTGATTTCAATCTGAAAGACCAAGGTGAAGGCCATATCAACATCATACTTTATTCTGATGATCCCATATGAGAGAATTTGAATGGCGACAGATTTGGCTATATTTTCAAAACAATCGAAGAGGAAGTAGCATGAAGAGTTTGGCTCAGATCAGCTGTTCTCTCGAGAAGGAGTCAAACCAGAAATTTTCCTTCTAGGTTCCTTTGTACTAAATGTATGGACCTCGATGTAATTTTTGCTTTTTTGAGGTCCCTGATGTAAAATGTATTCCGATCGGCCATGTAAAGCTCTAACCTAAAAGTAAGTGATGAAATTTCAATGAATTTAAGCTTAATTGTCAACGGCTATGAACTTTCTTGGATTTCAAGCCGAATGACCACAAGGTCAAGGCCATATCTCTACATCATACTTTATGCTGATGATTCCATATCCAAGAATTTGCATGGCGATAGATTTAGCAATATTTTAAAGACAATCAAAGAGAAAGTAGTATGAAACATATGGCTCGATCAACTGCTCTCTCGAGAAGGAGCCGAACCCGAATATTTTATTTGCTGAATTTTAGGGTCCTTTGTGCTAAATGTATGGACGTCGATGTAATTTCCCCTTTTTTAGGTCCTTGATGTCAAATGTACTCCCCGACCATATAAAATGCTAACCTAAAAGTAAGTGTGAAATTTAAATGAATTTAAGCTTAGTTGTCAATGAGTATGAACATTCTTGGATTTCAAGTTTAACGACCACAAGGTCAAGGCCATATCTCTACATCATACTTTATGATGATGATCCCTTATCCAAGAATTTGCATGGCAACAGATTTGGCCATATTTTGAAAACAATCAAAGAGGAAGTAGTATGAAGAGTTTAGCTCAGATCAGCTGATCTCTCCAGAAGGAGCCAAACTAGAAATATTCCTTTTAGTTTTTTTTGTACTAAATGTATGGACCTTGATGTAATTTTTGATTTTTTGAGGTCCCTGATGTGAAATGTACTCCAATCGACCATGAAAAGTTCTAACCTAAAAGTAAGTGGTAAAATTTAAATAAATTTAAGCTTAGTTGTCAACGAGTATGAACTTTCTTGGATTTAAAGCCGAATGACCACAAGGTCAAGGCCATATCTCTACATCATACTTTATGCTGATGATCCCATATCCAAGAATTTGCATGGCGATAGATTTGGCCATATTTTGAAGACAATTAAAGAGAAAGTAGTATGAAACATATGGCTCGATCAGCTGCTCTCTCGAGAAGGACCCAAACCCGACTATTTTCTTTGCTCAATTTTAGGGTCCTTTGTGCTAAATGTATGGACCTCGATGTAATTTCCCCCTTTTTAGGTCCTTGATGTAAAATGTACTCCCACCGACCGTGTAAAATGCTAACCTAAAAGTAAGTGGTGAAATTAAAATGAATTTAAGCTTAGATGTCAATGAGTATGAACATTCTTGGATTTCAAGCTGAACGACCACAAGGTCAAGGCCATATCTCTACATCATACTTTATGCTGATGATCCCATATCCAAGAATTTATATGGCTATAGATTTGGCCATATTTTGAAAACAATCGAAGAGCCATTAGTATGAAACGTATGGCTCGATCAGCCTTCTCTCGAGAAGGAGCCGAACCTGAATGATTTCCTTGCTTAATTTTAGGGGGGTTTGTGCTAAATGTATGGACCTAAAGGTAAATTTCCCTTTTAGGTCCTTGATGGAAAATGTACTTCCACCGCCCGTGTAAAATTCTAACCTAAAAGTGTAAGTGGTGAAATTTAGACGATTTTAAGTTTGCTTGTCAACGAGTATGAACATTCTTGATTTCAATCTAAAAGACCAAGGTGAAGGCCATATCAACATCATACTTTATTCTGATGATCCCATATGAGAGAATTTGAATGGCGACAGATTTGGCCATATTTTCAAAACAATCGAAGAGGAAGTAGTGTGAAGAGTTTGGCTTAGATCAGCTGATCTCTCGAGAAGGAGCCAAACCAAAAAAAATCCTTTTAGGTTCCTTTGTACTAAATGTATGGACCTCGATGTAATTTTTGCTTTTTTGAGGTCCCTTATGTAAAATGTACTCCGATCGACCATGTAAAGTTCTAAGCTAGAAGTAAGTTGTGAAATTTAAAAGAATTTTAGCTTAGTTGTCAATGAGTATGAACTTTCTTAGATTTCAAGCCGAATGACCACAAGGTCAAGGCCATATCTCTACATCATACTTTATGCTGATGATCCCATAACCAAGAATTTGCATGGCGATAGATTTGGCCATATTTTGAAGACAATCGAAGAGAAGTTAGTATGAAACGTATGGCTCGATCAGCTGCTCCCTCGAGAAGGAGCCGAACCCGACTATTTTCTTTGCTCAATTTTAGGTTCCTTTGTGCTCAATGTATGGACCTTGATGTAATTTCCCCTTTTTTAGATCCTTGATGTAAAATGTACTCGCACCGATCATGTAAAATGCTAACCTAAAAGTAAGTGGAGAAATTTAAATGAATTTAAGCTTAGTTGTCAATGCGTATGAACATTCTTGGATTTCAAGATGAACGACCACAAGGTCAAGGCCATATCTCTACATCATACTTTATGTTGATGATCCCATATCCAAGAATTTGCATGGCTACAGATTTATCCATATTCTGAAAACAATCTAAGAGGAAGTAGTATGAAACGTATGGCTCGATCAGCTTCTCTCTTGAGAAGGAGCCGAACCTGACTGTTTTCCTTGCTTAATTTTAGGGGGGTTTGTTCTAAATGTATGGACCTAAAGGTAAATTTCCCTTTTTAGGTCCTTGATGTAAAATGTACTTCCACCGCCTGTGTAAAATTCTATCTTAAAAGTGTAAGTGGTAAAATTTAGACAATTTTAAGTTTTCTTGTCAACGAGTATGAACATTCTTGATTTCAATTTGAACGACCAAGGTGAAGGCCATATCAACATCATACTTTATTCTGATGATCCCATATGAGAGAATTCACATGGCGACAGATTTGGCCATATTTTCAAAACAATCGAAGAGGAAGTAGTATGAAGAATTTGGCTCAGATCAGCTGTTCTCTCGAGGAGTCAAACAAGAAATTTTCCTTCTATGTTCCTTTGTACTAAATGTATGGATCTCGATGTAATTTTTGCTTTTTTGAGGTCCTTGATGTAAAATGTATTCCGATCGACCATGTAAAGTTCTAACCTAAAAGTAAGTGGTGAAATTTAAATGTATTTAATCTTAGTTGTCAACTACTATGAACTTTCTTGGATTTCAAGCCGAATGACCACAAGGTAAAAGGCCATATCTCTACATCATACTTTATACTGATGATCCCATATCCAAGAATTTGCATGGCGATAGATTTAGCCATATTTTGAAGACAATCGAAGAGAAAGTAGTATGAAACGTATGGCTCGATCAACTGCTCTCTCGAGAAGGAGCCGAACCCGACTATTTTCTTTGCTAAATTTTAGGGTCCTTTGTGCTAAATGTATGGACCTCGATGTAATTTCCACCTTTTTAGGTCCTTGATGTAAAATGTACTCCCACCGACCGTGTAAAATGCTAACCGAAAAGTAAGTGGTGAAATTTAAATGAATTTAAGCTTAGTTGTCAATGAGTATGAACATTCTTAGATTTCAAGCTGAACGACCACAAGGTCTAGGCCATATCTCTACATCATACTTTATGCTGATGATCCCATATCCAAGCATTTGCATGGCTACAGATTTGGCCATATTTTGAAAACAATCGAAGAGGAAGTAGTATGAAACGTATGGCTCGATTAGCTTCTCTCTCGAGAAGGAGCCGAACCTGACTATTTTCCTTGCTTAATTTTAGGGGGGTTTATACTAAATGTATGGACCTAAAGGTAAATTTCCCTTTTTAGGTCCTTGATGTAAAATGTACTTCCACCGCCCGTGTAAAATTCTATCCAAAAAGTGTAAGTTGTGAAATTTAGACGATTTTAAGTTTCCTTGTCAACGAGTATGAACATTCTTGATTTCAATCTGAACGACCAAGGTGAAGGCCATATCAACATCACACTTTATTCTGATGATCCCATATGAGAGAGTTCACATGGCGACAGATTTGGCTATATTTTCAAAACAATCGAAGAGGAAGTAGCATGAAGAGTTTGGCTCAGATCAGCTGTTCTCTCGAGAAGGAGTCAAACCAGAAATTTTCCTTCTAGGTTCCTTTGTACTAAATGTATGGACCTCGATGTAATTTTTGCTTTTTTGAGGTCCCTGATGTAAAATGTATTCCGATCGGCCATGTAAAGCTCTAACCTAAAAGTAAGTGATGAAATTTCAATGAATTTAAGCTTAATTGTCAACGACTATGAACTTTCTTGGATTTCAAGCCGAATGACCACAAGGTCAAGGCCATATCTCTACATCATACTTTATGCTGATGATTCCATATCCAAGAATTTGCATGGCGATAGATTTAGCAATATTTTAAAGACAATCAAAGAGAAAGTAGTATGAAACATATGGCTCGATCAACTGCTCTCTCGAGAAGGAGCCGAACCCGAATATTTTATTTGCTGAATTTTAGGGTCCTTTGTGCTAAATGTATGGACGTCGATGTAATTTCCCCTTTTTTAGGTCCTTGATGTCAAATGTACTCCCACTGACCATATAAAATGCTAACCTAAAAGTAAGTGTGAAATTTAAATGAATTTAAGCTTAGTTGTCAATGAGTATGAACATTCTTGGATTTCAAGCCGAACGACCACAAGGTCAAGGCCATATCTCTACATCATACTTTATGATGATGATCCCTTATCCAAGAATTTGCATGGCAACAGATTTGGCCATATTTTGAAAACAATCAAAGAGGAAGTAGTATGAAGAGTTTAGCTCAGATCAGCTGATCTCTCCAGAAGGAGCCAAACTAGAAATATTCCTTTTAGTTTTCTTTGTACTAAATGTATGGACCTTGATGTAATTTTTGATTTTTTGAGGTCCCTGATGTGAAATGTACTCCAATCGACCATGAAAAGTTCTAACCTAAAAGTAAGTGGTAAAATTTAAATAAATTTAAGCTTAGTTGTCAACGAGTATGAACTTTCTTGGATTTAAAGCCGAATGACCACAAGGTCAAGGCCATATCTCTACATCATACTTTATGCTGATGATCCCATATCCAAGAATTTGCATGGCGATAGATTTGGCCATATTTTGAAGACAATTAAAGAGAAAGTAGTATGAAACATATGGCTCGATCAGCTGCTCTCTCGAGAAGGACCCAAACCCGACTATTTTCTTTGCTCAATTTTAGGGTCCTTTGTGCTAAATGTATGGACCTCGATGTAATTTCCCCCTTTTTAGGTCCTTGATGTAAAATGTACTCCCACCGACCGTGTAAAATGCTAACCTAAAAGTAAGTGGTGAAATTAAAATGAATTTAAGCTTAGATGTCAATGAGTATGAACATTCTTGGATTTCAAGCTGAACGACCACAAGGTCAAGGCCATATCTCTACATCATACTTTATGCTGATGATCCCATATCCAAGAATTTATATGGCTATAGATTTGGCCATATTTTGAAAACAATCGAAGAGCCATTAGTATGAAACGTATGGCTCGATCAGCTGCTCTCTCGAGAAGGAGCCGAACCTGAATGATTTCCTTGCTTAATTTTAGGGGGGTTTGTGCTAAATGTATGGACCTAAAGGTAAATTTCCCTTTTAGGTCCTTGATGGAAAATGTACTTCCACCGCCCGTGTAAAATTCTAACCTAAAAGTGTAAGTGGTGAAATTTAGACGATTTTAAGTTTGCTTGTCAACGAGTATGAACATTCTTGATTTCAATCTAAAAGACCAAGGTGAAGGCCATATCAACATCATACTTTATTCTGATGATCCCATATGAGAGAATTTGAATGGCGACAGATTTGGCCATATTTTCAAAACAATCGAAGAGGAAGTAGTGTGAAGAGTTTGGCTTAGATCAGCTGATCTCTCGAGAAGGAGCCAAACCAAAAAAAATCCTTTTAGGTTCCTTTGTACTAAATGTATGGACCTCGATGTAATTTTTGCTTTTTTGAGGTCCCTTATGTAAAATGTACTCCGATCGACCATGTAAAGTTCTAAGCTAGAAGTAAGTTGTGAAATTTAAAAGAATTTTAGCTTAGTTGTCAATGAGTATGAACTTTCTTAGATTTCAAGCCGAATGACCACAAGGTCAAGGCCATATCTCTACATCATAGTTTATCGATGATCCCATAACCAAGAATTTGCATGGCGATAGATTTGGCCATATTTTGAAGACAATCGAAGAAGTTAGTATGAAACGATGGCTCGATCAGCTCCCTCGAGAAGGAGCCGAACCCGACTATTTTCTTTGCTCAATTTTAGGTTCCTTTGTGCTCAATGTATGGACCTTGATGTAATTTCCCCTTTTTTAGATCCTTGATGTAAAATGTACTACATACCATCATGTAAAATGCTAACCTAAAAGTAAGTGGAGAAATTTAAATGAATTTAAGCTTAGTTGTCAATGCGTATGAACATTCTTGGATTTCAAGATGAACGACCACAAGGTCAAGGCCATATCTCTACATCATACTTTATGTTGATGATCCCATATCCAAGAATTTGCATGGCTACAGATTTATCCATATTCTGAAAACAATCTAAGAGGAAGTAGTATGAAACGTATGGCTCGATCAGATTCTCTATAGAGAAGGAGCCGAACCAGACTGTTTTCCTTGCTTAAATTTATGGTGGTTGGTTCTAAATGTATGGACCTAAAGGTAAATTTCCCTTTTTAGGTCCTTGATGTAAAATGTACTTCCACCGCCTGTGTAAAATTCTATCTTAAAAGTGTAAGTGGTAAAATTTAGACAATTTTAAGTTTTCTTGTCAACGAGTATGAACATTCTTGATTTCAATTTGAACGACCAAGGTGAAGGCCATATCAACATCATACTTTATTCTGATGATCCCATATGAGAGAATTCACATGGCGACAGATTTGGCCATATTTTCAAAACAATCGAAGAGGAAGTAGTATGAAGAATTTGGCTCAGATCAGCTGTTCTCTCGAGGAGTCAAACAAGAAATTTTCCTTCTATGTTCCTTTGTACTAAATGTATGGATCTCGATGTAATTTTTGCTTTTTTGAGGTCCTTGATGTAAAATGTATTCCGATCGACCATGTAAAGTTCTAACCTAAAAGTAAGTGGTGAAATTTAAATGTATTTAATCTTAGTTGTCAACTACTATGAACTTTCTTGGATTTCAAGCCGAATGACCACAAGGTAAAAGGCCATATCTCTACATCATACTTTATACTGATGATCCCATATCCAAGAATTTGCATGGCGATAGATTTAGCCATATTTTGAAGACAATCGAAGAGAAAGTAGTATGAAACGTATGGCTCGATCAACTGCTCTCTCGAGAAGGAGCCGAACCCGACTATTTTCTTTGCTAAATTTTAGGGTCCTTTGTGCTAAATGTATGGACCTCGATGTAATTTCCACCTTTTTAGGTCCTTGATGTAAAATGTACTCCCACCGACCGTGTAAAATGCTAACCGAAAAGTAAGTGGTGAAATTTAAATGAATTTAAGCTTAGTTGTCAATGAGTATGAACATTCTTAGATTTCAAGCTGAACGACCACAAGGTCTAGGCCATATCTCTACATCATACTTTATGCTGATGATCCCATATCCAAGCATTTGCATGGCTACAGATTTGGCCATATTTTGAAAACAATCGAAGAGGAAGTAGTATGAAACGTATGGCTCGATTAGCTTCTCTCTCGAGAAGGAGCCGAACCTGACTATTTTCCTTGCTTAATTTTAGGGGGGTTTATACTAAATGTATGGACCTAAAGGTAAATTTCCCTTTTTAGGTCCTTGATGTAAAATGTACTTCCACCGCCCGTGTAAAATTCTATCCAAAAAGTGTAAGTTGTGAAATTTAGACGATTTTAAGTTTCCTTGTCAACGAGTATGAACATTCTTGATTTCAATCTGAACGACCAAGGTGAAGGCCATATCAACATCACACTTTATTCTGATGATCCCATATGAGAGAGTTCACATGGCGACAGATTTGGCTATATTTTCAAAACAATCGAAGAGGAAGTAGCATGAAGAGTTTGGCTCAGATCAGCTGTTCTCTCGAGAAGGAGTCAAACCAGAAATTTTCCTTCTAGGTTCCTTTGTACTAAATGTATGGACCTCGATGTAATTTTTGCTTTTTTGAGGTCCCTGATGTAAAATGTATTCCGATCGGCCATGTAAAGCTCTAACCTAAAAGTAAGTGATGAAATTTCAATGAATTTAAGCTTAATTGTCAACGACTATGAACTTTCTTGGATTTCAAGCCGAATGACCACAAGGTCAAGGCCATATCTCTACATCATACTTTATGCTGATGATTCCATATCCAAGAATTTGCATGGCGATAGATTTAGCAATATTTTAAAGACAATCAAAGAGAAAGTAGTATGAAACATATGGCTCGATCAACTGCTCTCTCGAGAAGGAGCCGAACCCGAATATTTTATTTGCTGAATTTTAGGGTCCTTTGTGCTAAATGTATGGACGTCGATGTAATTTCCCCTTTTTTAGGTCCTTGATGTCAAATGTACTCCCACTGACCATATAAAATGCTAACCTAAAAGTAAGTGTGAAATTTAAATGAATTTAAGCTTAGTTGTCAATGAGTATGAACATTCTTGGATTTCAAGCCGAACGACCACAAGGTCAAGGCCATATCTCTACATCATACTTTATGATGATGATCCCTTATCCAAGAATTTGCATGGCAACAGATTTGGCCATATTTTGAAAACAATCAAAGAGGAAGTAGTATGAAGAGTTTAGCTCAGATCAGCTGATCTCTCCAGAAGGAGCCAAACTAGAAATATTCCTTTTAGTTTTCTTTGTACTAAATGTATGGACCTTGATGTAATTTTTGATTTTTTGAGGTCCCTGATGTGAAATGTACTCCAATCGACCATGAAAAGTTCTAACCTAAAAGTAAGTGGTAAAATTTAAATAAATTTAAGCTTAGTTGTCAACGAGTATGAACTTTCTTGGATTTAAAGCCGAATGACCACAAGGTCAAGGCCATATCTCTACATCATACTTTATGCTGATGATCCCATATCCAAGAATTTGCATGGCGATAGATTTGGCCATATTTTGAAGACAATTAAAGAGAAAGTAGTATGAAACATATGGCTCGATCAGCTGCTCTCTCGAGAAGGACCCAAACCCGACTATTTTCTTTGCTCAATTTTAGGGTCCTTTGTGCTAAATGTATGGACCTCGATGTAATTTCCCCTTTTTTAGGTCCTTGATGTAAAATGTAATCCCACCGACCGTGTAAAATTCTAACCTAAAAGTAAGTGGTGAAATTTAAATGAATTTAATCTTAGTTGTCAATGAGTATGAACATTCTTGGATTTCAAGCTGAACGACCACAAGGTCAAGGCCATATCTCTACATCATACTTTATGCTGATGATCTCATATCCAAGAATTTGCAAGGCTATAGATTTGGCTATATTTTGAAAACAATCGAAAACCTAAAAGTAAGTGGTGAAATTTAAATAAATTTAAGCTTAGTTGTCAACGAGTATGAACTTTCTTGGATTTAAAGCCGAATGACCACAAGGTCAAGGCCATATCTCTACATCATACTTTATGCTGATGATCCCATATCCAAGAATTTGCATGGCGATAGATTTGGCCATATTTTGAAGACAATTGAAGTGAAAGTAGTATGAAACGTATGGCTCGATCAGCTGCTCTCTCGAGAAGGAGCCAAACCCGACTATTTTCTTTGCTCAATTTTAGGGTCCTTTGTGCTAAATGTATGGACCTCGATGTAATTTCCCCTTTTTTAGGTCCTTGATGTAAAATGTAATCCCACCGACCGTGTAAAATGCTAACCTAAAAGTAAGTGGTGAAATTTAAATGAATTTAATCTTAGTTGTCAATGAGTATGAACATTCTTGGATTTCAAGCTGAACGACCACAAGGTCAAGGCCATAACTCTATATCATACTTCATGCTGATGATCTCATATCCAAGAATTTGCAAGGCTATAGATTTGGCTCTATTTTGAAAACAATCGAAGAGGAAGTAGTATGAAATGTATGGCTCGATTAGCTTCTCTCTCGAGAAGGAGCCGAACCGGACTATTTTCCTTGCTTCATTTTAGGGGGGTTCGTACTAAATGTATGGACCTAAAGGTAAATTTCCCTTTTAAGGTGTTTGATGTAAAATGTACTTCCACCGCCCGTGTAAAATTCTATCTTAAAAGTGTAAGTGGTGAAATTTAGACGATTTTAAGTTTGCTTGTCAACGAGTATGAACATTCTTGATTTCAATCCGAACGACCAAGGTGAATGCCATATCAACATCATACTTTATTATGATGATCCCATATGAGAGAATTTGCATGGCACCAGATTTGGCCATATTTTCGAAACAATCAAAGAGGAAGTAGTATGAAGAGTTTGGCTCAGATCAGCTGATCTCTCGAGAAGGAGCCAAACCAGAAATTTTCCTTCTAGGTTCCTTTGTACTAAATGTATGGACCTCGATGTAATTTTTGCTTTTTTGAGGTCCCTTATGTAAAATGTACTCCGATCGACCATGTAAAGTTCTAACCTAAAAGTAAATGGTGAAATTTAAATGAATTTAAGCTTAGTTGTCAACGACTATGAACTTTCTTGGATTTCAAGCCGAATGACCACAAGGTCAAGGCCATATCTCTACATCATACTTTATGCTGATGATCCCATATCCAAGAATTTGCATGGAGATAGATTTAGCCATATTTTGAAGACAATCGAAGAGAAAGTAGTATGAAACGTATGGCTCGATCAACTTCTCTCTCGAGAAGGAGCCAAACCTGACTATTTTCTTTGCTAAATTTTAGGGTCCTTTGTGCTAAATGTATGGACCTCGATGTAATTTCCCCCTTTTTAGGTCGTTGATGTAAAATGTACTCCCACCGACCATGTAAAATGCTAACCTAAAAGTAAGTGGTGAAATTTAAATGAATTTAAGCTTAGTTGTCAACGAGTATGAATATTCTTGGATTTCAAGCCGAATGACCACAAGTTCAAGTCCATATCTCTACATCATACTTTATGCTGATGATCCCTTATCCCAGAATTTGCATGGCGACAGATTTGGCCATATTTTGAAAACAATCGAAGAGGAAGTAGTATCAAGAGTACGGCTCGATCAGATGCTCTCTCAAGAAGGAGTCAAACCTGGCTGTTTTCTTTGCTCAATTTTAGGGTCCTTTTAGGTCCTCGATGTAATTTTCCCTTTTTTAGGTCCTTTATGTAGAATGTACTCCCACCGCCCGTGTAAAATTCTAACCTAAAAGTAAGTGGTGAAATTTAAATAAATTTAAGAATAGTTGTCAACGAGTATGAAAATTTCTTTGATTTAAGGACGAACGACCAAGGTCAAGGCCATATCAACATCATACTTTATGCTTATGGTCCCATATCCAAGAATTTGCATGCCGACACATTTGCACATCTACTGAAAACAATCGAAGATATTAAAAACAAAAAATAATCAATTTCAATTTTCCAAGTGACAGGAATTTCTTTTTTGAAAAGCAAGTAAGAAGAATTTATATCCTTTTTTCGGTTAAAAATAAAGAGCAAGAAGAGACTATGAGAATAGGGGAGGCAGTGAGAGAGCTGTGGAGAGGCAGATTTGATGGCGGTGCGATGTCAGAGCATAGCTGGAATGGGTTTCTAACACGAGGTATAGGGGTACAGTGAATAGAGTAATTTTCAGGACCTTTACAATATATATGCATGAAAAACAAATTGTGTTTTCTCTCTTCTTCACTCCCTCATCACCACCCATGCCCCGTCTGGATGATCTCTCCCTCGTCCACAACATGGTGCTATGCACGCGCATCGACCAACGACATGCCTTGTGTCGGCGGCTCCGTGTCTGTGTCTGGCGTGTTCGTCAGCTGCATTGTTGGGAACCATTTCGGTCCTTGGCAGCAAAAAGTATTATTACTATAATAGAGTAGCAATTCAAACTTTCTCGGTTTAAAAATTTCCACTTCCTTCACAAACATCCAGGGGTGAAGGATATTCAATAGATCGCCATTTGTAGTACTACTAGTACTAAAGGGTACAGTGAGTAGTACCAAACGAAACTTTTTTTTGATGATAGTACCGAAAGAAACTTCATTCAACCATTAACATAACAACATGAGCTTACATATATAGGACTCACTACTAAACTAGTGCAGGTCTGGCACCTCCTAGCACCTAGTCCGCACCGCCAGCGGCAGCTCGTTAGACATCGGGACCAACACCAGCTCTAGCGACACAGCCAACTCCTGACTCATCGGCACCTCCGGATAACATGGAGGCACCTCTGGATAAGGCGGAGGCACCTCTAGATCCATCAACAGCTCCGAGAAGACACTGTGGATGGAGTTACCGTTGTTGGGGAACCGGTCCTAGTAATTGGTGAAAATGTTGGCGCCGATGAACACCACCATCTCGCAGCCGTAGTGGAAGGCCTGGCCGTCAAGGAGAAGGGCGTCCCTGAAGTTGACGAACTTGACCTGCAACACCCCATCAGGATTGTCGTGGAGGCCGTACATGCGGTACTTGCAGCGACCGTACCTAGCGTCGAGGAAGGTGCACGCTAGCGGCCACGGTGTTCTGTGCGGGGAGAAGGACCAAATGTGCAGGGCATTGTCCTCCTGTGCGGCAATGTCGGGGTCTTTGTGCTCTGGTACGGTGGGCGGCAGCCGGAAGGTGGCCATGGATGACAAACAAGGAGGGAGATGGTTGCTAGAAGCGGGGGATTAGAGATGGTTTGGTGTAGGGAAGGGGAGAGAATAAATACGAAGGAGGTGATCTGAGATTAATGTGACAGATTACTGAAGCGAGAGGACAATCAATGTCGCTGATGAAGCCAATGCGTGTGCCAAATATCGATGACGATGACTAGGGTAAGCGATTGGACGGAACACTGACTCTGCTTCTCGCACTTGATGGCCCAGTCATAATTTTGTGGTGCGTCCAAGGTGACCACGACCTCCCCAATCTGTGGGCCCTACATGGATGACTGAGTTGATGGCTGAAAACAAATTGATAAAGTGAGCTCTTTCCTATTAAAATATTGTGGTTATGATATAGGGGAGCTAATTTAGGGTTCCTCCTGGAGATAAGCAAAATTTAGGAGAAGATTTTTTTAGGGAAGGCCCCTACATACACACATAGGTGAGAAAATTTAGGGGTGTTGCTGGACTTGCTATAAAGATTGTCAATAGAATATTCTAGATGTTGCTCTAAAAAAGAATCTTCTATTCTATGATGGAAAACAAGATCCAACGGTTTGTAATGTTTGGGTTCACGAGCCTTGATGCAATAGTCAAATTTCAAAGTTATCCATACACTATATAGTGGTAAGATAATATAATAGGTAAAGATCAAAAAATTATAAATTTGATCGACATCTATAAAGTATGGGTATATTAGGTTCTTGTATTTGTATCATGTAGAAATCAATGTTGATTACCTATAACTAATATACTTGAATTTTATGTTACATGGTCTAGAGAAACGGGGGGCCGAAGATTCTAGAATGATGGAGAACTGTGTTTTGAAGTTTGTGCATAATGTCTAATGTGTTAAAGACTATCAATAATATCTTTTAGATGCTAGAATGGGATTCATATGTCTTGATCCATTGCCAGCCGTTGGATCTTCTTTTCTGTTTTAGCATGGAGAAGTTATATATTGATAGTATTTCTTTTCTTATCTTCCCACTATTATATTTTTATTTTCTTACCACTATATATTGTACGAATAACTTTGAATATTGACCATTGGATCAAGACTCGTGAATCCCAACATTTCCAACCGTTGGATCTTCTTTTCCATTCTAGCATCTAGAATATTTTATTGATAGTTTTCATCAAAATGAATGCTATGCACAAAACTCAAAACACACTTCTCCATCATTCTAGAATCTTCTCCCTTATTTATCTAGACCATATTACCAAAATTTTCAAGTTTTAGATAGCTAATAATCGTTGACTTCTACATGATATACAAAGTACAAGAACCAAATATACACCCATACTTTATAGATTTTGATCAAAATTATATATATTTTGCTTTACCTATAATTTTATATAGTCATGACATGTCAGACGTCTATTATCTGAGTCTCACGTGTAGGGCACGGGCAACTTACTAGTATATATAGTTTACAACTAACTTTCAATATTGACCGTTGAATCGTGACCCGTGAATCCCAACATTGTTGCTAGCTGTTGGATCCTCTTTTCTATTCCATCATCCAGAAGATACTATTGATAGTCTTTGTTATCTTATCTTAGATCTTAGAACTATATAATATACGAATAACTTTGAATATTGACCGTTAGATCAAGAGTCGTGAATCCCAACATTGCTAGCCGTTGAATATTCTTTTCCAATATAGCATCTACGATTGTTAGTATTTCTTACCTTATCTTACCACTATATAGTTTATGAATAACTTTAAATATTGACCGCTGGATCAATCAAGATTCATGAATCCCAACATTGACAACCGTTGGATCTTCTTTTCTATACTACTATAACTAATAAGTTGCATGTGCCCTGCACGTGAGACTCAGATAATAGACGTCTAACATATCATCACTCTATAAACTTATAATAGATAAAGCAGAAAAAATATAAATTTGATCAACATCTATAAAGTATGGGTGTATATTCGGTTCTTGTACTTTGTATATCATTTAGAAGTCAACGATTATTAGCTATCTAAAACTTGAAATTTTTGGTAACATGGTCTAGAGAAACGAGGGAGAAGATTCTAGAATGATGGAGAAGTGTGTTTTGAATTTTGTTCATAGCATTCATTGTGATGAAGACTATCAATATAATCATCTAGATGCTACAATGGAAAATAAGATCCAACGACTGAAAATGTTGGGATTCACGAGTCTTGATCCAACAGTTAATATTCAAAGTTATTCATACACTATATAGTGGTAATAAATGGAGCAGTTTTCAATAGGATCCATAACACCAATCCTGACCATTGGGATGTTAGATCCAATAGTTCAGAATAGCTGGATTCATGTTGAATGGTACCTAGAGCAAACTCCACCATGTTCTAGAACCATCATGTTACCACCTCCAAAATTTCATAGCATGGTAGGTTATATTCTCAATATGTGTAGATAGTTATTATTAATAGACTTAATGTATGCATTTTTTCTCTAACAAGACTATTGACTTAATGTTTATTAAATCACATTATATACAGTATATACGTGTGTGGCATGTGCCTTTTACTAGTCCATTCTAGCATCTTGAAGATACTATTGATAGTATATCTGATCTTATCTTACCACTATATATAGTATACAAATAACTTTGAATATTGACCGTTGGATCAAGACTAGTGAATCCCAACATCTCCAGTTATTGGATATTATTTTCCATTCTAGCATCTAGAAGATTCTATTGATAGTCTTCAGCATAATGAATGCTATGCACAAACCTCAGAACACACATCTCCATCATTCTAGAATCTTCTCCCTCATTTCTCTAGACCATGTTACCAAAATTTTCAAGTGTCAGATAGCTAATAACCGTTGACTTCTACATGATACAAAGTACAATTTTTTGAGATTTACCTTTTATATAATCTTACTTGTATACTATATAGTGTACGAATAACTTTGAACTTTGACCTTTGGATCAAGACTGACAAATCCCAACATTGCAAATCGTGGATCTTTTATCCACTCTAGCATGCATATAGAAGGATTTACTGATAGTCTTTAGCGTTATGAACGTTATGCACAAACCTCGAAACACACTTCTCAATAATTCTAGAATCTTCTTCGCAACTCTCTAGAGCATGTTGAGTATTATGAGGGTAATAGATTGTTTTCTTCATGATACAAAGTACAAGAACCAAATATACACCCAATATTTTATGGATGTGGCTCAAAATTATAATTTATTAATGATATTCACCTATTATAATTTTATATAAAAAATGATATGACATACTTTTGTTATCCGATTCTCACGTGTGCAAGGCATGTGCAACTTAGATATATAGTGTACGGATAAATTTGAATATTCACCATTGGACCAAGTCTGGAAAATCCCAACATTGGTAAGCGTTGGATCTTATTTTCCATTCTTGCGTCTAGAAGATTACAGCGTGTATACCGTTTAGCTTGATTATTGTCAAAAAGTGTCAGAAAAAGGTTGTCGAATAGCAGAACTATTTTTTCGTATGACCCACTACTTAGCAAACGTACCAGATAATCTTGATTTTCTATTTGCATGAGATATGCCATTGTAGAAAGGATCTAGAGACCGACTATGAGCCCTTTTAATAATTTATGTTCTTAGACTTGAGCTTGTACTGGACTTAGCAGCGATAAGACTCATGTCTAACCTCAAAACACACTTCTCCATCATTCTACAATCTTCTATGCTTAAAATATTCCAACTTACTCCCTCGATCCCAAAATAGGATGCATATAGTTTTTGGTCAAAGTCAAACTTTTCAAAATTTGACCAATTATATAGAAAAATGTATTGATACTTATAATCTCTAATTTTTATTGTTAGAACCGTTATGACATATATCTTCATATAGTCTGCATTAGACATCGTAGGTGTTGAAAATTTTCTCTGCATAGTCGGTCAAACTTTAAGTTTGTTAACTTTGACCAAAAACTATATGTGTCCTAATTTGGGATAGAGGAAGTACTCCCTCCGTCCAGAAATAACTAACTTGTTTTTCCCTAGATTTGAATGTATCTAGTCGTATTTTAGTGTATAGATACATATGAATTTAGAACTGCTGTACATCTTATCTTATATTACCACTATATAGTGTACGAATAACTTTGAATATTGACCATTGGATCAAGAGTCGCGAATCCCAACATTTCCAGCCATTGGATCTTCTTTTCCACAGCAAATCTTTTGCCTTGTTTAAAAAAGGCTCCTCCACCCAAAATTTTGTCTCGTCGCTGCCTTTCATGAGAGAAAAGTCTCCTGGATGAAGGAGAATCATCCTCCATCTCTCCTCCTCAATGCGGCATTGGCTTCTATGCTCTACTCATGCATCTATGCCTGGCACTTGTTCAGGTGGGAAGCATCACAATAGTCACCTCTTCCTTTTTTTGTGAATCACAGTCACCTCTTACTTCCCATGTTGGGGCCCATGGTGGTCTAGCCGTGGAGTACAACCATGCAGGTGCAGTAGTGGATAGAAAGTTGGGGCATGTGGTGGTCCAACCCAACTTTCTTTCGTTTTGCCTCGTGCTTCCATCCAAAAATGAGCTCTGGCTAGATGTTTTCTTTCTCTTCCATATTAGGCTGCTCATAGTGCTAAATAACTTAGGCTAGTAAAATTTTCACATGTTACTACAGTACCTTCGAAGTGTATTGGGTAATAACATGTGTCTAGTGTCATGCAAGGCCTAATTAATTAGGCCTACTTGTAGGAGTAGCTCATATCTCCTAGATGAAGGAGAATCATCCTCCCTCTCTCCTCTTTAATGCGGCATTGGCTACTCTGCTCATGCATCAGTGAATCTATGACTTTCATGGGACTTGTTTAGGTGGGTAGCATTACAACAATAACATCTTCCTTTTTTTGTGAATCACAATCACCTCTTCCTTCCCATGAAGTACAGAGTACAGCCATACAGGCGTAGCAGTGCAGAAGTTAGGGCCCTTGGTGTTCTAGCCCAACTTTCCTTCTGTTTTCCTCGTGCTTCCACCCAAAAAAGAGCTCTAGCTAGATGTTTTTTTCTCTTCCGTATTTTAGGCTGCTCAAGTGCTAAATAACTTAGACTAGTAAAACTTTCACATGTTACTACCTTCACAGTATTGGGTAATAACATGTATCCAGTGTCATGCAAGGCCTAATTAATTAGGTTGTAGGAGTAACTCATATGGAACTTGATTTCGTTGACTCGACTCCACCACAATAGGATTCAATGGATTTCCAAAGGAATTCTATAGGATTCCAATCCATAGGATTTTTTCAATAGAGTGTCTTTGTTTCAAAGGAATAAATCCTACAAAACTCCTATGCATTGCTTCCCTACACTACAATCCTTTAGGATTTCTAACAAGAGGTGAGACCTCTTGGAAAAATTCCTATGTGTCTATGACAACTATGACATGTACCTAAACCATATAAAATTTCCTGTATTTTTCCTGCGATGCAATCAAATACATTATCTTACCGATTCCTGCATTTTTCATTTCTATAGGATTATAAGTGAGAATGAGATAATAGCCTAATGGTTGGGTCGTAGTTGGCGCATCCCAAACAACTAGAGTTTGATATCTGTTAGGGATGAATTTCCAGAATTCTCACGCTGACACGATTTTACTATATCAAAAAAGTGTCTAGTTCCTCCTAGCACCATTTCATCTTTTTTATAACTGTTATGCCATTCTATTCCTGCACTTCTCCTATTCCTATGTTTTACAAATCCTAGGAATCGAGCGAACCCTAAATACACGGTGTACACGCCCTAGTATTTTACTTATAGAATCCTGACTAGTCCTTAGAGAAATTCCAATAGTATATCCAATAACTTGCTTGTATAATACACTGTTACCTCTAAAGGTTTACTGTACTTACATATGACTACTTATGTGTAAATAGCCCACCTCACATACTCACAAAATGTCTAGGAGAAATATGGCCCACCATGTAGTAGGAACATACTACCTTGGTTGCCACGAGGAATGATAAATACGAGTTTTGGTAATTTCCGGAAAAAAATCCTTCGCAATATGTCCTAGTGGCCTACCATGTAGGAACATACCTTGGTTTGAAGCCAAACAACTAAGGTATGGCCATATTTACATCATACTTTATGATAAGGTCCCCTTATTCAATATATTGGCGCATCTTGACATGGTAAACAATGTTTATTACACTTGTAATTTTCCAGCTTTATGACTAGAAAATCAGATACAATTTTCCATGTAACTGTTTTTGTAAGCAAGCACACGTGGAATAAGGCCCATATGACAACCCATTTTTTTACAAATAGTGCACACAATTTTATGGGCATTTCTCAAGTTACATGAATTTACGAGCTAGCTAATTTTGCCACTTAACTCCCTCTATCGATTTACCAAAATTATGTCAAACTTGAACTACGATCGTAAGATAGGCTGCTGGCTCCTAAGATTCGCCTACAAAGTGGCGGATCCAAATTGTGGCTACGGCGGTGAATGGACCACCTTAATATTTCTAAATTGCCTATATATTATACTAAAAAATAAAAACATTATTAAATGAAAAAATGCCCTGTTGGACTACCCTCACATGTTGAGCTAGATCCGTGAAGTCATTTTAAGGGACCCAAGTTAGTCAATACAATATCGAAAAAACACTAGGAGGTTTGAAAGATTCAATTTGCAAAGAATTTACATGTTGGCCGATGAATTCTGGTGAGTTTTAAAAAAATAAGAAAATAACAAAAAAAATAATATAGTACTTGCACACGACGTCTTCTTACGCGAATCCCCGGCTTCCATGCAAAATAATGACAAGTTGTAGTTAGGATAACTCTTGAGAGTATTTTTTTGTAATATGGCATACCATGTACGAACATGCTCAGGTTTCAAAAAAATGGCCATGCTTATGTGATAATAATGCATGTATTCGGTAAATGCGCATATGGGCATGATATGGTAAACAATGCTTACATTTTTATATTATTTAGCAAAGTACATGGCGAATAATTAAGGCTCAGAAAGCTAGCTACTAGCCTTCCATTTTTACACAAAAGTGGACCATGTTTTATGGGAAATTCTCCAATTACATGAACTTTTGAATTTTCTAGCTAATTTCAACCACTTAAACTACTTGTTGATTTATCAAAATCAGATCAAATTTTAACTATGACTGCATGATAGGTTGCTATCTCTCTAATTTTGCGTAAAATTGCTTTAAGGTCCTAGAGTAGTCAATCTATAAAAAACAACTAGAGGTTTGAAACCATCAAGTTCCTTCGAAGAATTACACAACAGCTGACAAGCTTGAACTAGTTATGATTTTTTCAAGAAACTTAAAGAAAAATCAAAATAACGTATAACTTGTGCTGCGCGTTCTCTTGAGTGTACTAGTTGTGATAAGTATGAGTTTTGATTACTTTCAAAAATCTTTCTTCCTAATATGGCCCACCATGTTGTGAAGATGCTTAGCTTCCAAATCAAATGACTAGGGTCATGGCTATATCTATATTGTAGTAAACAAATAGTGTGTCTATATTTAGTAGATGAGCGCATGTTGGTATGGGAGAATGTGTTTACAATCATAGTTTCTAACTTTCACGGACAAAAAATAGTTTTCAATTTTGTACGTGATAGACAATGTTTATTTGTTAAGTTAGTACACGAAGAATAAGGCCTAAAATAGTAATACCTCATTATTCGCACATATCATACCATGTTTATGGGCTATTTTCAAGTAATACCATAAATTTCCAATCTGTCTAGTAGCTATTTTCTCCGATTACAACTACTTCATGTCGATCTATCAAAATTATATATATCAATTTTGCACGGCGAGTGCGTTATAGGTTCTAGAATCGTTTAAGGTACCCAATATTTGAATATATAAAAACCACCATCAGGTTTGAAAAATTCAACTTCTTGCAATGTTTATACACACAAAATTCATAACTATTCGTCCTTACAATCACTATAATTATATCATCGCTGCTGAACTTGAAGGAAAATCATCATAGATCCCTGCTCGTCCCTCTCTTGTCTACATGTCCCCTCTTAGAAAGCTCTGTAGCACCCATCAGTTACGTGTAGTACTTTCGCCCATGATTATAGTTCAAAGAGTATTAGTCTAGATGTACTACTACATATGAAGCCTAGCGGTAGAGAGAAAGTAGACCCCCATTATGTGAGCCATGTTTTTTCTACGAGATAAAATCTAGCATGATCCAAAATTTTATCTCCCAATCCTTATATTTGATTTTTATTCTCGAATAAGATCGCATAGAAAATCACACGAACATTTAGTTTTTAGCTGTAGAGCTGCATGATGTTTTACCGTAATAAAATGTCCGCATAATATTGAATATTCAATGTTGGATCAAGACTCGCAAATCCCAACATTGCCAACCGTTGGATCTTCTTTTCCAGTCTAGGATCTAGAAGATTCTATTGATAGTGTTTAGCAGAATGACTATGCGCAAACCTGAAAACAAACTTCTTGATCATTCTAGAGTCGCCTCCGTCATTTCTCTAGACCATGGTCCCAAAATTTTCAAGTATTAGGTAGCAAACATTTATTTCTACATGATATAAAGTACAAGAACCAAATATACACCGTTACTTTATAGATGTGACTCTTTCATATTTTTTTGAGCTTTACCTATTACAAAGCATAATTTTATATAGTGATGATATGTCGTACTTTATTATTATGTGAGTCTCATGTGCAAGGCACGTGCAACTTACTAATAAAGGGATGGCGCACAAATACAAAGAGGCCGCTAATCTTCTCCAACTAAACCAGGAATATGTAGATAAGGCCTCAAAATATACAAAAAGGAACCTAGTACATAAAGGAAATGCGCAATTAGCTAGAGCTTCATTGAATATCAGCGGTGGTATAAAAGAATGGCACGGCTCGAGGATGGATAAGAGAGTCCTCATTTCCCCCACCCAAATCACAATGCTTGGGATGGTCACTCTGAAGATGGAAGCCACCATTCTCAACTGTTCCTCCTGCTCCCAGCCCCTCAAGCCCCGGCGGGTCTACAAGGTCTCTCCATTTCTCCCTCACAATCCATTGATTTTTCTTTTGTCGGTTCGTCAGTGCAACTATTTTATTTTTAAAACTTCCATTTCTACAATACGTGGATATTCATCTAGTCTTCCACCGCTGCGTCCGCAAGATCACCTCCTGCCAGAAGTGTGGGCACCCTAGCAGCGGATTCACCCAAGAGCCCGCCATGGATGTCGTCCTATCAGCGGCTAGGGTCGAGTGCGCCCACAAAGACTGCAGTAGTTTGCTTCCCTAATACGAATTACACGAGCACGAAATCATGTGCCGGTATGCTCCTTGCACTTGCACGGAGACTGGTTACGACTTTGCCGCCCCGCCGCCAACACTCGTCACCCACCTCGAAGCGGTCCACTCGATCCAAGTGCACAAGATCCAGTATGCCACCACCAAAGCATTCTAGGAGGTTATTCCACTGTGGCGCGAGGCATCCCGCCGGCTCATCCTCATAGGGAAGCAGGACGGCGCCATGTTCGTCATGACATTTGTCATGGTAGGCATGGTCCCCCTCGTGTCTGCAGTTTATGTTAGGGTCATGATGTGCCACTTTCCGGTATACAGGGTGAGGATGTGCGTGGAATGCCCGCAGCTGCTCTCCTAGTCGGACGTCAGGAGGAGGACCGGCACCGTGACAATGGAGCTCGATGTGTTGAGCTCCGCTAAGCCGAGCAATGTCGCTTTTGAGGACCTTACGTCTTACCTGGCAGTGCTGCCGCATTACCTGGTCGGTCATGTTACGTCAAAGCAGCTGCGTTTATTCATTCACGTCGAGTCTTAGTGGGGATGTAAGCTGTTGTTAATTAGGTTTAATTGCAGAAAGATCGTTTGCATACCAGGAATTTGGTTTAATTCAGGAGTAGTACCTAGTACTAGTACAATAGTGGAGTAAGGTAGTAGTACTACTCCCTCCTATCCATATTAATTGTCACTGGATTCAATGTACTCCTATCTAGCACTAAAACATGTCTAGACACATCTATTTTTCACCACAAGTAAACATAGCCATTTTTGGAGTAGTAGTTTGGTTGGAAAAAATCATATTGATGCTACTACATCTACACCACCAAGTCCCAAAGCTCGTCCCTAAGTCACCCGGGAAGATAGACCCCTGAGGTACTACCGCTCCCATCAGCGGTACTACTGCGCCCCGGTACTACTGCTCCCATCAGCAGCACTACCAGGCTCGACCTGGCGAGCCCTGGATACTCCTCTAACACCACCGGTACTACCGCACCTGGAGCTCCCCAATAGCTGAAGCCAGAGCTACCGCTCCATCTGAAGCCTCTACCGCTTGTGTCCAGTACTACCGGATCTGAGGACCGGTACTACTTGTCACCATAGTGCCTACGCGCACAGCAACTAGGCCACATCCCATGTATCCCCCTTATTATGTTCCAACCCTAGAGTTATTCCCCAAACTACCCCTTGTTAAGTGGCTAGCCTATATATAGAGCCCCAACCCCCTCATGTATCCGAAGGCATAGATGATAGACTAAAGACAACCACTTTGTGGAATCTCTAGTTTTGCCTCATCCCCTTACCAAAGGGAACCGACTATCGTCACCACCTCGTTGGAGTTTGCATCGCGCCTCCCTCGTTGTACAAGGCCTTGGCATCGGTGCCCTTTGCCAAGACGTCAAGACCCTCTCCAAGGTGTTCTTCCCTCTCTACTTGGGATCGAGGGAGCACGTTGATCAATCTTTCCTTGCAAGGATTCTATCAAACTGGTGGCCATCGGCGGGAGCAAACGGTCTTGTATCGTGTGAGTTTTGCGTGTGTTCATCATGTTCTTCGCGAGGTGTGCGTCCGCTTCCTCTACCTTCCCCATTTCCCCTCGCTTTCCCATCGACTTGACCACGAGATCCATGAAGATCGGGCCACCATTGAGGTCACCCCTTATCATATATCCTTTCCGTAGTAGGGATGGTGGTTTTCCGCTAGTAGTAGTAGTACATAGTAGGTAGTAGTACTATATATGTTTATACTGTACTACTCAACATACATTCGGGCTATTGACAAAAGTTCATCTTGCGGTTCTACTGCCACAGTGCTACTATCAGTTTTTTAGGTGCGCATTCACCCTCTGTCTTTCAGCAGTATAAATGAAATTACTCAAAGGAAGTCTTTACCACTATAAAATTAATCTGCCATGGCTGTTGATTGACAAGATAATTCATTGGGGGGTGTGGGTGGGTGGTGGGCTGGTGGCGTGCTATGATGACTAAACCTACACTCCTACTAGCACTCTGTAGTGAAAATAAAAGATCTACCCCTTGCATGCCTACAGTATGCACATGCATTAACTTCTGCGAGTAGTAGTACAAGTACTATCAAGCAAGGATAGACTGAAACGCAAATATATAGTCGTAGGTCACATGGTGTACCATTATGAGTCTTCATCTTATTCTTCTTCCTTGGTATGCTTGCGCTTGCCCTTGTCCTTCTTCTTTAGTTCTTTTTTTGTTGAACATTTCGAGAAATTGTTGACCCCTCTTGAAGTTCACTATCCGCCTGTATACCTCATAGGTCGTGTAGGCATCGATGCTTGCATACTAGATCTGCTCTTCAGTTAGGGGCATGTTCTCCTGCTGCTTGTGGCCCATATCCTTCTTGTTCTTCTTCATGGCTTTGTAACGGATGTCTATGAGGGCCACCACATAGTCAGCCAAAGAATCCTTCTCATTCGTGGAGCTGGCAGGATTCCACCTCTTCTGGATGTCCATGAAGTTCATCACTAGCACTAGAGAACGCCTAAGCCTGATACCATTGTTGCCGATGTCGACGCCTACAAAGGAGATGTTAGAGTTGGCAAGGAACTCCGCTAGCTTGGAGCATGGCTGGTAGGCCTGGCAGATCTGGTAGACCAGGCAATCCGTGCCCACACATAGTTGGACGATAGCAGACTTCTAGGCTGATGATTGCTTGTTGGTGTACTTGACGTCGAGGCCAACAATCTTGTCTTCCGCTTCCTCCAGGAGCTTTTGGATTTTGTTGATGTAATCTTTCACCACCGACGTACTGTTGGTATACACCACCTGTAATATGGTGCTATTGCCAGGAGGATCTAGGAAGGAGTGCATCTTGTCGAACGGCCGCGCCATGGATGGTGATTGGCGCCTTCTTTTGTTTTGAAGTGGTCCGATCGTGTGACAGAAAAGGAATGGGATCGAGAAGATGAAAGGAACCGCTAGGAAGATCTGGAGATGCATGCATGAGAGGTTGTGGAGACAAAAGGGCATGCGGTTTCCCCCCGGCCCCGCCCACATACGCCTATATAATAGAATTTATTTATGAATCAGTTTTACGAACGCATATTATTTAGGTAGCTATAGGTTGGAGTAGATGATCCAAAAGGTACAAGGACCAAACACACGTGATAGTTTATTAACGTGGCTCGAAATTATAAATATTTTTTAAGTTTGACCTATTATAATTTTATATATAAAATGATATGTCATACTTCTATTATCTGAATCTCACGTGCAAGGCACTTGCAACTAACTAGTTATTTCCTACTAGTAAAAGGCACATGACACACACGTATATACTGTATGAAATGTAATTTAACAAACATTAAGTCAATAGTCTTGTTAGAGAAAACATGGAAACATTAAGTCTATTAATAATAACTATCTACACATAGTGAGAATACAACCTACTGTGCTATGAAATTTGGGGTGGTGATATGATGGTTCTAGAACATGGTGGAGTTTTCTCTAGGTACTGTTCAACATGAACCCAGCTGCTCTGAACCATTGGATCTAACAGCCCAACGGTCAGGATTGGTGCTATATATCATATTCAAAACTGCTCCATTATAGTAGTAGAGAAGAGATATTACCATTATATAATGTATGAATAACTTTGAATATTGACTCGCGAATCCCAACATTTCTAGCCGTTGGATCTTCTTTTCCATTCTAGCATCTAGAAGATTTGATTAATACTCTTCATCACAATGAATGCTATGCACAAAACTCAAAACACATTTCTCCATCATTCTAGAATCTTCTCTCTCGTTTCTCTAGACTATGTTACCAAAATTTTCAAGTTTTAGATAGCTAATAACCGTTGACTTGTACATGATATACAAAGTACAAGAACCAAATATACACCCATACTTTATAGATGTTGATTAATTTATATTTTTTCCTTCTTTACCTATTATAGTTTAATATAGTGACGATATGTTAGACGTCTATTATCTCAGTCTCATGTGCAGGACACGTGCAACTTACTAGTTATATACAGTGTATGAATAACTTCGAATATTGAGCGTTGGATCAAGACTCTCGAATCCCAACATTGCCAGCCGTTGGATCTTCTTTTCCATTTTAGCATCTAAAAGATACTACTTTTGATAGTCTTTAGCACAATGTATGCATATTACTACTCCAAGTTACTTACCACTCTAACCAGCATTAGAGCATCTCTAGCATGGACAAAAATAGCGAGCTATTTCATGCTATTTAGCATGATATAGCGTATTTGGAGAGTCCACACTATTTTTTCAAGATTTTACTCGCTACGGCACATTTTTTAAATAGCTTGCTATATCGCGCTAAAACATCATAGCGTTAGCTCTATTTCAAGTATAGGATGTTATTTTTTTGTTGGCGGGTGTGGAGTAAGATAGCATATGATGAATGTGTCGAGTAAGCAAACAAACAATGAAAATTTTCATTATTAAACTTAAGTGACCGCGTCAAGCCGCCGCCTCCTCCTACAGCACCCGATGTTGTACCTAGATTCAGCCCTGCCGGTCCTCCTCCAACTTGGATAGCGCCGAAATTGATTATGCATGTATAATTATTACTCTAGGCAATTCATTAGATACCGAAACACTTTAGTATTCATGATATACCTGTTATATTTTTTATTTTTTTTACAAAATGCTGTTTTGTAAAATAGCGCGTTATTAGCACGCTATAACTTTCATATCGTCTAGAGAAAAGCCACGCTAAATTAGTTAGAATGCTACTATGTTTTCCTTGAACTCTAGTGGCTTATCTAAATTTGGCAGTCTCTTAGAGCATCTCTAGTGGCTTGTCTAAATTTGGTAGTCTAGATCTTCACATAGATAATGGTGTAAAATGATTCCTTTTTACATGACTTTAGTTTTCTAGAAGATAGTCTAAATTTGATAGTCTATATGTCCATCTACACATAAATAGTCAATATACACAACAATTTAGTGCAAAAAATGCTCTGATTTGCCGTGGGAGCGAGCTCGCGAGCGACCAACTTTGCTTTAGATATGGTGGATCGGTTGTCCAAATATGGACAACGAGTAGCTAGTTTGGAGGATGTCTAAATTTTAGACCACCGGATACACAAGCCACTGAAGACATTTTTTGGTCCGTGATGGTCTATATTTGGCTTAGACTACCGGATACACTAGCCACTAGAGATGCTCTTAGGCTAGTTATAGTGGGTACTAATAACATACTAGTTCATGTTACTACATTCATGTGTGTACGTAATTAAGCTGAAGGTAGAGACCCTATTTTTGCAGAAATGGCTCTAGAAATACTCCGTACCTACAAAGGCTAGGACATTACAGTAAACTATTTTTTCTAGTAATTGAACTATAGCTTTTTTTGTGGAATCATTGAACTATAGCTACTCCTAGGATAGGATATTATTATTCTATATCTTTTGAACTGTATAGCCAAATTCAAAATCTCAGAGCGGAAAATTCTCCCTCCTCACCTCCACCGAAATATTTCGAGTGGTCACACGCCCCATGTTTTAGTCGTACGGAATTCATTTTCTACCCCTGACAATGCCCTATCTACTAATGTCGGGGCGTGGATATGGTTCGTAATCCCCCTAGGTCCCCACAACCCTGAAGCTGGTTAGTCCACCTTCTACTAACGCCATTTCCCCCATAGCACTCTGAAAAACCCTAACCCTCTATCTCACCTCCGGCTCCTGCACCACCGCATCGGGGCATTCCCGCCGCGCTTCGCTGGCCTACACGCCACCCAACCCCCTCTCACCTCCAGCACCTGCACCACCACACCGTAATCATTTGCACCACACTTCGCCGTCCTACACGCCATCCAACCCCCTATCTCACCTCCAGCTCCTGCACCACCGCACCGGAACATCACTACCGCAGTTTGCCCACCAACACGCCACCCCAAACCCCCTATCCCACCTTCGTCTCCTGCACCACCGCACTTCGCCGGCCTACACGCCATACCTCGATACCATATACTCCTCACTAGTCTACCGGAACAGCTGATGTCCACCTTACCAAACCTAGTTTGCTAACACCCTCTTCCATACAACCGTGTTAGTTTGTAGACTCCCTCGTGCACAGCACCTGACCTGCTTCACCTACACCAGTGTCCGCTGCATTAGATCTACTTCACGGACTCAATAGTCCACTACACCAGATCTGCTTCACCGATGCTCTTGTGCAGCGCCTCGAATCCATAATCGGTCGTAACAGATCTACTTCACCGACGACGTTGTGCACTACATAGTATCTCCTTCACCGGCCATCTTGTCAAGCAAGCCAGACCCATCAACAACTAATACCTTCGATCCGAATTCACGGATGTAGTATACTAGCTTTTTCCCTAGAAGACCTAGGTTTAATCGAACCTTGGAAAGCATTGCTAAAAGGTAATAAGAAAGGACAGGTCTACAAGACTTTGTTTTTCATTTTACCTTAGTTGACCAGACCAATCTAGTTTACTTTATAATGGGGTTGAATCAATGGATGGAGATAGGCCAGTGTTGAAGATCCACCTGCAGCTGCACATCAAATGGGATGAAACATGATAATAAGCATAGTCATGTATAGTGTTTGTATTGAGATAATCTTTTGTGGGAAACACATCCTAATATTCTAGAGCCCCCGTGATGCAGTGGGCATAGCAATAGATTTATAATCCAACCAAGAACACACCGAAGCCACGGGTTGCAAATGTTTATTAAGTGTAAACACAGATTAAAGCTTTAAGTGGTGATGTTGTTGATCCCGAATGGAGCGCTAAGCAAAGAACATACTACCGTTTCTGTCACTAAGTTTCCTATGAGATCACCGCTAGCCAAGTATCTCACCTCAAGGCTTTATCAATCTATGGGATCTTGGGTACCCACAAGTCCATAGATCAAGGCGAGAGACAAAGAAACAAAAGATACAAATCACAAATCTAAGCAAAATACAATTCTCCCATGATCTAGATGCACATAATTGCTTTGAGGTTTCTCTACAACCCGCATCACGTGAGGACTACTCACTCATAAAAAATAGATCAGAGATAGAAAACATCATGCAAATACTTAGATTGAAATCAAATATTCTTACAATGGTCGCCAAATCACAAGGAGATCTAAAAGTACAAAGCAATGGCTATGGCTAGTGGATGGATGGATGGTGGAAGTGATGAACAATGGATGAACTATGGATGAACAATGGTGTGGATATCCCTTGGGGGTGTTGTGATGCAATCTGAGAATGGCGGCTCTCTAGCCGGCGGCTGGAGCATCAAAATATATAGGCGTCTTCACGAAAGTTGTAGGGTTTGATGAGATGAAGCCGTCGCCACCTGGTACGGGTGGGCGGTACAAGCGGACCGCACCCGTACCAGTGGTTGTTAAGCGTGTTGACGCCCTGGTTGGCCTCTCTAATCACTTGGTCGTGTGTACTTCCTCAAAATCCTTCATTATGACACCTTATTTTGCCTTAAAAGTAGTGATTTCCTCCACAACATAAATCAAATAAGGGATTTGTATATCTTTGCAATTATTAGTCATTAGTGCCAAGGTTGAGAGTTTATTTGGCAATCTCTTGACCAAAAACAACGTTTAAACAAAGTGGGAGATGGCAAAAATCGGAGCCATCAACTTCCCCAAAGCTCAAACCTTGATCGTCCTCGAGCAAGAAGAATCAAAATAACTATAAGGAATTCAGTGTTTAAACATGAAACAACGAATAGGAGTTCACTTACAGTAGGTAGTCGTATGTGCTTAACACTTCATCCATTTACAAAGCTTAAAGTAGGAGTTCACTTATAGAAGATGGCAAAATATATGCCCCGATGTATTGAATGGCCTTGGTTTGGCATGGAAGATGTTCCTGGTATGCTCTACAAACTTGGTTGAATTTTGCGATTGACTTGCGAAAAAATTATACACCTTCTTTACTTTGGATTGGATGTAGTATTACATGGCAAGTTTTAAGGAACTTAACATGGTTATCTGCATGCCCTGCTCTATAAATTCAAGTTTCTCATTTATAATTTCTGTAGTGGCAGTATCAACCTTCTATTATGTATTTGATGGCATTTTAAGTCACTTCACATATGGGTTTGCATTCCCTACTCTATAAGTTCACGAGATATACCATTGTAATGTCTATCTTGTTTGTCCAAATGTTAGTACAATAACTGCCTGCTCTGTGGATCATGACAAATTTTATGGCACTTTTCATATTTGTTTGCAATCCTATTTCACAAGTTAAATCATTGTAATTTCTCTCTTGTTCGTGCTAAGGAGTGACTATAACTGCATTCTATTTTGTCGCCATGGCAAACTTTATGTCATTTAAATGTTTGTTTATATTCCTCCATTCCCTGCTCTACATGTTCACAAGTGATTATACTGTAATGTCTATCTAGTTCTTTGTAAACAGCAACCACCACTATCTGATATTATTTCCTCTCATAGGGAACTCAGAGAATTGTAGAGTGAATCGCCCCTACAATCTTGTGAGTACCTATTGCTTTCTATTGTTGAATGCAAACCTACTTTATGTAAATGAGTGGCCTGAACCTATATGCAGAGGAGCAACAATAAAGTAGATGGATCGTTGATCCAAGTACTGGATGCGGTGGATGTCTTCAAGGAATGAACTAACACAAGATGTCCTCCAATGGGACTGCACAAAGAGAAATAGTAAGTCTCTTGTTTTTACTGAGATGTGCTTAGTGTCAAATGCTTGTTTGTACAAGGCACCACATGATTCGGCTAATGATTAAAACAAGATTGACCGTAAACAAGACTAGACAAAAACCAAACGTAAATCCCTCGATTTATAATTCAATGTGCTCACTTGATTTCGGTGATGATCTATTCTTTCTATATTTGACTTATGTTCATCTATCTATCTATCTATCTATCTATCTATCTATACGTTAACTAGACCATGATTAGGTGGTGGTGATTTAAGTATATCCACTTTTATGCTATATTTTTCTGCTATGTAACAAAGACCAAATGTAAATCTCTCGATTTTTAATTCAAATTTCTCATCATGATGATATATTCTTTGCTATATTTGACTCATCATCGTATCTATCTATCTATCTATCTATCTGTCTATCTATCTATGTGTCAACTAGACTATGATTAGGTGGTGGTAATTTAAGTATATCCACTTTTATGCTAATTTATAGTTTATTATAGTATTTTTCTGCTATATTTAAGAGTTTGTATGCACTCTGGAGGTAGTCACATTGTCTAGTGTCGGCACCACATGAGTTGGCCAATGATTAGAACAAGATGACCTTTAACGGTACTGCACAAACACCAAATGTAAATCCTTTGATTTGTAATTCAATTTGCTCACTCAATCATGGTGGAAATATCTTTTTGCTATATTTGACTAATGATCATCTATCTATCTATATATACGTTAACTAGACCATGACTAGGTGGTGATTGAAGTATATCCACTTTTATGCTCGTTTATATTCTATTATAATATTATAGATAGCCACCATGATTGAGCTTCTATGCACTCTGGGGCTAGTAACATAGTCTAGTGTTATATGTATGAGACTAGTATAAATTATTTTTTCATGGTGGGGAGTAACTTGGACTAGTAAAAATGCATACAATACTAGTCCAAGTTATTATACCAACACTAAAGGGGGTCTAGATACATTCGTTTCACAAAAGCCATAACATCTTATATTTTGAAATAGAGGGAGTTCTAGCTAGACTACTCATAGTGAGATTGTCCTAGCTAGTATCATCTAATATGATACACAGTTACTATATATATGTACAATAACCATCTTAATATGATCTAGAAGTCTATCGTGCATCTGGTGTTTGATTGCTTAGTTCATTACCTCAATAGCTACTCTACACGATGCACATATAGATCCTATTGCCAATTTGATTCTTTAGTGTGTTCAAGATTAAAGAAATGTTATGATTTTCTTAACTTAAACGATGTCAATTTCTGTTAGAAGTACAATGTTTGATTAATAATAAAGAAGAGACATTGTGCATATGTTCTGACTCATGTCTGCTTGATTTCATCTATACATGATCAGATGATCTTGCGAGTTTAATATTAGCCACGAGATGGTTCAATTGGTTATGGTTCCTGTGCATTTTTAGTTGACTTGTGATTGCAACAATGCGATATTCTATCGTGGTTCCCATGGATATAATGTGGATAGCAGAGCTCGTACACCTTTACTTGACATTATATATGTTGGATATCTTTTTTTTCAAATAATCTGGCAGTTTATATGATACACACGGCGTATGATTGCTACATTTCCTATCTACCTACTCTATATGGTGCACAAAGTGCTTCTATCAAAAGAATGTCACATTCTGCTTAATTTGATATGCCACTTCATACCAGATTACATTGTTTTAAATACTTCATTGACCTTGCAAGGTGCACAATGTATCATTTGCTTATTTGTCTACTAGATTTTCTTACCTGGTTATATGTACAATGATACTATTAGTAGTTGGAAATACAATAGTTGTAGGCATTACAAAGAAGGTTTGTGCTACTTTTTGGCTGCATCCAACTATTGTTTTGGCAGCAAATGACTCATCTCTTTGTTTCTCTTCTTTTTTTATTTACTGGCCAGACGATCGAAATATTTGAATGATTTGGCTATTGAAAAGCAATGGTTGAATCTTGTTTCTCTAAAATGATGTTGGTAGTCTATTTAAGACACACTTGATCTATTGCTTGTTTTTCCAAGGTACTATCATAGTTTACAGATGATTAAAACAACGCCACCTTCTGTGGTTGGAGGTCCAACCATACACTTATCTGGCTAGTACATACTATAGACCATTTTGAAACGCTATTTTTATATTTTAGGTTAATGCTTTGTTGTCCCGACCAGTTCTAAGCAGATGAAGGAATCTCAAGCAGCTCTTTTTGTTATATTTTCGATATTTGTGTTATGTAGTGAATTAGTTTATGTGGAAAGAGTTGAGTTGCTTGATTCCCTACATTTATTGCCACACTAGTTTAGTTAGTCTGCATGAGACATACATGTTGATTGTTTGATTTGTTATATTAGGACAATGCGAATTTTGAAATTCTTTGACAATAAACATGGTGTTTTTTGCCTATTTTTATGCTCTAACTTAATATGTCTTAGTTTCAGCATGCAAATAATCTGTAGTGTATGTTCCATAGTGGCTATGATACTGGCACATGTACGCATCGGTCCAGGACGTCGACTCTTCCTGTTATTCCGGAAAGAGATGTACGAGGCACATCATTGATTGTTCCTGGCCAATGATGAATTAGAATAATTTTACATATAAGATGGCCGCCAGTTAGCTGGTATGTTGTGCTGACTTGTTTTCTTTATTTCAGGCTACACATGAAGCTATGGGGCAGAAGGAAGAAATCCTACGTTAAGTATTGAGGTCATTTCACAAAGCAATATTGACAGTGGTTATTGCTTGCATCGACCCACTATTACAATTTTTCTAGCACAAAGAGGTTTTACCGCTGCACTCCAAATAATTGGTTTAATTGAACAATAAACAGAGGAAATATATAAAATAATCACGATTACACGTGAACAGATACAGGAACTAAAAGATCGACAAGATTGGATGGAATGTCTACTTGATAATATCTTCTACAACTGTCATGGTATGCTAGTTCTTACTTGTATGGCGATGTAAGCTCTGTAGCAGAAACCCTATTCCAACTCATGTCTGACGATGTCTCTATAATGCTTCATCTTGTTTTTGTTGAAATTATGGTTTGTAATAAATTTCAAAAAAATTATGTTAATGTAATAGGGTGATCCTAGCACGGCCATTAGCCGGCCAAAATATTAAGGGACTGTTTAAACAAGAATTGTGCCATAGCTATAGAATACGCAAATAAGCCAGCCAGCAGATGGGCCCAATAAATAGAAAAAGGCTGTAAGTGGTAGGTCTGAATACTGGTGGCCCTCATAAGCGACCAAGACCCTGAAAACATACAGGGCTGAACAACAACAGGCTAGAACAGTAAAAGACCCAAAATGTAATAGGCCTAAACAGTAAAAGGCCCATACATTAAAAGGCTAGATAAGCAAAATGACCAGAAGAGTAAAAGGCCTGAACAGTAAATGGTCAGAACAGTAAAGTTTATAATAGTAAAAGGCCAGTAGAGTAAAATACCTAAACAGTAAATGTCTGGAATAGTAAAAGGCCAGAACAGTGAAAGGCCAGAATATTAGAAGGCCATAACAGTAAAGGACCCTAACAGTGGTAACCCAGAAATGTAAAAGGCTATAATAGTAAATGGATAGAATAAGAGCGGACCCTACGGGCTGTAGGAATAGTAACGGGTCGGCGGCAGGCCTCAACAGTACCGGACCTACTGGCACAAACCACTAATGGGACACATATTATTGGATAAGGTGGGCCTTCTCTAGTCCGAAACAGTAAGAGGCCTGAAATCGTATCGGCCGCAGGGCTGCACTAGTGGCCTAGTTCAAACAGTGCAGGGAGAAACAGTAAAGGGCCGTAATCTTATTGGGCTTGCCTCATGGGCCATCCCACTTAATAATTAGCAGGCGTTGGCCGGTTCAGGCTTCTACCACGGTTTCTATGACTGTTAACAGCGATAACTGGGCGTTAATGTCGTTTGCCACGTGGCGGTTTGCATGACGTCATCAGTCAACGCGGCTAGCAAACAGATCTACGATGGAACATGTTTTCATGGCTGAAGGGTGTAATCCACTAGGGTCAAAAAAACCATGGTAGATTCTTTTGTGATGGGACTTTTACCACGAAGGCTCTCTATCATAGAAGACTTTTTAACCACGAAAAACAGGCTGAAAATCGTCTGTTGTAAAAGCCAACTTTTCTTGTAGTGTGAGAAAGAGAGAGTCTCAAAGATGTGATGTTGATAATAGTTCCTGACTTGGTCATTTTTGGATGCTAGGTTCCAAACTCATCATCACGTAGATTTCTTTGAAGTGTAGATTGATTGGAAGGGATCCATGCTTATAGTTGGTCTTCATTGACTTAGAAGTAACTCAAAATGATTATCCCTAAATTGATATGGTTAAGGGTTTAGATTGCCACCTTAGTGAACATAGATCAAATCCATCTTTGGAAACTTTCTTAGGGTTTGTATATTTAATTTAGCTTTATCCTAGAGGATGAGCTCCTAGGGTAGCTCATTCTAATCGCCTAAGAAAACAACACAAATAGCATATCAAGGCAATTCATCTTAATAACACCTTAAGTCTAGTACTAAGGGTACCATCAAGTTTAACTTGAGGTAGGAATGGGTATTTTGAAAGGTTGGAGTTTTGAAATAGGTAAGAGTCCCTTGGTACTTCAACCAAGAGTAGAGTTCAAAAGTTTTATAAAATATTTTGGAAAAACCTAGAGATAAGAGTGGTTAAAGTTCTGTCTTGAAAACATAAGAATTTTATATCATATAGCTCTCCATAATTTTGTTAATAGATGCTAGGAAAATAATGGTTGTTGCAAAGGCATCTTGGCTCAAGTTTTGAAATGCCAGAACATTTGAGAATATGCATAGCATGCCAAGATAGTTTTGTTAACTAGCTTTTGTAAACTAGGGGAAGGTAGAGGAGTATATCTTGTACTACACATTCAGTTGCATAAGGACAAGCAATGAGCAAGCAATAACTACATCACTAAACAAGAATGTTCCCCCTGATTTTTGCATTCTAGACAAATAATTAGGGTTGCCGAAAGTGGGATGTTACATAATCCCTATGCATCAAAATATTTTTTTATTTAACAATTCAACTTGAGCATTGTAATGTACATTGGATCAACACATGGACATATTATGTTCGCATATCATGTTAGATTCCGAAGATTTTAGCTTCAGCACATGGACATATGATGTTCGCATATCATGTCAGATTACAAAGATTTTAGCTTCATCACATGGACTGTTCTGCAAATAATGATGCCTTGCATTAACCCATAAATTACCCTGGCCTCACTTATATGGACTAACCTGAAATACTGCCTAGTATGGACAACTCAACACGGTCAAATTTGCCCAGTTCGGTCAAATTCCACTGAATCCGTTTGAAATGGATTAAATTGTGGTCAGGTGCAAGTTGTGGGACTAGTTTTGCCCCATTTACTAGATGGGAGACTAAATTTGCACCCCGGATGCAAGAAGTGGGACTAAAAGTGTAGCTCCTTTCCAAACTAGCATGTCATTTTTGTTAACCCAGCTGCCATGGCCATTGAATTGACAAAGCCAACTAGGGATTCAGGCTGGTCACCGTCTCCTCCAAAGAGTGGGATCCCACGTCCAAATTAACTACTCCAATCATCTAGATCCTTTCCCTCTTGCCTCTTCCCCCGCCCCCTCTTGGGTGGTTAACCCCCTTATTTTTGCGGCGTCTTCCCCTTCCACACCATGTGTCGCTACTGCCACCATATGCCGCTTTCATATTCTCTTCCACGCCTTGCTAAGGCAGTTGCCACCGTCAATTCCCCTCTCTTCCAAAACCCCAATCAATAAAATCTAGATGCTACCTTGTGATGGAGTCATCAAGCAAGAATAGTGATCATGATTCTAATTTGTTTCACAACGTGTTTGCCGAAGCCCCCCTTGAAGAACTCATAACCAGATGTGACATCATCATCGCTGCCAGCCTCATCGGTTCATCCAAGATTTTCTTGAATCTTTGAAAGCTAGTGCAACTCTTGATGCTCCACTATTATTTCGCCTCCCATGTGTTCTTCATTCCCCCCGACAAAGGGACCATTGGATTTCTTGGATTACTTCATAATTGATAGTGTCTCATGAAAGCCATTGTCACTAGATAGTTTCTCCTCCGATGATGTGGTACCAGGCTATATTTCTGTGTTGTGGTAGGCATCAATGGAGATTGGATTGCCACGGCTGGATTCATAGGAAAGTTGGAGCTTCACAACATGTACACTCATCGCAAGATTCCTCTCCCATCATTATGTTCTAGGCAACCGACCACCCAACCAAGTTCTTGTTGGATAATGATCTTGCAACTGTAATGCAGAAGATTTCTATTTGCCAAATGCCCACAACTGCTAGGAGATGTAAAGAATTATAGCTTGTTGCAGTCTTCAATGTTAGAATTGTCGTCCTTCACGGAGGTGATGATGGATGCATAGTTCTTCCAGTTCCTCTTAACCACACCCTGATCCCTTATAGTTACAATGATGGAATTACGTACGATGGACTAGTGTTCACCGCAGCTCTATATGGCAACATTCATGTTTGGGATTGTCTGCATCATGGTAATTATTCATTCATATGTAGTGTACTTGATTAATTACTCATATACCCAAGCTATTTTACCTAATGTACCTATGGAATGTTTCATTTAAATGAAAATATGAGTAGTTATTTAGACTATATGAAATGTACGAATCAAAGGATTCCAGTTGGATTTTTACTTATAGCAGTCGTTTGATTCATCGGATTGAATTCTCTAGATTTTTCTAGATGTATTTTATTTCATTTCGTAGGAATTTAAAAATTACTTGAACCTCCTAAAACGAATCCGTTAAATGGTTTTTCCCTGCAATGTAATCCAAAACACCATAATCCCGTAGGAGTGAAAATGGACATGCTAGTGTAAAATCCCATGTGTTTCCTATCATACGTTTTCGACATTTGTACAGGTTTTCAGCAAGTCCCCAACAAATGAACCGATCAATTCTCTTTGCCTTTTTTAATAAATTGAGGCAAAATTCCTTGTCTTGTTCAAAAAAAGATGATCCGATTCTTTCGGAAATTTCCCTATTATATAATGCTTTGTTTGCTTTGTACGATTGTAGGCCATATTTATTTTTCCTAGGTTCGAGCTAATGTGCATGCAGTTCAATTGGAAGGAAATTGTTTAGTAGGATTCACTATATCATTCTATCAGAGTCATAAGTTAATGTGTTCTATCTTTTTGAAGATCTAGCACTGATTCTAGCGCGACCAGCCACCACGGATGAGTTGGTGGATGCATTTATTGATGCCATTGAAGACAATCATGACTACATTTTTGGGTTTTGGTGATTAGCAAGATCTGCAAATGGTTCTATATATCTTCATATATACGCTTGGCACGTCTTACGATCCCAGGTTTCTTACTTATCATTATCGTCATTGTACTGGTGTTGGTCATCCTCATGTTGTACACTACGGTCACACTGTCTCCACTTATACTTTCAGGTTGTCTACCTGGTGTTCTCATTGAACACTAGTTGGGTTGATGAAGCTAATCCATGGGAAAGGATTTCTGACCTTGAATCATATTTTTTTTCCTTGGAGTGAACCATCTTATTATCATGCCTGTAGGCGGTGTAGATCTTGCCTCGGGATGTTTGACAAGAAGAAACTGTGTCTATACCCTGCCAACTTTAGCATGCCTTTCCAAAAAGTGGCAGCCTGAATTATGCCGCTTTAGTCTGAGTGGTAAAGACTGCGATGTTACTTTGAAAATCAGTGTCTTGGAGGGAATTAGTAACCCTCGCTTCTAGATAGAAAGGGTGAAGCATCCTATTTAGTTCATCCCAACCTTCATGAATGATCTATATTGGAATCGACCTCACCTTTAACTCACAAACATGACATGTTGCTAGAGTACGTACTGATGAAATTCATACGTAATACTTGGTACTACAATAGAGAAGTAGTTCTCAACCCCATTGAACTATTTCTTTTATTTGTTGTCTGAAGTCATCAACCTTTAACTTGTTGGTCTCTCTCCTTTCAAACATGTCCTTACATCAACACTATTTCTTATGGTAATCAGGTTGGTTACTTGTATGTACTTGATTATATTTCTTTGGACCTTTAGCATGATGCACTTTATTCCGCGGATTCTAGAGTTTCTTTAGAAATAAAGGAAATTTTAGCATCAAAAGGATGTTATGAACCATAGGCCATATGCTTGTGTAAGGGTCGTACTCTATGTAAATAACCTTTCTTGAATGATTCTAGGCTCATGCACAACTCTTTGGTTAAGCTGATGTGACGATACCATAATTTGTTAGAGATTTATCTTATCTTACCACTACATAGTGTACGAAAAACTTTCAACCTTCACCATTGGTCAAGACTGGTAAATCCCAACATTGCTAACCATTGGATCTACTTTTCCATTCTAGCATCTAGGAGATTCTATTGATAGACTTCATCATATTGAACAATATGCATAAACCTCAAAACACACTTTTCCATCATTCTAGAATCTTCTCCGTCATTTTTATAAAGCATATTACTAATTTTTTGACTATCATGTAGCTAATAAAGGTTGATCTCTATGTGATATAAAGTACAAGAACCAAACATACACATGATACTTTATGGATGTGGCTAAAAATTACACTTATTTTTTGAGCTTTACATAATATAATTTTATATAGTGATGATATGTCATTCTACTACTACTAAAGTATTATCTGACTTGCAAGGAAAGTGCAACTTAATACTACTAGATTTTATTATAGTATTACCGCATCAGCATGCTAGACTAGCTAATTAAAGTCTCCTCGATGTAGTTGCACATTACAGCAAAAGAACAACGAAGGAACATGCAAAAAAACCTCGTCCAAAGAGCCATCCCATCTTCCACGTCTCTATTTATCCCCCATTTGCCTGCGTAGCAACATTTGGGATCATCTCTAGCATGTGTTTCCCTCATTTTCCTCGCCATATCGCTCACAACATCGGTCCTTCCAAGCTTCTACCCCTCTCCTCCAAAACCTCTCAATAGTCATAGTTTGATCTGACCTCTCCCCCAATCAATCAAGATGCAATGGCAGATTCGAGGCCTAGCTGGTGGCACGGCGGATGGAGCAAGGTCGACACCGATGTCTTCAAGGAGATCGCTATGCGTATGGGAACTACTAGAACCGTCCATCTAGATGCATGCTCCAAGGAGAAGAGGCTCCAAGTCACTAGCTGAAAAGGTAGAAGATGCCCGAACGATAGTTATGTGACATTGGTCACCTATAGCCAGGTCCACAACCACAAGATCATGTGCCTACATGGCCCGTGCAACTTCATGGAGGATGGCTTCATGTTCACTGCCTCGCCTACCTCATAGAATCTCACTCAATGAGGGTGTGCAGTATTCGCTATGCCAAAACAAGCAGATATATCTCTAAGCCTCTTCTGGAAACATGCCTATGGATAGTAGATATCATCGGATCCAGGGACGATGTTGCGGTTTTCATGGTGCGATTTTACACACGCCAAACTCTACACGTAGTATTTGTTGTATGCGTCAGGTTGGCGGTGTGGTTATGTAACATCCCAAAACTTTAATCAAGGTTATCAAGATCCAAATCACCCAATTTAGGGTTAACAAAAACTTTTTATTATTAAAAATAAATATGAATGCATGTGTGTTTGCATTAAGATAGAATTGTTTGAAAATGCCATGTTTGATTGTTCTAATGGTTGTAAAATGATTCAAAGGTGAATGCCACATCATCTAGATCATTTAGAAACAAAATCCAAAGAAAAAGAAATCAAATAAGAATAAAAATACCAAATGATCACTTTTGCCATTTTAATCCACTAGGCCACTTTAGGTGTTCCTAGAAGTAAAATTCAAACAGAAACAATTCTAACTCTTTGCACCCCTTGCTAGTACAAGTAAAGATCTACCAAGGCCCACTTTGAAATCTTACAAAAACATTTAAACACTAATTTTAAATGACATTTGAAAATGGAATCCATTTCATATGCATGGATCCCACTTTTTCAAAAACTACTCAAGTGAGTTCACCTTGATAATCCCAAGCAACCACAAATGCTCAAGCATATGACTAACACACCCACCAAAAATCTTTTCAAAATTCAAAAAAAACTTTCTTGCGGCCATTGTGTCGAACACTTGGCAGGCAAAACTCTTCTGGCCTAACTAATATTGTTGCTAATTAAATACTTGTCCCCCATTTAAACCTCTCATCTCTCCTCTGTCCCCTCTTAGACTAACTAAGCACCAGACAATACCCCTCCTACCCCGCATCGCCAGTACCGCGCCACCCGTTCTTGGTCGCCGCCGACCAAATGTGGACAACGCGCCAGAGACCAAGCCGCGCCAATCTAGCACATCCCCTAGATCCGCCGCACCCTACTGCGACTCCCTGTCCACCACACGGACACAACTGAGCACTGGACCACTGTAGACAGCCTGCACACCGAGCCTCTGCGCCATGCACGGAGCACGCCAGAGTGCCGTCCCCAATAGGCCAGCACAAGTGGCGCCTTGCCCTCAGCTTGCACGCGCCGCTCCGCCATAACCCTAGCATGCTCCAGGACATGCCCTTTTCCCGCCGCGCGACCAGCAGCCACCACACGCAGCGTTGAGCACCGCCTCTGCCGTGCAGAGCGTCGACCTTTCCCGACCGCATACCACCGCCCCTAGCTGTGCCATTGTGCCATAGCTGACTGCCAGGAGGCAAGCCACCGTCCGCCTACCCCGCCCATGCCTTTAGCACCCTATACCACCGTCATCGACGAGCTCACCGTCGCACCCCACGATCCCCTCGTCGGCCTATAAAAGCAGCCCTACCCAGCACCATTTGTCCAAACTCCAACACTTCCCACCTCCCACTGAGTCCCTCACACCTCTCACCGGAGCCGCTCGAGCAGCCGTTCGCCGGGATTTCCACCGGAGTCGCCGCAGCATAGGAGAAAGGGGCCCGTCGATTTCGTCCACCCCAGTAGCTGCCGTGACTTCGCCTGAGCCCGCCGTCGTCTCCTCATTCTTTTGCCTGCCTCGCTGCACTCGCTGGAGCCCTGGTACGCCCTCACCGCACCCCCACTAAGCCATTAGGGTTCCACCTCGCCGGTGACAGGTCCATTGTCGACGATGAACGTGAGCCGTAGATTCTAGCTCTAATCCTACGGTCCACACTGCCACGTACCGCTTCGGATTTTAAGTGTCGCTGACGTGTGGACTCCCCTTGTCAGTTGCCCGCTACGCCACTGAGCATCACTGGGCCGGCCCATTTAGGCCCTAAAATTCAAATATAGGTTTTTCTATTTAGACTTAAAATCAATTCTATCCACTAGTTTAAAAATCAATTCAGATAGTTCTACTGAACCAAATTGAATGATTTAAATTTTGTTAGAAAGATACTTTAAAACTCTATCCGGTCCCGTTGGATTTAAATCAATTGGAGTTATAGATCACCTATAGAAAAAATAACAAGACAGAGACTTTACTAAATTCAAACATTTTTCAAAAATCAACCATAATAGCTTTTGAGTTGTTTCCAACTCTCAAAATTCACATTTGATAATACCTATCTGAATATGTAATAATATTTAGGTTTGCATGTAGTGACATTGCACTAGTACCAAAATAATGCTATATAGGCATTTCTAGTCACTTTAAATCATTTAAATATGAATCCTAAACTTTATAAACTGTGATCCAACATTTATATCACATTCCTATGTATTAGAATATGTGGTGATGACATGTGTCCACATAATCCCATATTCTAATTGGAGAATATTAAATCTTAATTAATTTCAATGAGTAGAAATTACTTTTCTCAAATAAAATAAATGAAACTAGTTCTTAAAATCTTGTGATGATTGTGAGGATATTAGATCATCAAGTATGTGCCTTAGCGTGCTAAATAGACTAGTTAAGTATTGTTTGGTGATTGTGTATCCCGTATGTATTTATAGACGATAGTACCGACCAAGTCTACGAGGAGGAGGAGTTCTATCCCGAAGAAGACGAGGAGAATTTCAACCACTACACCAATCAAGGCAAGCCATCATTAACAATGCAAGCTAAACCTTTCAAGCTAGATAACCTAAGCAAGATGCATTAGGCATGCTTTGGTTATACCATTTGACTTATACCTACTCCAAGTTTTATTTACAAGCTTTACTCTCTTTAACTTTACCAAAGTTTCTTACTTGTTTATAGATAACGTAAAGAGTATAAAACTTGACCTATCTAGTTAGACCTAGATGTCATTCTATGGCATGAGATTGAGATTAGCATCCCACCTTAGTGAACACTCTTAACTTAGTGATTAGAACTAAACCAAAAACTTGATCACTCTAGATGGGAATACTTGGTGAAAATGCTTATGAAAACCTTGGAATGATGAGTCATTCTATTGAGATGTTTTGACATGTGTTGAGAAACACAATGGTTTATGATGATGAAAATGTTGAGGCATGAGCCTTAGCCCTATTATAAAAACAGATGGTTGGGTTCAGATGCGATACCATTCCAATTTTACCGTACAACCACAATACCTGAATTGGGCAAGGCTTAGCCGAAAGTTTATATGCATTAGTATTAGTTCCCTCACGGGAGAGGTTTGAGCTTAGGCTACCTCTCAATGTTGTCCACCTATGCAGTGCCCAGGATGGCAGATGGCCATGGCTGGGAGGCCAAGCTCATAGGAGAGGTTCTTATACTAGAGTTTGTAAAGGAAAGGTTATGTTTGATTATCTGCATACTAAGTATGACGATTCAGGGTTATCCCTGACATATGTATTGAATTTTGTGGTGAAATTGTACCAACTCTACAGAGTGTCAAACTATTGAATAATGCCGTCATGATTATGGACGATTAGATGGCCATACTGTTCCGTTGTTAGATGTTTTCAAAATGACTTATGACATGAATTGTGACATGACTTGACCACAACAGAGTTGTGACTTGACAACTAAGTTCCCACTTAGGTGTTTTCAAACTTTATTTTATCTTTCTTTGTTTCTGAACTCAGCTTAGGTTTTCAAACTTAACTTTGCAAATAAACTTAGAACTTAGCATTCCTACTAGAACTACCTTACTTGTTAGTGATAGTTTGCGAGTACTTAAAGAGTACTCATGGCTTTGTCCCTGGCTATTCCCGTGGCCAGACTATGAGGAGGACTATCCAGAAGAAGGACAGCAGGGCGGCTACGACAACTAGGATCATCTCCCATTGTCAGCATTGCATGTGACACTGAAGATGCAGCCCACCGCTACGCTATTTATTCTGCTGCTTGTTTGTACTAATACTGGATCATGAGATCCTTTATTTGTGTAAGACCTTATTTTGGTTTGTAATGGATGATGTACTATGATACCCAATCTGTTATGTCTCGCAAAAATGGTAATCCTGGGATTGCGATGTATGGCATAACTGGCATCTGGGATTAAAAATCCGGGTGTTGACAAGTTGGTATCAGAGCCATCCTAACCATAGGAGACCCTAGTTAGAATGGACGTCTGAACAAAAAAGTTAGTTTCAAAACCAAAGTGAGTATTTGTGAAAATCTATTTCCCCTCTTACCCTTGAGATTCTTTCAAGAAGATTCATGTTCCTCAAAATTCTTACATTACTCCATAAAATTTGACACACTTGATCACCTCACTAACTTTCTCATCCTAAATTCTTATAGATGGAAGTTCAGTACTGCAAGTTCTACCGGTTGGGCAACGGAGGCCAACTGATCTTCGAGAGGGATCTAGATGCACTGTCTGAGTACCTGGAACGCCCACATCCGGAATTCTTTGGAGCTCAACTCAATGGTCCACCAGGAGGAGATTTGCAATGGATACTAGTTGCTGATCTTCGAGGCAAGTTAGAAGCACCAATGCCCGAGAAGATTCAGTTCTCCGTGAGAGAGAATAACTAGCTAGATGGATTAGCCAGGGCAATGCATGAAGCTCTCGCTCATCTTTGCGCACAGAATGCCAACTTGATCTAGGGAACTCGCTGTGCTCACTATGCAAGGCGTGATTCAATGGGAATGCCTCTAGATTCCAAGTCACCCGGAGTTGAAGCGCCAAGTGGAGAACCTCGACTTCCTACTGTATGACAGACAGAAGGAATTGGACAATGCTCGAGAGTACACCAACCACAACCTTGACATTTGCGCCCAGAAGGCCCAAACTTTCTCACTGCTCGTCAAGGATCGTCAGTCACTTTGCCGTCAACGCGCAAAGAAGGATCGCACCATCGCCCGTCTTCGCAAGAAGGTGGCCGAGCACGAGAAGACCATCAAGGAGCAAGAATCTCAGCTTGCAGCAAAAGAAGAAGAGGAAGAAGGTGAAGACATCCAGGGGATATTCACTCGTACCTCAGCAATGATGATGACTACCTAGAGGATGATGCCATGGACTTCTACACAGACGATGATGACTCCGACTTCATCGATGATGAGTAGATGGACTAGAGCACTATTGTAGGAGTGAGGAGTATCGGTCCCATTGTATCTTAGCTTACAGAATGGTTTTTAAAACCATTTATTTCTTTTCATGTTGTGGTGTGTGAGTTTGTATCGTGAGCTTTGCTTGAATGAATGAAAAGAAGTTAGTTGCAAAACCCAAGTCAAACTCAAAGTTTTAGCTTTGAAACCAAAACCATGAACCTTAGAACTTTCCCTCTTACCCCATTATCTATCTCAATCTTCAGATGACTCGTGGAAATCAAGGAGGGAGCAACTCATCGCAAGACCCAATGTTGCAGATTCTGCAGACGCTCATTGCAGACCATGAAGCTAGTAGGGCAGAGCGCCAAGCAAATCTAGCCACACTGCAGCAGATCGCCCAGATGGCTCACAACAATCAGAACCATGGAAATTAGGATCATCATGGATCCAAACTCAAGAACTTCCAGAATACCAATCCCCCAATCTTTAGCAAGTCTGAAGACCCACTGGATGCTGATGATTGATTACAGACCATGGAGAACAACTTAGAAGTCGCCGGAGTGGATGCAAACGAGAAAGTTCTGTTTGCCACCCACTATTTGGCCGGAGATGGAAGATCTTGGTGGAACAGCACCTGCACGATGAACCATGGTCAGGTGATGACATGGGAAGCCTTCAAAGTCAAGTTCAGCCGCACCCACGTGCCGCAGGGTCTAGTCACCAGAATGAGAGATGAATTCAGGGACTGCATGATGAGATGCAGACTATCCTCGTCAACATTCGTTTCGAGGATCTCGAAGAGCTAGTCGACTCTGCCATTTAGATGGAAGGGAAGATTAATCAAGCGAACGACAACCGCAAACGTCGGATGATGCACCAAGCTAGATCCAGTAGTCACCCGAAGTACCGTCCCAACCCGTCTACCGAATATGCCCCTCGGAACAATAGACCCCCAATGTCTCGCCCAAGCTACCCCAACCGTAGCGGAGGAAATGTGAAGACCGGAGGGAACCACAACAACCACCACCCGGCAACTCCAACAACTTCAACTGTGCACCGCCCAAGTCCAACAACAACAACACTGCACCCAGAACTGGAAGCAATGTTGTGCCCGTGGTAGCAAAAGACAAGTCTTAGATTACTTGTTTCGAGTGTGGAGTGAAGGGTCACTACTCCAATGAGTGTCCCAAGAAGATTGCCGCCACTGCCAATGTGAATGCCCCAGATCAACAACAGCGTCGTGTTCAACCAGGAAGAAGATTCGCCCCAGGGAACCCTCACAACCGCAACGACCGTCTCTTCCACATGAACGCCGAAGAAGCCCAAGAAGCGCCAGATGTAGTGCTGGGTATGTTTTCTGTCAACTCAGTTTTAGCAAGACTGTTGTTTGATTCGGGAGCATCGCACTCATTTTTCACCGAAGAATTTGCATGCACTAGTAAGATTCAACCAACCAACTTGAAGCATGTCATGATAGTTCAAATACCTGGTTCAACTACAAAAGATAGAAAAATTTGCAAAGCTGTGCCTATCAGAATACATGGGATAGAATTTTATGCCAATCTAATAGTACTCAGAACCAAAGCTTTGGAAGTAGTACTAGGAATGCACTGGATGTCAGAGCATAAAGGATTGATAGACTGTGCCAAGAAAGCCATCACCATGACCAGTAGCTCTGGAGTATTAGTAGAGCATATATCTGAAACCTTGCCCCGTCAATTCAAGTGCAACAAGAGTCTAGCCCTACCCACCGGGCCTATTCGTCTGCGGTACCAAAGTTCGCAGGCCAGCGCATGGCGGTACCTAAGTTGCCTGAAATTACCGCGTTTTGAAAAGTTGGGCCGCCAACTGCTGAGAGGAGCCATTTCGAGGAAAACTCATCTCACTCCTGCCAAATTCAAACATTCTGTTAAACCGCCCCGTGAAGTAGACGGTCAGGACCCTCCTGTCGGTCATCTGTCCGTGACGCGATCGCCAACGCGGCAACCTCTTAGGCAAATCGAGCAGCTAAGTGGATTGGACGCGTTGACCAATTTCACAAATCCATTCCTAGCTTTCCCCTAGCACCGGCGGCGTCAGAATCCACCCTCCAGGCAGGACGATCCCTTCGGACATTTGACTTCCGGGCCCAAGTTGTTGCGCCTAGTTGCTACGCCCAATCGCTGATCCCGAGCTCTAATGGCGTATTCCATAGCCGCCGTTGCGAGGCTCTAGCTCGCCTCCGCTGCCGACGAGCCGAGCAGTTCGGAGGACGCCAGATCCTACTACCAAGGAAGAAGAAGTTCTGGCTACAAGCGGGTGAGCTACCCTTCTCTTTGCTATTCGCACTAATTATAACTGCTAGCTGGCTACTGAACCTCAAATTGTTTGTTAGCCCAACGCTGACAAACATATTTTATCCATAGTTTTTCATCCAAGTGGGATCTGCGGACCCCTTACGGTAGTCCTCTACAAGTACGACTCTAAGGGAAAGTGGTATGGACACCATTGTTTCGCGATGGAAGAAGCGCCTGCGCAGATCTGCACTATATCTGGTATGGTTGCTGCTCTGCGTAATCATGTTGAATTATGGCCAAAGCAGAATGCAAAGTTCAGCTTCATGGATGAACGTGGCATCATGGTTCCTATAACATGTGACAGTCAGCTAATTGGGTTGATGAAAAGGTATGCTTCGGCTGCCATGTTTGAGCTGAAATGTGATGTACTGGATGTGGAAGTTGCTGCAACTGGGAGTCGCCCTTCTATTCTTGGACAGGGTGGTTGCTCAAACCCAATTAGCTCCTGGTAAGCAAAGGTCTCTTGGGGTTCTCATGTTTGTGCCGAATTATAATTTTTGTTTTATTTACTCTGTAGATATTGGGCAGTTATGCAACAAACTTGTTTCTTTGATAGGAAGCGCCGCAAGGTTAGAAACATGACTGTCGGGTCAGTCATTTTGCTGCCTGAAAAAATTAAAAACGAGTGGAAAGATGTCATTTTGCTTCCCGAAGAAATTAAAAACGAGTGGAAAGATGATGTTGGACACGATTCTGGTGCCCATTGTCCCGGCGATGCAGAGTATGTGAAGCTAAGAAAATTGGCACCGAGGAAGAGGAAGAAGGCAGGAAATGAAGAAGCCAGTGGTCGTGAAGGCTTGGCACCCAGGCTACGGAAGAAGGCTTCTAGCAATGAAGATGCATAGTAATGTGTTGAACTTGAACCTATATATGTAATTCTGTTAAATTCTGGAGCTCTGTGTGTGGCACGTTGCTGGGCGAAACAATCTACCCCCGTTCTCTGAGTAAAATGTGCCGCGACTTAGGGTTTAGAAACGCCCGAGTCAGTAGTTTAATCCGAAATTGTGATTGTGCCACTGCTATCTGAAAACAAGGATCCACCGGTTCCACGATTGCTGAGGGGTAGGAGGTCTCCAAATACGATGGAATGTAAGTGGCACAGAAATAAATTATTTAAGATGTCACACTCCACGAAGTAGCAACTTATTTCAGATGCTACACAACAACGTGGCAACATAAACAACAATGTTCTCACCGATAATGCCCAGATGAGGAGGAAATCGGTACCACTTTCTGGCCTAATCTTTAGTCCGTCTATCTCACCGCCTCTCTGCTCCTGCATCCCCTGCATCTGGTGAAGCTCCCGGATCTCCAGTAAGCGGGTGTACGTGCTTCCACTTTATAAATTGTGGTTGTGCCATTTTCATACGGCACAATCCACGTAGATTACGTTTAAAAACCACCAATGTTAGAATACACTAGTAGAAAAGGTGTCTTTGGTCCACGGCCACGTTCCCAATCCGGGACAGAGATCTAAATCGAGGCAGAAATTGATCTAAATCACAAATTCTTCCACAAATTAATCGAGACAGAGATCTAAATCGAGGCATTTCATTACTTCAACCACAAATTCTTCTAAACAAAGGTGTGATTTCACATCCTACATTAATTCAACCACTAGTCAACAATTTCACTTCCGCTGCCACTGTCCTCCGACCAGCCGGCTTCCTCGTCGCTGTCGAACGGAACCTCCATGATTTCCACATTGTTCGCGAGACGGAGCACCTCTTCGCGGTGAGCGGCGGCGACGACGGTGTACTTGGTTCGTCCAGGGACGGACCAGAACCTCTCCCGCCCTTCTCGGTTTCGGAGATCCCGGTGCACCACGCGCCCGTCAACAATGCGGTTGCCAATCTTGGTCTTCCGCTCCTTCTTGAACTACGCCGGCTAGTACGGGCTGGCCACCACGTACCGGGGCAGTGCCCTCTTCCACACGGGCATCTGGCGGCGGCGCACTGCGATTTTGCTCTTCATCTCGGCTCGGCCAGGGAGCGGAGCCACCGGCACCCCCGTAGAGCTGATGCGCCATCCGTGGGGCACCGTCACGGCTGGTGGCGCGAGGATGTCGAAGTTCACGAACATCACCGCCTCGTAGAAGTTCAGATCAGGCATCTCCATGGCGGCACGGTGGAGATTGGAGAGGGAGCGAGGGCATGGACGACGAAGCAACGGCGCGGTGGAGATTGGAGAGGATGAGGGGATGGACGATGAAGTGACGCGTTGTGGCGCCTCCTATTTGTACACGAGGATGACAAAGCGACGGGCGGAATATCCAAGGGGCATTGGTCAGACAAAAGAAGTAATGCAGGGTCAGACTAACGGGAGAGCAATTTTTTTCTTCCCTGGACTCCGGGACTAATAGTTCAGACCGCTAGGTCAGCAAGTACAACTATTACAACTTAAAAAGGCACGGAGCTTAAGCTAAATAGAACTAGTTATCACACATCTCCTTGATCTTCCTAATCTTAGCCCGATGCGCATCTTCCTGCGAGAGCAAGGATCGAATTGTCTGCTCCTTCCTTTTAGCATCTTCCTTGCACAGCTTCAATTGTTTCTCTGCATTTTTCCTCATGCACTTGTCAATACTCGTAGATGTGAACTGCAGGACTTTGGCCTGGTGGAGATCATTCCTTGCTTGAGTCAGTTCTTGCTCTGCTTTAGCCTTCAGGGACAACGCCGCGTCCCTCTCCTTCTCGACTTTGCTAACCTTGTCTTGCACCCACCTGAGATCTCGCTTATGCTTAGTCATGTCAACTGGTTCCCATAGCTTCATCTCAACACTGTCAAGAAGTGAGCTGAATACAGATTCTTTCAACTCAACAGTCATTTCCCATAGTTTATCCGGCATTTTCTGCATCGATTTGGGCCACTCTGGATCTACCCATTTGACAACACCGCAACTTCCGCCTTGCATCATTGCACGATGTCCTTGACACCGTAGAAACCTCCTGCCTGTGTTTCGTCCTTCAAATGCTACAAATTTAGCGGGCACATATCCATGTTTACATAGCAGAGGACTGTCTTCATCCGCTAAACCGTGATAGTCGGAGTCATACATCGTCTGGTTGGCCTAACACATCATACGCGCATGAGTAAACAGATTAGATCTAGCTCAAAAAATAGATAACTGGCCACAGATGATAGAAATAGAGATGAGACGACTCACATCAAAATCACCTTCCCTGTCATCACCATGCGTTTCCGCGCCGTCTCCCCTTGAACCCATGGCAAGGGGGGAGGGGGGTGGCTGCCGGAGAGGGGATTGGGATGGAGGCGCCGTCGGCTTGCGGCTGTGGCAGGATGGGAGTGAAGTGGGGAAAGTGGCTTCGAGGGGAAGGAAGAGAAGTACGGGGAGGAAGAGAAGTAATGGGGACATGACACTAGGATGTGGCCCACTGAACTGGTGAGACGTGACACTCGCAACAGGGGAGCGCCCGGTGTTGCCAGTTTGTCTAGAGCAAGCGTGGCCAATCATGCCGCAGAACAGCCTACTCGCGGATCGCTCTCACGAAGACCATCCCAATCGTCCAAGCGCCCCGATCAAACGGTATGTAACAATCGTCAAGCAGAACAACTGTGTTAGGGCGTGCCTTCTAGAAGACTCGGTCTAACGGCCACCCATGCAATGGCACTGGTGTATCCATGTGTGGTTTGTGAAAAGAACAGACATGCAATCACACTAGGTGGATCCATATGTGGTTTATGGAAGTAACAGACATGCAATGACTCTAGTTGTGATTCATGAAAAGAACAGACATGCAATGACACTGGTGGATCCATGTGTGGTTCATGAGAAGAACACACATCCAATGACACTGGTGGACTCTAGCTGTGGTTCATGAAAAGAACAGACATGCAATGACACTTGTGGATCCAAATGTGGTTTGTCTAGAGGAACACACATGCAATGACACTGGGTGTGGTTCATGAAAAGAACAGACATGCAATGACACTGGTGGATCCATGTGTGGTTTATGGAAGTAACAACCATGCAATGACTCTAGCTGTGATTCATGAAAAGAACAGACATGCAATGACACTGGTGGATCCATGTGTGGTTCATGAGAAGAACACACATCCAATGACACTGGTGGATCCTTATGTGGTTCATGAAAAGAACAGACATGCAGTGACACCGGTGGATCCTTATGTGGTTTGTCTAGAGGAACACACATGCAATAACACTGGGTGTGGTTCATGAAAAGAACAGACATGCAATGACACTGGCTGTGGTTCATGAAAAGAACATACATGCAATGACACTGGTGGATCCATGTGTGGTTCATGAGAAGAACACACATCCAATCACATTGGGTGGACCCTTATGTGGTTTGTCTAGAGGAACACACATGCAATGACACTGGGTGTGGTTCATGAAAAGAACAGACATGCAATGACACTGGTGGATCCTTATGTGGTTCATGAAAACAACAGACATGCAATGACACTGGGTGTGGTTTGTGAAAAGAACATACATGCAATGACACTAGTGGATCCTTATGTGGTTCATGAAAAGAACTGACATGCAGTGACACTGGGTGTGGTTCATGAAAAGAACAGACATGCAATGACACTGGTGGATCCAAGTGTGGTTTACGGAAGTAACAGACATGCATTGACTGTAGCTATGATTCATGAAAAGAACATACATGCAATGACATCGGTGGATCCATGTGTGGTTCATGAGAAGAACACACATCCAATGACACTGGTGGATCCTTATGTGGTTCATGAAAAGAACATACATGCAGTTACACCGGTGGATCCTTATGTGGTTTGTCTAGAGGAACACACAAGCAATGACACCGGGTGTGGTTCATGAAAAGAACAGACATGCAATGACTTATGTGGCTTGTTTAGAAGAACACACATGCAATGACACTGGGTGTGGTTCATGAAAAGAACAGACATGCAATGACACTGGTGGATCCTTATGTGGTTTGTGAGAAGAATAGACATGCAATGACACTGGTGGATCCTTATGTGGTTCATGAAAAGAACTGACATGCAATGACATTGGGTGTGGTTCATGAAAAGAACACACATCCAATGACACTGGTGGATCCTTATGTGGTTCATGAAAAAACAGACATGCGGTGACACCGGTGGATCCTTATATGGTTTGTCTAGAGGAACACACATGCAATGACACTGGGTGTGGTTCATGAAAAGAACAGACATGCAATGACACTGGTGGATCTTTATGTGGTTTGTGAGAAGAACAGACATGCAATGACACTGGTGGATCCTTATGTGGTTCATGAAAAGAACTAACATGCAATGACACTGGGTGTGGTTCATGAAAAGAATAGACATGCAATGACACCGGTGGATCCATGTGTGGTTTATGGAAGTAACAGACATGCAATGACTCTAGCTGTGGTTCATGAAAAGAACAGACATGCAATGACCCCGGTGGATCCATGTGTGGTTCATGAGAAGAACACACATCAAATGACAGTAGTGGATCCTTATGTGGTTCATGAAAAGAACAGACATGCAGTGACATCGGTGGATCCTTATGTGGTTTGTCTAGAGGAACAGACATGCAATGACACCGGGTGTGGTTCATGAAAAGAACAGACATGCAATGACTTCTGTGGTTTGGTTAGAAGAACACACATGCACTGACACAATGTGTGGTTTATGAAAAGAACAGAGATGCAATGACACTGGTGGATCCTTAAGTGGTTTGTTTAGAGGAACAAACATGCAATGACACTGGTAGATCCATGTGTGGATCATGAGAAGAACACCCATCCAATGACACTGGTGGATCCTTATGTGGTTCATGAAAAGAACAGACATGCAGTTACACCGGTGGATCCTTATGTGGTTTGTCTAGAGGAACACACAAGCAATGACACCGGGTGTGGTTCATGAAAAGAACAGACATGCAATGACTTATGTGGCTTGTTTAGAAGAACACACATGCAATGATACTGGGTGTGGTTCATGAAAAGAACAGACATGCAATGACACTGGTGGATCCTTATGTGGTTTGTGAGAAGAATAGACATGCAATGACACTGGTGGATCCTTATGTGGTTCATGAAAAGAACTGACATGCAATGACATTGGGTGTGGTTCATGAAAAGAATACACATCCAATGACACTGGTGGATCCTTATGTGGTTCATGAAAAAACAGACATGAAGTGACACCGGTGGATCCTTATATGGTTTGTCTAGAGGAACACACATGCAATGACACTGGGTGTGGTTCATGAAAAGAACAGAAACGCAATGACACTGGTGGATCTTTATGTGGTTTCTGAGAAGAACAGACATGCAATGACACTTGTGGATCCTTATGTGGTTCATGAAAAGAACTAACATGCAATGACACTAGGTGTGGTTCATGAAAAGAACAGACATGCAATGACACCGGTGGATCCATGTGTGGTTTATGGAAGTAACAGACATGCAATGACTCTAGCTGTGGTTCATGAAAAGAACAGACATGCAATGACACCGGTGGATCCATGTGTGGTTCATGAGAAGAACAGACATCAAATGACAGTGGTGGATCCTTATGTGGTTCATGAAAAGAACAGACATGCAGTGACATCGGTGGATCCTTATGTGGTTTGTCTAGAGGAACAGACATGCAATGAACCGGGTGTGGTTCATGAAAAGAACAGACATGCAATGACTTATGTGGTTGGTTAGAAGAACACACATGCATTGACACAATGTGTGGTTCATGAAAAGAAAAGAGATGCAATAACACAAAGGTGGATCCTTAAGTGCTTTGTTTAGAGGAACAGACATGCAATGACACTGGTAGATCCATGTGTAATTCATGAGAAGAACACACATCCAATGACACTGGTGGATCCTTATGTGGTTCATGAAAAGAACAGACATGCAGTGACACTGGTGGATCCTTCTGTGGTTTGTCTAGAGGAACAGACATGCATTGACACTGTGTGTGGTTCATGAAAAGAACAGACATGTAATGACACCGGTGGATCCTTATGTGGTTTGTGAGAAGAACAGACATGCAATGACACTGGTGGATCCTTATGTGGTTCATGAAAAGAACTGGCATGCAATGACACTAGGTGTGGTTCATGAAAAGAACACACATCCAATGACACTGGTGGATCCTTATGTGGTTCATGAAAAGAACAGACATGTAGTGACACCGGTGGATCCTTATGTGGTTTGTCTAGAGGAACACACATGCAATGACACTGGGTGTGGTTCATGAAAAGAACAGACATGCAATGACACTGTTCGATCCTTATGTGGTTTGTGAGAAGAACAGACATGCAATGACTCTGGTGGATCCTTATGTGGTTCATGAAAAGAACTGACATGCAATGACACTGGGTGTGGTTCATGAAAAGAACAGACATGCAATGACACCGGTGGATCCATGTGTGGTTTATGGAATTAACAGAAATGCAATGACTCTAGCTGTGGTTCATGAAAAGAACATACATGCAATGAAGATGGTGGATCCATGTGTGGTTGATGAGAAGAAAACACATCGAGTGACACTGGTGGATCCTTATGTGGTTCATGAAAAGAACAGACATGCAGTGACACCGGTGGATCCTTATGTGGTTTGTCTAGAGGAACACACATGCAATGACACCGGGTGTGGTTCATGAAAAGAAAAGACATGCAATAACACTGGTGGATCCTTATGTGGTTTGTGACAAGAACAGACATGCAATGACACGGGTGGATCCTTATGTGGTTCATGAAAAGAACTGACATGGAATGACACTGGGTGTGGTTCATGAAAAGAACAGACATGCAATGACACCGGTGGATCCATGTGTGGTTTATGGAAGTAACAGACATGCAATGACTCTAGTTGTGGTTCATGAAAAGAACAGACATGCAATGACACCGGTGGATCCATGTGTGGTTCATGAGAAGAACACACATCCAATGACACTGGTGGATCCTTATGTGGTTCATGAAAAGAACAGACATGTAGTGACACCGGTGGATCCTTATGTGGTTTGTCTAGAGGAACTCACATGCAATGACACCAGGTGTGGTTCATGAAAAGAACAGACATGCAATGACTTATGTGGCTTGTTTAGAAGAACACACATGGAATGACACTGGGTGTGGTTCATGAATAGAAGAGATATGCAATAACACTGGTCGATCCTTATGTGGTTTGTTTAGAGGTACAGACATGTAATGAAACTGGAGGATCCATGTGTGGTTCATGAGAAGAACACACATCCAATGACATTGGTGGATCCTTATGTGGTTCATGATAAGAACAGACATGCAGTGACACTGGTGGATTCTTATGTGGTGCATCAAAAGAACAGACATGTAGTGACACCGGTGGATCCTTATGTGGTTTGTCTAGAGGAACACACATGCAATGACACCGGGTGTGGTTCATGAAAAGAACAGACATGCAATGACTTATGTGGTTTGTTTAGAAGAACACACATGTAATGACACTGGGTGTGGTTCATGAAAAGAACAGACATGCAATGACACTGGTGGATCCTTATGTGGTTTGTGAGAAGAATAGACATGCAATGACGCTGGTGGATCCTTATGTGGTTCATGAAAAGAACTGACATGCGATGACACTGGGTGTGGTTCATGAAAAGAACACACATCCAATGACACTGGTGGATCCTTATGTGGTTCATGAAAAAACAGACATGCAGTGACACCGGTGGATCCTTATATGGTTTGTCTAGAGGAACACACATGCAATGACACTGGGTGTGGTTCATGAAAAGAACAGACATGCAATGACACTGGTGGATCTTTATGTGGTTTGTGAGAAGAACAGGCATGCAATGACACTGGTGGATCCTTATGTGGTTCATGAAAAGAACTAACATGCAATGACACTGGGTGTGGTTCATGAAAAGAACAAACATGCAATGACACCGGTGGATCCATGTGTGGTTATGGAAGTAACAGACATGCAATGACTCTAGCTGTGGTTCATGAAAAGAACAGACATGCAATGAAGATGGTGGATCCATGTGTGGTTCATGAGAATAACACACATCCAGTGACACTGGTGGATCCTTATGTGGTTCATGAAAAGAACTGACTTGCAATGACACTGGGTGTGGTTCATGAAAAGAACAGACATACAATGACACCGGTGGATCCATGTGTGGTTTATGGAAGTAACAGACATGCAATGACTCTAGCTGTGGTTCATGAAAAGAACAGACATGCAATGACACCGGTGGATCCATGTGTGGTTCATGAGAAGAACAGACATGCAATGACACTGGTGGATCCTTATGTGGTTCATGAAAAGAACTGACATGCAATGACACTTGGTGTGGTTCATGAAAAGAACACACATCCAATGACATTGGTGGATCCTTATGTGGTTCATGAAAAGAACAGACATGCAGTGACACCGGTGGATCCTTATGTGGTTTGTCTAGAGGAACACACATGCAATGACCCTAGGTGTGGTTCACGAAAAGAACAGACATGCAATGACACTAGTGGATCCTTATGTGGTTTGTGAGAAGAACATACATGCAATGACACTGGTGGATCCTTATGTGGTTCATGAAAAGAACTGATATGCAATGACACTAGGTGTGGTTCATGAAAAGAACAGACATGCAATGACACCGGTGGATCCATGTGTGGTTTATGGAAGTAACAGACATGCAATGACTCAAGCTGTGGTTCATGAAAAGAACAGACATGCAATGACACCGGTGGATCCATGTGTGGTTCATGAGAAGAACACACATCCAATGACACTGGTGGATCCTTATGTGGTTCATGAAAAGAACAGACATGTAGTGACACCGGTGGATCCTTATGTGGTTTGTCTAGAGGAACTCACATGCAATGACACCAGGTGTGGTTCATGAAAAGAACAGACATGCAATGACTTATGTGGTTTGTTTAGAAGAACACACATGCAATGACACTGGGTGTGGTTCATGAATAGAACAAACATGCAATAACACTGGTCGATCCTTATGTGGTTTGTTTAGAGGTACAGACATGCAATGAAACTAGAGGATCCATGTGTAGTTCATGAGAAGAACACACATCCAATGACATTGGTGGATCCTTATGTGGTTCATGAAAAGAACAGACATGCAGTGACACTGGTTGATCCTTATGCGGTTTGTCTAGAGGAACACACATGCAATGACACTGGGTGTGGTTCATGAAAAGAACAGACATGCAATGACACTAGTGGATCCTTATGTTGTTTGTGCGAAGAACATACATGCAATGACACTTGTGGATCCTTATGTGGTTCATGAAAATAACTGACATCCAATGACACTGGGTGTGGTTCATGAAAAGAACACACATCCAATGACACTGGTGGATCCTTATGTGAGTCATGAAAAGAACAGACATGTAGTGACACCGGTGGATCCTTATGTGGTTTGTCTAGAGGAACACACATGCAATGACACTGGGTGTGGTTCATGAAAAGAACAGACATGCAATGACACTGGTGGATCCTTATGCGGTTCATGAAAAGAACAGACATGCAATGACACTGGGTGTGGTTCATGAAAAGAACAGACATGCAATGACACCGGTGGATCCATGTGTGGTTTATGGAAGTAATAGACATGCAATGACACTAGATGTGGTTCATGAAAAGAACAGACATGCAATGACACCGGTGGATCCATGTGTGGTTCATGAGAAGAACACACATCCAATGACACTGGTGGATCCTTATGTGGTGCATCAAAAGAACAGATATGTAGTGACACCGGTGGATCCTTATGTGTTTTGTCTAGAGGAACACACATGCAATGACACCGGGTGTGGTTCATGAAAAGAACAGACATCCAATGACTTATGTGGTTTCTTTAGAAGAACACACATGCAATGACACTGGGTGTGGTTCATGAAAAGAACAGACATGCAATGACACTGGTGGATCCTTATGTGGTTTGTGAGAAGAATAGACATGCAATGACACTGGTGGATCCTTATGTGGTTCATGAAAAGAACTGACATGCAATGACACTGGGTGTGGTTCATGAAAAGAACACACATCCAATGACACTCGTGGATCCTTATGTGGTTCATGAAAAAACAGACATGCAGTGACACCGATGGATCCTTATATGGTTTGTCTAGAGGAACACACATGCAATGACCCTGGGTGTGGTTCATGAAAAGAACAAACATGCAATGACACTGGTGGATCTTTATGTGGTTTGTGAGAAGAACAGACATGCAATGACACTGGTGGATCGTTATGTGGTTCATGAAAAGAACTAACATGCAATGACACTGGTTGTGGTTCATGAAAAGAATAAACATACAATGACACCGGTGGATCCATGTGTGGTTTATGGAAGTAACAGACATGCAATGACTCTAGCTGTGGTTCATGAAAAGAACATACATGCAATGAAGATGGTGGATCCATGTGTGGTTCATGAGAAGAACACACATCTAGTGACACTGGTGGATCCTTATGTGGTTCATGAAAAGAACAGACATGCAGTGGCACCGGTGGATCCTTATGTGGTTTGTCTAGAGGAACACACATGCAATGACACTGGGTGTGGTACATGAAAAGAACAGACATGCAATGACACTGGTGGATCCTTATGTGGTTTGTGAGATGAACAAACATGCAATGACACTTGTGGATCCTTATGTGGTTCACGAAAAGAACTGACATGCAATGACACTGGGTTTGGTTCATGAAAAGAACACACATCTAATGACACTGGTGGATCCTTATGTGGTTCATGAAAAGAATAGACATGCAGTGATAACGGTGGATCCTTATGTGGTTTGTCTAGAGGAACACACATGCAATGACACTTGGTGTGGTTCATGAAAAGAACAGACATGCAATGACACTGGTGGATCCTTATGTGGTTTGTGGCAAGAACAGACATGCAATGACACTGGTGGATCCTTATGTGGTTCATGAAAAGAACTGACATGGAATGACACTGGGTGTGGTTCATGAAAAGAACAGACATGCAATGACACCGGTGGATCCATGTGTGGTTTATGGAAGTAACAGGCATGCAATGACTCTAGCTGTGGTTCATGAAAAGAACAGACATGCAATGACACCGGTGGATCCATGTGTGGTTCATGAGAAGAACACACATCCAATGACACTGGTGGATCCTTATGTGGTTCATGAAAAGAACAGACATGCAGTGACACCGATGGAACCTTATGTGGTTTGTCTAGAGGAACTCACATGCAATGACACCAGGTGTGGTTCATGAAAATAACAGACATGCAATGACTTATGTGGTTTGTTTAGAAGAACACACATGCAATGAAACTGGGTGTGGTTCATGAATAGAACAGACATGCAATAACACTGGTCGATCCTTATGTGGTTTGTTTAGAGGTACAGACATGCAATGACACTGGAGGATCCATGTGTGGTTCATGAGAAGAACACACATCCAATGACATTGGTGGATCCTTATGTGGTTCGTGAAAAGAACAGACATGCAGTGACACTGGTGGATCCTTATGTCGTTTGTCTAGAGGAACACACATGCAATGACACTGGGTGTGGTTCATGAAAAGAACAGACATGCAATGACACTAGTGGATCCTTATGTGGTTTGTGAGAAGAACATACATGCAATGACACTTGTGGATCCTTATGTGGTTCATGAAAAGAACTGACATGCAATGACACTAGGTGTGGTTCATGAAAAGAACTCACATCCAATGACACTAGTGGATCCTTATGTGAGTCATGAAAAGAACAGACATGTAGTGACACATGGTGGATCCTTATGTGGTTTGTCTAGAGGAACACACATGCAATGACACTGGGTGTGGTTCATGAAAAGAACAGACATGCAATGACACTGGTGGATCCTTATGCGGTTCATGAAAAGAACAGACATGCAATGACACTGGGTGTGGTTCATGAAAAGAACAGACATGCAATGACACCGGTGGATCCATGTGTGGTTTATGGAAGTAACAGACATGCAATGACACTAGATGTGGTTCATGAAAAGAACAGACATGCAATGACACCGGTGGATCCATGTGTGGTTCATGAGAAGAACACACATGTAGTGACACGGGTGGATCCTTATGTGGTTTGTCTAGAGGAACACACATGCAATGACACCGGGTGTGGTTCATAAAAAGAACAGACATGCAATGACTTCTGTGGTTTGTTTAGAAGAACACACATGCAATGACACTGGGAGTGGTTCAAGAAAAGAACATACATGCAATAACACTGGTGGATCCTTATGTGGTTTGTTTAGAGGTACAGACATGCAATGACACTGGTGGATCCATGTGTGGTTCATGAGAAGAACACACATCCAATGACACTGGTGGATCCTTATGTGGTTCATGAAAAGAATGTATATGCAAGGACACCGTGGATCCTTATGTGGTTTGTCTAGAGGAACACACATGCAATGACACAAGGTGTGGTTCATGAAAAGAACAGACATGCAATGACACCGGTGGATCCTTATGTGGTTTGTGAGATGAACAGACATGCAATGACACTTGTGGATCCTTATGTGGTTCATGAAAAGAACTGACATGCAATGACACTGGGTGTGGTTCATGAAAAGAACACACATCTAATGACACTGGTGGATCCTTATGTGGTTCATGAAAAGAATAGACAAGCATTGACACCGGTGGATCCTTATGTGGTTTGTCTAGAGGAACACACATGCAATGACACTGGGTTTGGTTCATGAAAAGAACTGACATGCAATGACACTGGTGGATCCTTATGCGGTTCATGAAAAGAACAGACATGCAATGACACTGGGTGTGGTTCATGAAAAGAACAGACATGCAATGACACCGGTGGATCCATGTGTGGTTTATGGAAGTAACAGACATGCAATGACACTAGATGTGGTTCATGAAAAGAACAGACATGCAATGACACCGGTGGATCCATGTGTGGTTCATGAGAAGAACACACATGTAGTGACACCGGTGGATCCTTATGTGGTTTGTCTAGAGGAACACACATGCAATGACACCGGGTGTGGTTCATGAAAAGAACAGACATGCAATGACTTATGTGGTTTGTTTAGAAGAACACACATGCAATGACACTGGGTGTGGTTCAAGAAAAGAACATACATGCAATAACACTGGTGGATCCTTATGTGGTTTGTTTAGAGGTACAGACATGCTATGACACTGGTGGATCCATGTGTGGTTCATGAGAAGAACACACATCCAATGACACTGGTGGATCCTTATGTGGTTCATGAAAAGAACAGACATGCGGTGACACTGGTGGATCCTTATGTGGTTTGTCTAGAGGAACACACATGCAATGACACTAGGTGTGGTTCATGAAAAGAACAGACATGCAATGACACCGGTGGATCCTTATGTGGTTTGTGATATGAACAGACATGCAATGACACTTGTGGATCCTTATGTGGTTCATGAAAAGAACTGACATGCAATGACACTGGGTGTGGTTCATGAAAAGAAAACACATCTAATGACACTGGTGGATCCTTATGTGGTTCATGAAAAGAATAGACAAGCATTGACACCGGTGGATCCTTATGTGGTTTGTCTAGAGGAACACACATGCAATGACACTGGGTTTGGTTCATGAAAAGAACAGACATGCAATGACACTGGTGGCTCCTTATGTGGTTTGTGACAAGAACAGACATGCAATGACACTGGTGGATCCTTATGTGGTTCATGAAAAGAACTGACATGCAATTATACTGGGTGTGGTTCATGAAAAGAACTGACATGCAATGATACCAGTGGATCCATGTGTGGTTTATGGAAGTAACAGACATGCAATGACTATAGCTGTGGTTCATGAAAAGAACAGACATGTAATGACACCGGTGGATCCATGTGTGGTTCATAAGAAGAACAAACATCCAATGACACTGGTGGATCCTTATGTGGTTCATCAAAACAACAGACATGTAGTGACACCGGTGGATCCTTATGTGGTTTGTCTAGAGGAACACACATGCAATGACACCGGGTGTGGTTCATGAAAAGAACAGACATGCAATGACTTATGTGGTTTGTTTAGAAGAACACACATGCAATGACACCGGGTGTGGTTCATGAAAAGAACAGACATGCAATGACACTGGTGGATCCTTATGTGGTTTGTGAGATGAACAAACATGCAATGACACTTGTGGATCCTTATGTGGTTCATGAAACGAACTGACATGCAATGACACTGGGTGTGGTTCATGAAAATAACACACATCTAATGACACTGGTGGATCCTTATGTGAGTCATGAAAAGAACAGACATGCAGTGACACAAGTGGATCCTTATGTGGTTTGTCTAGAGGAACACACATGCAATGAGACTAGGTGTGGTTCATGAAAAGAACAGACATGGAATGACACTGGTGGATCCTTATGTGCTTCATGAAAAGAACACACATGCAATGACACTGGGTGTGGTTCATGAAAAGAACAGACATGCAATGACACCGGTGGATCCATGTGTGGTTTATAGAAGTAACAGACATGCAATGACTCTAGCTATGGTTCATGAAAAGAACAGACATGCAATGACACTGGTGGATCCATGTGTGGTTCATGAGAAGAACACACATCCAATGACACTGGTGGATCCTTATTTGGTTCATGAAAAGAACAGACATGTAGTGACACTGGTGGATCCTTATGTGGTTTGTCTAGAGGAACCCACATGCAATGACACCGGGTATGGTTCATGAAAAGAATAGACATGCAATGACTTATGTGGTTTGTTTAGAAGAACACACATGCAATGACACTGGGTGTGGTTCATGAAAAGAACAGACATGCAATGACACTGGTAGATCCTTATGTCGTTTTTTGGAGGTACAAACATCCAATGACACTGGTGGATACATGTGTGGTTCATGAGAAGAACACACATCCAATGACACGGGTGGATCCTTTTGTGGTTCCTGAAAAGAACAGACATGCAGTGACACAGGTGGATCCTTATGTGGTTTGTCTAGAGGAACACACATGCAATGACACTGGGTGTGGTTCATGAAAAGAACAGAAATGCAATGACACTGGTGGATCCTTATGTGGTTTCTGAGATGAACAGACATGCAATGACACTTGTGGATCCTTATGTGCTTCATGAAAAGAACTGACTCGCAATGACACTGGGTGTGGTTCGTTAAAAGAACACACATCCAATGACACTGGTGGATCCTTATGTGGTTCATGAAAAGAATAGACATGCAGTGACACCGGTGGATCCTTATGTGGTTTGTCTAGAGGAACACACATGCAATGACACTAGGTGTTGTTCATGAAAAGAAGAGTCATGCAATGACACTGGTGGATCCTTATGTGGTTCATGAAAAGAACTGACATGCAATGACACTAGGTGTGGTTCATGAAAAGAACAGACATGCAATGACACCGGTGGATCCATGTGTGGTTTACGGAAGTAACAGACATGGAATGACTCTAGCTGTGGTTCATGAAAAGAAGATACATGCACTGACACCGGTGGATCCGTGTGTGGTTCATGAGAAGAAAACACATCCAATGACACTGGTGGATCCTTATGTGGTTTGTTTGGATGAACACACATGCAATGGCACTAGGTGGATCCTTATGTGGTTTGTGAAAAGAACAGTCATGCAATGACACTGGCTGTGATTCATGAAAAGAACAGACATGCAATTACACTGGTGGATACATATGTGGTTTGTCTAGAGGAACACACATGCAATGACACTGGTGGATCCTTATGTGGTTCATGAAAAGAACATACATGCAGTGACACCGGTGGATCCTTATGTGGTTTGTCTAGAGGAAGACACATGCAATGACACCGGGTGTGGTTCATGAAAAGAACAGACATGCAATGACTTATGTGGTTTGTTTAGAAGAACACACATGCAATGACACTGGGTGTGGTTTGTGAAAAGAATAGACATGCAATGACAATGGTGGATCCTTATGTGGTTTGTTTAGAGGAACAAACATGCAATCACGCTGTGTGTGGTTCATGAAAAGAACACACATGTTGTGACACCGGTGGATCCTTATGTGATTTGTCTAGAGGAACACACATACAATGACACCAGGTGTGGTTCATGAAAAGAACAGACATGCAATGACTTATGTGGTATGTTTAGAAGAATACACATGCAATGACACTGGGTGTGGTTCATGAAAAGAACAGACATGCGATGACACTGGGGGATCCTTATGTGGTTTGTTTAGAGGAACAGACATGCAATCACACTGGGTGTGGTTAATGAAAAGAACACACATCCAATGACACTGGTGAATCCTTACGTGGTTTGTCTAGAGGAACACAATGCAATGACACCGGCTGTGGTTCATGAAAAGAACAGACATGGAATGACTTATGTGGTTTGTTTAGAAGAACACACATGCCATGACACTAGGTGTGGTTCATGAAAAGAACAGACATGCAATGACACTGGTGGATCCTTATGTGGTTTGTTTAGAGGAACAAACATGCAATGATACTAGGTGTGGTTCATGAAAATAACACACATCCAATAACACTGGTGGATCCTTATGTGGTTTGTTTGGATGAACACACATGCAATGGCACTAGGTGGATCCTTATGTGGTTTGTGAAAAGAACAGACATGCAATGACACTGGCTGTGATTCATGAAAAGAACAGACATGCAATGACACTGGTGGATACATATGTGGTTTGTCTAGAGGAACACACATGCAATGACACTGGTGGATCCTTATGTGGTTCATGAAAAGAACAGACATGCAGTGACACCGGTGGATCCTTATGTGGTTTGTCTAGAGGAAGACACATGCAATGACACCGGGTGTGGTTCATGAAAAGAACAGACATGCAATGACTTATGTGGTTTGTTTAGAAGAACACACATGCAATGACACTGGGTGTGGTTTGTGAAAAGAATAGACATGCAATGACACTTGTGGATCCTTATGTGGTTTGTTTAGAGGAACAGACATGCAATCACGCTGTGTGTGGTTCATGAAAAGAACACACATGCTGTGACACCGGTGGATCCTTATGTGGTTTGTCTAGAGGAACACACATACAATGACACCAGGTGTGGTTCATGAAAAGAACAGACATGCAATGACTTATGTGGTATGTTTAGAAGAATACACATGCAATGACACTGGGTGTGGTTCATGAAAAGAACAGACATGCGATGACACTGGGGGATCCTTATGTGGTTTGTTTAGAGGAACAGACATGCAATCACACTGGGTGTGGTTAATGAAAAGAACACACATCCAATGACACTGGTGAATCCTTATGTGGTTTGTCTAGAGGAACACAATGCAATGACACCGGCTGTGGTTCATGAAAAGAACAGACATGCAATGACTTATGTGGTTTGTTTAGAAGAACACACATGCCATGACACTAGGTGTGGTTCATGAAAAGAACAGACATGCAATGACACTGGTGGATCCTTATGTGGTTTGTTTAGAGGAACAAACAGCAATGATACTAGGTGTGGTTCATGAAAATAACACACATCCAATAACACTGGTGGATCCTTATGTGAGTCATGAAAAGAACAATCATGCAGTGACACCGGTGGATCCTTATGTCGTTTGTCTAGAGGAACACACATGCATTGACACCGGGTGTGGTTCATGAAAAGAACAGACATGCAATGACTTATGTGGTTTGTTTAGAAGAAGACACATGCAATGACACTGGGTGTGGTTCATGAAAAGAACAGACATGCAATGACACTGGTGGATCCTTATGTGGTTTGTTTAGAGGAACAGACATGCAATCACACTAGGTGTGGTTCATGAGAAGAACACACATGCAGTGACACCGGTGGATCCTTATGTGGTTTGTCTACAGGAACACACAAGCAATGACACCGGGTGTGGTTCATGAAAAGAACAAACATGCAATGACTTATGTGGTTTGTTTAGAAGAACACACATGCAATGACACTTGGTGTGGTTCATGAAAAGAACAGACATGCAATGACACTAGTGGATCTTTATGTGGTTTCTTTAGAGGAACAGACATGCAATCACACTGGGTGTGGTTCATGAAAAGAACACACATCCAATGACATTGGTGGATCCTTATGTGGTTTGTCTAGAGGAACACACATGCGATGACACCGGGTGTGGTTCATGAAAAGAACAGACATGCAATGACTTATGTGGTTTGTCTAGAAGAACACACATGCAATGACACTTGGTGTGGTTCATGAAGAGAACAAACATGCAATGACACTGGTGGATTCTTATGTGGTTTATTTAGAGGAACAGACATGCAATGACACTGGGTGTGGTTCATGAAAAGAACACACATCCAATGACACTGGTGGATCCTGATGTGGTTCATGAAAAGAACAGACATGCAGTGATACTGGTGGATCCTTATGTGGTTTGTCTAGAGGAACACACATGCAATGACACTAGGTGTGGTTCATGAAAAGAACAGACATGCAATGACACCGGTGGATCCTTATGTGGTTTGTGAGAAGAACAGACATGCAATGACACTAGTGGATCCTTATGTGGTTCATGAAAAGAACTGACTTGCAATGACACTGGCTGTGGTTCATGAAAAGAACAGATATGCAATGACACCGGTGGATCCATTTGTGGTTTATGGAAGTAACAGACATGCAATGACTCTAGCTGTGGTTCATGAAAAGAACATACATGCAATGACACCGATGGATCTATGTGTGGTTTATGAAAGTAATAGACATGTAATGACTCTAGCTATGGTTCATGAAAAGAACAAACATGCAATGACACTGGTGGATCCATGTGTGGTTCATGAGAAGAACACACATCTAATGACATTGCTCGATCCTTATGTGGTTTGTTTAGAGAAACAAACATGCAATCACACTGTGTGTGGTTCATGAAAAGAACACACATGCTGTGACACCAGTGGATCCTTATGTGGTTTGTCTAGAGGAACACACATACAATGACACTGGTGTGGTTCATGAAAAGAACAGACATGCAATGACTTATGTGGTATGTTTAGAAGAATACACATGCAATGACACTGGGTGTGGTCCATGAAAAGAACAGACATGCAATGACACTGGGGGATCCTTATGTGGTTTGTTTAGAGGAACAGACATGCAATCACACTGGGTGTGGTTCATGAAAAGAACACACATCCAATGACACTGGTGAATCCTTATGTGGTTTGTCTAGAGGAACACACATGCAATGACACCGACTGTGGTTCATGAAAAGAACAGACATGCAATGACTTATGTGGTTTGTTTAGAAGAACACACATGCCATGACACTAGGTGTGGTTCATGAAAAGAACAGACATGCAATGACACTGGTGGATCCTTATGTGGTTTGTTTAGAGGAACAAACATGTAATGACATAGGGTGTGGTTCATGAAAAGAACACACATCCAATGACACTAGTGGATCCTTATGTGGTTCATGAAAAGAATAGACATGAAGTGACACCGGTGGATCCTTATGTGGTTTGTCTAGAGGAACACACATGCAATGACACCGGGTGTGGTTCATGAAAAGAACAAACATGCAATGACTTATGTGGTTTGTTTAGAAGAACACACATGCAATGACACTGGGTGTGGTTCATGAAAAGAACAGACATGCAATGACACTTGTGGATCCTTATGTGGTTTGTTTAGAGGAACAGACAGGCAATCACACTGGGTGTGGTTCATGAGAAGAACACACATGCAGTGACACCGGTGGATCCTTATGTGGTTTGTCTAGAGGAACACACATGCAATGACACCGGGTGTGGTTCATGAAAAGAACAAACATGCAATGACTTATGTGGTTTGTTTAGAAGAACACGCATGCAATGACACTTGGTGTGGTTCATGAAAAGAACAGACATGCAATGACACTGGTGGATCTTTATGTGGGTTGTTTAGAGGAACAGACATGCAATCACACTGGGTGTGGTTCATGAAAAGAACACACATCCAATGACATTGGTGGATCCTTATGTGGTTTGTCTAGAGGAACACACATGCAATGACACCGGGTGTGGTTCATGAACAGAACAGACATGCAATGACTTATGTGGTTTGTTTAGAAGAACACACATGAAATGACACTTGGTGTGGTTCATGAAAAGAACAGTGACACTAGTGGATCCTTATGTGGTTTATTTAGAGGAACAAACATGCAATGACACTGGGTGTGGTTCATGAAAAGAACACACATCCAATGACACTGGTGGATCCTGATGTGGTTCATGAAAAGAACAGACATGCAGTGACACTGGTGGATCCTTATGTGGTTTGTCTAGAGGAACACACATGCAATGACACTAGGTGTGGTTCATGAAAAGAACAGACATGCAATGACACCGGTGGATCCTTATGTGGTTTGTGAGAAGAACAGACATGCAATGACACTAGTGGATCCTTATGTGGTTCATGAAAAGAACTGACTTGCAATGACACTGGGTGTGGTTCATGAAAAGAACAGACATGCAATAACACCGGTGGATCCATTTGTGGTTTATGGAAGTAACAGACATGCAATGACTCTAGATGTGGTTCATGAAAAGAACATACATGCAATGACACCGGTGGATCCATGTGTGGTTTATGGAAGTAACAGTCATGCAATGACTCTAGCTATGGTTCATGAAAAGAACAAACATGCAATGACACTGGTGGATCCATGTGTGGTTCATGAGAAGAACACACATCTAATGACACTGGTGGATCCTTATGTGGTTTGTTTAGAGAAACAGACATGCAATCAAACAGGTGGATCCATGTGTGGTTTATGAGAAGAACACACATCCAATGAACTCTAATGGATCTATCTTGGCATAATTTGATGTATTCCACGATGTATTTCATTGTACAAGACACTTTCCATTTTTATACTACTCAGTTTTGCCCTTGGTTTTATGTGGTACTACTTAGTTTTGCCCCCTCTCTATCTTTCGTAGAAGCCCAAACCTGTGCTCACCCTGTCTGCTACTCCCCGATTGGTTGTCACAGTTGTCACGCGGATCATGCGGACCAACCATTGATTCTGTGCGATCCAACGATGATCGTTGCACATGTCGTGCCCTTCATAGTACAGCGTGAGACAGCACGGACGTCTCCCTCAGCGAGACTTCTACAGGAAGGAACACGATGCCGTCCATGGAAAAAGTCGTCGAGCGGTTATGTCAAGTTTAATCAAGTCTGAAAAGCCTACTACTACTACTACAACACATGCACAGGGCAACAGGGTCATCGAGTGCACGGTTGTCGACGGGACGCTGCAATTTATTGCCACTTGATTTTACTAAGACATATCCCATTTTTATGCAACGGTCTCAATCTCACTTCTAACTGGGCCCTACCGCTAGTAACTTCCATGAGTCAAGGGCCCCCCTCGAGTAGATCTAAAGTTGCTAGAAATTGGTTCCGCACCACTTGGATGCAGTGGAATCGAGGTCTGCCATGAGCGTGTTTTCAATGCAGCTCTAAAGTGGAGATCGTGGTTGTTTCAAAAAAAAGGGTGGATATCATGGTAGCCCCCCGCCCCTCGCCCACCACATGTGTCCACTCGAGGACTACGAACGGTCCGGTGTTTATAACCCCCCTCGACCTTCTTCTTCCATGAGCTCGTGTCATTTCCCCCCAGTCTGTCTAGTCCCAAGACCCTAATCTACACCTGTCGCGCGCGCCGAAGCTCCCTCGCTTGCACTACCTCCTTCCCTTGGTGCGCCATGAAGTGTACACGTGGAGACAAGCTGGAGGTGAAGCCAGTTGAAGGCGCAGCAGCAGATGGCTCGGTCGTCGCCAAGCAGGCGGATGCGCCTTCTCCGGGCACGAACACCGCTCGTCACCGCGTTGTCGAGAGTGCGAGCTCATCCGTCTAGCCAGTAGCTATCGCCGCCGAGCAGCAGGTGGTAGCTGTCACCTCCTAGCAGCTGGTGGTAGCCGTCACCGCCGAGCAACAGGTGGTAGCCATCGCTACCGAGCAGCAGGTAGTAGCCGTTGCCGCCGAGCAGCAGGTAGCCGACAATGTCGTGGTGCCAGCGGCAGATCTAGATGGGGGGGCAGGCGGTAGGCGGAGACAATCTGGTGATCTACATCAACGACGCCATCGCCGTACAAGAAATATTCGACGCAATCGCGGAGAATGATGAGTTCGAGGAGGAGGTCCCTGATGAGGAGTCTGAGGTACTACATTGCTAGCTTCTCTAGTCGCAGCCGCAGTTTTCACTGTTCATACATAGGATTTGCTCAACCGTGTACAAATTCTTTTGCTCTTGAAGTAGGATAGTATATATATGGTTCGATCGGTTGATTGATGCATCTGCCATCTAGTCACAAAACCCCAATCCGTCTAGTCACAAAACCCCAATCTGCTCATCTGCCATGTAGTTGAGTTTGCTAGTTGAGTGTTGATTTCGATACACAACAGGCCTATAACATTACATTTCTATTCCTTACTGAGCCTAATGATTCAATTTTCTTAGGGATGGTTAGTGAACCTGAGGCAGCAATGCACATAAACAATATAGGTTGTGCTGTTGGTATTTTGGTTCTCCGACTCCATCGCTGAAAAAATGAGGCCCTAATTTTTCTCTCATATGGAACCTAAATATATAATATTTGTATTGTTTCTGATCTATGAGTGCGTTGTATGATGCATTTGTATATCCCTAAATATTGTTTTGTACGATTATATTTCAATTTCTTATTGTGGCCAATGATTCAAATTTGCCCCAAAGATAGGCAGACACATTGGTGTCAGATTTTTCAGGGATGAGTGAGCGAACCTGGGGCCATGTTCAAGATCAATATAAGCTGTGCAATTGTTACTTGGTTCGCTTACGCCATCTCTGTAGAAACTTATGAGGCTACAATCTTTATTCTATATTCATAGAACTATGATATTTGAATTATCTATTCCATGCATTCATAGTGTATAAGAATTACATTTTAGTTTGTCACCGAGGCCGATGATTGAAATTTGCCCCAAAAGAGTTTAAGGGGAGACACTTATGATGGTGTCGTGTTTTAGGGATGGGTTGGTGAACCTGAGGCAGCAATGCCCACAAACAATATAGGTTGTGTTGTTGGTACTTTGGTTCTCCAACTCCATCTCTGAAACAAATTATGAGGCCCTTGATTTATTCTCATATGGAACTACATATATAATCCTTGAATTGTTTCTGATCTTTTAATGATTGGTATGATGCATATGTATATGATTGGTTTTGATCATAAGTATTGTTAACATGTACCTGAAGAATAATTGTTTGGTTTTTTATTTATAATTACAATATTTAGGCTTGTTTTTGTACCTGACTATGTATATCCCTGAATATTTTTTTGTACGATTACATTTCAATTTCTTATTATGGCCAATGATTCAAATTTGCCCCAAAGAGAGGCAGACATATTGGTGTCAGATTTTTTCAAGGATGATTGAGCGAACCTGGGACCATGTACAAGAACAATATAAGCTGTGCAATTATTACTTGGTTCACTCACTCCATCCCTGAATAAACTTATGAGGCCGCAATCTTTATTCTATATTCATAGAACTATGATATTTGAATTATCTATTCCATGCATTCATAGTGTATAAGAATTTCATTTTAGTTTGTCACCGAGGCCGATGATTGAAATTTGCCCCAAAAGATTTCAAGGGGAGACATGTATGATGGTGTCATGTTTTAGGGATGGGTTGGTGAACCTAAGGCGGCAATGCACACAAACAATATAGGTTGTGTTGTTGGTACTTTGGTTCTCCAACTCCATCTCTGAAACAAATTATGAGGCCCTTGATTTATTCTCATATGGAACTACGTATATGATCCTTGAATTCTTTCTGATCTTTTAATGATTGGTATGATGCATATGTATATGAATGGTTTTGATCATAAGTATTTTTAACATGTACTTGAAGATTAATTGTTTGGTTTTTTATTTATAATTACAATATTTAGGCTTCTTTTTGTACCTGAGTATGTATATCCCTGAATAATGTTTTGTACGATTACATTTGAATTTCTTATTATGGCCAATGATTCAAATTTGCCCCAAAAGAGAGGCAGACACATTGGTGTCATATTTTTTCAGGGACGAGTTAGTGAACCTGGGGCGATGTACAAGAACAGTATAGGGTGTGCAATTGTTACTTGGTTCACTTACGCTGTCCCTGTAGAAACTTATGAGGCCTTAATCTTTATTCTACATTCATAGAACTATGATATTCGAATTATCTATTCCATGCATTCAGTGTATAAGAATTACATTTTAGTTTGTCACCGAGGCCGATGATTGAAATTTGCCCCAAAAGAGTTCAAGGGGAGACACATATGATGGTGTCGTGTTTTAGGGATGGGTTGGTGAACCTGAGGCAGCAATACACACAAACAATATATGTTGTGATGTTGGTACTTTGGTTCGCCAACTCCATCTCTGAAACAAATTATGAGGCCCTAGATTTATTCTCATATGGAACTACATATATGATCCTTGAATTGTTTCTGATCTTTTAATGATTGGTATGATGCATATGTATACGAATGGTTTTGATCATAAGTATTTTTAACATGTACCTGAAGATTAATTGTTTGGTTTTTTATTTATAATTAAAATATTTAGGCTTGTTTTTGTACCTGACTATGTATATCCCTGAATAATGTTGTGTATGATTACATTTCAATTTCTTATTATGGCCAATGATTCAAATTTGTCCCAAAAGAGAGGTAGACACATTGGTGTCAGATTTTGCAGGGATGAGTTAGTGACCCTGGGGCGATGTACAACAACATTACAGGTTGTGCAATTGTTACTTGGTTCACTGACTCCATCCCTGAAGAAACTTATGAGGCCCCTAGATTTATCCTACATTCACTCTGATGCAATTATTTGTCATTGTGTTGATATGAAATGATATATGAACCGATCAAACTATTGCTGAGATGCTTTATCTTTGATATCCACGGATATATTGTCTTACATATACATGTTGTCAATTCTTGAGTTGTAATACAATTCAATCATATGTATGATTTCTAAGTTATGTTCTTAAAAATCAACAGGAGGATGATGATGAAGTGGACGATAGCAAGGTATCCAGGGACAACAAGAGCCTCTACGTGCTGAGGCTGTTACGGTGTGGGCTAATCCGTTTCCACCGTAGGGGGAGACTGTTTTGCCCATTCTGTGGCAGAGCAATCAACGTGGACCTCAACAACATGATCCAGCATGTGGAGGGCGTTGGCAGAGGCGGAGGCAGAAGCCATAGGCTGATTACCTTGGCACGGCATGCAGCATGTGGAGGACTGGCATGTATCCCATCGACTAGGCTGTCGCTGCCTCCTGCTGATAAACCCCTGCCCTGCTAGGCGTCTCCGTGTCCCGGCCTCCTGCTGCAGCCCTGCTTTTATTTTGTTCTAGTTAATTATTACCTGTGTGTGGCATGTAAGACAATATATCTGTGGTGTCTTTGGTGAACCTTCTATATTAATCTACTCCTTTATATGGAGTGCCTTAAAGTTTCTAGTGTTCAATTATATTTACTGATCATGCTCATGCACACTACAAAATATTTCTAGTGCTCGATTATATTATAATTGTCAAGAAGTACATCAAAAAGTTAAATTGGTCGAAATTTTGTATTGAAGTAACTAAATGTATCAAACACATAATAAACTAGAAACTAAAATCTAGTTCAAACACATAATATATCACCACCACTTGTTGTCGTCCTTGACTTGCTTCCCCTTCAACCGCTTGATGTCGCCACCGTCCCAAGATCCCTGCTCGTTCTGAAACCGCTTTCTGTCCTCCTCGTGCTTCTTCTCCTGGTCTAGCTTGCAACAAGGGCATAGCTCTCTCGCGAAAACCCCCGCCTTAACCATCCCATCTTTCATGGTAATGAGCTTACTGTAGAACTCGTACGCCATGTAGGCGTCTCTGGCTGCATACTCGAGGCGCACCTGGCTCATCGGCTTCCACTCCCAGTAGTCGTGATCGAGTCGCTTCAATTTATTCAGTTTTTCATAGGATTTATCGATGATTTCTGCTGCCAGATCACCCATGCCATCCTTCGTTGGGTATGGTTTGATCTTGTACAGATTTTGGATGTCGATGTGGTGCCCATGTGGGATTTTTATCAATGCACGAGAAAGCATAATTGTGTCATTTGTGATATCCACGCTAGTGAAAGTTAACCCTTTCCTACACAAGAACTCGACCAGAGCCGGACAATGCATCTCAGTTGGTTTACTCCTGCACTTAGATGGTTCTAGGGATGTAAGGTAACAAGGGATGCAGAAGTGGTGATCTCAAATTTAAATTTCACATACCTGCAGAAGTGGTAAACGAGGACCTCCTCATGTATGGCGATTTGCACGACAGTGATCTCTTGTGGAGGATTTTTTCGCTTATTTGCACGGGTGTACTCCAAGTCTAGCCCTAGAAACTTGTTCTTCTCTTTCTCAAGCAATTGCTCAAACCTGGCGAGAGTTGTCTCCATAGTCGCTTCATCATTTGTGTACACCACTGTCAAAGTCGTGGTGCCATTGGAAGGGACCAAGTGGGTCTCTGTTGTGTGTTTCCCATCGTCCATGCCTGCAAGGAAATGGGTGAAAGGAAATGCCTGCAAGGAACTGCCTGCGAGAGCAAGACGAAGATGAACTGACGGTTCCAGAACAGAGGAAGAAGAAGCACCCAGGAAAAACTGCAGAGGAATGACTGAGGAAGAGGAATGACTGCAGAAGAAACGTGGTAACTGCAACTTTCGGTTTGAGAACTCGCCATGGTTACATGGAGATCATGGCAGTGCCGCCGGTTCAACAAGTGGGGCCAGTTCCTGCGAGAATATGAAATTAGCTGTGCATTTTTCTATGCGAGAAATTGAGAGAAATCATTTATATTTTGTCTTTCATAATTAAACACAATGAAGTTGGTACAACCCAAGAGATTTGAACAAAAGAGATTTGCTAGTTTAACATACAACAACACAAAAGTTTCTGAGCATGTATTCTTAAAATTTAAATTCTGATGAATTATTCAGAAGTTCTGAGCTACAACCAACATTACAGAGCCAACGCTCTCGTCTTCGTCCTCCTCGTGGTGCTAGTCGTTGTCGCCTTACGCATCCTCCTGTTTCCTCTGCCGGACCGGTGACCACCTCAATAATTAGCTTGATATAGTGCCTCATCACCTTGACCTGGACGATGAGCAGATCATCAAGGTAAATTCTATTTTTAGCACAGAATTCAGCCCAGGGGTCAGTGAACTCAATGCAATCGTCATATACTTCCAATATGCGATATCGCCCCAAGATTTCCAGGCCTTTGTTACAATTATTCTTCATGCATACACAATAGAAACCTTATAGGCCCAACATGGCAGAACTTGAGCTACCATAGAGATCTCGGCAGAGGTGGCAGAATTGGTGCGGGTGCAACCACGGCGACCTCGGATTCTAGAGGAGGAAAACAGAACCGAGCATGGTCGACAAGGTGATAGATCTCACTGGGAACCAATTCTCTTCCCTGCACCGTGCCATGGGTGCGTCCATGGTGAGGGCGAGCTCCGGCTCGGGATGGGGAGGAGAGCAAGGCCGAGCATCTTCGTCATGTCCCAGCTCTGCGCCATGGCCGTGACCACAGATTGCCGCTCCGGGGAAGAAGACGCGTAATGGATGCAGGTGCCAATGCTGCAAGCCTACAAGGAGGAGAGTTGGGCCGAGCAGGTTCGTCCACATCCCAGCTCTGCGCCATGGCTGCGACGCCCCAGAGATTGTTGCTTTGGGGAAGAAGAAGACGCGTAATGGATGCAGGCGCCAACGCTGCAAGCATAATTGACAACTAAGCGACGGGAGCGACAGGAGTGACATAATGGCGAGAACTGACAGGGGGGCCCAACTTGACGACCATTAGCCTGATTTTTTGTATTGAAACATAAAGTTGAATTCGTGCTGAAAAGGACCCTCTAAGTATTTGGCACACCAACTGTAGTCATCGCGGCTAATTTCAAGGAACTTGGGTACCGTGTTGCCTGGACACCCCAACTTTCGAGCCGCAAAATGATATTCTCCTACCCACCATAGACCAAGTCAGAGTAGTCTGTGAATACCCCGACGTATTCCTAGATGAATTGCCCGGTATGCCCCCGGATAGGGATATTGAGTTCATTATTGAACTAATCCCCTGAACCGGACCCATAGCTCAGAGACCCTATAGCATGAACCCATCCGAGTTAGTGGAGCTGAAGAAGCAACTGGATGCTATGCTAGAGAAAGGCTCGATTCAACCAAGCACATCGCCGTGGAGATCGCCCGTGTTGTTCGTCGACAAGAAGGATGGAGGCAACCGTTTGTGCACAGATTACAGGAAGCTGAATGATGTCACCATCAAAAACAAGTACCCATTGCCAAAGATAGAGGATCTGTTTGATCAGTTGACCGGTGCCAGAGTGTTCTCTAATATTGATCTTAGGAATGGTTATCACCAACTTAAGATTCGTGCAATGGATATTCCAAAGACCGCCTTTACCACCAGATATGGATTATATGAGTATACTGTCATGTATTTTGGATTAACCAATGCTCCCGCTTATTTCATGAATCTCATGGATAAGATCTTTATGAACTTTTTGGATAAGTTTGTCGTAGTGTTTATCAACGATATTCTTATATACACCAAGTCAGAAGAAGACCATGAGCAACATTTGAAAATCGTCCTTGAAACCCTTAGAGAGCATTAGTTGTATGCCAAGTTCAGCAAATGTGAGTTTTGGCTGAAAGAAGTAGGATTCCTCGGACATATTGTGTCTGTCGGAGGAGTCGCTATTGATCCCGCCAAGATCAAAGATGTTGAAGAATGGGAAGCCCCAACCACTCAAACCCAAGTCCGTGCATTTCTCGGATTAGCGGGATATTACCACAAGTTCGTAGAAGGATTTTCGAGCATCGGAAGACCCATGACCCAATTGTTCTAGAAGGACAATAAGTTTGACTGGACCAACAAATGTGAAGCAAGTTTCCAAGAGCTCTGGAAAAGATTGATTTCAGCCCCAATATTGATTATGCCAGATATCAAGAAGCCATTTGATGTGTATTGTGATGCATCCAAGATTGGTCTCGGATGTGTGTTAATGCAAGAAGGCAAAGTCATAGCATATCTGTCTAGACAACTGAAGCAGCATGAGCAGAACTACCCTACCCATGATCTTGAATTAGCAGCCGTAGTTTTGGCATTGAAGACATGGCACCATTATCTTATGGGTAATCACTGTGAGATTTACTTAGATCACAAAAGCTTGAAGTATATTTTCACTCAGAAGGAGCTGAATATGAGGCAAAGGAGATGGATAGAGTTAATCAAGGATTATGACCTTGACATTCACTATCACCCCGGCAGAGCCAATGTGGTAGCGGATCCTCTTAGCAGATTGCCGTGTAGGTTAAACACCATGATCAAGGAGAAGCAGCCAAGTTTGCCTGAAGAGTTGGAGCAGTTTAGAACTGAGCTACTTAGCAAAGGATTTTTAGCTAGCATTGAACTTGAACCCACTTTGATCAGTCAGATAAAGGAAGCCTAGAAGGGAAATGCAAGTATCGAGAGAATCAAGCATCGTATTGGTACATGAAAGGTACCTGGATTCACCAAAGATGAGGAAGGAGTTTTGTGGTACAAAGGATTTATCTATGTGCCAGCAGATTCGGAGTTGAAGCAAGTTATCATGCAGGGAGCTCATGATACTCTTTATTCTATCCACCCCGGAGGAACGAAGATGTATCTGGATTTGAAGGTGTAATTTTGGTGGCACAAGATGAAGAGAGAAATCGGAAGCTACATAGCCAAGTGTGATATCTGTCAGGGAGTCAAAACGGAACATCAGAGACCTGTAGGAGTGTTGCAACCATTGCAGATTCTGGAATGGAAATGGGATTCCGTCGGAATGGACTTTATCACCGGTTTGCCTACATCTAGTAGGGGAAATGACTCTATCTGGGTCATCGTTGATAGACTGTCCAAGGTAGCTCATTTTATACCTGTCAAGACAACCTACCAGAGTTCGAAGCTAGCAGAGTTGTACATTGCCAAAATTGTTAGTTTGCATGGAACCCCCAAGACCATAGTGTCGGATCGAGGAACCTAATTTACCTCGAGATTTTGGCAGAAAGTCCAAGAAGGATTAGGAACCAAGTTGAATTTCAGCACAGCTTATCACCCGCAGATCGATGGACAAACTGAAAGAGTCAACCAAATCTTAGAGGATATGTTGAGAGATTGTGTGTTAGAGTATGGATCAAAATGGGAAGATTGCCTGCCTTTCGCAGAATTCTCATACAACAACAGTTATCAAGCCAGTTTGCAAATGGCCCCATTTGAGTTCTTATATGGAAGAAAGTATCGTACCCCTTTGAATTGGTCGCAAGTAGGAGAGAGTCAGATTTTTAGACCCGACATCCTACGAGAAGCCGAAGAGAACGTTCACAAAGTCCATGAGCACCTCAAGACCGCCCAATCCAGACAGAAGAGTTATGCTGACAAGAGACATAGAGACCTGACTTTCAATGTTGGAGATTTTGTGTATCTCAAAGGTTCCCCAGTGAAGGGAACACAATGTATTAGTCTGAAAGGAAAGTTAGCCCCCAGATATATCGGACCCTTCAAGATTCTAAATCGTCTAGGAGAAGTATCGTATAAACTAGAACTGCCAGAAGAGATGTCTGCCATCCACAATGTGTTCCATATCTCGTTACTTCGCAAATGCCTAGAAGTGCCGGAGAAGACCGAAGTTTTCAAGAACATCGATCACCGACCCGTTGATATCAAAAAGGATCTGACGTATCGTGAAGTGCCCCTCCGTATCTTGGAAGAAGCGTACAGAACCACTAGGACCCGGAGTATCAAATTTCTCAAAATCCAATGGAGCAACCATACTGAAGAAGAAGCCACTTGGGAGCGAGAAGATTACATTAGGACTGAGTTTGTAACATCCCAAAACTTTAATCAAGGTTATCAAGATCCAAATCACCCAATTTAGGGTTAACAAAAACTTTTTCTTATTAAAAATAAATATGAATGCATGTGTGTTTGCATTAAGATAGAATTGTTTGAAAATGCCATGTTTGATTGTTCTAATGGTTGTAAAATTATTCAAAGGTGAATGCCACATCATCTAGATCATTTAGAAACAAAATCCAAAGAAAAAGAAATCAAATAAGAATAAAAATACCAAATGATCACTTTTGCCATTTTAATCCACTAGGCCACTTTAGGTGTTCCTAGAAGTCAAATTCAAACAGAAAAATTCTAACTCTTTGCACCCCTTACTAGTACAAGTAAAGATCTACCAAGGCCCACTTTGAAATCTTACAAAAACATTTAAACACTAATTTTAAATGGCATTTGAAAATGGAATCCATTTCATATGCATGGATCCCACTTTTTCAAAAACTACTCAAGTGAGTTCACCTTGACAATCCCAAGCAACCACAGATGCTTAAGCATATGATTAACACTCCCACCAAAAATCTTTTCAAAATTCAAACAAAACTTTCCTGCGGCCATTGTGTCAAACACTTGGTAGGCAAAAATCTTCTGGCCTAACTAATACTGTTGCTAATTAAATTCTTGTCCCCCATTTAAACCTCTCATCTCACCTCTGTCCCCTCTTAGACTAACTAAGCACCAGACAACACCCCTCCTACCCTTGGCCTTGATCTGCGCCTTGGTTCTTGGTCGCCGCCGGCCAAACATGGACAACGCGCCAAAGACCAAGCCGCGCCAATCTAGCACATCCCCTAGCTCCGCCGCACCCTACCGCGACCCCCTGTCCACCCCACGGACATAGCCGAGCACTGGACCACTTTAGACAGCCTGTAACATCCCAATTTCAGCAACCCTAACTAGTTGTCCAGAATGCAAAAATTAGGGGGGACAAAAACTTTTTCTTGTTTAGTGCTGAAGTGTTTGCTTGTTGTTTGAATATGCTTATGCATATGAATAGGTCTTAGATAATATCCTCCTTACCTTCACACCAGTTGACAAAAGCTACTTCCCAAAACAGTCTTGGCTTAATTTACATATTCCCAACTGTTCTGGCATTTCAAAACCTGGGCCAAGAAGCCTTTGCAAACCAACTATTTTAGAAGATTCTATTGATCAAATTATGGAGAGATATATTACATAATCTCCTTATGTTTTCAAGACAGAACCTTCCACTACTCTTATCCCTAGATTTAACAAAACCTTTTAGTAAGCTTTTGAATTCTACTCTTGGTAAACATACCAAGGACTCTCATCTTATGCAAAATCCAACCTCTTCAAAATGCCTTTACCTTACCTCAAGCTAGGCTTGATGGTAACCCTAATAGTAGTTGATTTGTCTATAAGATGAGTTGCCTTGATCTGTCGCTTGACTTGATTGCTTACAAGTAGTATGAGCTACTTTAGGAGCTCATCCCCTAGGAACAAGATACTTCAAGATCACCAAATCCTAAGAAAGAATACAAGATGGGTCTAATCTCTAGCCACTAGGTGATCATCTAAAACCCTTAACTAGATCAATTCTGAAGTGATCCCTTCTAGAAGCTTCCAAGTCAATGAAGACCAATATAAGGCATGGATCCTTTCTACTCCCATCTACACTTCAACATCAGCCACTTGATGATGCTTTGGTACCTTGCATACCATAAAAATCATCACCACCCACATTCTAGTCAAAAACCCTCAATCTACCAAATTTGGCCAAGTCTGGAAAACGATTCCCAACATCACCTTTTTGAATGCCCCCTTTCTCAACCCTTGTGCATTTTTGAAAATGCATCTGAACCATCTTGTTAACCATCCTAAGGACTACCAAGGCCCACTCTTGCCCTTGGTTAGATCATCCTCCAACCCACTTGTTCTTGATGGTTTTGCAGGCAAGAAAATAACTTTTCCTGCAAATTTAGTCAACATGCCTACTTTGACAGAAGCTCACACCACCATCCAACCTTCTATGGACCAACTCCTTGCATGGTTCTATTCTACTCATATAGGTCTATCAAAATCTACTTAACTTGTTCCAAGTAGATCTTTGTGCTTCTTAAACCCACAAGGTTTTGAAGGCTAGTTGATAATCTTCTTTGGCAGGCTTATTTTATTCAAAGTTTGAATTCAATTCTTGGGAACTCAAACAAGATCAAGCTCAAACCTCTATACCATGTTGATGTACATCACCTGGTCTATCCATCCATCTACCCTATTCCCCAAGGTGAGAACTGAACTCCAAGATACAGCCATGTTTTGATGGTACGAAATTAACCTCACCCTAGATCCTTAATCTAGGGTATTTCACCAAAATCAACTTGGATTATCCGATCCCAAGGTTGCAAATTCTTGCTACACCTTGTCTACCTCATCTACCTCGATCACCAAGATTTATCAAATATTATCCATAATTATTATAGCTCCAAATCTAATAAATCTCTTTAATAGTCCAAAATCTCCAAAACTCCTTTCCCAAAGGAAGGTTTGGTTCTTGCCAAAACACTTCCCCAACTCTAAGAACTTTTGAGTCTTATATAGCATACCCTATCATCTCACTTCAAAAATAAATATGTTTGAAGAGTTTTATTATTTCTTTTTGCCCATTTTCTTAAATGGATGAATTGGAATAATAATTGTTTTAAATACTTTTATCCTCCAATAAATCTTGGGAAAATTCCCCTAAGTGTGTATTCACATTTGGGATCATCTCAACCCAAAAACCAACCTTGTCCAATGTAAAAATATCAAATGAGCTCCAATACTTCATTTTTGCAGTTTTTGAATAATTGATATAAAATGCATCTAGAATTCCCTAAAAAAAATCTCAAATAAATCATGGAGATATATCTTCACCTTACCCATCTACCAGCATCTTTGCCTCATCTTGCATAGGTCAACTTTCTATAATTTCTTCATAACCTCCTATTTGATCAAATTTGCCAAGTAAGGAAATCCACTACTCAAAGCACTTCCAACTCTCATCAAAACTTGCTCAATGCATCTCCTGAGCACCAGGATACCCCCAGGTCGACACCACTATAGTAACCCCTCTCCCTTGTCCCATGTGCTTGAAAGAGAGAGAGAGAAAGAGAGAGAGAAACAAGTGGGACCAATTAATTGAAGCAGCCTCCACCACTCCCTCTCTGCTCCTACACGACCCAAATCCCACTCTCATCCCTTCCCACCGCCATCTAGGCCAATCACAGGCCAGCAGCACCCCTCCTCCATATCCAAAGTGGACATTTGCACCCTCTATCCCTCCCCCTTGGTATAAAGGCCAGAGGCCACCCCGCTCCATCCCTTGCCCCTCATTCACTCCCCCTGCTCCCCACTTACCTCCCCCGAGAACCACTCCCTCTCCCCTCCCCTGTTCTGCTCGAAAGAAGGAGAAAGAGGAGCTCTCGGCCTCCTCAAGAAATCGAGCTAGGAGCTCTCTTCTCTGCCCCTCCCCCTCTGCATGTTACCGTGCTACACTCCCCTCCTTCCCCTCTCTCTGATGCTACTGTTTTGGTGGCCAGGTCTGCCCCTTTCGTTGCTGGCGTCGAGCTCCGACGAGATCTCCCTCAGGCGTCCCCGCGTGAACCACCTCCCGGCGTCGAAGCCCACCTTGCCAACCATCGCCGGGACCACCATCGAGCGCCGCATCGTCTCCGCCCATCCCTGACACCTTGCGCCCCTGGTGAGCTCCCTGATCCCGCTGTCGCTGCCCCTAGGGTTCCCTCGCCGTCGTGGTGAGTGAGGTGGACAACAACCTCCCCACTGTTGGATCCCCTTAACGCGAGCGGCCACGATGCCCCATACCCCCCTGGCCTCTCTGCCCCGCTAACCGCTGGGCCCCTCCCAGCAGGTTTCAAACCGCGGCCCCGCGCGTCAAAGTCGCCCGGGTGGGCTGCATTTCCCCTGGACGACCCAGCTGCCTCCAGATCCTAGCCCAGCACTGCTCCCTCCCCTTTTTCTTTCACCATTTCTTGTAAATCCATATCTAGCTGTTTACTTTAAATGCAAATAAAAATGTTAAATACCTCCAAATGACCTGATACAAATTTGCTAGGATACTTTAGGGTTTTGTCTATCTTGATGTACCAAAAGTTTGGCCAAATACCACCCATATCTCTTGTGTAGGTTTATTTACCCAGAGGTACCATTTCCAGTAAATAAATTTCTAAGTGAGACACACATCTCCAATAGGGATGAAACCAGGTTCCACTGATAGCATAACTATAGGCCTTCCATCCAGACCTTGTCCCACGCCAAGGTGAACAGCAGTTTATCCTTAGCAAAAATAGCAAAAACAGCTCTGATCTGACTTTAGAAAATTCCTAGGTAAATATGCAACATATTTTGTGTTGCTTCCAAATCCCAGTGATGTGGTACATCAATACCTATCTAAACCCAGGAGCTCACTATCTATTGATCCTCTGTTGAATCCTAGTGAATTAAATACTTATGTAAGGGGTATTATCACTAAATAAAACACTCCTGGAGTTTGACAACTCCAAAAAGAGTGAATCCAATTCCTACAGAAAGGTATTCTAAATGCCTACCATGTGCCCCTGGAATCAACACAAAAGATTTTGTAGAATTAATCTGGTGAAAAATACAAAACAGCTACGGAACTGCCATTGGGAATTTCCAGAGGGAATTCTGGTAATTATTTTGACATGATTCCAACTCTCAGTGAACAAGTACATCAATACCTACCTAACCATCCAAGGAAATCATTTTTGGAGCTCCAAAACTTTTCTGATGAATTATTTCCAAAACTAGAGCTTTTATCACTAGAATATTCATAAGAAATTAAAGAAAAGTGATAAATTAGTGAAACCACTTTTGTTGGTTTCATTTTATCAACATCTACCTGTAGGTATCATTTTTATAAAATGGTATCATACAGAATATGTCCTTGGTCCAAAACCCCCTCTTAGGTAGTTTCTAGACTATAAACCTTAAGGGATGTTCATTCCCTTCTCCAAGCCCACCTCAATCTCCTAAATCCAATCCTCTCAAAACCTACTGAATTGAGTAATGTGTGGTATGTTTGTCTGCTGTATTGTATTGATGCTTGCATTGCTTTATGTTGATTGTGGCCTTGTTTGTTTGCATGTGATGTCTGGACGATGATAGTTGCGATGAAATCGGAGAGCAGGAGAAGTGGTAATTATTATTGGTACTATTGGGTATCCTAAGAAGAAGTCCAGGGACATATTGCCATATTGCTGATCATCAGGCAAGCCACCTTCTTGCTCATAAGCCTTGTCCTACTGTTTTACTTATGCATGTTTTATATACCGATTATTTAAAACTGCATTGTTTTACTATATGTTGATGTATATATCGTAGTGGTTTGGCTCCTCCAAACTATTACTCTTTTGTACTACTAAGTATGACCCCGTTGACGACACCTACTTGTCCCTAGTATGGTAGATGGTGTAATGCACCATACCCCTCTTGGAGACCCTCTTTCAGCCAAAGCAAAGTTAGAGGATGGGAAGACCCCGGAAAAAGTTTTACCAAATGTTTTAAGATAAAACCTTGGTGAGGTGGGACCTCCCAAGAGATGTTGAGAAAGAAAAAGGTTTTGCTTTACGAAATGCTGAAGGAAAGATGGAGGAAAAAGGTTTACAAAAACACAGCCGGTTCTTTGCAGTTTAGCTATAATAACTTAACCCGTGCAACCACACTACTCTGGAATGGGACAGTGCTGGATTTGATGTTTGTTTATTCTGGTATAAGCTACCTTGTAACTACTACAGGGGATCGGGGATCCCTGGAGGGTGGGCCTTCTCTGATAAAGGTCCATGTGGGACATCGACCTGGAGAAGGAACGAAGGGTTTACTGGCCTCCACGCGTTACTATGAGCCCTCATTGAAAGCGCACACTCGAGAAGTGGAAAAAGCTCTCCGGTTGGTCCTCGGTATCCGACGTCCTGGTTTTGAGGGAAACAACACTCATAGGGTAGGAACTTATATTCGAGTGGGCATCCGGAGAGTCTTGATCGGTTACTCGACCCACAATCGGTGAAGATCAGGGTAGTGTACCCGGATGGTGTGGGTAAAGTGTACAACCTCTGCATAGTGTAAATCTATTCGAATAGCCGTGTCCACAGTCATTGTTATAAAAGTGGCCACGGTATTCGCTGCTACTGGAAGTGATTGATTGTAACGTGAGGAAGAGTTGGCGGCCATCTGCGATGCGAGATGGGGGCAGATGCACATGGGTTTACCCAGGTTTGGCCCCCCGGAGGGTAAAGACCTACTCGTGCTAGATTAGATTATTGGAGAGCGAGTTACAGGGGTGGCGAGCTCGGCGTCTAAGCAGCGAGTCACTTGAGGGGGTGTATGATGGAACGTAAGTACTTAGGATATCCTAGGGAGGTTTATATAGGAGTCACCTCGCTAGGGTTTACTAGTTACAACCGAGCCAGATATGGACTCGGAGGCTTTTTGACCTAATCTGGGCTTCGAGATCGCTTGGCCTTGATTTCGATCGAGGCTTCTCCTTCAGTCGTAGTCCAGTCGCCATCCTTCAGGCCCACTCACAAGTCCTTCGTCCCAACCGGAACGTCCTGCTGGGCATACCCCCTTTGGCATATCCCCATCAGTCGTGGACGGGTTGGACAAACTTCTGTAGAGCGGTGCTGGTTTTGTTTTCAAAAAGGATTTCGAAAACAAAATGGCTTTGAAAATGTTTTGACCATGGGATGGTCGTAAAGGAGAAAGGTTTTGACCATGGGATGGTCGAAATGGAAAGAAAGGAGTTTGGTCGTGGGACGACCTGAAGACGGGAACAAATGGGTGACCCAGTCCTGATGTTTTCCAAAACTTTTCAAAAAGGTTTCCAAAATTTTTACAAAGGTTTTCAACAAAGATATGTAAATGCTATATCTACAAGAGAAACTATTTGAGAAAAGAACCTCTCTTGGAGCCTTCCTACTACCACAGCCATAATGGATATCTTCTTGTTATGACTGTTATCTTAAGGTGGTTTGCGAGTACATTCAATGTACTCACTGACATTGTCCCTGGCTATTAACTTGGTCAGATATCAAGAAGAGGTGAAATGGATGACTACGCGAGCTAGGACGTTCTCCCAGTCAGTTGTCTATAGGTTAAGGCATGGATTGGGCTCTACGCTTGGTGAAGTTCCGTTGATGATTATTGATGTAGCCATAACGACATTTATGTAAGTCTTGTAAATTTGGTATTTCTCCGATGTTGTAATGATACTTGTCGGTTATGTGCCATGACTAACTGATCATGGGATCGTGGTTGTATGCATAACAGGGATTCTCGGAGGGTTAGTCTGGGGGCCCCACAGACATGGTATCAGAGCCATCCTGACTATAGGAGAACCTTAGTTAGCATGGTCGTTAGACAGGAACCTTATTTTTGAAAACCCGGCTCCCGAAAACTAGTTTCTCAATGAGTTTCGAAAAGTTCTACTTCTTCTCTTACTCTAAGTAAATGCTTTCGATTTTCCTCTAACTCTCATCCAAACTTCAAACCTATGGATTTTAAATAACCAGGATCTAGAACCCGATGAAGACAATAAGAACAAGACGAAGACAAGCAACTACCAGCAAGCACAAGGAGACTACAATATCGCTCTACCAGTGGAATCCTCACAATCAGAAGACATCAAGCGTTGCACCATCAAGAAGCATCCAAGATACGGCGAAGGCTTCATCCACAAGATAGTGACTCCGACCTGAAGAGAGACGGTATCTAGGGTCGATAGTCCTAAGAATAGGATTCCCCTACATCGCGAGTAGTTAACTCCTTGGTCCCTAGCGTTGACCATGTTTGCTTGCCTAAGTGCCACATGTGTTTCTTGATGTGTGATACTTGCCGAGGACATTGCGATTCTATCGCTCTGTTCGCCTTGTTTGTATGCTCTGGTTTGCTTTGGCCTCCCTAAAAATGTGACTCGAGGAGCGATAACCCACCTAGTAACTCAGGAAAACCCTATGCTAGCTGTCGGTAACGAGACCTAGACTAACCTCGAGAGTATATGAGAGGAAAGGCATCGCAAGAAGTAGGAGTTCGATCTCGTCAAGTCAGAATCACTCGAAGACTACTCCCAACAGGATGACATACCTCATCCAACTCACCTCTCAAGACTCGTCAATAGCGCAACACTCCCTTGTTCCTCAGACTACTACAGTAGGAATCCCATTGAAGCCGGACGTCAATCACCGAAGGATCCCTAACATCCACAAGAAACCACCTGATAAGTCAACCTAGACAAGAAGTGAAGACCTAACCACACTAAACTTTAGTGTATTAGAGCTCCTGACCGCCTTAGGAGACTAACTAATCTAGTCGACCCTACCCAAACTAACGGAATGATCCTCCCTAGAGGGTCAGAACCAACCCTGAAGTCAGATGATTAGGAAGCGTGAAGGCAACGAGTCTACCCTGCCCTCGAGCAGAAGTAATGCAAGAAATGCAAATGATGACCGCTTACCCGACGCTGACTGCTTCAACCCTGACTAAACTAGTAAGAAGAGTCGTAAACTACTAAATTACCTTGAGCTAACCCCTTAAAGGCTTTGTTAGGAAACCACCCTCGCCAAGATTTATAGAATAGGGCGTCAGTTGAAGACCCAGATCAAGACTCCAGGAAGATACAGCCTTCAGCTAACATCGGGTCAGCACTCCAAAACAGAAGATCTGCACCCCTCCTGAAACACCTTAGTGAAGCTCTAAGGTGGAAAGACTGCGTCTTTCCACTCAATCTCCAGGAGACTGTCTACCGGAAGGTACTTTAGAAAGGATCCCCAGATTTGACGTCTTTTCACCAAGTAGCAACTCGCGGTTCATCAGAGGAGAAACGGACCGAAGATTCTACGAAATCCCTTTGCTGCGTTAGCTGAAAACTCATCCGAAGGACCATAGGGCTGCCAACCGTTCAGTTCCAATCGTGTAGAGGATGTGAGACTCCAGCGACTCCAAAAGGCTAAGTACTAATAATAGTAGGATATAAGCCCCTTAGGTCATAGTTCCTCGGACGCCTTCTGAAGATCTCGACTCTAGGAGGAAGATGGATGACAATCTTCAAAACCGCCACTAATGAAGTCAAGACGGAAGGAATGAGTTATCTATTAGCTAAACCAGTCTAATAAATAGAGTAACCTTTCGCTAGGAGCAAACCCAGAAGCCTGGACCCAACGTCGTTAATAGGATACGTGATACATTGCAAATGTATCTATAATTTTTGATGTTCCATGCTTGGTTTTATCCACTTTCTTGTGATTTGTCCGCACTTTGGAGTACTTTTCATATGATTTCTTAGACTAACCTATTAACAAGAGCCATAGTGCCAGCTGCCTGTTTTCTGCTGTTTTTGGTTCCAGGAAAGTCAGAAAATGAATATTCTCGGAATTGGACGGGACAAAAGCCAAAGTGCCTATTTTTCCGGAAGTCATTAGATGCCAGAATACGAGACGGAGAAGGGCTGGGGGCCGGCCACACCACCTGGCCGCGCGGCCAGGCCTGGCCCGCGCCAGGGGGTGGTTTGGACCCCAGCACCCCCTCGGCCTCTCCTTCCGCCTATATATTGCCCTCGGGACGAAAACCCTAAGTACCAGATCAAAAATCCACGAAAGAGTATGTAGCCGCTGTCATCTCCATCCCTAGATCGGGAGGGATCTGAAGCTCTTCCCGGCACCCTGTCGGAGAGGGGAATTCACCCTGGAGGCCTTCTTCATCACCATGCAAGCCTCCGGTGTGATGCGTGAGTAGTTCATCTCTGGACTACAGGTCCATGTAGTAGCTAGATGGCTGGTTCTCGTACTTTGTGCTTTCGTGTTTAGATCTTGTGAGCTCCGTTCATGATCAAGATCATCTATTTGTAATTCTGCATGTTTTGTTTGCGGGGATCCGATGGATATTGAGATGCTATTTCAGATTGATTATTGATTCTATTATGTCTTTGTTATTTGTGATCTTTCATGCTTTCCGTTGTTAGTAGCTATCTTGGCCAAGTAGATGCTAGCAACTCCAAGAGTTAGTATTTATGCTCGATAGTGGGTTCATGCCTCTAGTAATCTGGGGAAGTGACCGAAATCTCTAAGGTACTAGATGTGTTGTTGCTACTAGGGAGAAAACAACAATCCTTTGTTCATAGAACAATCGTATTGTTTACTTTACACGCAATTCATAAAGCAATAATCTGTTGCTTGCAACTTAATACTAGAGGGGGTTCGGATGATAACCTGAAGGTGGATTATTAGTCATAGATGCAGTTGGATGGCGGTCTATGTATAATGTTGTAATGCCCAATCAAGTTCCAAAGGAGTCAAGATGATTAGTATATGCATGTATTGCTTTCTCGATGTTTGTCAATTGCCCTACTGTAATTTGTTCACCCAGCATGTTATCTATCTTAAGGAGAGCCACCTCTAGTGAACTATGGATCCCGGTCCTTTTCTTTACATACAATCTATAAACTGTTTACTGCTTTGTGTTTACTTTCTGCAAACTATTACTTCCTTCCATTCGATACATTTAATCCTTTGTTTTCTGCAAAACGAGTGAGATTGACAACCTCATCGCAAGTTGGGACAAAGTTCTGTGGTTGTGTTGTGCAGGTCTCCACGTTGCTACTAGCACCGGTAGTGCGCCCTGCCAAGGCTCAGCTAGCAACACCTTTGGGATGTTTCCTTGCTCCTACTGGTTCGATTAAACCTTGGTTTCATAACTGAGGGAAGCTTGTTGATGTGCTCATCATACCTTCCTCTTGGGGTTCCCCAACGAGCTTGTTAATACACGAGCCATCAATACGCTACCATTCCTAAGGAAGAGCTGTGGACCCTTAGAGTGAGGTACTCCCAACCGTAGATTCTATCCTCCGACGAGTACGCCGTGGAGTTCCAAATCGAGGTAGTCTGCCTAGCCTAAGCGCTCGATACATCGAGCCCCGAAGGAATATAAGATCATCTCTCGAAATCCAGACTGGACTCTGCTCAACTCTCCGTGTGTCCCGGAAGAATGAAGCAACTTCATCGACAGAGTAGCCACTTTCCAAGACGGAGTCCGTAAGATAGGACGTGTAGGACACCTGGTATCAACTCGACTCAAATTCCCCTAACCCTACTCTCCGGAATCTTGGGACGAGATTCTTTTAAGGGGGAAAGGTCTATAACATCCCAATTTCAGCAACCCTGATTAGTTGTCCAGATGCAAAAATCAGGGGGAACAAAAACTTTTTCTAGTTTAGTGCTAAAGTGTTTGCTTGTTGTTTGAATATGCTTATGCATATGAATAGGTATTAGATAATATCCTCCTTACCTTCACACTAGTTGACAAAAGCTACTTCCCAAAACAGTCTTGGCTTAATTTACATATTCCCAACTGTTCTGGCATTTCAAAACCTGGGCCAAGAAGCCTTTGCAAACCAACTATTTTAGTAGCTTCTATTGATCAAACTATGGAGCGCTATATAACATAATCTCTTTATGTTTTCAAGACAGAACCTTCCACTACTCTTATCCCCAGATTTAACAAAACCTTTTAGTAAGCTTTTGAATTGTACTCTTGGTAGAGATACCAAGGACTCTCATCTTATGCAAAATCCAACCTCTTCAAAATGCCTAAACCTTACCTCAAGTTAGGCTTGATGGTAACCCTAATAGTAGTTGATTTGTCTATAAGATGAGTTGCCTTGATCTCCCGCTTGACTTGATTGCTTAGAAGTAGTATGAGCTACTCTAGGAGCTCATCCCCTAGGAACAAGATACTTCAAGATCACCAAATCCTAAGAAAGAATAAAAGATGGGTCTAATCTCTAGCCACTAGGTGATCATCTAAAACCCTTAACTAGATCAATTCTGAAGTGATCCCTTCTAGAAGCTTCCAAGTCAATGAAGACCAATATCAAGCATGGATCCTTTCTATTCCCTCTACACTTCAACATCAGCCACTTGATGATGCTTTGGTACCTTGCATCCCATCAAAATCATCACCACCGACATTCTAGTAAAAAAAACTCAATCTGCCAAATTTGGCTAAGTCTCGAAAACTATTTCGAACATCACCTTTTTGAATGCCCCCCCTTTATCAACCCTTGTGCATTTTTGAAAATGCATCTGAACCATCTTGTTAACCATCCTAAGGACAACCAAAACCTCTCTTGACCTTGGTTAGATCATCCTCCAACCCACTTGTTCTTGATGGTTTTGCAGGCAAGAAAATAACTTTTCCTGCAAATCTAGTCAACATGCCTACTTTGACAGAAGCTCACACCACCATCCAACCTTCTATGGACCAAATCCTTGCATGGTTGTATTCTACTCATATAGGTCTATCAAAATCTACTTCACTTGTTCCAAGTAGATCTTTGTGCTTCTTAAACCCACAAGGTTTTGAAGGCTAGTTGATAATCTTCTTTGGCAGGCTTATTTTATTAAAAGTTTGAATTCAATTCTTGGGGAACTCAAACAAGATCAAGCTCAAACCTCTATACCATGTTGATGTACATCACCTGGTCTGTCCATCCATCTACCCCATGCCCCAAGGGGAGAACTAAACTCCAACATACAACCATGTTTTGATGGTATGAAATTAACCTCACCCTAGATCCTTAATCTAGGGTATTTCACCAAAATCAACTTGGATTCTCCAATCCCAAGGTTGCAAATGCTTGCTACACCTTGTCTACCTCATCTACCTCGATCACCAAGATTTATCAAATATTATCCATAATTATTATGGCTCCAAATCTAATAAATCTCTTTAATAGTCCAAAATCTCCAAAACTCCTTTCCCAAAGGAAGGTTTGGTTCTTGCCAAAACACTTCCTCAACTCTAAGAACTTTTGAGTCTTATATAGCATACCCTATCATCTCACTTCAAAAATAAATATTTTTGAAGAGTTTTATTATTTCTTTTTGCCTATTTTCTTAAATGGCTAAATTGGAATAATAATTGTTTTAAATACTTTTATCCTCCAATAAATCTTGGGAAAATTCCCCTAAGTGTGTATTCACATTTGGGATCATATCAACCCAAAAACCAACCTTGTACAATGTAAAAATATCAAATGAGCTCCAATACTTCATTTCTACACTTTTTGAATAATTGATATAAAATGCATCTAGAATTCCCTGAAACAAATCTCAAATAAATCATGGAGATATATCTTCACCTTACCCATCTACCAGCATCTTTGCCTCATCTTGCATAGGTCAACTTTTTAGAATTTCTCCATAACCTCCTATTTGATCAAATTTGCCAAGTAAGCAAATCCACTACTCAAACCACTTCCAACTCTCATCAAAACTTGCTCAATGCATTTCCTCAGCACCAGGACACCCCCAGGTCGACACCACTGTAGTAACCCCTCTCCCTTGTCCCATGTGCTTGAAAGAGAGAGAGAGAGAGAGAGAGAGAGAGAGAGAGAGAGAGAGAGAAACAAGTGGGACCAATTAATTGAAGCAGCCTCCACCACTCCCTCTCTGATCGTACATGACTCAAATCCCACTCACACCCCTCCCCACCACCCTCTAGGCCAATCATAGGCCAGCACCACCCCTCGTCCATGTCCAAAGTGGACATTTGCACCCTCTATCCCTCCCCCTTGGTATAAAGGCCAGAGGCCACCCTGCTCCATCCCCTGCCCCTCATTCACTCCCCCTGCTCCCCACTTACCTCCCCCGAGCACCACTCCCTCTCCCCTACCCTGTTCTGCTCGAAAGAAGGAGAAAGAGGAGCTCCCGGCCTCCTCAAGAAATCGAGCTAGGAGCTCTCTTCTCTACCCCTTCCCCTCTGCATGTCACTGTGCTACACTCCCCTCCTTCCCCTCTCTCGATCTTCTTTGTTTTGGTGGCTAGGTGCGCCTTCCTTAAATGGCAGTGTGGAGCTCCGACGAGATCTCCCTCGGGCGTCCCCCCATGAACCACCTCCCAGCATCGAAGCCCACCTTGCCGACCATCGCTGGGACCGTCGTCGAGCGCCGCATCGTGTCCGCCCATCCCCGGCACCTCGTGTGCCCCCTGGTGAGCTCCCTGACCCCGCCGTTGCCGCCCCTAGGGTTCCCTCGCCGCCGCGGTGACTGAGGAGGACGACGACCTCCCCACCATTGGATCCCCTTAACGCGAGCAGCCACAATGCCCCCATACCCCCTGGCCTCTCTACCCCGCTGATCGCTAGGCCCCTCCCAGCAGGTTTCAAACTGCGCCCATCAAAAGTCGCCTGGGTGGTGCATTTCCCAGCCCAGTGCCTCAGATCCTAGCCCGAGCTTTGCCTCCCTTTTTCTTTTCACCATTTTATGTAAATCCATATCTAGCTGTTTACTTTAAATGCAAATAAAAATGTTAAATACCTCCAAATGACCTGATATAAATTTGCTAGGATACCTTAGGGTTTTGTCTATCTTGTTGTACCACAAGTTTGGCCAAATACCACCCATATCTTCACTGTAGGTTTATTTACCCAGAGGTACCATTTCCAGTAAATAAATTTCTAAGTGAAACACACATCTCCAACAGGGATGAAACCAGGTTCCACTGATAGCATAACTATAGGCCTTCCATCCATACCTTGTCCCACGCCAAGGTGAACAGCAGTTTATCCTTAGCAAAAATAGCAAAAACAGCTCTGATCTGACTTTAGAAAATTCCTAGGTAAATATGCAACATATTTTGTGTTGCTTCCAAATCCCAGTGATGTGGTACATTAATAACTATCTAAACCCAGGAGCTCACTATCTATTGATCCTCTGTTGAATCCTAGTGAATTAAATACTTCTGTAAGAGGTATTATCACTAAATAAAACACTCCTGGAGTTTGACAACTCCAAAAAGAGTGAATCCAATTCCTATAGAAAGGTATTCTAAATGCCTACCATGTGCCCTTGGAATCAACACAAAAGATTCTGTAGAATTAATCTGGTGAAAAAGACAAAACAGCTACAGAACTGCCATTGGGAATTTCCAGAGGGCATTTTGGTAATTATTTTGACATGATTCCAACTCTCAGTGAACAAGTACATCAATACCTACCTAACCATCCAAGGAAATAATTGTTGGAGCTCCCGAACTTTTCTGATGAATTATTTCCAAAACTAGAGCTTTTATCACTAGAATATTCATAAGAAATTAAAAAAAAGTGATAAATTAGTGAAACCACATTTATTGGTTTCATTTTATCAACATCAACCTGTAGGTATCATTTTTATAAAATGGTATCATGCAGAATATGTCCTTGGTCCAAAAACCCCTCTTAGGTAGTTTCTAGACTATAAACCTTAAGGGATGTTCATTCCCTTCTCCAAGGCCACCTCAATCTCCTAAATCCAATCCTCCCAAAACCTACTGAATTGAGTAATGTGTGGTATGTTTGTCTACTGTATTGTATTGATGCTTGCATTGCTTTATGTTGATTGTGGCCTTGTTTGTTTGCATGTGATGTCTGGACGACGATAGTTGCGATGAAATCGGAGAGCAGAAGAAGTGGTAATTATTATTGGTATTATTGTGTATTCTAAGAAGAAGTCCAGGGACATATTTCCATATTGCTGATCATTAGGCAAGCCACCTTCTTTCTCATAAGCCTTGTCCTACTGTATTACGTATGCGTGTTTTATCTACCGATTATTTAAAACTGCATTGTTTTACTATATGTTGATGTATATATGGTAGTGGTTTGGCTCCTCCTAACTATTACTCTTTTGTACTTCTAAGTACAACCCCCTTGACGACACCTACTTGTCCCTAGTATGATAGATGGTGTAATGCACCATACCCCTCTTGGAGACCCTGTTTCAGCCAAAGCAAAGTTAGAGGATGGGAAGACCCCAGAAAAAGTTTTACCAAATGTTTTATGATAAAACCTTGGCGAGGTGGGACCTCCCAAGAGATGTTGAGAAAGAAAAAGGTTTAGCTTTACAAAATTTTGAAGGAAAGATGGAGGAAAAAGGTTTACGAAAACGCACCCGGTTCTTTGCAGTTTAGCTATAACAACTTAACCCGTGCAACCACACTACTCTAGAATGGGACAAGGCTGGATTTGATGTTTGTTTATTCTAGTATAAGCTTACTCGTAACTACTACAGCGGATCGGGGATCCCAAGAGGGTGGGCCTTCTCCGATAAAGGTCCATGTGGGACATCGACCTGGAGAAGGAACGAAGGGTCTGCTGGCCTCCACGCGTTACTATGAGCCCTCATTGAAAGCGCACACTCGAGAAGTCGAAAAAGGGCTCCGGTTGGTCCTCGGTACCCAACATCCCGGTTTTGATGGGAACAACACTCATAGGGTAGGCACTTATATTGGAGTGGGCATCCGGAGAGTCTTGATCGGTTACTCGACCCACGGTCGGTGAAGATCAGGGTAGTGTACCCGGATGGTGTGGGTAAAGTGTATAACCTCTGCAGAGTGTAAATCTATTCGAATAGCCGTGTCCACGGTCATGGAAGGGTTGGACAAACTTCTGTAGAGCAGTGCTGGTTTTGTTTTCAAAAAGGATTTCGGAAACAAAATCGCTTTGAAAATGTTTTGACCATGGGATGGTCGGAAAGGAGAAAGGTTTTAACCATGGGATGGTCGAAATGGAAAGAAAGGAGTTTGGTCGTGGGACGACCTGAAGACGGGAACAAATGGGTGACCCAGTCCTGATGTTTTCCAAAACTTTTCAAAAAGGTTTCCAAAATGTTTACAAAGGTTTTCAACAAAGATATCTAGATTCTATATCTACAAGAGAAACTATTTGAGAAAAGAACCTCTCTTGGAGCCCTCCTACTACCACAGCCATAATGCATATCTTCTTGTTATGACTGTTATCTTAAGGTGGTTTGCGAGTACATTCAATGTACTCACAAGCATTGTCCCTAGCTATTAACTTGGTCAGATATCAAGAAGAGGTGAAGTGGACGACTACGCGAGCTAGGATGTTCTCCCAGTCAGTTGCCTGTAGGTTAAGGCATGGATTGGGCTCTACGCTTGATGAAGTTCTGCTGATGATTATTGATGTAGCCATAACGGCATTTATGTAAGTCTTGTAAATTCGGTATGTCTCGGATGTTGTAATGATACTTTTCGGTTATGTGCCATGACTAACTGATCATGGGATCGTGGTTGTATGCATAACAGGGATTATCGAAGGGTTAATCCGGGGGCCCCACACAGCCCGCGCACCGAGCCTCTGCGCCATGCACGGAGCACGCCAGAGCGCTATCCCCGACAGGCCGGCCCAAGCCGCGCCTTGCCCTCCGCTTGCACGCGCCGCTCCGCAATAACCCCAACATGCTCCAGGACATGTCCTTTTCCCGTCGCGCGACCAGCAGCCACCGCACGCAGTGTTGAGCACAGCCTCTCCCGCATAGAGCGTCGACATTTCCCGACCGCATACCACCGCCCCTAGCTGCGCCATTGCGCCATAACTGATCGCCAGGAGGCAAGCCACCGACCGCCTATCCTGCCCATGCCTTTAGCACCATGTACCACCGTCACCGACGAGCTCACCGTCGCACCCCACGGTCCCCTCATCGGCCTATAAAAGGAGCCCTCCCTAGCACCATTTCTCCACACTCCAACACTCCCCACCTCCCACTGAGTCCCTCACACCTCTCGCCGAAGCCGCTTGAGCAGCCGTTCGCCGGGATTTCCACCGGAGTCGCCGCAGCAGAGGAGAAAGGGGCCCGTCGATTTCGTCCACCCCAGCAGCTGTCGTGACTTCGCCTGAGCCCGCCATCGTCTCCTCGTTCTTTTGCCCGCCTCGCCGTACTCGCTGGAGCCTTGGTACGCCCTCACCGCACCCCTACTGAGCCGTTAGGGTTCCACCTCGCCGGCGACAGGTCCGTCGTCGACAATGAACGTGAGCCGTAGATTCTAGTTCTAATCCTATGGTCCACACTGCCGCGTACCGCTTTGGGTTTTAAGTGCCGCTGACGTGTGGACCCCCCTTGTCAGTTGCCCACTGCGCCACTGAGCGTCACTGGGCTGGCCCATTTAGGCCCTAAAATTCAAATATAGGTTTTTCTATTTAGACTTAAAATCAATTCTATCCACTAGTTTAAAAATTAATTCAGAGAGTTCTACTGAACCAAATTGAATGATTCAAATTTTGTTAGGAAGATACTTTAAAACTCTATCCAGGCCCGTTGGATTTAAATCAATTGGAGTTATAGATCACCTATAGAAAAATAACAAGACAGAGACTTTACTACATTTAAACATTTTTCAAAATCAACCATATTAGATTTTGAGTTGTTTCCAACTCTCAAAAATCACATTTGATAATACCTATCTGAATATGTAATAATATTTAGGTTTGCATGTAGTGACTTTGGACTAGTACCAAAATAATGCTATATAGGCATTTCTAGTCACTTTAAATCATTTAAATATGAATCCTCAACTTTATAAAATGTGATCCAACATTTAAATCACATTCCTATGTATTAGAATATGTGGTGATGACATGTGTCCACATAACCCCATATTCTAATTGGAGAATATTAAATCTTAATTAATTTCAATGAGTAGAAATTACTTTTCTCAAATAAAATAAATGAAACTAGTTCTTAAGATCTTGTGATGATTGTGAGGATATTAGATCATCAAGTATGTGCCTTAGCGTGCTAAATAGACTAGTTAAGTATTGTTTGGTGATTGTGTATCCCGTATGTATTTATAGACGATAGTACCGACCAAGTCTACGGGGAGGAGGAGTTCTACCCTGAAGAAGACGAGGAGAATTTCAACCACTGAACCAATCAAGGCAAGCCATCATTAACAATGCAAGCTAGATAACCTAAGCAAGATGCATTAGGCATGCTTTGGTTATACCATTTGACTTATACCTACTCCAAGTTTTATTTACAAGCTTTACTCTCTTTTATTTTACCAAAGTTTCTTACTTGTTTATAGATAGCATAAAGAGTATAAAACTTGACCTATATAGTTAGACCTAGATGTCATTCTATGGCATGAGATTGAGATTGGCATCTCACCTTAGTGAACACTCTTAACTTAGTGATTAGAACTAAACCAAAAACTTGATCACTCTAGATGGGAATACTTGGTGAAAATGCTTATGAAAACCTTGGAATGATGAGTCATTCTATTGAGATGTTTTAACATGTGTTGAGAAACACAATGGTTTATGATGATAAAAATGTTGAGGCATGAGCCTTAGCCCTTTTATAAAAACTGATGGTTGGGTTCGGCTGCGATACCATTCCAATTTTATTGTACAACCAAAATACCTGAATTGGGTAAGGCTTAGCCGGATGTTTATATGCATTAGTATCAGTTCCCTCGCGGGAGTGGTTTGAGCTGAGGCTACCTCTCAATGTTGTCCACCAATGCAGTTCCCATGATGGCAGATGGCCATGGCTGGGAGGCCAAGCTCATAGGAGAGGTGCTTATACTAGAGTGTGTAAAGGAAATGTTATGTTTGATTATCTGCATACTAAGTATGATGATTCAGGGTTATCCCTGATAGATGTATTGAATTTTGTGGTGAAGTTGTACCAACTCTGCAGAGTGTCAAACTATTCGAATAGCCGCGTCCGCGGTTATGGATAGTTAGAGTCGCCATACTGTTCCATTGTCAGATGTTTTCAAAATGACTTATGACATGAACTGTGACATGACTTGACCACAACAGAGTCGTGACTATGACAACTAAGTTCCCACTTAGGTGTTTTCAAACTTTATTTTATCTTTCTTTGTTTCTGAACTCAGCTTAGGTTTCAAACTTAACTTTGCAAATAAACTTAGAACTTAGCATTCCTACTAGAACTACCTTACTTGTTAGTGATAGTTTGCGAGTACTTAAAGAGTACTCATGACTTTGTCCCTGGCTATTCCCGTGGCCAGACTATGAGGAGGACTATCCGGAAGAAGGACAGCAGGACGGCTACGACAACTAGGATCATCTCCCATCGTCGGCATTGCTTGTGACACTAAAGATGGAGCTCATCGCTATGCTATTTATTCCGCTGCTTGTTTGTACTAAGACTGGATCATGAGATCCTTTATTTATGTAAGGCCTTATTTTGGTTTGTAATGGATGATGTACTGTGATACCCAATCTGTTATGTCTCGCAAAAATGGTAATCCTGGGATTGCGATGTATGGCATAACAGGCATCTGGGATTAAAAATCCGGGTGTTGACAGGTTATCCATGCGGTACATGCTGAAGTTTTGGTCGTGGACACTAATTGGGGGAGAAGGATAAAAAAGCCAGGCTATGCATACCAAGATCATCGTGTCACCAGACAACATCGTGTTCCATGAGTTGATGTGGCTCCTACTGGTGCTGATGTAGCACCTGGTCGGTTGTCGACCGATGGAGTTCTCCTTGGATTACCGTTGTCGAAGATTTGTTCCTACAAGCAAACTAGGGTATCTCAAAAGTAGGATGAATCGAACACAGGGCCAAGCTTCAAACCCACAATGACCTTGGCGAGAGACGAGCAACGAGCATGACATAGGGACACATGGAGTTTTTACCTAGGTTTAGGCCATTGTGTGTGAAAGGGAAATGGACGTCGCCTAGAGGGGGGTGAATAGGCATTTTAAAATAATTACTATTTAGGCTCTAATAAATGCGGAATAAAACTTAACGTTTAATTTATCAAGCCAAAACCTATATCCACTAGGTTCACTAAGTGCACCAACAACCTATGCTAAGCAAGACAAACAAAGGTGATAGCAAGATATAATACTTCAAGCATGATGGCTATCACAATGTAAATTGCATAAGTAAAGGCTCGGTTGAGAGAAAACCAATGGACGCAGAGACGATGATTTGTTTCCCGGAGTTCACTTGCAAAGAAGCTATGTCTCTATTGGAGAGGTGCGAAGGCGCAATGTACTTGGAACACCACAAATGGCTCACCTCGAGGTGTGGTGGCTTAATGCTCACCCAACACCACACAAGGCCTCACCCCAAGATGTGAAGGCACGCAACTCACCGACACCACAAAAGGCTCACCCTATTCTCCCCTAAGCTCGCCACAAAGGCCTACACACGTTCCACTATGGGACACTTGAGGGTGGTCACCGAACCCATACAAGTCTTGGGGCAATCTCCACAACTCAATTGGAGGGCTCCCAAGAAATACCACAAAGACTCCACAATGCCACAAAAAGCCAACAAGCTTGGGAAATCTTCACAACTCAATTGGAGCCCCCAAAATACACCACAACTCCACACAACCGTCTAGGGTTCCAAGAACCCAAGAGTAACAAGCTCAAGAGCTTGAACTCGCCGAATCTTCAAGGAGAACTCAAACCTATGCACCAAATGCAAGAGGCAAGTCCTTCACTCTCAAATTTCACCAAAGCTACAAACGCTATTGGGGGAATAAGAGAGGAAGAACACAAAACTCTCGAAGATCTAGATCCCAATGATTCCTTCATAAAGAAGGGATTTGGTTTGGTGGGGTTATAGATCTAGATCTCCTCTCTCAAACCCCTTAAAAAGATGCAAGAATCATAGGGGGAGAAGCGGAGAGAGAAAGCTCTTCAAGGTCAATAATGGAGGAGAGAGAAGGCCAAAACCAAGAAAAAAGCAAGTAAACCCATGAAGGGGAAGGGGAGCTCCTTTTAAAGGGCTCGCCGATCTGCCTGTTACGCACAGAATCGTGCATGGTCGGTAGTACCGCTGGCACCCAGTCAGAAACAACAGTGCGAAAGAGTAGATAAGTGAGCCTGGCCGGTACTACCGCTGTCCACGGAACTTCCGGTGGGGATGGTACTACCGCCAGAAAATCTGACTGAAGTTCCGTCAAATAGCGTATTCCAAAACAGAGACCTACTAAACATTACCAGAACTTCGGTCGGAACTAGGTGTTGTACTACCGGCGGCAAACATGCCCTAGCGGTACTACCGGTGGCGAGCTAGAACTTCCACCCAAGGAAACATCAGAAACCAGAAATGCAATAACTTTCGCATCCGAACTCCAAATGAGATGATACCAATTTTGTTGGAAAGATAACGACGTGTAGAAAATATTGAGAATCACTAAGGGAGAAAATACCATGAATAAATATGTGAGATATCCCCCAAGGCATGGAGCTGAAAACCCGCAAGATCAAAAACGCAATAAGATATCCAAGGGAAATCCGTTTTTGATGAACTAGAGCTTGTTATGAGGATAACCACAAGCTCTAGATCCTCACATGGACAAGAACCAAACAAAAACTAAGAATTATGATGCTTTTATGCAAAGGTTTGAGCTCTCTCCTAAAGATACGATCAATTCACCCACTCAGGAGCCCCTCTTGGTAGAATGGCTATCTATCCTAAACCCGGTCTCCTAACACTATAAGAGACCGGTAAAATAGAAAACCTATCAAGATCATACCTTTTCCTTGAGCACTCCACTTGAGTTTGATGTAGACTATCTTGTCCTTCTCAATATGGGTAGCCTTTCTTGATTGCTCTTGCTTGATGAAGACTTGTGACGAGCTCCCCCATACTCATGGGGAACCTCTTCTTTGACCTTGTCTTCATCACTCCATGATCACCAAGGATGGCAAGCTTCAAGCATGAGATATTCTTGAGATGGCGCACCTTGAGCTTGCCCTTCTTTTACTAATGACGTCTTAAAGATATCCATGATGAACTCCTTCTTCTTCTTCAAGACACTCTTGATCTTCTTCTTATTCTACTTGATTCCAATAGGCACAAAACCCTTGGACATTACTTCTTATTTTTCATCCTTGAAACCAACACATGGTCCAAGAGATGCCAATGGACAAACCTACAAGTGAAACTCAATTTGAACATTAGTCCATAGAGATTGTCATTAATTACCAAAACCACACATGGGGCATACATGCCCTTTCAGTGTGGTGTAAAATGCTACTCCTGCATGTCTGAATTTCTTATACTGGTTGGCGAGGTTTATAGTACAAGGGTTGATCAGGCGATCAGATCTAGGGATCCCACCTAGAAGATGAAGCTAGGGTTTTTCGAGGTACGAGAAGATTGGTTCCCCATGATAGGTGCCACATTTCCCCTTTTATAGATGCACTAGTCCTCTTCCCCATTATATTGGCAGGAAGGGTTACCACATGGCAAAAAATGAGTGGGAAGGTGAGGTAAAGCTACTTTTGATCATGGACTCGATCAATGGTAGGGAGTCACTAACGTCATCCTCTCTAGCGCAGTGCCCTCCATGTGATACATACACCCAAGGAGGAGTGGTCCTGCCTTGGTGCTAAAGGCTATCGTCCACCCATTTCTTGCGGAAGGGGAAGGCACCTTACTTGGACAGAGGAGGCACGCTTGGACAATTGCACAGAGGAGTACCCCAAGGGGGCATCACACTCCGCACCAGCCAGAGTAGTCATAGTAGAGCCAATAGACACTTAGGATCGCCATCTTGATAGCAGGGAGCGCTGGAGTTAGAGAAGATGAACATCACTGAAACCCTAGATTAGGTGAGGGTTGTGATCGAGAGCTAGAGAGCGAAAGGGACAAATTTGTTTGGTAGAAACGTAGAGCAAAAGCAGGCGAGTTGTTTTAGTGACCTAGCGGTGGCAGAAGTTGCCGGAGACAGCCAAGATAACCGGGTGGCGATGCGGTGGCACCATCACCATCGCGAGAGCATTAGGGTTAGGAATGAAGCGATGGGAGAGAGAGAGACAGTGAAGAGTGAGCGGGCAAGGTTAGGATGGACCAAGACTAGGGAGTGGTTTTGACCACTTAGGTCTGTCTAGTGGGCCCAGATACTAAGCGGTATTTTGGTAATTTCATAAATACATATAAATGCAATTAAATCATAACTCCCACATAAAAACACAGTAAAATAAAAACAGTTTTGTGTGTATCAAAATGCAAGGAATCCAAAAAGTATTTTTGTGAGATTTTTGCAAACACTTGAATTTGATGATTTAATTTCAAAGTTTAGGCTATTTAAAAATTCATAAAAATTCCCATTAAATCCATAATAAATCACAATAATTACATAAACCCTGAATTTCATATAAATATGGAAATTCCAAAGTAAATACATCATAATATCTTGTGGGGATTGCTATAATAAATAAAATACCAAAGAAAATATGATAAAACCCTAAAATGGGAAACAGTCAATTAAAAATTAAAATGGAGTTAATAAAATTCAAACAGAACCAATGAGAATGCATTGCATATATATTACATTAAAACATCATTTTTTCCAACAAATTATTGTCTTTATCGGACGTTGTTACGAATTCCAGAACCCGAGGTCTAGAGTCAAGTAAAAGCTTCGAACTGCATTATCTCACAATTACCAAGAAAGTTCAGTCTTGCATTACCTTTGTGAGATCAATCTTGACACTATGTTGCAAGGGAAATCTTACAGGTCCTTTGGCTTATTTTCAAACATGGTTTCAAAACATTAGTATTACTTGCATTCAAAATGAAAAATATTTTTGGAATAAAATTAATAAAATGGGGGAGTGATGGAATCATGGTTGTATACATGGTAGAATGATCATGTGGTGGATATTCCATTCTACCGGGTAAGTTAGGTTTAACAATAACATTAGTCAGCCATTCTTGCGTCGTATAGTACCGAGCTTACCACAGCTTGTTATGAGGCGAGCGAGTCATAAATACCTTCTTCCTTTCATTTGTCCTTGTATATTTGGTCGGGCTGAGATCTATAGAGGAGTTCAGCGGGTGGGAGGCCGTGATGTCCCTATCATGTGCTTCAGGGTAACGGCTGGATATATTAGATGGGATAGTAATGGAACGTAGGTCTCTCTTACAATGGGTGGGCAGCAGGGTCATGGAGCGGGACTCGGTGAAACTTGGTACCACGACCCCATATCGAAGGAAATATCAATTAGTAATATGGCTAAGGACATTTATGGGAAAAGTAGTGCACCTCTAGAGAGTGTAAGAATGTGACATGTTACTCCCTATTTCTAGAAAGAACTATGACCGCATCATGGAAAGGAACTCTATGAAAGTTCAGACATCCCATGAAGACTGACAGCTTAGAATTTTATAAATCTAAAACTTATGTTTTCTAAAAATCATTTTAAAAACCCTACACGAGTCTTAGATCTTTGATCGATGAATTTCAAACAAACATCAAACAACCACCCTAGAATTTATTGATACGCTCGTACTCAATCTATCATCTTACCGTTGCTTAGGTTATAAGAAGACATGGTGACCAATATTAAGGATATAATCAACAAAGTATCGGACCAGTAGAGATAAGAAAATATGTAGATGTAGGAAGTCACTAAAATAAATGCATAGGTAGATGAGCTAGCGATAGTATAGCTTCTCCAATAGGTTGCCAGCTCCAATGATATTAAGCTTAGTATTACCATTGATTAGGAAGTTGTCGCTTCTGCATTTGAATTTTTATCGCATCGTGAATCCTCAATGGACCAAGGAGGATCTCAAAGCTTTTGTACACTTTTGTATCTTGATATGAATTAATAAATAAATCTATTGGACTTAAAATGTTTTTGTTGAGGGATGTGATATTTGCGGATGAGGACTTCTGTGAGTGTCATATCAACGACTTGTGCACTACAACAGGCGCTAGTGTACTAGGTCCTTATAGCTTCTATCAGAGAAATTCCTTTGACCTTAAGTTGGTACCTAGTAAGTAGACAAAACTTGTAGGTAGAACGCGAGTTACTAAAGAGTTCTCTAGTAAGGTGATTGGTATTCAAATGAGAATATCCATATTAGTGTATAAGTGTGATAATTCTTTATTAATGTCAAATAAGTTCTTATTTGTTTTTATTTTCTTATCAGTCATTTTGACGAGTTCAATGCCGGAACGTAAAGTAAGAGTTCGAGATACAAGTCTAGCTAATTATGAAGGGGATTGGACTGAAGTCCTGTGTGAATTGTTGTTTGAGTTGAGATTTGAGATGCCATTTCTAGTCAAATGTATGCTTACATGGACGGGATGATTATTGCAAAGTTTCATGTCACCATATTGTTGCTGAAAGTGTTCAGGGTGGGAAATGTAATACCCTACAAGGAGGCTAGGAGCAGCAATTTGGCTTATCAAATCGCTTTAATAGAAGCCGTTATGAGACTTAGAGAATTTAAGAAAAAGGAGTTGTTCGGAACTGCCTTTACTCCTCTACCCTATGGTGAATAAGAGAATTGGGATTAGGTCGATCATCTCGCATTCGTCAGGAATGATCCAGAACATGCAGCTCGGTATATGGACCGCTGTGTAGATGTAATGAATTTGTCGGACATTTGTCCCACGGAGGAACTAGGGTCCAACGATCCCTTGGTTCATAAGGGGGCTTAACATGAGATTCTTAAGGAGCTCGGCGACGGATATGGTGGAGGAACGAACGCAAGACAAAGAGTTAACACCAGGGTTTTTTCCCCAGGTTCGGGACCCTCGTGAGGAGGTAAAGCCCCTACTCCTTCTTTGTTGTATTTCTCGCGTGCCTCGCAAGGTTAAAATGGAGGATGAAAGTATAGGGTTTTAGATCTCTGGATCCATCACTTGCAAGGTGGGAGAATGGTCCCTTATATTGGGAGGCGTCGGGCCTCTTTTCTCGATCCATAGGCAGGGACGGTCACCACAGTACCACCCTTCGAGGCGTTGGTTTACAAGACTACTTTTTGGTGGACCGAGTCTCCGAACCTGGATGCGCCTCCGCCCATTAATAAAGTAGCCTCCCTTTTCCCTATTTTTCCTCATCTGGCATTGCCTACTGTCCCCTTAGCACCCAAACAGCAACTGGTGTAGCTGCCGTGCTGAGGTCTATAGTCCCCCTGCTGCAAGGAAAAGTGATTGAACCGGATCTTTCTTCTCCGAGGCAAACGGTGAGGGCATATCGACCGTGCCCTTTGTTGCAACCCGGCTCCTCTGTTGATTGCTGAACAGCATTACAACAGGGCCTAGGGCATGCTTTGAAGTACCCTCAGGAGGTTCTGCGGGTGATTTTACTTGGGAGGTTGTTTCCTCACGAGGGGAAACCCTCTCGAGGGCCGCTCCGCCTCAAGAGGCAACGTGGGCTCACGCGGGTGCGACATCTCAAGGCACTGGGGGTTGCCGTCATCAGTACGTGGTACCCCCATTACCATGGCCGTGATAGTATCCCCGGGCGCTTGACCTACACGTTTCCCCCGAAGGGCTCGACGGGAAAGCAACCCAGGACGGCCGGTGGGCCCCAGCGCCTGACCATGAAATCATGACCCTGCCTCGCCTCCGGCTTAACCGTAGATTCGAGGCGCCTGTGGGCTATTAACCGCTAGGCTCGCGCATGCTTCCCCTGCTCCGAGAGTTGCTCCCACGATGCGACAGCTCGTGGGGCCACTGAAATTATGTCTCGTGCCTGGGGTAGCGATACTTCCTTTGTGTTCCCCCACTTATACTTGGGTGTGAACGGGTGAGGTCTCACTCTTTGCCCTATTCCCCATTTCTTCCATGGCGCTCTTGCGTAGAGATCCACACCTCCATGGCGCCCAAGCATTTCTTAGCCGCCGAGAAGGGCAAAGGCAAGGTGGCGGCAGCGCAGGAGACCCCCTTGGCCAAGCGAGGTCGATGGCACCCGCGAAGCAGCGGTCGGCATGCGTCCCATGGGAGGGCTTCTCCCCTAACCTCTCCGAGGGCTGGGAGGAGCACTCCCGCAAAGCGTGAAAGAGTATGCGTGGGTTGCGGGTCCTAGCACCATCGATTCAGTCCAAATGTCGACCCGGGCCACACTCTGTCCCGATCAGGAGTGGGAGTCGAGGGCGTAAGCGAGCCCGAGCCGGTTACCAACTTCGTCCTAGTCTTGAAGGACGACGACTGGTCCACCAAGGTTCGGCTTCCATCGCGCTTCTACCATACTTAGAGGGCCCATCTCCAGGAGTCTGTGCCTTTGAGGCACTCAGGGGTAGGCGACTAGTGGGCTATGGAGCTCAAGATCCCTGCACCTAGGGAGGTGTACCTCGCCTCAAGCTAGAACAACTTCATCCATGATCATGAGATTAGGCGTGGTTCGATGTTGGGGTTCTGCCGCGACGCTTATAAGGGCTTCACAGTGGTAGTGTATGACCCTATGTCGGGCCGCGCGGACTATCCCCGCCACCTCTAAAGAGACCAGGGAGCTAGGGACTCGGCTACGACATCGTCGCCGAAGCTTATTCGCCCCCTTTGGCTTAGGCGCCGTGACCTCTTCTAGCATCTTTGTTTCATGGTCAGGTTTGCAGTAGAGGTTATCGCAGGAGTCCATATGCGATCCTCTGTGCTTGTAACTTCTCCTTTTGAGGCCTGTAAGGGGGACTTAGTGTGTATGTATGTAAGCAGATCTTCGTGCTCGTTATTTCTCCCTTTGCATGTTTTGCTGTAATGCTTGGAGGTTTGATGTTTATCATCCGGGGCTGGCCCTTGAATGATGAATGTCATGTTGGAGATATGCCCTAGAGGTAATAATAAATGTAGTTATTATTATATATCTTTGTGTTTATGATAAATGTTTACATTCATGCTATAATAGTATTAACAAGGAAACCATTAATACTTGTGTGATTTGTAAACTTAATTTGAAGTCCCTAGTATAGCCTCTATACTTCACTAGCTTGTTGGTTGATTGATGATTGTGGTTTCTCTATCATGAACATTGAGATGTTATCAACAACAAGATCATATCATTAGGAGAATGATATGGTGGACATACTCCTATAGACAAGCGTAGCATAAAGATCAAGTCATTTCAATAGTTCAATTGCTATATGCTTTCTGATACATAGTAACCTAATTCCTTCGACCATGAGATCATGCATATTGCCTTTACTGGATGGATGCTTTGATGTCATCAAACACCACACCGTAACAGGGTGGCTATAAAAGTGGCATTGGGTGTTCGGAAAGTATTGGTTGAAACACATGGATCAAGAATGGGATTTGTCCATCCACATGACTACGATATTCTCTGGCCCTCTCGGTGAAATGTCATCCAATTAGCTTGCAAGCATGTGACTTGGTCACAAGGGATCACATATCACGAACGAGAAAAGAGTACTTATCAAGAACGAGGTTGAACTAAGTATGCGAGATACCGACGATCATAACCTCGGATAAGTAACATATCGTGAGACAAAGGGAAATTGGTATCGTATGTAAGTGGTTCATTCGATCGCAAAGTAATCGAGAAATATGTAGAGCCATATGAATTTCCAGATTCCTCTATTGGTTATTGTTCGGAGAAGTGTCTCGATCATGTCCGCATAATTCACGAACCGTAGGGAGACACACTTAAGGATTCGACGTTGTTTGAGTAGTTATGGTATTATGAGAAAGAGACCGAATGTTGTTCGGAGTCTCGGATGGGATCCGGGATATCACGAGGTGATCCGGAATGGTCCGGAGAATAAGATTCATATAAGGAAAGTCCCATTTCGGAGTTGGGGAATGGTTCCGTTTTCATCGAACATTCTAGAAGGTCCCTAATGTCCCAAGACCGGAGGGGAAGGGGTACATGAATGTGTCATTGCAAGTTGGAATGATTGCATCATGTGCTAGGTGTTCTCGCTGTCCAAAATAAAGGGTTTATTTAATTCCTAAATTGGAAAAGTCAAACGGCTAATTTGAAAGTCAAACTGCCAATTTTGGAAAGTGGAAAGAGGAGGAGGTGGAGGCGAGTTGGGGAGGAGTCCTCCTCCCAAGCCACCAAGCCGAGTTGGGAGGGACTCCCCTCCCCTTGGCCGGCCAGCCCTCCCACCTATAAAAGCAAGGCCAAGGCCCCCTCCTCTAGACACACAAGTTCCTATCCTCTAAACTAGAAACTAGATCTAGACCCCGGTTTAGAGCTGTTTCGGTTTAGAGCCTTCTAATTGGTTTAGAGCCCTCTAATTGGTGTGTCTAATTACTAGACCACTAATAGCCTCTCTCATAAGCTCCACCATACTCGCACCGGCTTAAGGCGAAGCCTGGGATCTCCCTCTACCTCGGTACCACGCCACAGTCTTCTGGAATCGCGAGGAGAGTGCTACAACCTCCGCTGCCTGCTGAACAAGGGAGAGGAAGGTCTTCGTCGAAAATCGAACGTGTGACCGATCATGGAGCGCCAAGGAACGCTGCCGGAAGGATCGCTCACGCGATCTTGAGATCGGAAAGAGTACGACTACATCACCCACGAGAATCTGCTCTCGTTAAACACTTTGGAATCTTCGAGGTGAGTTATTCCATCGACTGCTGCTGCAATCTAGTAGATAGATCTTGGCTTGTTTGTTTGTATGCGATAGAAAATTTTTGTTTTCCATGCTACGAACCCCTTCAAAGGGTATCGAGCCGTGTCTATATGTAGATCATTTGCAGACGAGTAGAACACAATGGTCATTGTGGGCGTTGATGCTTTTATTGTAGATTGCTTTTTGTGTACTTTGCATCTTGCGGTATGTTGGGATGAAGCGGCCCGGGCTAACCTTACATGACATCGTTCATGAGACTTGCTCCACGCTTAACATGCAACTCGTATTGCATAAGTGGCTTTGCGGGTGCCTGTTTCTCCTAGCATAGTAAAGATCCAATTTACAACGGGTGATCAACAATGCTAGTATCAATGTTGTGGTTCTTGTTCGTAAGTTAGAACGACACTTATTGAAAGCCCCAAACCACGTAAAATATGCAAAGAAAGTAGAGGCGTCTAACTTTGTTTTGCAGGGGTGTGCAGTGATGTGATATGGCCATGATTGTGATTATATTTGATGTATGCAATGTTCCTTATTGTAAGTTGGCAACCGGCAGGAGCCATATGGTTGTCTTTAAATTCTGTTAAGACCTGCGTGTCTATTCAAAATAGTTGTAATAGTTGAAGCTGGTGGACGACAACCATGAAGAAGCGTCATTGACCTTGATGCTATGCCGGTGATGATGGAGATCATGTTCGTGCTTGAAGATGGAGATCGGAAGCACAAAGAAGAAAGGCCATATCATATCACATATTATGAATTGCATGTGATGTTAATCCTTTTATGCATCTTGTATTGCTTAGTAGACGACGGTAGCATTATAAGATGATCCCTCATGCACATAAATTTCAAGTTCTAAAGTGTTCACCCTTAGTATGCACCGTTGCCAAAGCTTGCTGCTTCGAAGCACCACGTGATGATCGGGTGTCTTTGATTCCACGGGTGACTACAACGTAAGCAAGCCAGATTTGCTTATGGAAGCTAAGGTTTGTCTTGACGAGCCTAGCATGTACGCACATGGCCTCAGAACACGGATCGCGAAAGGCAAAGCATGAATCATATAGTAGATATGATGAACATGATGATTGTTCGCCATTGAAACTATATCAACTCTCGTGATGATCGGTGTTGATGTAGTGGATTTGGTTCGTGTGATCACTAAAACAATGTGAGGGATGTTGTTTTGAGTGGGAGTTCACCTAGTTTAATTTCATTAATTAATTTGAACTCAATTTGTCATAAACTTAGTCTAAACTATTGCAAATATGTTGTAGATCAATGGCAGCCCCTACCATCAATTTTAATGCGTTCCTAGAGAAAGAAAAGTTGAAAACAATGGAAGCAACTTCATGATTGGTTCCGCAATTTGAGGATTGTCCTCACAGCCGGTAATTTGACCTATGTGCTGGATGCACCGCTAGGTGACCCACTGCAGCTGATGCTACCGATGAAGTAAAAAATGTTTACCTCGCTCGGAAGAATCGATCTATAGTTCAGTGTGCTATCTTGTATGGTTTAGAATCGGAGCTTCGTAAAAGGTTTGAAGAGTCGATCCATATGATATTGTCGAGGATCTCAAATTAATCTTTGAGACTCATGCAATTGAAAGTTATGAAGCTTCGAAAAGTTCTTTAACCGCAAGATGGAAGAGGGTAGCTCCAAGCTGAGCATGTGCTTAAGATGTCCGGCACGCAAATAAACTTCAAAGTTTGGGTATAGTGATTCCTAATACTTTGGGGTTTACCGTATCCTCCAATCACTACCACCAAGTTACAAGAACTTTGTGATGAACTACAACATGCGTAACATGAACAAAGAGTTGCCGAACTATTTGCCATGTTAAAATCTGCGTAAGTGGAGATCAAGAAAGAGCACCAAGTGTTGATGGTCAATAAGACCACCAAATTCAAGAAAGGCAAGTCTAAGCGTAAGGGACACTTCAAGAAGGGTGGTAAGAAAGTTACCATACCGACGAAGAAGACCAAGGCTGGACCTAAGCCTGATACTGAGTGCTTTTACTGCAAGGGAGAAGGTCACTGGAAGCGGAATTGCCCAAGGTACTTGGCAGATTTGAAGAACGGCAACATCAAAAAGAAAGGTATATCTGATATACATGTTATTGATGTGTATCTCACTAGTACTCGTAGTAGTGCCTGGGTATTTGATACTGGTTCGGTTGCTCATATTTGTAACTCGAAACAGGAGCTACAGAATAAACGGAAGCTAGTGAAGAACGAGGTGACGATGCGCGTGGGAAACGGATCAAAGGTTGATGTGATCGCGGGCACGCTACCTCTTCATCTACCATCGGATTAGTTTTATACTTAAATAATTGTTATTTGGTGCCTGCGTTAAACATGAACATTATATCAGGATCTTGTTTATTGCGAGACGGTTACTTGTTTAAATCCGAGAATAATGGTTGTTCGATTTATATGAGTAATATGTTTTATGCACATGCACCTTTGATAGATGGTCTATTCATATTGAATCTCGATAGTGGATATACACATATTAATAACATTGAAGCTAAACGATTGAAATCAAGCGATAACTCGACCTATATGTGGCAATCGCTGCCTTGGTCACATTGGAGTGAAGCGTATGAAGAAACTCCATTCGATGGACTTCTTGAATCACTTGATTTTGAATCACTTGAAAGATGCGAAGCATGTCTGATGGGTAAAATGACTAAGACTCCATTTTCTGGTATGATGGAGCGAGCTACAGACTTATTGGAAATCATACATACCGATGTGTGTGGTCCAATGAGTGTAGCATCGCCAAGATGGTTATCGTTATGTTCTTACCTTCACGGATGACTTAAGTAGATATGGGTATATCTATTTCATGAAACATAAATCCAAACTTTCGAGAAGTTTAAGGAGTTTCAAAGTGAGGTAGAGAATCAACGTAACAAGAAGATTAAATTTCTACGCTCGATCGTGGAGGTGAATATCTAAGTTACGAGTTTGGCGAGCATTTAAAGAAATGTGGAATACTTTCAGCTTGACACCGCCGAACACCACAGCGTAATGGTGTGTCTGAACGTCAGAATCGAACTCTCTTAGATATAGTTCGCTCTATGATGTCACTTACATTTGCCACTATCATTTTGGGGTTATGCATTAGAAACAGCCGCATTCACTTTAAATAGGGCACCGTCTAAATCCGCTGAAACGACACCGTATGAATTATGGTTTGGGAAGAAACCTAAATTGTCGCTCCTTAAAGTTTGGGGATGAAGCCTATGTAAAGAAGTTACAAATGACAAGCTTGAACCCAAAGCGAAAAATGCGTCTTCATAGGATACCCAAAGGAAACTATTGGGTATACCTTCTATCATAGATCCGAAGGCAAAATCTTCGTTAAGAATGGATCCTTTCTAGAGAAGGAATTTCTCTCGAAAGAAGTGACTGAAGGAAAGTAGAACTCGACGAGGTTGTCGAACCTTCTCTCGAATTGCAGTAGCGCAAAGACCGGAAGAAGTTCCTGTGGTGCCTGCACCAATAAGAGGGGAAGCTAATGATAGTGATCATGAAACTTCGGTTGAAGTTAATACAGAGCCTCGGAGATCAACGAGAAATCGCACACCAGTTGGTATGATTCCGTTATGAATGTCATGTTGGTGGACAACACCGATGACCCCGAGACATATGAGGAAGCAATGATGAGCCCAGATTCCAATAAATGGCAAGAAGCCATGAACCGAGATTGGATCCATGTACGAAACCAAGTATGGACTTTGGTGGACTTACCGGATGGCCGTAAGGCTGTCGAGAACAAATGGATTTTCAAGAAGAAAACAGATGCCGATGGTAATGTTATCGTCTATAAAGCTCGACTTGTCGCAAAAAGGGTTTCGACAAATTCAAGGAGTTGACTACGATGAGACTTTCTCACCAAGAGCGAAGCTAAAGTCTGTGAGGATTATGTTAGCAATCGCTGCATATTATGATTATGAGATATGGCGTATGGATGTCAAAACAGCATTCCTCAATGGAGACATTGATGAAGAGTTGTATATGATGCAACCCAAAGGTTTTGTCGATCCTAAAGATGCTAACAAGGTATGCAAACTTCAGCGGTCCATCTATGGATTGAAGCAAGCATCCCGGTTGGAATCAACGCTTTGATAAGGTAATCAAAGTTTTGGTTTTATACAAACTTATGGAGAAGCTTGTATTTACAAGAAAGTGAGTGGGAGCTCAGAAAGCATTCTTAATACTGTATGTGGATGACATATTGTTGATTGGGAATGATGTAGACCTTCTTAATAGTGTCAAGGAATATTTGAATAATAGTTTTTCAATGAAGGATCTTGCGAAGCAGCTTACATATTAGGCATAAAGATTTATAGAGATAGATCGAACGCCAAATATCATTGTCACAAAGTACATATTTGGACAAAGTTCTAAAGAGGTTTGAATGGAAGATAGCAAGAAAGGGTTCTTGCCCATGTTGCAATATGACCTTGAGTAAAACTCAAAGTCCGACATCGGCGTAAGATAGAGAAAAGATGAGTAAGACTCCTATGCCTCAGCCATAGGATCTCTAATGTATGCCATGCTATGTACTAGACCCGACATCGCATATGTCGTTAGTCTAACTAGCAGATATCAAAGTGATCCAGTGGATCATTGGACAATGTCAAAAACATCCTTAAGTACTTGAGAAGAACTAAGGATATGGTTCTTTCTTATGGAGGTGATGAACAGCTCGTTGTTAATGGTTACACCGATGCTAGTTGGAACACCGATCCGGATGATTCTAAATCACAACTGGATAATGTATTTATTTTGAATGGTGCAGAAGCTAGTGGAGGAGTGCAAAGCAAAGCGTTGTGGCGAGATCTTCAACTGAATCGAATACATGGTCGCTTGGAGGCTTCACAAGAAGCGATATGGATGAAAGAGTTCATTACAGAGCTGGGTGGTTCCTAGTGCCTGGACCCAATGTCTATCTCATGTGATAACATGGGCGCCATAGCCAATGCGCAAGAACCAAGGTCACACAAGAAGTCAAGCATATCAAGCCGTTTTCACGCTATTCGAGAACATATCCAGATGGGGATATAAAGATTTGCAAAGTACACACAGATCTGAATGTGGCCGATCCGTTGACTAAACCTCTCCCGAGGGCAAAACATGACCAACACCAAACTGCCATGGGTGTTCGGTATATTACCATGTAATCTAGATTAGATGACTCTAGTGCAAGTGGGAGACTGTTGGAGATATGCCCTAGAGGTAATAATAAATGTAGTTATTATTATATATCTTTGTGTTTATGATAAATGTTTACATTCATGCTATAATAGTATTAACAAGGAAACCATTAATACTTGTGTGATTTGTAAACTTAATTTGAAGTCCCTAGTATAGCCTCTATACTTCACTAGCTTGTTGGTTGATTGATGATTGTGGTTTCTATCATGAACATTGAGATGTTATCAACAACAAGATCATATCATTAGGAGAATGATATGGTGGACATACTCCTATAGACAAGCGTAGCATAAAGATCAAGTCATTTCAATAGTTCAATTGCTATATGCTTTCTGATACATAGTAACCTAATTCCTTCGACCATGAGATCATGCATATTGCCTTTCTTGGATGGATGCTTTGATGTCATCAAACACCACACCGTAATGTGGTGGCTATAAAAGTGGCATTGGGTGTTCGGAAAGTATTGGTTGAAACACATGGATCAAGAATGGGATTTGTCCATCCACATGACGACAGATATTCTGGGGCCTCTCGGTGAAATGTCATCCAATTAGCTTGCAAGCATGTGACTTGGTCACAAGGGATCACATATCACGGAACGAGAAAAGAGTACTTATCAAGAACGAGGTTGAACTAAGTATGCGAGATACCGACGATCATAACCTCGGATAAGTAACATATCGTGAGACAAAGGGAAATTGGTATCGTATGTAAGTGGTTCATTCGACGCAAAGTAATCGTGAGAAATATGTGGGAGCCATATGAATTTCCAGATTCCTCTATTGGTTATTGTTCGAGAAGTGTCTCGATCATGTCCGCATAATTCACGAACCGTAGGGAGACACACTTAAGGATTCGACGTTGTTTGAGTAGTTATGGTATTATGAGAAGGAGACCGAATGTTGTTCGAGTCTCGATGGGATCCGGATATCACGAGGTGATCCGGAATGGTCCGGAGAATAAGATTCATATAAGGAAAGTCCCATTTCGAGTTGGGGAATGGTTCCGTGTTTTCATCGGGAACATTCTAGAAGGTCCCTAATGTCCCAGACCGAGGGGAAGGTACATGAATGTGTCATTGCAAGTTGGAATGATTGCATCATGTGCTAGGTGTTCTCGCTGTCCAAAATAAAGGGTTTATTTAATTCCTAAATTGGAAAAGTCAAACGGCTAATTTGAAAGTCAAACTGCCAATTTTGGAAAGTGGGAAAAGAGGAGGAGGTGGAGGCCGAGTTGGGGGAGGAGTCCTCCTCCCCAAGCCGGCGCCCACCAAGCCGAGTTGGGGAGGGACTCCCCTCCCCTTGGCCGGCCAGCCCTCCCACCTATAAAAGCAAGGCCAAGGCCCCCTCCTCTAGACACACAAGTTCCTATCCTCTAAACTAGAAACTAGATCTAGACCCCGGTTTAGAGCTGTTTCGGTTTAGAGCCTTCTAATTGGTTTAGAGCCCTCTAATTGGTGTGTCTAATTACTAGACCACTAATAGCCTCTCTCATAAGCTCCACCATACTCGCACCGGCTTAAGGCGGCCTCGGGATCTCCCTCTACCTCCCAGACCACGCCACAGTTGTCTTAGGAATCGCGAGGAGAGTGCTACAACCTCCACGCCTTGGAACAAGGAGAGGAAGGTCTTCGTCGAAAGCACCGAACGGTGACCGATCAGGAGCGCTGAACGCTGCGCGGAAGGATCGTCACGCGATCTTGAGATCGGAAAGAGTACGACTACATCACCCACGAGAATCGCTCGTTAAACACTTTGGAATCTTCGAGGGTGAGTTATTCCATCGACTCGTTGCTGCAATCTAGTAGATAGATCTTGGCTTGTTTGTTTGTATGCGATAGAAAATTTTTGTTTTCCATGCTACGAACCCCTTCATGTCAGGCTTTGCACGCTTCCTAGTGGAGCCTCCTACGGGTTGATTCCAAGAGGCGAGGCCTGATGAGGTAGGGGCTCGTGAGGGTCGCGTGCGGGGCCGGTGTTTTTTGCGTTCCCCTAGCGGATGGTTCGCGGGGGCCATGGTACATCTCTGGGCCCGGCTGTTCAGGCGCTAAAAACCACGCATGAGGTAACTCGGGGTGCCATTGGGCAATATGTTCCAGGCTTAGCATATCAGGCCTCGCAATTCCCTGGCCCCCTGAGGGGCGAGTGCCTCGTGGGACGCACCATGAAACTCTCGAGGAGCAGATACTTGGCAGGGCGCAAGGGTTTTTCGTTTTGTAGGGGTTAGAAATCGTTGGTGGGGTGACCCACTGCCGCATGGCGGTCCGTGAGTTTATATTCTTACACCCGTGGTTCTGGTGGGGCTCAGCCGCGGAGGGGCAGTGCTCCACGAGGCATTGCGAGAATGAGGGTGGCCAGCTCAGGCTACGGAGGGACCATGCCTCGTGAGCTATTACTGCAGGGATGAACTAGGTCAGGAACCGTGGGTGAGGTAACTCACGACCGAGGAACGGGTCGTGGAGTTCAGAGCTCGACACGTAAGGTCCTGACGAGCTCAGGCCATGGAGGAGCAGGGCCTCATGAGCCGTCGCGAGGATAAGAACGAGGTCAGGAACCGTGGGTGAGGTAACTCATGGCCGAGGAACGGCCCGTGGAGTTCAGAGCTCGACACTTTAGGTCCTGACGAGCTTGGGCCACGGAGGAGCAGGGCCTCATGAGCTGTCGCGACGATAAGAACAAGGTCAGGAACCGTGGGTGAGGTAACTCATGGCCGAGGAACGGGCTGTGGAGTTTAGAGCTCGACACTTTAGGTCCTGACGAGCTCGGGACACAGAGGATTAGGGCCTCATGAGCTGTCGCGAGGATAAAAACAAGGTCTAGAACCATGGTGAGGTAACTCATGGCCAAGGAACGGTCCGTGGAGTTAAGATCTCAACACATTAAGTCCTGACGAGCTACCCTGTAGACCTTACTAGGAGAGGGCTATAGAGAAAAGCACCCACCTTTAGAGGCCCATACACATAGCGCACGAGAATCTCAAGCACCAGGAACCGTGTGACGAGGTAACTCATGGCCAAGACTATCCCTTGAGTTTAGAGCTCGACACTTTAGTCTCTAATGCTAAAGTGGGACTGGCCCGATGAAGGGTACCGTCCCTAGCCCCCACTAGCACGGAGTGTGTCAGGGATATCTGGTGGTGTGGGTTTTTATGGAAGATGCTTTTCGAAAAAACCAAATAGCCAAGCGTGCACTCGGCACAAGATCCAAGGGAGAGCCAACAGTACGCGCTTATTACAAATACCACCATGGCTTGCACGGGGTCTAAGAAGAGGTGAAACCGTAAGGGATGAGGGTTTTCGGGGTTCACCTTCAAAAAGTTGCGGATTCAGGCGTGCCAGAGGTTTCTCCACCTTCCGGCACCCCGGCCTACCGGCTCATCCGGCCGCTTAGTTGCCACCATGGGGGCAACAGGTGTTGTACGCGCGCTAGGTGCAGTCAATGGGGAAGTCTGGAGCCCCCGCTTTGTCGCCGTCCTTGGGAGGCGCCTCATCCCTCACGAGGATGGACAGGGGTGCTCCCGAGCCCCTCTTGAGGTCGCAAGTACAGACCACGTCTTGCCCCTCACGAGGCAGGAACAATGCGGCTACTGCCCTCTTTGCCATGGCGTTCTCCTGGGCCATCGTCTGCTTCCTCATGGTGGAGCCCCCGATGTAGTCCAAGGCATCCACATCCCCGGGATAGGTGGCGACAGCGGTTTTGTAGGCATGCTCTAGGGAGCATAAGGCTTCCACCTTGTCGCAATAGACCGTGATGACTCCGCTGCTGCTGCCAGACATCTTGATCATGTTGTAGGCATGGTGTGTGGCGGCCATGAACTTGGCCAGCGCAGGGTAGCCGAGGATGATGTTGTACGGGAGGTTGATGTGAGCCACATCAAAGTCGATGGGCTCAGTACGGTAGTTTTCACACGTTCCGAACATGAAGGAGAGGCGCACCTGCCCTATGGGTATGGTGGATCCGCTGGTCACCCCGGAGAACAGCATGGTCAGCATCAGACTATCATATGGCACGTACAACTGGGCGAATGTCTTGGTGGAGATCATGTTCAGGCCCGCGCCTCCATGGATGAGGGTCTTTGCAACCGCGATGTTGTTGATGGTGGGGGTGCATATCACGGGGAGTGTGCCCGTGGGCCTGGTGGAGACAGGGTGGTCGCCAGCGTCGAAGGCAATGGCACACTAGGACCACTTGACCTTTGGTGAAGGGATTCCCGGTCTGGCAGCTGCGACCTTGCGAGTGAGTAGCTTCAAGTGTCGGTTGGATGTCGGAGCTTGGGATCGACCAAGGATGCAGGCTATAGCACCCCTGCGGCACTTGGTAGCACCCGGGGATCTAGATACGTTCTTTCTCCTGGGGGTACAGGTGCTATTCCATGGCATTGGCTTGGTGGACTGCCGGAGGGGCATCACGCCCACCGGAGTTGTTGTTATAGTGGTTGCCCCGCCTTGGACGCCTCGCTCGTTGTCTGACCTCCCCTTCCTCTGGCTACTATGCAGTTCGCAGAGCTTCTTGAGCTCGTAGCAGTCATCGGTGGGGTGGCCTGGCTTCTTGTGGAAGTGGCAGTAGGAGCTATCGTACCGCTCCCGCTTTCCAGCTCCCTTGCAAGGGCTCTTCTGATCTGGCTCTGTTGCCAGAACAGTGGTGGTCTTGCGCTTGGGATCCTTGTCCTTACCCTTGGATGAGCCCGAGGCCTTGGGGGTGGTTTCTGCATCTGCAAGGCTAAACATCTGCCCCGCCTCTGCCTTGGCGCACTTCTTTGCCATGACGAAGAGATTGGCGGTGGTGATGAGGCACTCTCCCCGGATCTCGATCTTTTCCCGCATCTTGACGTCCTTCACGCCCTAGGAGAAAGCGGTGATGACGTTGGAGTATGAGATTTTGGGGATCTTGTTGCGGACTCGACTGAACCTCTGTAGGAACTTGAAGAGGGTCTCTCCAGGCTGTTGACATATCTGGTGGAGATTGTAGTAAGTGAGCGGGCGCTCGTAGGTTCCCTTGAAGTTAGATATGAAAAGGGGGCTCAACTCCGCCCATGAGTAGATTAACTCTTTGGGGAGGTTCATCAGCCAGGTATTGGCCATCTCCTTCAGGCACAGGGAAATGAGTTTGCTATGACACGGTCGTCTCCTCCTGCTGCTTCAACGCCCGTGGTGTAAAGCTGGAGAAACTCGCACAGGTTGGTGGTGCCGTTGTAGCGCGCTGGCGTCTCCTGGTGGAACTTGTGAGGCCGGATCATGCGGCGAAGGCTCTTGGCGAAGGCGAGGCAGCCGTTTGCCTAGACCGCCTTGTCATTAGCGAGGGCCGCGCGGTTCTGCTGCCCCATGGTGGCGATTTCCTCAGCGAGGCGTTCTTCGCGCTCGCGTGGTGGCGCCGTGGCCATGGGAGGTGAGATGATCTAGCAACTATTTACAGGCGATGGAGAGGCATCATCCGGCTTGGCCACATCCCCGCACCAGCGAGGCAGGACTGGGCCCCAGCCCTCGGCTCACTGCCCTCGAGCCAAGCCCCCAGACCCTCAGGGGAGAGGGTGGCGGCATCGAGGACCTCGGCGATCCGGTCGTGCCACCTCTCATGGCCCTGCTCAGCCGACGGGTGGTCCAAGAGCTCGCAAACCATACACTTGGCGGCCTCCGGGGTGAGCTGCTCAGGGTGGCCGCGAGACGATGATGTGCGGGAGAGCGACGTGACATCGCGTGAGGAAGGAGCAGGCTCCCGGGATGGGTAGTAGGAGGAGCCCCCTCGTCCTCTGTCCACGAGACTTGCTCAGAGGTGGCGCGCTGCGGAGCCGGCTCCATCTGGGCTTTACTTATCGCCCGGTGGAGGGCTCGCTCGGAGCACATCTCCTTGCCGGTCGACATGTTGTTGAGGTCGTCGAAGGTCTTGAAAGCACGCCTCAGCCCCCTACCTGGCATGCCAAATGTTGGAGATTTGTCCTCCGAAGGAACTAGGGTCCAATGATCCCTTGGTTCGTAAGGGGGCTAAACACGCGATTCTGTAGGAGCTCGGCGATGGCTACGACAACGGAATGACCGCATGACAGAGAGTTGACACAGGGGTTTTTAACCGAGGTTTGGGACCCTCGTGAGGAGGTAAAGCCCCTAATCCTGCTTTGTTGTATTGCTCACGTGCATCGTGAGGTTACAATGGAGGATGAAAGTCTACGGTTTTAGATCTCTGTTATTCGTCACTTGCAAGGTGGGAAAAGGGTCCCTAATATAGGGCAGCGTCGGGCCTCTTTTCCCGGTCCATAGGCGGGGAGGGTCACCAAAGTGCCGCCCGTCGAGGCGTTGGTGTACAAGACTACTTTTTGGTGGACATAGTCTCCAGACCTGGACGGGCCTCCGTCGGTTGATAAAGTATCCTTGCTTTTCCCTGTTTGTCCTCATTCGGTGCTGCCTGTTGTCCCCTTAGCACCCAAAGGGAAACTAGTGTAGCTGCCGCACTGAGGTATTTGGTCCCCCTGCTGCAAGGAAAAGTGGGTGGACCGGATCTTTCTTATCTAAGGCAAATGGTGAGGGCGTAGAGACCCCGCCCTTTCTTGCGACCCGGCTCCTCCATTGATTGCTTAATAGCCTTACAGCAGGGCCGGGGTACGCTTTGAAGTACCCTCGGGAGGTTTTGCGGGTGCTTTTACTTGGGAGGTCGTTTCCTCATGAGGGGAAACCCTCTCGAGGGCCGCTCCGCCTCAGACGCAACGTCGGCTCACGACGGTGCGACATATCAAGGCACTGGGGGTTATCGGCCATCGGGACGTGGTACCCCATTACTAGGGCCCCGACAAAATTCTTTCTTTAACACCCATAGAACTTTGGTAGTTGAAGTAGAAGCGATGTTATTCAGAGATTAGGATAAGTTTGTAGCCTTAAAGAATAGGATGGAAAGTAAAGCAAAACTTCACCACCATAGTTTATGTGAGATCTAGGCACATGGCTTAATAGGAGTGATAGGATACCCATATCAACAAGTTACAACTTCTTTTCCGGAAGCTCATTCGAAAAGAACTCTAAGGTTAAGCGTGCTTGGCATAGAGCAATTTTAGGATGGGTGACCGACTGGCAAGTGGGTATCGGGTGCGCACGAGTGAGGACAAAGTGCACAAAAAAGACTAGTGTTGGTCTGTGGGGCTAGTCTAGATATCCTATTAAGCTGCCAGGAGTGACACCCCCGGGGCCTAGTGGATGGGGTGTTACAGTTTACCATGTATAACCTTATGGAAACAGAAGAGCGAGAAGTAGAACCTGTAAACCCAAGTAATAGCCCTATAAGCCCATACAACCTAGAAATTTCTACCACTATGTTAATAATTAATGAGGAAGAATGGGAGGACTGGAATGACGACGTGCCTTCTGACACACAGGAAGGGGGCATGGAAGGAGAAGTGTGGATGAGTAGTGAACCTATTGTAAAAGATAGTGAGTTGTCCATAGAGTTTTACACCATGTGTCGTGAGGCAATGGAAAATCCTCTAAGTTTCGTAGATGGGAGTGTAATTGATGTAGAATACATGCCTACACCTTATAGTCCCATTTACCCAGGAATAAATGAACCAGTTACCTTGTTTGAAATTAGGACATCCGAGTACCTTAGAAACATGGATAAGGGAAAAGATTATAATGTGGACGAGGAAGCTTTGAAGTATCTTGGTAGTTATTTTACTCTGATGGACCTGACACTTGGACAGAATTCCAACCCATAGTATATATCCACATGTAGAGTCGAGTTACTAGGTACCTTATACCGTAGTACATGATTTAGCAGATGGACACCTGGAAAGTATTACGAGGGGGATGACTAGTTAGTTGGATCAGTTGTGGAGTATGGTATTATAGACTATACGCGAGTGATTGTTAGTGATGCTTGTAGTTTGTGATAATGTAAATAGGGAAGTGGGCTGCGTCTCACTTGTGATGAATAATGTAATCCGATGTAAATACTCTGTTGTGAATACATGGTATATGTTTGATATCTTGCGAATGCATTTGAATCTTCAATATTTTCTCTAACAGTAATTAGAAAACTAACAACCCCTGTGCATGTGCATGTTTTAATATGGTGTTCTAACGTAAATGCACCAGGACTAGGAAGGCGGTAATGATACAAGACCAACGGGTAGAAAAACACACCAGAAAATTAGATTGGACAAACCAAACCCTCAGACATGGCAATGCCATAGCCATTAGTTTTTCAACAACCCAAACAAGTTTAGACAAATAGCAAAGTTTCTTTCAATATGTACGGTTGGTGGAAGAGGGAAGAAGAAAGAATCAAGAAATCCAAAATAGGTTCCCCTCACAAATTCGAGAAGAGAAAAAGGAAAAAAATATGAATGGCAAATTAGTTGCTATAAATGTTGACAGTTGGGGCACAAAAGGATCAATTGCCCAAATAAACGAAAACATAAAAAATTACAGGAACCGACTAAGAGAAAATAAATTGATATCTAAAGGAAGAAATTTTGGAATCGGAAGGTCGGATAGGAAAACACATGTATATGGAAAATTTAGTCATAAGAAACTAGATTAAATACTCAAATCAAAGCGAGCGGTAATGGGTACACTCGATATTCTTACAAATCTAGGAATAGTAGTATTTGACACCGAATCAACTACATCTTGTATACCACAAGAATTCATAAAAACGAATGGAATAAGATGTAGTTAGTTATGAATTCCAGTTGTCATAGAAGTAGCAGGAGACAAAAAAAATCGTAACACATCTTAAAGAAAAGCAACTCATACAAATTAATCAACAAGAATACTACACAAACTTATTCATAATACCCATGAAGTCAACTATAATAATCTTAGGAAAAGACTTGATGCGGCCCGACCTACGGTCGTTATGACATCAAGGTCTCCAACTTATGCCAAGTCATCCTGGACTCCAAAGGTGAATCCGTTCCTCTATGCGAGCCCACTTCCTACCCTCTTGAATGGTATACTACTTCACATTCCATCCCATTATATGATAGGATCATACTGACAAGTACGAAGGCAAGGGGGAAGCCCGGAGCACCAAGCCCGACAAGATGGAGGCTTGGAAGAGGAGACAGAAGAAGCAGTCGTTGAAGCCCCGCAGTCTCCAACCCTCAAGCCTGGAGTCTCCGGACTCCACTACAAGAAATGTGTCCTTCCGCAACGACTTGGCCCAACGGTCGTCGTAGAAGGCGCGTCTTCTGTGACAAAATTCTCGGCTCGGCCGATGGAAAACTTTTTTCCGGTTTCACGTGCCTCTACTACGGCGAATCTGCTAAAAACATGGAGGAAGCTCGACCAACGCGTGGCAGAAGCAAGATTTTCGTTTCCTCGCGCGATGTTGACTCGTCGAAGTCTTTTGAGGCATGTGGGTCCCGGACGTTAGTATCTATAGCGGACCATACTTTTCGGTCACGCCTGCCTGATTTGAACTCGATAATACGTATGTCGTTTAGTCAGGCTGCTAGGTCGCACATGTCAGCCTCTCATTAGAAGGATCGTGTGTATGATGGAATTTTTGTCCTTCGCTCGTGCTACCCTGTTCCGAAGTTGATAGCGCTGCTCGATGCATCTACCGTTCAATCAACCTGCTGGGACTCACATGTCATCCTCTCATTAGAAGAAACGTGTGTGTGACGGAATTTTTTCCCTTGGCTATTACCTCCCTGATTTCAACTCGATAACGTTGCTCGATCTATCTGTCGTCTAGTCACGCTGCTGGGTCCTCCATGTCAGCCTTGCATTATAAGAAACGTGTGTATGATGGAATTTTTTTCTTCGCTCGCGCTACCCTGTTCCGAACTTGATAGTGCTGCTCGATGTATCTACCATTTAATCAAAGTCCTGGACCCCACATGCATCCTATCATTAAAAGAAACGTGTGTATGATAGAATTTTTTCCCTCGGTCACGCCTCCGTGTTCTGAACTTGATAGTGTTGCTCGCTGCATCAGCCATGCTAGTGAGTTCCTTATACCAGTCTGACATTAGAAGAATCGTGGGTATGACGGACTTTTTTCCCTACTCTAGCGCCACCCTGTTCCTAACTAGATAGCGTTTCTTGACGAATTTGTCGTTTCGTCACACAGCTGGGTACCACATGACAACCTCTCATTAGAAGGATCGGTTGTATGATTGACTTTTTTCTCTCCTCGTGCTCCGTGTTTCGAACATGATAACGTTATTCGCTGAATCAGCCGTTTTTTCAGGCTGCTGGGTCCCCCATGTCAGCCTCTCATTAGAACAAAAGTGTGCATGCTGGACTTTTTTCTCTCGTGCCTCCCTGTTTTAAACTTGGCAATGTTGCTCGATACAACACCTGTATAAGGGTGTGCTGGTGGGACCCACATGTCAGTCTATCTTTAAATCAAATGTGTGTATGATAAACCTTTTTTTGCTACGTCCGCTGTTTTGGACTTCCAATATATTTAAACTGTGTGTCACCACTACGCCAAAGATATTTATAGAAAATATATTATTAAACATTCCTTAGTACCTTCAAGTTATGTTTTAATGTTTTCTAAAAGATGTCGCGTGTCCGTGTTTATATTTTTAAGAATAAAAGGGCAGCCTCCTGGCATTTCAATTTACAAAATGCTACATATATAATGGACTAGTTTCGTAAAAATATGGCGGAGTTTTTTTTAAGAGGTGGAGGCGCAGTTTTTTTAAGAGGTGGGGGGAATGCTCAAAAGGACAAACTAAAAATATTTTGGGCTATTCTACATGGTCCATCTACATGCGTTATACTCCATGGGCTCCTTTCTTAAATTTCATTGGGTTGTGCTAAGTAGTCCCTTGACCCTAATAAGGCCGAATTAAAATGTTCTTCCTGATGCTCCATAGGATCCTTTCTCAAATTTCACTGGCTTGTGCTCAGCAGTTCCTTGACTCTGCGCTAAAAAAACAGTTCCCTGACCTCGAAAAGGCGTGTGCGTATGTTGGACTATTTTTTCGGGTCAAACTTGATAACATTGCTAGGTCCTCCATGTTAGCCTCTCACCACGCTTGACTTTTTTCTTGCTCGCGCCTCCCTATTTCAAACTTGGCAATGTTGCTCGATGCAGCATCTCTATAAGGCTGCGGTACTAGGTCTCATGTGTTAGTCTCTCTGTAAATGAAATGTGCGCATGATGGACATTTTTTCAGCCCCGTCCGCTGTGTTGACATCGATCCGTTGCTAGGTCTAAATATACATGGTACTAAGTAAAGGACCAAATATACACACATACTATATAGATGTCGATCAAATTATATTTTTTGAGAATTATCTATGATAATTTTATATAATGATGATGTGTCATATGTCTATTATCTAGTTCTCACGTGCAGGGTACGTGGAACTTAGTAGTAATACAATAGTTTCAAGAAAACAACATAGGTAGGCGGAGATTTTTCTGGGGGGCTAGGGAAGGGGATAACCATAAAGGCCGAATTAAAAATATTCTGTGGTAACTGGGGGTGAATGCCATATTCTTCATGGGCTCACTCCAAAACTGAATGCGCTCTGGTCGGTGGCCACAAGACAATGAAAAGGCTGAATTGAAGGTTTTGGGCTATGATTGGGCCTGATAGGCTAATTTCATGGGCTCAGTAATAGAAATTCCAGACCTCAACAAGGAAGAAAAAAATGAGGGAGAAAATTTTGGCTGATATTTTCGCGTGAAAATTGTTGACAACCAGGACACGTACCCCACGCATGCCAAAACTTTCCCACTCTCACCTTCCAACTCGCGCCTTCACTCCACGACAGTTACTGTCTCTTTGTGCCATTCTTCTGGAGACGCGTAGACGGTCAAAACCACAAGCCGCGTACCAAAACATTCACACTCCGTCTATCAGCCAGGGCGGCGTGACACTATTGCTGGCAGCACTGTTCTTTTCGAGACGCACAGGCCAGCGGTCAGCTGGTTGATCCCCACAGTACGCTTATAATATCCTTAGTTCGCTCAATCATTCCCTAGAAGTAGTTTCGTACTCAATCTGACATTGTTCTGCACTTCATCTGTTTGTTAGAATTGGTTGTTATTTTGTGCTCGGTCGATCTGTTCTCTCAAATATGTAACATAGTTCTGCACTCAATTTCTGAAATAAGCTAAAATTACGTGGCATTTATAGTTCTATATTCAATCAGGTTGCTCAGATATCTTGGTTTAATTAGATCTGTAATCAACTATTCGGTGAAATATCTTGAAAGCTTCTGACCATCTCTATCCTCAACAGATGGACAAATATTGGATATTGAATGGAAAAAAGCAACACCTTCATATTGGAAGGTGTTAATGACTTCATCAAGTTTGTTAGATAGTATAACATCTACTCAGATATAATTTGCCCATGCGGACAATGCCTTAATTATAAAAAGCTGAGTCAGAGCATAGTCATAGACCATACTTTTGTTAATGTGATGCAACGCACATATTAGGTGGACTACACATGGTGAACCATATGACCATCCTGTTCTTGATCCTCTAGCTGATGCTGATCGTCCGCCTAAAGCTCATCGGATCAAGGATGAGGACATGTCTGGTTTGTTAAGGGACATGTACCCCACTACAAGCAAAAAAGGCTCTCCTTCTCTTAAAAGATCACTTTTCTCTAACCTGATGGAAGATGCCAAGTGTTCAGTGGACCCTGATTCTGGTATCTCAAGATTTGAACTGGTAATGAAATTACTAAAGGAGAAGTCATTCAACAAGATTACCAACAAAGCTTTTGATTCAGTGATTAAGGTGTACAGCGAGTCAATCCCTAGGGAAGGAGTGCCAAAATCCTTTTATGAGATGAAACAGTACATCAAGGTACTTGGACTATCATTTTAGAAGATCCATTTTTGTCAAAATAACTATGTACTATTCTGGGAGGATTATGAAAACCTCGATGAATGCCCAGTATGTAACAAATCAAGATGGAAAAATGGTGATAAAAAGAAGAAAGATCCTTGTAAGGTTCTGAGATATTTTTCAATTATAGATAGATTGAATAGGTTGTTTCAGTCAGAACAAACATCTAAGGAAACAAGATGGAACAAAGAGATTCTTAAGCCAGACGATTACTTACTCCGACATCTAGCTGTTGGTGATGAATGGAAGAACTTTGACAAGGCTCATCCAGGATTTGTAGTGATCCAAGGAACCTGAGACTTAGCCTAGATACAGATGGATTTAACCCATTTGGCAACATGAATAACTCGTACAGCATGTGGCCAGTACTTGTTACAATTTACAACCTGCCTCCCCGGGCATGCACTGATCAGTCAAACTTCTTGCTGGCTTTAATCATCCCATGTCTCAAATCACCTGGAAGGATTTTGATCTGTTCATGTAGCCTCTTATACGAGACTTGCATGAACTATGGAAGGGTGTCATGACTCCTGATATCCTTGCTAGCAACCCTGAAGATGCCAAGTTTCCTATGCGTGTTGTTGTGCTATTCTGCACCCATGATTTTCCACCTCTTGGCACTATGTCAGGCAGAGTGACAGCAGGTTATAACGCATGTGTTCGCTCTGAGACAAAACAGGTCACAATGAGGCTACAAAAAAAGACTGGTTTCCCTGGCCACCGGGGTTTTCTTCCTCAAGGCCACAAATCCCAAAAAAAACTTGAAAAAATTATAGTTCTATGGAAAGAGGACTGAATATGGCACTACACCACAAAAGTTCACTGCAGCTGAGTTGCAGGCGCATTTACAAAAGGTCAGAAATGTCAAACCAGGAAAACAACCAGCTGCGAGACGAGGTAAAAGAAAGAATACAGAAGATGCACCAATAGTAGGAGCAGCATCCAAAAGAAAGAGAGCGGAAGAAGTAGCAGCAGATTCCCAAGGGAATGAAAAGGAACCGAGAATATTTTAGAAGCGCAGATCCACTCTATGGGACTTGTCGTATTGGGCTGGTAAGACACTTCTACATAATATTGATGTCATGCACATGGAGAAAAATATATGTGACGGCATTGTAGGCACATTACTCAACATTCCATCTAAGACAAAACATAGCTATAATGCTAGGATTAACTGCGAAAAACTCAACGTTAACAACAACTTGAAGTTGCATCCTGAACATACGGTTGATAAGTGCGGTGAAAAACATTAAAAATTTCGAGGTGCAGAATTTACCTTGCCGATGAATAAAAGGGCACTATTTTGTGACTTCCTCCAAGGTGTGAAGTTCCCATCTAGATTTGCTTCCAACATTGAAAATCGTATCAATGCAGAGGGGAACAAGCTCCAAGAGTTGAAAACTCACGATTGCCACATCCTACTACAAAGGCTTTTAGCTCTTAACGTTAAAGGTTTAGTGAACAAGGATTTTTACAATGTGCTTGCAGAGTTGGGAAAGTTCTTTAGGGAAATTTGTAGCAAAACTCTGGATAGAAGAGTTGTAGCACGTCTTCAGATGGACATAGCAGAAATCATGTCCAAGCTTGAGATGATATATCCACTAGCCTTCTTTGATGTGATGGTGCATTTGGCTGTTCATCTGATTGAAGATGCACTTTATAGAGGTCCCGTACAGTACGGATGGATGTACCCTATAGAACGTCGACTTTACACTTTCAAGGGTACTATTAGGAACAAGGCCAGAGAAGAGGCTTGCATTGTAGAGGCATACATTTCTGCTGAAGCATTTGCATTTTGCTCAAGATACATTCCTGATCGTAAAACGAGATCCAGTCTGGGTGGCAGAATTGAAGAAGTTGAAAAATCTGTTTTTAATCATGGTGTTCGCCTAGTAGGAAAGAAGGAACATAGAACATTAATGCAGCACGAATATGACCAACTTACTTGGTATGTGCTGAATAACGCTAATGAGGCTGAAAACTTTGTTGCGTGAGCACTATTCATACATATCCTCACATATATGAAATGAAACTTGTAGAAAGATATGTTTAGATGTCTTACTTGAGTATCGTTTTTGTAGGTTATTTAAAGCAACCAAAGGAAAAGATTATGCTGCACTAGTATGTGGGGGTGGGTTTCAGGAATGGTTTAGGAATCATGTAAGATGGTCAATTGAACTTTGAATTGCATACGAATTGTGTACATTAGATGACCTCTTGATTATTTAGTATAATCGTAGATCACGAATCTGCGTGAAGAGAATCCGGGCGATGTTAGTGATGGTCTCTATGCCCTATCACGTGGTCTGGCAAAGAGGGTGTAGACAGCTTTAGCTTGCAATGACGATGGTATCCACTACAACACTTATGAGCGTGAGAAACATCTGAAGACACAAAACAGTGGCATCACGACCAGTGGAGAGCACTTGACAGCCAAAATGAAGAAGTCAGATGACTATGATCATTATGGTCACATAAAAGAGGTTATTGAGTTGAATTATAAGGGCAAGACTGGTGGTTGATCTGTGGTTCTATTCAAGTGTTATTGGTGTGACCAAGATTCGAACAAGAAAAGAGGACCCAAAAATGATGGGAATTTCATATAGATCAATACTACTACTGAGTGGTACAAGGAGGAACCTTATATTTTGGTATCTCAAGCTTCCAAGTTAATATTCTTAGATGACAGAGATAATAAGGACTGGCAATATGTGCAAAAGTTTGAGGCAAGGAGCACCTATGATGTGAACGATTATGATGAGCCAGCCACCACAGATGTTGCCCACCAAGATTATCCCAGTGGTTGTATGGTAACTGAACTGGCTGACGTCGATGAAAATTTGATTGCTAGAGGCAGCTCTGCGCATGATGGACAAGTAGATTTCACTGTCGAGGTTAGTGTAGTCAACAAAGACAGGAATAAACTAGTTCTACCTGATGAATCTCAGGACATGTATGATGAATGGCAAGGGGAAGAAGATCCAACCCAGTCGGAATATGTGGATCAAGAACACGGCGGTGCAGAAAGCGATGATGGTGATGGTGATTAGACTATTGTTTCGTATTATGCAGTGATATGATGAATAGTGATTCGTATTGGTTTTCTCTTTGTAAAATGTATGAGACATGATGACAATTTCCTATTGGATTGTAATCCTAGACTAATTGTTTTCCCTGTCTAAATTGGATTAAGCTTAATTCGATAAGTGCAAACATTTGTAGAACAGGTTCACTTGGCGTGTAGCAGAAACATTGGTTTAGTACATTAATTAATTATCAACCACAGGACCAGTTTCATACAGAAGGGGCATATGCACCTCGTGTCAGTAAAGATGGGCGAGCATATTGCCTCGGCAGATGGGGTAGCTGGCGTTGGTTTCAAACCAAGTGAAGATGCACTTGCGGTGGTACGGATGGTTGCATCCCCAGAGAAGCACCGTTGTGCGCTTCGATAGCGCCTGCATGCATATGCTGCAGTGGCCATCCTCCTGCTCAACCAGGTACCAACTGTCTTGAAGCACCGGCAAGTTGAAAATGAGCTGGAGATTCAGGCTGAGGGTTAGGTCGAAGCGGAACCCGTCGACCCACATACATGCCTTAAGCCAAAGCCGGTGTAGAATGTCGTACGGCATGATGATGTCCCACTCCTCCGCCGTGAGTTGCAGGTTTTTCAGCAGCCATACACGGCCAAGAACCTTGCGTATAGTTCCCACGACCTTGCTTGCTCTTCGCAGCTTGCTGGGAGGCAGGCTGAGATTCAACACTTCCTCTTTGTAGGGTGTGGTCACGACATCGTCCTCCTCCAGAGGGGCTGGGATGGAGCCAGGCATCCTCCTGAGCTCGTACGTCCTCGAGAAGAAGATCTTTAGTGTCATTGTGTATGGCATCGCCTCATTAACTAACCGCGGCTCGACGACGGAGAAGTCAGTTGTGACTACAGAGATGTGGCAGGCACGGAATACATGGGGGCCAGACACAATGGTGCGCTCCTATGAGGAGCTCTCTAGTTCCGGTGGCGCCGCCATTTGGGGATTTTTTTGGGGGGTGGGGGGAGGGGAGGGGCGCGGGGGCTAGTCGATGGTGCTGGCCTGGATGAGGGGGAAGAGGCCAGGGGAAATGGGTGGGGGCCTGTTTGATTTGTAGGATAGAAAAATCGTAGGAATAGGAAAAATGTAGGATTGCATTGTCATGTTCACTCCAATCCTATAGGAATTCATATGCACCAAAGTGTGTTTGATTCCACCATAGGAATCTAAAAAAGAGGTATGGGTGAATATTTGATTTCCTACGAAAAATCCTATGGGAATTAATCCTACAAATCAAACAATCGTCATAGGAAAATTTCCTATAGTATTTAATCCTACAAAATTCCTAGGCAAATCCTTGGAATCAAATAGACCCTAAGAGTGGACTGCTCAAACAAAAGGTGGGGTCGTGCTACCTCGTCACTCCCCAACATCATCCTTGGCTCGTCCTCTCTTCATGGTTCTATTTAGGCTGGTCATAGTGCTAGTGGGAGTAATTTGGGTAGTATATAGTCCTACATGTATTGCCAACTAAGCATTTAGATGACATGGCATGCAATTAAATGATGAGAGAGAGCCTTGGGGTAACTAGCTATGTTACCATAAGGGCGTCTCCAATGTGAAAATAAGGTCGGATATAAGACACCTATGGTCGACCTTAGTGGAATTTAAACATTGTATCACTCAGTCTTAAGGTAAGAAACCTTGCGGTCGACCATACCAGTATGACCCGGCCATAAGAACTAGAAAATCATTATTTCTCTCTCCTCACTACACAGTGCGCTTGCGGTAGAATTTCAAGACAAAATGAGTCTACATTGCAATAAATGAGACTTTGCATGATACCACACCTATGTTATTTTCCACTATGGAGGTAATAACTTATTTTATTTTTTTGCAAAAATGGAGGTAGTAACTTAGACTAGTAACATATGCATGTTACTACTCTAAGTTACTCCCCACCATGACCAGCCTAAATATAGTAACTTGCATATGTTACTATCTTCATAGTGGGTGATAACATGTGTGTGGTGTCATGCAAGACCTAATTAATTAGGTTCTAGACTCATATAAATGTGTGATGTTATGGTAATACCTCCCTCTCTTTCATCATTAATTATCATGTCATGTCACCAATTTGTTTAGTTGGCATTGCATGTACATGCAAGTTACTATACCCACGTGATGAGAGGGATGGATATTGTCTCTGCGTTAAATAGAAGAAAGGTTGTTGAGCTAGACAGGGAAGACCAATATTTTAACATATCCTTGAATTTGTTGTGGCGTCGGCTGTGCAGCGCAGGCACTAGTGCCGGATGGATGAGAAGTGGTTTGGGCACTGATATTTGCATACGTTGTGGAGGGCCACCCAAGTTCTATGGATTTTCAAGATTTTTTGCCAAAAGAGAGCAACTATGTATATGCACAGACTGGTGGTACTTTCCCTTGCTATCGGTAAAAGAGAGAAACTATGTGGATGCGATGATGATTCAATTTATTTATATAACTTAACTAGTATAGGTACAACACAACCAAGGCAGAAACTAAACCATACTCTAGATAGAATCAACAGACACATAGACACCCGAATATCATACGGTTCTTCTTTGTTAAGAAACTATGTCGCAATCTGCCCGTGTGGGCACGCCGTCTGGAGTTTGATGAACTCGAGGAAGCTGCCAGCCATGTTGCAACCTTTGTTGATGCACTTGAGTTTCATTCCCGAGGACATTTGATACATGGTAGTGGTTGGTTCGAAGACGCCTCCGTATTCACATCCCGGGCACTAGCTATCGGACAATTTTCCAACACATTGTGCGCATGCAATGTACGCTGCGACCTTGCCAAAGCACTGCTCGTGCAATGAAAAGAGATTTAGCCCAAAAACAAGAGTTGTATCGAACCAGTGTGGAAAACATCATGAAGAAAGAAGTAGTAATAACCATGTACGCGGGATGATGAACAATTTGAGAACAGAGCCTGCAGCTAAAGACCTTCCTAATTGCACTCATGTCAATCGTAGCTTCAAACCACTCGTCCGCCATAGACCCGCCTTCTTCAACTGTGGTCGATCTGAGAGGGATTTTGAGACCGAGCGAGAGAGCAGAGGGAGGAGCGCAGATCTGAGAGGGTTGATGAGAGCGAGCAAGAGAGACTGGTACAATAGTCAAATACTAGGAGTACTAGACTCCTCATCTCACTCTAGGCAATATCGTCCGTCCATCCAAATTCAACGATCATGAACCGATACCTTATCTCTTTGGCAAGATAATGGCACGGAGAAAACTAGGGAAGCGCTATGTTCCCCGATTAATTATCTCCCTCTGACCTAGTGTACATGTCGCTTTGACGACCTAGGGCTACATGGAAGACTAAATAATGTACTCTAGTACTAATCTGGGATGGAGGTACTAGTACTCTTACTCAACCTCTGTTTGGGATGAGAGTATGAGACTAGCCACAATGAGGGTATCAGGTGGTATGTATTGTATCATGCACTAGGCCTTAACAATGGGGTGTATCTTAGCACATTACCGTAGGAGTTATAAATACCTAATAGACAACCTCTCCAATGTATTGTATTTTAGAGGTTGTATCTTAATTTAATGTTTTTGCTCTCGTGCATGCATTTTATTGGGAAATCAACTCTTTTTTCCTTACATGCAAGGGGTGTATCTTAGCTAAGATACAACAACACCCTCTCTCCTCCTTAATTGTCATGCCACAAAAGCATTTTGCCTAGGATGCCGCGCTAAGAGACTTCCCCATTGTGAAAGGCCTTATTACATGCATGGAAAATGCTTATGTGTCACGACAATTAATGATGAAAGATATTGTGTTGGTATCATTGAAAAATAATTATAATTTTGAGCTACGTCCACAAAGTATAGGGTGTATAATTGGTTCTTGTATCTTATGTCATGTAGAAATCAACCTACTACTATTACTCGATATTCTCGAGAGAAATGACAAAGAAGATTCTAGAATTATTGAGAACTGCGTTTTAAGGTTTGTGCATAGCGTTCACTGTGCTAAAGACTATCAATGGAATATTCTATATGCTAGCATGGATAGAAGATCCAGCGGTTTGCAACGTTGGGATTTGCCAGGCTTGATCGATTTTTCAAAGTTCAAAGTACTGCATACACAATATAGTGTGGTAATATTATATAATATAGGTAAAGTTCAAAAAAATATGAATATGCGAGTCTCATGTGCCGAAGTACTTCTATATAGTGATAATACGACATACTGTACTTGTATAGTTCTATCACGTGCCGGAGCACTAAGGCATGTGCAACTTATTACTACTATATACTGGAGTACATACTCCAAGAATTTACCAGACTCGTTGCTCGAGCTGCCAGCTGCTCGCCACCTCTATTTCGAGAGTGTATAGTACTCCTACTATCCGATTAGACCGTGGCCAGCTGAAAGTACGGCCGTTACAAGTACCGATATGATATTTCTCTTGTGAGTTAATGCCCCTGACAACCACCGACTGCGAAAAAACTCACGCGGCGCCAAGCGGTCGCTCTGCATACTCCTTGGAGCATCCAAAAAAAGTACTCCTTGGAGAAAAGCTTGGTCAAAGAAAAAACACCGAAAAGAGGTCCCCTACGGTGGGAGTAAAACTGAGTAGCACCGCTAGTAGTACTACTAGTACTATACTATTCATTCGCAAAAAGTAGTTCAACTTCTCCTTCATTCTACTCTCTGGCGAAATTTCTTTCTTCCACCAAAGGCATGTGTCGTTGTATTGGGAACGGCAGTACCTAAGAAGGTTAGATAGAGGTGTGGGGACTAGCAGGAAAGCTATCGACGGAGTCCGCAGGCGGGATTGGGCAGAAGCCAGTGTAGCGGGACACAGGAAGTACCCAGGTTCGGAGCCCTCGTGGTGAGGTAAAACTCCTACTCCTGCATGTCTGATAGTATATGTGGGTATAATCGGGCTACAAGGGTGCTCCTTGAGCTGTATCTAAAATGAACTGAGCTAGGCGTGTATCTGTGCTTGTAAGAGCGATAAGAAGAGCTAGCTAGCAGGGAGTGAAGTGCTAGTGCGTGTGGGGCGTGAGCTGATCGAATGGAGTCCCTCCTCTGAGAATGAATCCCTCCCTTGCCTTATAAAGGTGGCCAAGGGACATGGGTGGGACCCACCTGCCTAACTACACTATGCATGTGTCATCTAGTAGTACAAGGGGTCATGCATAGTGCTAGACTATTTGTTACATCATCTGATAAAGTAGTATGGGCTTGGTGTGCTCGGTCTTGTCCGTGTCTTCTCGTACGTCCATCTCGCTACACGTTGTCCTGTCTGGTCCTTCTTATCTGGTACTAGGTATTCTAGTAGTAGCAGCATTCGGATACACCGATCCGGCCTGGGGCGACCGATGTAGGGCCAGCCGACTAGGATCGATTGATCCCAGCTAGCCAGTAGCACCTGGAGCGACCGGCCAGGGGGCGAGCGACAGCCCAAATGGGAGCGAGCGGCTGACTGGCAGGGAGCCGGATGCAGGAGGGAGCAGGATGGCCCAGCCGGATGGCGGCCTAGTCGGCAAGGCGTCAGGCGGGAGCCGGGTCGGGCCTCCCAGCCGGCCCAGGCGGAAGGAGCCGGATGCAGGAGAGGGAGTGGGCCACGAGGCGGGGGCAGGCCAGACGAGGTAGGCCGGTGAGGTGCGCCAGCGGAAGGATGAGGTGGCGTGGGCCGGGCCTTTGGGGTGGGAGGCCCACCAAGAAGGAGTCGTGAGGAGCCTGGCAAGCTTGGGGAGGCCCAAAGAAAATGGTGATCTTGGTAGGCTAGGAGGTCCTAGTCGGCCCAGGACGCCCAGGAGCTGTAGTTTTCTTTTATCTTTATCTGTTTTTGCCTTTTTTATCCGTCTTGAGTGCTTCTTTGGGGTACCCGGGGACAGTCCCCCTGACACTAGCCCCCGAGCGCGCGTTGATTTCACCCAGAGGGGGAAATTCGCATGAGCTCCACAAAAACTTGTCGTTGTCATTGTAGATGAAGTTCTTGAATAGCGTCCGGCTGGACACCTCCAGCCCGGAAGCAACACAACTTCTGTGGGCGCCATGAAGCATTCGGGTGTAGCCCCGAGATTCGAGTAGCGGAGGCAGTCTGCGAATCTTCTATTTCCTGCCCTTTTCGACACCTCGAACTTGCTATCCGGCTGAACGCCTTCAGCCGGACCAAAGAACTTCATTACACCGGGGGCAAGCGAGCACACCCGATGGGTGTAGCCCCCGAGATTTGAAGTAGCTGGCGATGCCAGGTGCTTTGAATCTTCAAATGCACTTGAAATTCGACTCGTTGCAGTCGTGCCAAAACAAACAAACATAATTGATTGTCAGTACATCAACATATAGTACACATGCTATCAACCGGATAGCGATTTTATTTTTTCAAAAACTAGCTCGTGCTTCTCTGAACGCTTAGTCACTTTCCCGTGCGCTCTACTGTTTACGTTGTGTCCTTGCCGGCCAGCCGGGTTGCGGTCTGGAGCCGAAACCGAAGGGGGAGCTGACAGTATATTGCACACGGTACTAGGGCTGAGAAGCCAGGAAATACCAACTAGGCACAAGGCCGGAATGTCCGATCTGTCGCACCCTTCACCGTTTTTCATGTGGCATGCCTCGGGCTTTTGCTCTTGCTTGCCGGACCGGTTGATGTATGCGTCGAGATGAAGAGTGGGCCTCGACACCGTCGCACACTACTCGGTCGGTTTACGGGTTTAGCAGCGGCCAACCGACGAGCCCCGGGTAAGGATTCACGGCCGGAAAACTGAAAGCAGGAAGGAAAACACATTTGGCGAGACCTCGAGGGTTGCTCGAGATCGGAAAAACACTCACATTGTGGCTGTCGGTGTAGTAGGGTCGAAGGCGCGATTCCGTAGTCGTTGCGGCTGCTGAAACGGTCCAACTGTCGTTCGGTAGGATAGCTGCCTAACAGACAGTAACCAAACGCAGCGTAGCGATTCGTCCCTAGCCGAGCGACCAACGCCGAGATCGCCCGAACCGCCTGGTCCCGAAAGCGGTCTAGCCGGTCAACCAATGACCAAGCAGGCAAAGTCATGGTCGGCTGACTCAATGGAACGGGTCTGAACCGGGCGAGTCAGACAGACAAACTGAGTCAGCCGGACCGAAACGGTACAGCCTGACATAGCCGGATTTTTCCTGCCTTTTTCTCTCAGCCGGTTTTCTCTTAACCGGACTAGTCTAGCCGGATTTTTCTTCTCACTTTTTCCTCTTTCTTTTTTCCTCTCATTTTTTCAACCGGGTTAACTTAGCCGGATCTTTCTTTTTTCAGGCTGGATCTTCTCTCTTTTTTTTTTCTAGCTCTCTTTTTTCCTTGCTTTTTCTGTCTTTCTTTTCCCGCTGACTACCACTAGCAGCCGGTTGACTCTCTCTCTTTTTCTTTTTTTTAACCTTCTTTTTTCCTCTAACTTTTTTCCTCTCATACCGACTGAAATCGGCCGGCTCCTCCACTTCTTTTTCCAGCCGGCCAACTACCTCGCCCTCCTTTTTCTCACACACTTTTTCTCAGCCGGCTCCTCCCGATTCTTTTTTTCTTTTCTAGTTTATTAACGGGCCATCCGGCCCCACCGCTCCTCTTTTTTCCTTTCTTTTTCCTCATCCGGCTCGTACTAGTTCTTCCTCATCTTTTTGCCAGCAGAGGAACACGCTGGCGTGGCGGAGGCACGGGCGAGCGCGCCGCGCGCAGAGATGGGAGACGGCGAGGTGGGCGGCACGCGGGCAGGGGGTGTGGTGGGCATGGGCAGGCGCGCGACTCGCAGGGACGCAGCGAAGCGTGCGGCGGCGATGCGGTGGCGCGGGCGGGCGGCCGTGGGCGCGCGGAAGCGGCTAGCAGGGGAGCTCGCGGGGATGCTGCGGTGCGCGTGCATGGTTAGACGCGGCAGACGAACGAACGGACGGGCGGCGCGGTGGCTCACCGGGAGGCGACCACGGGCGGCCGGAGGAGTACGGCGGCGCGGCGCAGCATGCGGCGACGCGGCGCGGGAGGCGGGCACGACGCGGTCGCGGACGTGCGGAAGGGCGGCGGCAACCGGGTGGCGCACGCGCGCAGCCAGGGACGCGCGGGGAGGAGCAGCTGCAGGGGGGCCGCGGAGATGCGTCTGGAGCTGCACAGATGGGGCGTGGGCGAGCGGCGGCACGGTGCGGCCGCGGACAGGGACGACGTGGGCGTGCGGGGAGGCACAGCCGAACGCGGCGGTCGGCGGCCGCGGTCGAGGCTGACACGCGTGGACGCGGGCTCGTCGAGCTGGCTGCAGAGAGGAACCGGACGAGGTGTGCTCGCGCAGGAGGTCGCTGGAGGCGCGGCGGCGGTACCGCAGGCGCGACGACGCGCATGAGGGCGGTGCAGCCTGGCGAGCGCGAACGGTGGCGGGGGAAGGCTGGAGGTGTGGGCGCACGCGGACGCGGCCACACGGACGAAGATGGCGAATGGTGACGGCGGCGAACTCCGGCGAGGCTTGACGAGGCAAGGGCGGCGATGGCGCGGCGGCGACGACAACGAGCCCCCGGGCCTCTCGGAGGGGCGGAGGTGACGACGGCGTGAAGGCGATGGCGAGCCCCCGGGCTCCTCGGCGAGGCGATGGCGCGGCGGCGAGCCCCCGAGCCTCTCGGCGAGACGGCGACCGCGGCCACAGGCGAGCCCCTGAGGAACTTGACAAAGCGGAATTGGTGACGACTGTTAGCATAGCCCCTGCCGCCGAGTACTTTCCGACGACACCGACAAGGAAATTCCGACGAGACGACACGCACGTATCCGATAACTTCCGCTGAGATGCACGCGCTGCTAGCCGATCGATTCTTTTGATCTAACTAGTACACTCACGCACGCACACGCAAAACAACTTTGATTGCCAAAGGCTCTTGTCGAGCCTTGCTTTCTCTCTTCTATTGCTCAACTCCACGGTGTTGTCCGGTACAAGATTACAATACCAGGTGTGTGCATATATATATATGCACTACTAGGACCTAATCAACTAGGAGTCGGTGTACTACTCCAAAACCTAGTCTAACACATATACGTATAGTACTTGGACACCTACACCTACTCGGACTGCAATTCCAATATGTGTAGGACACGTGATTATCTAACAATCACCCCCTAATCACGATGTGCTTCTTTACATCGACCTGGATCCCAAATGCGCCAGCTGCTTCTCGCAGGCGTCATCCTTGGCATTGCTTTCGCCGCTCCAGACATCATCCTCCATGTCACCGATTTTACCTTTGTCGGCTTCTCCATGACTTGACGTCGACCCTTCTTGTTCGCGCCCTTCTCCATGCCTTCACGCCGACTGTCTTTTTTGTCCGCGCCTTGAGACATTATACTTGGTTCAATGAAGTACTTTCTCATCGATGCCTCGCATATTTGATCTACCGCTTGCCGGTACTCTTGGATGCAATAGAACAAATATGTAGGAGGTAACTCAAATTGGTTTTCTTCTAGCTTCTCTATACCACGTGAAAAGCCTCTTGATGGATCTGCACCCCCTATCGTTGGGTCTCCTTTATCTGTCTGGCCACCTGTCCACACTCTTGGACCATCGTCTTCTGGCCTTGTTGCTGGCTTGTTTGCGGGCTCGCTTCCCTCCTCCTCTAATTGTTGGGCAAACAAGTGCAGGTATCACAACGCATGCATCTGTGCACCCTTCCAGTTCCGTATCTCCGGTCTTCGTCGGTTCCTTGATGAACAACGAGTCCTTTTTATGGTTCATCGTCACCGAATTATTTATCATCCGAAATTCCTTCTTCGGATAGTAGTCCAACACGCCTCGCATGCGTGCTCGTGTCGGTCGTAGTCGTCTCGGCTCCTGTACTCTTGGAGGAGGCACGACATACTCTTCCGCGCCCGACATAGCGCCTGTTCCTTCAGTTACCAAACCTCCTGGCTCCTTGCCGAGTAAATACAATCCTCGACATTGTCCTCCTTCACGTTCATTTGTGCGAAGGACCTCATGTTGGTATAAATCCAACACGTGTCTCCTTTCCGGTACTATCGGATGAGACACAAGTCACCATGACATTTTCCTTCCGATCACCGAACTTCCACATGCAGCTCCTCCTACTGATGGGCTGCTTCTGATCAAAGAGCCTTCTCCTGAACTAGTTTCTTGCCTGTTTTCTGGGCAGGCTAGCCCTGGCCTGACTAGACCTACTTCTTTTGGTCCGTCAATTTTATGTGGCGCTATAGCGCGCACGCTGTTTGGTCTCTTTGTTTTTTCTGTTCCAACTTCGATGGACGCCTCGACCTCCCGACGGAGATCCTTCCGGCAGCCTTCTTCTTTAGCCCGTCTCCTTTCGGGCGCTTCGGTCGCCACCCTCGACCATCCTTCGGTCTATTTTCCGGGTCTCGATGAAGCCCCTATCGGCGGATCACTTTCTTTTGGACCGCTTCTTTACGCGTTTCAAGGCCAGCCCCTAGACCTTCCTTGGCCCGGCTCCACACGTGAAGCTCCTCCCAGGATGCCGAGCGTAATACATGCGCCAGTCCGCTCGCTTCGGTGGCCATCCTTCCGTGCCATTGCCTTCATCATGCAACGCCACGCCTTCTTGATCTGGACGTCGTGTCCGCGATGTTGGTAGTCCGAGTACTCTCCGGTTGCGCTTCGAGCTTGAGGTTAACTCCTTCTCAGAACTTGACATGTTCACGCCGACTTCTTTTGACACCTTGGTCGCCGTGCTTGGCGTCGCCACACTTGACGAACCAACCGGGTCACTTCGGTTCTACCAATGTCATCTCGTCGTTCAAGATGATCCTGCTCCCCACGTGAACATTAGTGTCGCCGACACTGCGCATACTACCTTGATCGCTCCCCACACATCCTTCGCCGATTTCTTTCCGACGAGGTGTTGTAGCATGTCCGTCGGCATAACCGGTAGAGCGCCATCAATGCTTGGCTACCTCTTGCACTTCGCACCTCCCTTGACGTACTCATCGCCACCGGGATCGATGGCTTCCCAAATCTGCTGACCTTCCATAGCGCACTGCATCACAAACGCCCATAGGCCGTAGTGCTTGCGATCCAGACGCGGATACAACTCCGCGCCCACCGTCTCAAACGCTGGTGCCGAGCTCTCGCCAAACTTCACCATCGCCATGACCTCCTAGTACTTTCAGCAGATCACGAACGACAACCTTGGCTCTGATACCAATTGTTAGCACAGCCCCTGCCGCCGAGTACTTTCCGACGACACCGACAAGGAAATTCCGACGAGACGACACGCACGTATCCGATAACTTCCGCTGAGATGCACGCGCTGCTAGCCGATCGATTCTTTTGATCTAACTAGTACACTCACGCACGCACACGCAAAACAACTTTGATTGCCAAAGGCTCTTGTCGAGCCTTGCTTTCTCTCTTGTATTGCTCAACTCCACGGTGTTGTCCGGTACAAGATTACAATACCAGGTGTGTGCATATATATATATGCACTACTAGGACCTAATCAACTAGGAGTCGGTGTACTACTCCAAAACCTAGTCTAACACATATACGTATAGTACTTGGACACCTACACCTACTCGGACTGCAATTCCAATATGTGTAGGACACGTGATTATCTAACAACGACGGCACGGAGGCGCCAAGCCCCCGGGCAACTCGAAATGGTGTCGATGCGGACGACGATAATGAAGAAAATTGGTCCCGTGCGGAACGGAACTCCAGTCGAAGCTATATTTTGTCCCACGGTGGGCGCCAACTGTCGTTGTATTGGGAACGGCAGTACCTAAGAAGGTTAGATAGAGGTGTGGGGACTAGCATGAAATCTATCGACGGCGTCCGCAGGCGGGATTGGGCACAAGCCAGTGTAGCGGGACACAGGAAGTACCCAGGTTCGGAGCCCTCGTGGTGAGGTAAAACTCCTACTCCTACATGTCTGACAGTATATGTGGGTATAATCGGGCTACAAGGGTGCTCCTTGAGCTGTATCTAAAATGAACTGAGCTAGGCGTGTATATGTGCTTGTATGAGCGATAAGAGCTAGCTAGCAGGGAGTGAAGTGCTAGTGCGTGTGGGGTGTGAGCTGATCGAATGGAGTCCCTCCTCTGAGAATGAATCCCTCCCTTGCCTTATAAAGGTGGCCAAGGGACATGGGTGGGACCCACCTGCCTAACTACACTATGCATGTGTCATCTAGTAGTACAAGGGGTCATGCATAGTGCTAGACTATTTGTTACATCATCTGATAAAGTAGTATGGGCTTGGTGTCCTCGGTCTTGTCGGTGTCTTCTCGTACGTCCATCTCGCTGCACGTTGTCATGTCTGGTCCTTCTTATCTGGTACTGGGTCTTGTAGTAGTAGCAGCAGCCGGATACACCGATCCGGCCTGGGGCGAACGATGCAGGGCCAGCCGACTAGGATCGATTGATCCTAGCCAAGAGGACTGAACGACCGGCCAGTGGCGAGCGGCCCAAAGTGAGCTGAGCCCAGCCCAAGCTGGCGGGGAGCCAGATGCAGGAGGGAGCAGGATGGCGAATGATGGCGGCCAAGGCAAGCGTCAGCCGGGCAAGGGCCTCCCACCGCCCAAAGTGAAGGAGCCGGATGCAGGAGAGGGAGTGGGCCACGAGGCGGGGGCAGGGGCCCAGCCGGGGCGGACGAGGTAGGCCGGCTGGGGGTGCGCCCAGGCGGAAGGAGGAGGTGGCGTGGAGCGGGCCGGCTGGGGCGGGGAGGCCCAGCCGGAAGGAGGAGTCGGCGGGGAGCCCTGGCGGGCCGGCTTGGGGGAGGCCCAGCCGGAAATGGTGATGCAGGCCGGCTGGGAGGTCCTAGTCGGCCTAGGACGCCCAGGAGCTCTAGTTTTCTTTTATCCTTATCTGTTTTTGCCTTTTTTATCCATCTTGATTGCTTCTTTGGGGTACCCGGGAACAGTCCCCCTGACAGCATGTCACCCTCAGAAATACTTGAAGGAATCCCGGTGGATTGGCTGCGTCGTCCTCAGAGGTCTGCTTCGGCTCGAGGCTAGGCCCCAGAATAGTTCATCCGTTGGGAACATGCCGCCGATGGATCCGCCTCTATAGACCGCCTAGTCGACCGCGGTAAACATGCGTTGGCCCTGCTGGCCGACGATGCGATTTTGGGCCCTCTCGAGGCTACCGATCCTACGCTGGCTGCGTCATGGAGGTGTCAACACGGCAGGCGAACAAAAGTGGGCCTCTACAACAAAAGCGGTCGTCCCGGTGCCTCCCTTTTCGGATGTAGAGCGTCGGTCGGTGTGTGCTCCTTTCATTGACGACGGAGCTTTGTCTAGGCAGGCGCTCTGGCTGGACATCAACCGTGGCCAAGTTAAGCCTGTGCGAAACAGCGGCCAATCCTTCCACCGGGAACCTGCAGCAAGCGATAATGCGATCGGGGTAGACAACTCAGGTGGGCACCAAGTTGCCGTGGTCGTGGCCGATGCCGTCCTGGGTTCCCTCGAGCCTGTCGATCCTATGCTGGCCCTTTCTTATGATCAGGACATGCTCGAGTTCGAGCTCGCGCGCGAGGAACCTACGGCCAGCGAGCATGCGACTGGGGCAGACAACTCGGGTCGACGATGCCATCCTGGGTCCTCTTGAGCCTATCGATCCTATGCTGGCCCTTGCTTACCATCAGGACATGCTCAAGTTCAAGCTCGAGCGCAAGGAACCTGCGGCCGACGAAGGTGCGGCTGAGGGAATCGACTCGGTAGGGGGGGTAGTGTGCTCCTCTACTGCAATCTCGTCCCTTCGACCATGATCAACACGCAGGTGCGCGCTGTGTTTCGTGTGTGAAGCAAACAGTAGTAGCAAGAGTATGGCTCAGCTGCTCGGTTCAAATTGAGCCTGACCTGACTTCCTTTCCAGGCTAAATTTTAGGGGCCTTTGTGCCAATTGTATGGACTTGGATGTAATTTTCTATTTTTTGATGTAACCTTTAATTCCACCGAACGTGTTGATTGAAGCATGATGCACTTTCGGGTGAAATTAGCTATAAAATTAAGCTTGAAAATTATAACATGTAATTTATCCAACCAATTCATGTAGTGCTATAGTAAACTAGTAAGTTGCACGTATCCTGTACGTGAGACTAAGATAATAGACGTCTGACATATTATCACTATATAAAATTATAATAGGTAAAGCAGAAAAATATAAATTTGATCCAGATCTATAATGTATGGGTGTATAAAGCCATCTTTTTTATAAAACAAGAGGGAGAAGCAACTCATCTACTCAGAATATTTTAAAAGGGGATAAGAGAGTGACATCTCTGAAGAATTGATCATCATCTTTTGATATCCACCAAAGTAATCCTCATCTCACAACTAGGTTCACCCCCTCGTACCCAAGAGGAAGCATCCTTAAGCACACATTGATCTGCCAAGTTTTACAATTCGGTTAAAGTTCTCTATGATCTTAGAATTCGGTCACCAAGCATTCATAATCGTGAACACGACTTTTCGAAAAGATTTAACCCTGTAGGGGTGTACAACTTTACCCACACGTACTAACCGACTCTTAATGCCAGATCATTAGCCCTCTTCCTTGGAAGGCCGGTAGAGGGTGGTTAGACACGACCTTTACCTTGCTTTCGACGAGACCATGAGTCACGCCCTAAGGATGGTTCCGCCGTAACAGGTCAAATCCCGAAGCTGATCCCTAGTTATGTGAGGCGAGGTTGGTTTACCAGGGGCTCCATCAACCCCAAGCAACCCCGTACACACTTACCTACCTGTTATGATGCACCTTCACGTGCCAAATCTTTCAAAACGTTTTCTATGCATATGTAAAATGGAACGCCCAAACTATATGACTCATGGAATCTACTAGGAAAGTTAGTTACTCGTGAGGTTTTCTAGGCCCCGTGTGGCTGTATGCTCATCTTGGTTCCAAAGGCAAGAACTCGGTTCCTAGTGGTGGCGAGCATGGGACTGCAAAAACCACATCCCACCATGGCCTCCCATACAAGCCTTAGCATGTTTAATCATTACCATTGATCTTATCTCATCTCGTTCTCCTGACATACTAGATTTCCTGCATCTGATACATCTTCTGGATGAACCAGCACTGACAGCTAAGCATGGCTAAGCAAAACACATATAATAGCTCTAGCAATGCACAGAAGCCAAACCTAGTTATGCTAGGAGCAGTGGATAAGGTAATATAAGCTCAAAGGGAGTAATGCAACAGATAGGATACTCTATCTATCGATAAAATACCATATAGAATCGTATGCATCATGGCAAGAATGAAATACTTTCGAAAGCATAAGATTATTTTATGTGTGGGGCTATGCTTGCCTTGTTTGTTGATACCCAGATATAGATCTTCGAAAGCCTTGTGCTTGACTTGATTATAGTTGGTAAAGTATTGTTCTTCAAGCTTCGATGGTGTTGATCTCGGTCTTCTATCTTGATCCTGATATCATATTCTACCGGGAAGAACCAAACATCGGAAAGAAAGGGGAAACAATCAACACGTGGCATCTATGCAATGCTCAGCGTCCGAGGGGTGCAAACCCTAATACAGGAGAGACCCCGAAATCACTTGCAAGGGGTTCATTTGTTCTTCTAATTAGACTTGTCAAGAAAGTTGTTGAACAATACATGATTATGAGTCTATTGTAAATATATCATTTTTCTGAACAGTTTGATATATTATACACATTTTTCTAACTTATAAATAATTAGTTATTGAATTTATAAGATTAAACCAATTTCTGAAATTATTAAACCATTTTAAAAAGGTAAATTGCGCACTGCTGACATCACCACTCACTAGGGCTGGGTCTAGCCCAGCTCACTGGCACTACACACTGGGCCTCGTGGCCGAGATTGGCATACTCAAGGGTTAGCCACGTCAGCGCCACGTCGGACTCCACACGGGAGCCACGTCGGCTCGCTGGAGAGCGCACCAGACAGCGGCGCGGGATGGCGATAGACGGCGTGCGGGTCTGCGAGAAAATGCTCGTTACATGCTACCTAATAGGGGCGGCGCCGCTAGCGGGAGGTCACTGGAGGCGTGGCTGTGACGGCGAGCATCGGCGGCCAGCGGCGGAGCACGGCACGAGCGAGCTACAGAGAAGGAGGGAGACGGTGGAGAGGCTCTAGGGAACCAGCGGCTCACCAAGATTCTAATAGAGGCGATGGCGGGGCCGGAGGAGGTCGAGGTCGATGGCGATGGCGATGTTGGAGCACGTCGGGGACGGGGAAGAAGCGGGCAATGCGGCCAGTTGCGAGCGCCCGGGCTCGATTCCTTCGGTGAGGAGGTAGCAGGCGTCAAGGCGGAGCTCATGGCATTGTCAGCAGGGCACGGGGAGGCGCGGAACGGCGGCGACAGTGAGCTCCGCAGCAGCTAGGGTTTCGGCCTTGAAGGGGAACGAGAGAGAGCGGGGGAGAGTGAAAGGCCGAGGAGAAGAGAAGCACGGCTCGACATGGTCTTATCCTCGTATCTGGGGGCGGCGGCGCATCGCATCGGGACACCGAGCTGCTTCCCGTCGCCATCGAAGACGACGAGAACGAAGGGGTACGCGGCCTGAGCCTCTGCTAGGCTACGGCTTGCTGCGGGCTACTGCACTGTGCGGCAGATAGAGGGGAGAAGGAGAGATGGGTTGCAGCCTGGTTGACTACTGGCTCCATTTTTTTAAACAAAACCTTTTTCTTTTTCTGTTTCTTGTTTTCTATTTTGTATTTTCAAATTCTTTCTATTTTGAATACTTTTAAAATACCAGAGACTTCTATAAAATATATAAAATATTTTGGGGCCCTTTTATTCAGTTTGGGCTCCAACAATTTTGGGTTTTCAAATTATTCAAAACCCTTTTGAATGGATTTCAAAAAGAGGGGAAGGTTAGGGTTTTAGGGTTTTACATTATTTCTTTGGATGCACTTTTAAGGAATGATGCTCATGAATGCACAAACAACCCTAAATAAGGATTAACTAAAACTGGGGCGTTATGGCTCTATCCCCCTTACGAGAATCTCGACCTGAGATTCCAAAGGTAGGAAGAAAGAAGGAGAAATAGGGTCACTTCTAAGGATTAGAGGGAGACACACTAAACAACACACCGAGTATCTGATGGTCAACTCGTGAAGGAGTGTTCAGGAACAACTCTGAGATGACGGACATGAAACACATCGAGGTAACAGAGGAACAAAAGAAGATTGTTTCAAGGTGTTAGATAGCTGGTCTTCATATGGATTGAGACCATGGAGTTTCAGAAGAGTTTAAGCTTCTGATACAAAAAGCTTACAACAGAAAGAACATGACCACAGACTTCGAGATATGAAACTCTACTAGAGAGCTTAAGTAGGGCTTCCAGGGATACAAAGATACGGATAACCAAGCTGTTGAACTACTTTTGATACAGAAGGATCACTCTTCATTCAACATAAGGTCGAAACTGAAAGGTGTTTTGTGGAGAGGACTCGTAAGAGTCACAAAGAACATGTAACAAGAGGAACTGTTGATTACCAAAATCATCATCACTCTAGAACATGATTGAGAAACGGAGGAAACTCTTTATTCATCCAGGATTATCAAAATCTTTGCCAAAGATCGTGCTATCACTTTGCACCACCAAGATGAACAAGTGAGAAGATTCCTAATGACAAGAGGAAAAAGAAACTTCGTTCTCAAACTTCAATTACCTTGGCGTAACAGAGTGCTTGCCAACATAAAGGGTCTGGAGGATCGAATGCATGTCATTGCATGTGTGTCCTTTTCATAAACCACCACTAGGGTCACTGCATGTGCTGTCCTTTTCATAAACCACTACTTGGATCCAATGCATGTCATTGCATGTGTGTCCTTTTCATAAACCACAACCAGGGTCACTTCATTTGGTGTACTTTTCATAAACCACCACTTGGATCCACTAGAGTAATCACTTCATGTGGTGTCCTTTTTATAAACCACCACTAGAGTCATTGCATGTCTTTTTTTCATAAACAACCACTTGGATACACCAGAGTCACTGCATGTGGTGTCCTTTTCATACACCACCACTAGCGTCATTGCATGTGTGTGTGTCGGTGTGCATCACTGTGGTTTTTAAAAAGAACACATGCAATGATGCCACTCCAGCATGTGGTGTTCTTTTCATAAACCACATGGATCCACCAGTTGACATTGCATGTGTGTCCCTTTCATAAACCACAACTAGGGTCATTGTATGCTTGTTCTTTTCATAAAACAACACTTGGATCCAATCCATGTCATTGCATGTGTGTCATTTTCCTAAACCACAACTAGGGTCATTGCATGTTTGTTCTTTTCATATACCACCACTTTGATCCACCAGTGTCATTGCATGTGTGTCCTTTTCAAAAACCACCACCAGACTCACTGTATGTGTGTGTGTTATTGTGCATCACTGTGGTTTTTGAAAAGAACACATGCAATGATGCCACTCCCCCATGTGCTGTTCTTTTCATAAACCAGATAGATCCACCAGAGTCATTGCATGTGTGTCCTGCTCATAAACCATAACTAGGGTCATTTCAAGTTTGTTCTTTTCATAAACCACCACTTGGATCCACCAGTGTCATTGCATGTGCCTTTTCATAAACCACCACCAGAGTCACTGTATGTGGTGTTCTTTTCATAAACCACCTCTTGGATCCACCAGAGTCATTTCATGTGGTGTCCTTCTCATAAACCACATGGATCCACCAGTGTAATTGCATGTCTTTGCATGTGTGTTATTTTCATAAACCACCACTAGTGTCATTTCATGTGTGTCCTTTTCATAAACCACAACCAGAGTCATTGCATGTTTGTTCTTTTCATAAACCACCACTTGGATCCAATGAATTTCATTGCATGGGTGTTCCTTTCATAAACCACAACTAGGGTCATTGCATGTTTGTTCTTTTCATAAACCACCACTTGGATCCAATGCATCTCATTGCATGTGTGTCCTTTTCATAAACCAAAACTAGTGTCACTACATGTGTTGTCCTTTTCATAAACCACCACTTGGATCCAATGCATGTCATTGCATGTGTGTCCTTTTCATAAACCACAACCAGGGTCACTTCATTTGGTGTACTTTTCATAAACCACCACTTGGTTCCACTAGAGTAATCACTTCATGTGGTGTCCTTTTTATAAACCACCACTAGAGTCATTGCATGTCTTTTTTTCATAAACCACCACTTGGATACACCAGAGTCACTGCATGCGGTGTCCTTTTCATACACCACCACTAGCGTCATTGCATGTGTGTGTGTCGGTGTGCATCACCGTGGTTTTTAAAAAGAACACATGCAATGATGCCACTCCAGCATGTGGTGTTCTTTTCATAAACCACATGGATCCACCAGTTGACATTGCATGTGTGTCCCTTTCATAAACCACAACTAGGGTCATTGTATGCTTGTTCTTTTCATAAACCAACACTTGGATCCAATCCATGTCATTGCATGTGTGTCCTTTTCCTAAACCACAACTAGGGTCATTGCATGTTTGTTCTTTTCATATACCACCACTTTGATCCACCAGTGTCATTGCATGTGTGTCCTTTTCAAAAACCACCACCAGACTCACTGTATGTGTGTGTGTTATTGTGCATCACTGTGGTTTTTGAAAAGAACACATGCAATGATGCCACTCCCCCATGTGTTGTTCTTTTCATAAACCACATAGATCCACCAGAGTCATTGCATGTGTGTCCTGCTCATAAACCATAACTAGGGTCATTTCAAGTTTGTTCTTTTCATAAACCACCACTTGGATCCACCAGTGTCATTGCATGTGCCTTTTCATAAACCACCACCAGAGTCACTGTATGTGGTGTTCTTTTCATAAACCACCTCTTGGATCCACCAGAGTCATTTCATGTGGTGTCCTTCTCATAAACCACATGGATCCACCAGTGTAATTGCATGTCTTTGCATGTGTGTTATTTTCATAAACCACCACTAGTGTCATTTCATGTGTGTCCTTTTCATAAACCACAACCAGAGTCATTGCATGTTTGTTCTTTTCATAAACCACCACTTGGATCCAATGCATTTCATTGCATGGGTGTTCCTTTCATAAACCACAACTAGGGTCATTGCATGTTTGTTCTTTTCATAAACCACCACTTGGATCCAATGCATGTCATTGCATGTGTGTCCTTTTCATAAACCAAAACTAGTGTCACTACATGTGCTGTCCTTTTCATAAACCACCACTTGGATCCAATGCATGTCATTCCATGTGTGTCCTTTTCATCAACCACAACCAGGGTCACTTCATTTGGTGTACTTTTCATAAACCACCACTTGGATCCACCAGAGTTACTACACGTGGTGTCCTTTTCATAAACCACCACCAGAGTCATTTCATGTGTTGTTCTTTTCATAAATCGCCACTTGGATCCACCAAAGTCACTGCATGTGGTGTCCTTTTCATAAACCACCACTAGAGTCATTGCATGTGTGTGTGTCAGTGTGCATCACTGTGGTTTTTGAAAAGAACACATGCAATGATGCAACTCCAGCATGTGGTGTTCTTTTCATAAACCACATGGATCCACCAGAGTCATTGCATGTGTGTCCTTCTCATAAACCACATGGATCCACCAGTGTCATTGCATGTCTTTGCATGTGTGTTCTTTTCATAAACTACCACTAGTGTCATTGCATGTGTGTCATTTTCATAAACCACAACCAGAGTCATTGCATGTTTGTTCTTTTCATAAATGACCACGTGGATCCAATGCATTTCATTGCATGTGTGTCCCTTTCATAAACCACAACTAGGGTCATTGCATGTTTGTTTTTTCATAAACCACCACTTGGATCCAATGCATGTCATTGCATGTGTGTACTTTTCATAAACCACAACTAGGGTCACTGCATGTGCCGTCCTTTTCAGAAACCACCACTTGGATCCAATGCATGTCATTCCATGTGTGTCCTTTTCATCAACCACAACCAGGGTCACTTCATTTGGTGTACTTTTCATAAACCACCACTTGGATCCACCAGAGTTACTACACGTGGTGTCCTTTCATAAACCACCACCAGAGTCATTTCATGTGATGTTCTTTTCATCAATCACCACATGGATCCACCAGAGTCACTACATATGGTCTCCTTTTCATAAACCACTACTACAGTCATTGCATGTGTGTGTGTGTGTCAGTGTGCATCATTGTGGTTTTTGAAAAGAACACATGCAATGATGCCACTCCAGCATGTGGTGTTCTTTTTATAAACCACATGGATCCACCAGAGTCATTGCATGTGTGTTCTTATCATAAACCACATGGATCCACCAATGTTATTGCATGTCTTTGCATGTGTGTTCTTTTCGTAAACCACCACTAGTGTCATTGCATGTGTGTCCTTTTCATAAACCACAACCTAAGTCATTGCACGTTTGTTCTTTTCATAAACCACTACTTGGATCCAATGCATGTCATTGCATGTGTGTCCCTTTCATAAACCACAACTAGGGTCATTGCATGTTTGTTCTTTTCATAAACCACCACTTGGATCCAATGCATGTCATTGCATGTGTGTCCTTTTCATAAACCACCACTAGGGTCACTGCATGTGCTGTCCTTTTCATAAACCACCACTTGGATCCAATGCATGTCATTGCATGTGTGTCCTTTTCATAAACCACAACCAGGGTCACTTCATTTGGTGTACTTTTCATAAACCACCACTTGGATCCACTAGAGTAATCACTTCATGTGGTGTCCTTTTTATAAACCACCACTAGAGTCATTGCATGTCTTTTTTCATAAACCACCACTTGGATACACCAGAGTCACTGCATGTGGTGTCCTTCTCATACACCACCACTAGCGTCATTGCATTTGTGTGTGTCGGTGTGCATCACTGTGGTTTTTAAAAAGAACACATGCAATGATTCCACTCCAGCATGTGGTGTTCTTTTCATAAACCACATGGATCCACCAGTTGACATTGCATGTGTGTCCCTTTCATAAACCACAACTAGGGTCATTGTATGCTTGTTCTTTTCATAAACCAACACTTGGATCCAATCCATGTCATTGCATGTGTGTCCTTTTCCTAAACCACAACTAGGGTCATTGCATGTTTGTTCTTTTCATATACCACCACTTTGATCCACCAGTGTCATTGCATGTGTGTCCTTTTCAAAAACCACCACCAGACTCACTGTATGTGTGTGTGTTATTGTGCATCACTGTGGTTTTTGAAAAGAACACATGCAATGATGCCACTCCCCCATGTGCTATTCTTTTCATAAACCACATAGATCCACCAGAGTCATTGCATGTGTGTCCTGCTCATAAACCATAACTAGGGTCATTTCAAGTTTGTTCTTTTCATAAACCACCACTTGGATTCACCAGTGTCATTGCATGTGCCTTTTCATAAACCACCACCAGAGTCACTGTATGTGGTGTTCTTTTCATAAACCACCTCTTGGATCCACCAGAGTCATTTCATGTGGTGTCCTTCTCATAAACCACATGGATCCACCAGTGTAATTGCATGTCTTTGCATGTGTGTTATTTTCATAAACCACCACTAGTGTCATTTCATGTGTGTCCTTTTCATAAACCACAACCAGAGTCATTGCATGTTTGTTCTTTTCATAAACCACCACTTGGATCCAATGCATTTCATTGCATGGGTGTTCCTTTCATAAACCACAACTAGGGTCATTGCATGTTTGTTCTTTTCATAAACCACCACTTGGATCCAATGCATGTCATTGCATGTGTGTCCTTTTCATAAACCAAAACTAGTGTCACTACATGTGCTGTCCTTTTCATAAACCACCACTTGGATCCAATGCATGTCATTCCATGTGTGTCCTTTTCATCAACCACAACCAGGGTCACTTCATTTGGTGTACTTTTCATAAACCACCACTTGGATCCACCAGAGTTACTACACGTGGTGTCCTTTTCATAAACCACCACCAGAGTCATTTCATGTGTTGTTCTTTTCATAAATCGCCACTTGGATCCACCAAAGTCACTGCATGTGGTGTCCTTTTCATAAACCACCACCAGAGTCATTGCATGTGTGTGTGTCAGTGTGCATCACTGTGGTTTTTGAAAAGAACACATGCAATGATGCAACTCCAGCATGTGGTGTTCTTTTCATAAACCACATGGATCCACCAGAGTCATTGCATGTGTGTCCTTCTCATAAACCACATGGATCCACCAGTGTCATTGCATGTCTTTGCATGTGTGTTATTTTCATAAACTACCACTAGTGTCATTGCATGTGTGTCATTTTCATAAACCACAACCAGAGTCATTGCATGTTTGTTCTTTTCATAAACGACCACTTGGATCCAATGCATTTCATTGCATGTGTGTCCCTTTCATAAACCACAACTAGGGTCATTGCATGTTTGTTATTTTCATAAACCCCCACTTGGATCCAATGCATGTCATTGCATGTGTGTCCTTTTCATAAACCACAACTAGGGTCACTACATGTGCTGTCCTTTTCATAAACCACCACTTGGATCCAATGCATGTCATTGCATGTGTGTCCTTTTCATAAACCACAACCAGGGTCACTGCATTTGGTGTACTTTTCATAAACCACCACTTGGATCCACCATAATCACTGCATGTGGTGTCCTTTTCATAAACCACCACCAGAGTCATTTCATGTGTTGTTCTTTTCATAAATCTCCACTTGGATCCACCAGAGTCACTGCATGTGGTGTCCTTTTCATAAACCACCACTAGAGACATTGCATGTGTGTGTGTGTCGGTGTGCATCACTGTGGTTTTTGAAAGGAACACGTGCAATGATGCCACTCCAGCATGTGGTGTTCTTTTCATAAACCACATGGATCCACCAGAGTCATTGCATGTGTGTCCTTCTCATAAACCACATTGAAAGAACATTTCATGGTTCCCTGTGTTTTGTGTTTTAGATAACAATACCGTGGAGTTTTCTCATGTGTGCTAAGTGTGCAGGGAAGTGTTTTTGGGATTTGGGGGCGGATTATGCGCCCCCATCAAGGTCCGGATAATCCGGCCTGACTCTCTTGGCCAGAGTTGGTTGCGCGTGAGCTTCTGTCTGGGGGCGTATTTTCCCCCGGACAATCCGAAGTGGGCGGATTTTCTTCGCCAGCCGGATAATCCGGCCCTCCCCTTTGGCCGGATAATCTGGCCCCTAGGAGAAGTGCCAAGGCTGGCTCGGCATGAATCTCTGTCTGGGGATCATTTTCCCTCGGACAATCCGAAGTGGGGTGGATTTTCTTCCTCTGTTGGATAATCCGGCCCTTCCCTTGGGCCGGATAATCCGGCCCCCAGGTGGAACTGCCAAGGACGGTTTGGCACGAGCTTCTGTCCGAGGGCGGATTTTCTCCCGGATAATCCAAGTCTAGGGCGGAGTTTTCCCTAGGCCGGATAATTCGGCCCTCACTTAAGCCGGATAATCCGGCCCCAAATGACTCCAACTGCTCTATCTCGGGACAGGGGGTATAAAAGTCTTGATCCCTCCTGTCATTCTTCTTGATTCATTCGAAAAAGATCAGACCTGTTGCAAAAGCTCTCTCCCAAGATCTCCCACTTCAACCACCCGAAGGCTTCGATCTTTGGGGAAATTAAAGGAGGAGACGTCACTCATCGTCATCATGAATCAAGTGCTTCAACTCCTCTCGATTCACTTGGAGAATCCCCGATCTAGTATTCTCGTTAATATCTAGATCTTGTGTTTCGTTATTGATAACAATTGTTCTTGTGGTAGCTTGTTGTCATTATGGGAGCCTCCAATTTGGTTGTGGAGTTGTTCCCCGCTAGTTGTGTAAATGCGTTGGTTCCCGCCTCGAAGGGTTCCAATAGTGGAAAGGTGGATCAGGCCTTTGGTGGCGAGATCCATCAGAGAACAGAGTGAGGCCTATTGTGGCGTGGTGGTCTTAGTACCGCCCACCCCTCCAACATGGATGTACTTCCCTTAACAAGGAAGGAACTACGGTAAAATAAATCCTGTGTCTCCGCGTGCTCCACTACGGTTTTCTCGTTCCACACTCTTTCTCGCCTTTACTCGCTAGTAGTTAGTTTTGCATATAGGGAAATTCTACATAGTTGCATATCTAGAGAATTTACCTTTTGTGTCAAGCCTAAAATTGAAAAAGCATTAAAATTTGAAGTAGCACCTATTCACCCCCCTCTAGGTGCCCGTACGATCCATTTCAATTGGTATCAGAGCCCCGGCTCTTTATTCGGGATTAACCGCCTAAGAAAAGTATGGGTACTAAGGAAAATGGGAATGAGACTATGGACAAGGTCACAATGGATGACCTCAAGACGGTGGAAACAACCTTGTTGAAATCCTTTGAGACCAAGATGGAAGAGATGCAGCAAATGATTGTTTGCCTCACATCATCCACAACCCCATCTCCATCTTCCTCTGAGGCCACCACTCCTCTATCTAAGGATAAGGCTCATGCCGGATCTAAGGAAGATGAAGTGATGGGTGAAAAACATAATGGTTCCGCCTCCAAGAATGGAAGTGGTAAGGAGGACTATAGTGAGGTCCCTCACCTATATTCTCCCGACCCACCTATCCCTCATCCTCATATAAACAATAGGGATGATCCACCCAAGCTTACTGCATCTTCATTTAATCAATGGCAATTCTTAATGAAATCTCATGTATGCAGTTCGTCAATTGAGCTTTGGAGGATTATAGAAGATGGTCTTCATATTGGAGACCCCACAAACTTGACTAGAAGATAAGTTGTGGATAGTCAACTGAATGCAATGACTCTTCACATGATTCAGCTCAGAGTGGGTCCCAAGGAAATTCCCCACATTGAGCACTTCAACACCGCCAAAGAAGCATGGGATGCTCTCACCGACCTATTCATTAGAAATGAAAGCATGAGAAGGAATAGGTATGATGCTCTTAGTAATGAAGCTGAAGGATTCTATATGTTGGATGGTGTGGACCATTAAGACATGTATAGAAGGCTCAAGAGCATTGTAACAACATTTAGAAAGCATGGAGCCACTCACATTGATGATGCTTGGATCAAAAGGAAATATGTGAGTGCCCTCATGCCATTTGAGCCAATGGACTTGAAGAGTTTGCAAGGTAGACGCAACTACCATCAAATGACTTCCAATGAAGTCATGCAAGAAATGGCGGCCTTCAAAGTTGCCGCCAAGAACGCCGAAGATTCCCGTGCTCGGGCTATTGGAATGCAAAAAGGAGTCAATGTTGCTCTAAAAGCAAATGTTGTTGAACAAGGTGAGGATGAAAGACAATACAATGTTGTCTCCATGGGCTGTCCTGAGGAAGTCAAGCATGCTCATGGTGAGTACATGGCCTTCTACGCAAGGAACTTTTGGAAGGATCCAGTCAAGGCCAAGTCTAAACTCGATCGAGCGCAAGAATGGGTAAGTGGAAGAAGAGAGAATAGCCCAAAACTGAGGACTTGCTACAATTGTGGAGATAGATTACACTTTGTGGCTGAATGTCTAGATCAAAGTAGAGAAGACAATGGGGGCAGGCTCATCCTCAAAGAAAAGTCCAAGGCACCGCGAAAGAAGCCATTTATCAAAAAGAATGGTCCTTACAAGAAGCAACCCAAGATTTTCTTGGTGGCACAAGAAGAATATTCCTCTGCAAGTGAAGACGAAGAGGATGAAGATAGTTCTCGAGAGGTGGCTGCTATAGCCACCACATCTACTCCTACATCGCTCTTAGACTCTCCAAACGAAAATGTCATCAACAACAACCTCACTTGTCGTATGGCAAGAGGGTCCGAGGTATCATCTTCTATTTCTTCATTTCCTAAGACTAATATAAATATGGATATGGATGGTCATACTAGTCTTCAGATAAAAGAAGAAGTTATTGCTTTGGACAATTTTTTCACTAACTTGCAAGGTGAGCACAAACTTCACTTTGATGCTCTTGTGAGTCAACTTGCTCATTCCAAAGAACTTCTTGAAGAAAAGGGTAAAATTGAAAGAGAAGACGCCTTGGAGATAGCCTCCTTGAAGAATGCCTTAGAAGAAGAAGAGGAAGCTCGAGTATCCTTGGAGGAGAAACTCGAGTCAATTGAGGAGTCCCATGAAGAGGTTGTTGCCCAGCTCATAAAAGAATGTGACAATGCTCTTGCTAAGGTAAAGAAACTAAAGAAGGAAAAGATTGAATTTGGGGCTGCTCATGCTAGACTCTCAGAGAAGTTTGAGAAACTTGACATTGCTCACAAGGCATTGGAGAGTGAACATTCTACTCTAAATGAGTCTCGTGATCAGCTCCAAACTCAATTGTACAAGTATGATATGACCAGCACCTCCACTCCATCTTGTGGACATGAAGATATTGTTGAAGAAAATGCAAGGCTAAAAGAAGAACTTGTAAAGGGATCTCAGCATAAAGGTAAAGAAGTCCTAGATGAGGTGCTTAGCAAGCAAAGGATAAACGATGGAAAAGAAGGTCTTGGTTATGTTCCCAAGACAAAGAATAAGAAGAACAAGAAGAAGAAGAAGAAGAGCAAAATTGCTCAACCAAAGACAAGCACCACCACTAATGACAAGGCTAACTATGGTGGTTTTGCAGGGGCTAATAATCCTAATTATGAATTATTTTGTGATTATTATGGTGATGTCTATGCTAGCTATGTAGGTCCTTTTGATAGTTACATATCTTGGTCTATTTGGGTTCCCAAGACCCTTATCACTAACATGAGAGGACCCATTGAAAAATGGGTACCTAAAACCAAGAAGTAACTTTCTTGCAGGGCTATGCTTCCGGTGGGTCCAAATGGGTGCTCGATAGAGGGTGCACTAGTCATATGACCGGAAGCAATGAGATCATCTTGGAGATGTGGCCAAACCATGATCACATAACCGTCTCCTATGGTGACAAGTCAAAATCAGAGGTATTGGGTCTTGGCAAAGTTGTGGTTTCTCACGATATCTCTCTCGTGGACGTCATGCTTGTTGAGACCCTCGGTTACAATTTACTTTCAATTTGTTCCCTTGGTAAGATGGGCTTTGTAGTTTTCATTGATGGTGATTTGGTGGTACTCTTGTGGAGAAAGTCTCTAAAGGTTGCTTTCGTTGGATATGTCGAAAATGACCTGTATGTGGTGGACTTTTCGGGGAAAACAACTATAGGCCTGATGTGTCTTTTCAGAAAGGCCGACACGGGCTGGCTATGGCATTGCCGACTAGCCCACATCAATATGAGAACTTTGCAAAGTCTCCACAAGGGTGGCCACATCCTTGGACTAAAAGAAAATGTCTCCTTTGCCAAAGATCGTGTTTGCAGGGCTTGTGTTGAAGGAAAAATGCATGACTGTCCCTATCGAAGGAAGACCATTATTTCATCGTAGAGGATTTTGGATCTCCTTAATGTGGATCTCTTTGGTCCTCCATCAAATGCAAGCCTCGGTGGGAAGAAATATTGCCTCGTAATTGTTGATGATTATTCAAGATATACATGGGTCTATTTCTTCAAGTTGAAGAGCGAGACACAACAAACGTTCATTGATTTCACAAACGAGGTTCAACGTCAACACAATCTCCCAATTTTGGCAATTAGAAGCGATAACGGCTCCGAGTTCAAGACTACACTCTGAATGAATTTCTAAGTGAAGAGGGGATAAGACATCAATATTCCGCTGCATACACCCCTCAACAAAATGGTGTTGCCGAGAGGAAGAACCGTACCTTAATGGATATGGCAAGATCTATGCTAGATGAATTTAAGTCACCTTTATAACTTCTGGGCTGAAGCAATCTCTACCGCATGCCACTCATCCAACCGGCTCTATCTCCACAAAATCTTGGACAAGACTCGTTATGAAATACTTACCGGTAACAAGCCAAACATCTCCTACTTCCGGGTATTTGGTTGTAAGTGTTTCTTTCTCATTAAATGAGTTCATTTATCTAAATTCGAGTCTAAGGCTTTAGAAGGCATTTTTGTTGGTTATGCTGCCGAATCCCACACTTATAGAGTCTACAATAAGCTCTCTGGAACTGTTGTAGAATCTTGTAGTGTGGTGTTCGAGGAAAATGATGGCTCCCATGCGGGGCAAGTTGATGTTTGTGATGCAGATGTTGAAATACCCCAAGATGCCATAAGAAGAATGGGAGTGGGATTTTTCCGCCCCATTGAGGAACCCCTTGTGGCGAATCCAGAAGGACAATGCCCTACTCAAGTAGAGCCCTCATCGACACATGCTCAACATGCTCCAACCATTGGAGAAACCTCTACACCAATCCCACAAACTGCTGAAGAACATCAAGCAACTGCTCCAGAATACTCCAGGCCGGATTATCCGGTGGACACCGGATTATCTGGGCAAGCCTCTTCAACTGGCAGAAATGATCACAATATCGAAGAACATGCTACAAGTCCCAGGCCATATTTTCTGGTTGTCCCCGGATTATCCGGCCCCTCTCCAGTTCGAGCAGGAACCAGTCAAGACTGTGAAGGTGCTTCAGGTTCTCCTAGGTCGGATTATCCAGCCCCACCCTCGCCCAGATTATCCCACCCTAGAAATCCTGAACAGCTGCAGCCACTTGTTATGGCTGTGGATCATCATCAAGGGCAAGATTCATCATCTCCTATTCCTACTGATCAAGCTAGAGATCAAGACCAAGCTACTGATTCCAACGATGTGCCAAATGATGACATTATTCCTCCAAGAGACAAAAAATTGATCGAACTTCGTCGCAAAGCTCGTGGAGATAGGAATCTTGAATTAAGGGGTCACACTCTTGACAAAGTTGTAGGTGATCTCCGACGAAGGGTGTCCACAAGAACGGAGCTAGCAAGCTTTGGTGAGCACCAAGCCCACATCTCCATGGTGGAACCCAAGAAAGTGTTTGGAGCTCTTGAAGATCCGGACTAGGTGGTTGCTATGCATGAAGAATTGAATAACTTTGAACACAACAAGGTTTGGAAATTAGTAGAGAATCCCAAGGATTGCTGCAATGTTATTAGCACAAAGTGGATCTTTAAAAACAAGCAAGATGAAAATGGCATTGTTGTAAGGAACAAGGCAAGACTCGTGGCACAAGGCTATTCCCAAGTCGAGGGCATCGACTTCGGCGAGACTTATGCTCGAGTGGCTCATCTTGAGTCCATCTGTATCCTTCTTGCTTATGTTGCTCATAATAATTTTAAATTACAGCAAATGGACGTTAAGAGTTCTTTTCTTAATGGTCCTATACATGAGTTGGTATATGTAAAGCAACCCCCGGGATTTGAGGATCCTAACTTTCCGAACCATGTCTACAAACTCGATAAGGCACTCTATGGCCTTAAACAATCCCCACGTGCATGGTATGAGCACCTTAAAGAGCTTTTGCTAGACCGTGGCTTCGAAGTTGGGCAAATCGATCCCACTCTTTTTACTAAGAAGGTTAAGGGGAGCTCTTCGTATGCCAACTATATGTAGACGACATTATCTTTGGCTCTACTAATCAAGCTTTTAATGATGATTTTTCAAAGCTTGTGACTCACAGGTTTGATATGTCTATGATGGGGGAGTTATGGTTCTTTCTTGGATTTGAGATCAAACAACTTAGAGAAGGAACCTTCATAAATCAAGAAAAATACATCCAAGACATGCTCAAGAGATTCAAGATGATAGATCTTAATGGCGTCGCCACCCTAATGCAAACTAAATGTCATCTCGAACTCAATCCTCATGGTAAAGATGTGGACCAAAAGGTATACCGGTCCATGATCGGCTCTCTTCTTTACCTCTACGCATCTAGACCCGATATTGTGTTGAGTGTAGGTGTGTGTGCAAGGTATCAAGCAGCTCCTAAAGAAAGCCACTTAGTGGCGGTCAAGAGGATCTTCCAATATTTGGTTCATTCCCCTAATTTTGGTCTATGGTATCCCAAGGGCTCCAATTTCTCTCTATGTGGCTATACTGATTCAGATTGGGCTGGTGATAAGGATGATCAAAAATCAACTTCTGGAGCTCGCCAATTCTTGGGAAGGTCATTGGTATGTTGGTCTTCTAAAAAGAAGAATTGTATATCTCTCTCCACCGCCGAGGCCGAATATGTGGCTGCGGCTAGTGCATGTACACAATTATTATGTATGAGGCAAACTTAAAGGAATACGATGTCATTTGTGACAAAGTGCCTCTTTTATGTGATAATGAAAGTGCAATCAAAATGGCGTACAATCCAGTGCATCACACAAGGACAAAGCATATTGAGATTCGAAATCATTTTATTCGGGACCATGTTGCTCGAGGTGATATTGACCTATCTTTTATGAGCATGAAGAACCAACTTGCCTATATTTTCACGAAGCCACTTGATGAAGCAAGGTTTTGTTTCTTGAGGAATGAGCTAAATATCGTTGATTCAAGGAGCTTGTCTTGATTACCCATGCACTCACCCTTACATATCATCCTTATTTGATCTAGGTGTGGGCATGGATATAGGGGGAGTGTGGTCCTAATTGATTGGGCTAACCCTCCCCAGATAATGCCGAAAGCAAGTCAAATCATTTCTCTTAATATCATTTTGTGATATGTGAGCTTATTGATGAGTATTGGTTATGAACCCAAGATATACCTTCGCGGTGTCATACCATACACTCCAACAAGGTGGCCTCGGCCACCGCCATCTTCCATGAGAAGAGTGGGTTTTATGTGGATCTTATTGGATGTTTTTGTTCATCTCATGTTCTTATGGAAATCACACACAATATTGGCCTTTAGTTGATTTGATTCTTGCAATCTTGAGTGTGTAGTACCATCTCAGTTCGGTTCTCCAATCCCAAGCCTCTCTCTACCCCTAAGCCATCTCCTCTAGCACACAAGTCATTTGTTCATCTTGTGGGGGTTTTGTTTGGGGACACGCGGGCCTGAACCTGTGTGTCACAGGAATTCAGATTTTAGGCCAGATAATCCGGCCCTGGCGGCTGCAGTCTATTAAGGACTGGCATCAGGGGAAAGGGCTCACAACAAGCAGTTCTTCCCCCGACCCCTCCTCCCTCTCCCTAGCCGCCGCCTGCCGCCCCCACCCTCCCCGGAGCCTTCCTGGCCACCGGATTCTCCGGGCCTCCCCCGGATCTTCTTCTCCGCACCTCCGGGTACCTTCTCCTCCGCGTTCTTCCTTCAATGAGTGAGGGTAACTCCCTCTCTCCCCATCTTTCGCTTGATGTGTCACTTGTTGGTGGAACATGGTCTAGAAGGTTGTTGTTTCGTGTAGAAATAGTAGTCTTGCAGTACCTAGGTCCGATCTACGTTTTTGCATCCAATCTAGGCAAATCTGAGATTTTCTGCTAGGGTCGGATTATCCGCCCCTGGCCAGGCCAGATAATCCGGCCTGACAGAGTCAAAACTGCTTCAGATTCTTATGGATTTTGTGCATTATGTATGTTTGGACTATGGACTACTTTCCTACTATTTCTACGTTCTCTCTCGGGCTTGTGTGTGTGCTTATCCCCGTGCTATCCATCTTTTTCACTTCACAGGTGGTTCCAGTGCTCCCAAGACCTACAAGAGCCGTTCTCGTGGCCTCTATTTTCGGAGCGACGGTGAGGGTGGTGTTGTGGACGAGGTTGAACTGAGGAGAAGGAAGAAAGAGGTTGACCGCATGGCTGAACAGGCAAAGAGGGATAGGACCAAGAAGGGTGTGTCCAAGAAAAAGGGCAAGGAGCCAAATATTAACTATAAGAAGATGGATGTTGTTACTTACTCTTCTATTCGTCATCGTGATCTGTTTGCTGAATAACTGCATGATACTGAGCTTGGTGACTCCCGCTTTTGGTGTGCTGGCCAAAAGTCTATCTATGAAGATGTTTATGCTCAATAGAAGATTCATCCTATGCATCCCCTGATTATTTCTGAGGCCATGGAGAAACCTCAACTTGTTGATGCTATGTATGTGACTGAGAGGATGGGGCTGCACCATCTTATGGCTCTTCAATGTTCCTATGACTCCGAGATAGTGAAGCAATTCTTCTCCACTTTGGTCATTTGTGGTGATGAGTACCGCACCATGAAGTGGATGACTCGTGACATGCCAATGCAAGCTCATTTTCGGGTTTTTGCTGGGGTGCTTGGATATTCCTTCCGCAATAGGGATCGTGCTAGTGGCCATCGTATCATCACCCATCTCAAGCCCAATAAGGATGTTGTCCTCTATCCTTGCACAGTTGACAATGGTATTGTGGGTTCCTTTGTGGGTCTTTCTCCTCTGTATGCTAGCTTGGTGGGCCTCTTCCATGACTCTATCACCCCGAGTGGAGGGAACAATGACAGTATTCGTGGTCACCTAGTTCAGCTTCTAGCTTTTTCTCACGAGGTGGCATCTAGTGAAGATGAGTCTATTAATTACAAGTTGGATGTGATGGACTTTAGCTATCATGAGTTGACTGATGCAATGTTCAATAGGCTCTCCATCCTGTATGCTCCTTACATTATGATGATGATCAAGCACCTGCTTCCCACTAGAGAGTTTCACATTGATGTTGAGCATAAGGCTAAGAATATATACAACAAGGTTAGGAAGACCTCACATCCTTCTTCTGCTTATGAGGGATTCATGAGGGATGCCCATGCTAGTGCTCGTAGGGAACTAGTGCCTCGTATTGCTCGTGAGATCAAGCAGCTGAATTGGTTCTAGCAGAACATTTTTTGCATGGGGTTTGACACTCGCAAGGGGCAGTATGATGCATACAAGCAGCGCCACGAGATGGCTCATACTTAGCACCTCATTCTTCACCATGTGTCCGGGGCATCAGGCAATCCTCCCCACCCCTTCTGCTCCCACACCATATGCTCGGTGGAATTCTTCTTCTGGGCTCAACTATGGAGAGCTCGAGCGTCACTTGTTTCCTTCTGCGGCCACTGCTAATGACGAGGAGGAAGACACCGAGGAGCTTGAGGATGAGGATGAGGACGAGGACGAGGACGACAATGATGACTACGAGTGATCCCTTGGGACGCTAGCATTGCTCTTCTTCCTTTTTGGCGTTTTGATGCCAATGGGGGATAAGTAGTTCTATTAGGTCTTCGTGGATTTACATGGGTTAGGCGCAAGCATTTGCACTTTATCTTTTCAGTCTTTTTCTCGCTTGTGCCCATTTAGCGTTGAACTTATATTTGCTTTGGATTTATGTTTATGTGTGGCTCTTGATTTATCTTGTGGATTATCCTTATGGATTCACCTATCATATTGGCTATATTGGATATGTATCTCGAGGAAGGCGTTCATAATGGTTATCATTGGGTATTCTTACACTATATTGAGAACACCTCTCTCTCTCACGATGGTATGAATATTTTGCCTATGTTCCAATAAAATAGAATTGTGCCTACTTGTGTGCATTTGTATTCAAATGCAAATTTTTATTATGCACACATTGAAGGGGAGTCTTTTTCATATGTTAAAATGTTGTTGTTTTTAGAGCTATCTTGCAAATCCTAGTATTGTCATCTAACACCCCAAAGGGGGAGATTGAAAAACACTTCATGGTTCCCTATGTTTTGTGTGTTAGATTACAATACCGTGGAGTTTTCTCATGTGTGCTAAGTGTGTAAGGAAGTGTTTTTTGTATTTGGGGGCCGGATTATCTACCCCCATCAAGGGCCGAATAATCCGGCCTGACCCTCTTGGCCAGAGTTGGCAGCGCGTGAGCTTATGTCTAGGGCGGATTTTCCCCCGGACAATCCGAAGTGGGGCGGATTTTCTTCCCCAGCCGGATAATCCGGCCCTCCCCTTTGGCCGGATAATCTGGCCCCCAGGAGAAGTGCCAAGGCTAGCTCGGCGTGAGTCTCTGTCTGGGGGCAGATTTCCCCCCGGACAATCCGAAGTGGGGTGGATTTTCTTCCCTTGTCAGATAATCTGGCCCTTCCCTTAGGCTGGATAATCTGGGCCCCAGGTGGAACTGCCAAGGACGATTCGGCACGAGCTTCTGTCCGGGGGCAGATTTCCCCCCGGATAATCCGAGTCTGGGGTGGAGTTTTCCCTAGGCCGAATAATCCGGCCCTCACTTAGGCCGGATAATCCAGCCCCAAATGACTCCAACGGCTCTGTCAGAACAGGGGGTATAAAAGTCCCTTTGACCCCTCCTGTCATTCTTCTTGATTCATTCGAAAAAGATCAGACCTGTTGCAAAAGCTCTTTCCCAAGATCTCCCACTTCAACCACCCGAAGGCTTCGATCTTTGGGGAAATTAAAGGAGGAGACATCACTCATCGTCATCACGAAACAAGCATTTCAACTCCTCTCCATTCACTTGGAGAATCCCCGATCTAGTATTCTCGTTAATATCTAGATCTTGTGTTTTGTTATTGATAACAATTGTTCTTGTGGCAGCTTGTTGTCATTATAGGAGCCTCCAATTCGGTTGTGGAGTGGTGCCCTGCTAGTTGTGTAAAGGCGCCGATTCCCGCCTCGAAGGGTTCTAATAGTGGAAAGGTGGATCATGCCTTTGTTGGCGAGATCCATCGGAGAACAGGGTGAGGCCTATTGTGGCGTGGTGGTCTTAGTACCGCCCACCCCTCCATTGCATATGTACTTCCCTTAACAAGGAAGGAACAACGGTAAAATAAATCCTGTGTCTCCGCGTGCTCCACTACGGTTTTCTCGTTCCACACTCTTACTCGCCTTTACTCGCTAGTAGTTAGTTTTGCATATAGGGAAATTATACATAGTTGCATATCTAGAGAATGTACATTTTGTGTCAAGCCTAAAATTGAAAATTTGATGTAGCACCTATTCACCCCCCTCTAGGTGCCCATACGATCCATTTCACACATGGATCCACAAGTGTCATTGTATGTCTTTGAATATGTGTTCTTTTCATAAACCACCACCAGTGTCATTGCATGTGTGACCTTTTCATAAACCACAACCAGAGTTATTGCATGTTTTTCTTTTCATAAACCACCACTTGGATCCAATGCATGTCATTGCATGTGTGTCCCTTTCATAAACCACAACTAGGGTCATTGCATGTTTGTTCTTTTCATAAACCACCACTTGGATCCAATGCATGTCATTGCATGTGTGTCCTTTTCATAAACCACAACTAGGGTCACTACATGTGCTGCCCTTTTCATAAACCACCACTTGGATCCAATGCATGTCATTGCATGTGTGTCCTTTTCATAAACCATAACCAGGGTCACTACATTTGGTGTACTTTTCATAAACCACCACTTGGATCCACTAGAGTCACTGCATGTGGTGTCCTTTTCATAAACCACCACCAGAGTCATTGCATGTGTTGTTCTTTTCATAAACCACCACTTGGATTCACTAGAGTCGTTGCATGTGGTGTCCTTTTCATAAACCACCACTAGAGTCATTGAATGTGTGTGTGTGTGTCAGTGTGCATCACTATGGTTTTTGAAAAGAACACATGCAATGATGCCACTCCAGCATGTGGTGTTCTTTTCATAAACCACATGGACCCACCAGTTGACAATGCATGTGTGTCCCTTTCATAAACCACAACTAGGGTCATTGCATGTTTGTTCTTTTCATAAACCACCACTTGGATCCAATGCATCTCATCGCATGTGTGTCCTTTTCATAAACCACAACCAGGGTCACTTCATGTGCTGTTATTTTCATAAACCACCACTTGGATCAACCAGTGTCATTGCATGTGTGTCTTTTTCATAAACCACCACCAGATTCACTTCATGTGGTGTACTTTTCATAAACCACCACTTGGATCCACTAGAGTCACTTCATGTGGTGTCCTTTTCATAAACCACAACTAGAGTCATTGCATATGTTGTTCTTTTCATAAACCACCTGGATCCACCAGTGTCATTGCATGTGGTGTCCTTTTCATAAACCACCATTGAATGTGTGTGTGTGTCAGTGTGCATCACTATGGTTTTTGAAAAGAACACATGCAATGATGCCACTCCAGCATGTGGTGTTCTTTTCATAAACCACATGGATCCACCATAGTCATTGCATGTGTGTCCTTCTCATAAACCACATGGATCCACCAGTGTCATTGCATGTATTTGCATGTGTGTTCTTTTCATAAACCACCACTAGTGTCATTGCATGTGTGTCCTTTTCATAAACCACAACCAGAGTCATTGCATGTTTGTTCTTTTCATAAACCACCACTTGGATCCAATGCATGTCATTGCATGTGTGTCCCTTTCATAAACCACAACTAGGGTCATTGTATGTTTGTTCTTTTCTTAAACCACCACTTGGATCCAATGCATGTGTGTCCTTTTCATAAACCACAACTAGGGTCATTGCATGTTTCTTCTTTTAATAAACCACCACTTGGATCCACCAGTGTCATTGCATGTGTGTCCTTTTCATAAACCACCACTAGAGTCACTACATGTGTATGTGTGTCAGTGTGCATCACTGTGGTTTTTGAAAAGAACACATGCAATGATGCCACTCCAGCATGTGGTGTTCTTTTCATAAACCACATGGATCCACCAGAGTCATTGCATGTTGATACATCGCAAATGTATCTATAATTTTTGATGTTCCATGCTTGGTTTTATCCACTTTCTTGTGTTTTGTTCTAACTTTGGAGTACTTTTCATATGATTTCTTGGACTAACCTATTAACAAGAGCCACAGAGCCAGCTGCCTGTTTTCTTCTGTTTTTGGTTCCAGGAAAGTCAGAAAATGAATATTCTCGGAATTGGACGGGACAAAAGCCAAAGTGCCTATTTTTAGAAGAGATCAAAGTGCGAAATACGAGGCAGAGAGAGGCCTGAAGGAGCCACCACACCACCTGGCCGCTTGGCCAGGCCTGGCCCACGCCAGGGGGTGGTGTGGATGCTCCCGGCACCCCCTCGGCCGGATTAATTACTTTCTTGTACTTATAGATGTTTGCAAGGGGTATAATCACAAGTATGTATTAGTCCTGGATGGGTTGGTACATTAGCACAGGTTCACCCACAAAACACTTAGCAAGCTAAAGAAGATTAATCAACTATATGAAGCGAAAGCACTTGACAGTCTTCCCATGTGTCCTCGAGAACGTTTGGTCATCTTAAGTAATACAACCGGCTTGTCCTTTGCTGCATAAAGGATTGGGCCACTTGCTCCATTTATTCCTACTGTCTTTTATTTACTCGTACTTTGTTTACTTGCTTTATAAAAAAACCCTATAAATCCGTTTGCTAAGTATTTGCAGAGAATTCCTGATCCATACCACTAGCCAGCACCTTCTGCTCCTCGTTGGGTTCGACACTCTTACTTATCAAAAATACTGTGATACAACCCCTCTACTTGTGGGTCATCAAGACTATTTTCTGGCGCCGTTGCCGGGGAGTGAAGCGCTATTGGAGAGTGGAACTGGTAAAGGAAACTTCTACTATGAATATAGTTTACTTCTGTTAGTTGCTTTATTTTCGTTATGGATAATTTGCTGAGTTTCTTATTTGGTAATTCTACTACCACTGCTAAGGTAGTAGATAAATCACCACCTGTTGAAATTGATGCTTTCAAAATACCTACAAGAATTATTGATCGTGTTATGGATAACTACTATGTTGGGGATGGAACTGTCCATCCCGGTGATCATTTACTCTTTATACACGAATTATGCGGGTTGTTCAAGTGTGCAGGTATTACTACAGATCAAGTTAAGAAGAAGTTATTCTCATTATCACTGAAAGGAAGAGCTGAGGAATGGTATAAGCTCAAGAATGGTCAAGCTCGAATGGGAGGAAATAGTGCCTCTCTTTTATTCAAAGTTTTATCCTCCTAGTGAGATTCATAAAGATCGGAATCAAATATACAACTTTTGGCCTCTTGATGGAGAGAGTACAACTCAAGCTTGGGGGAGATTGAAGTTACTAATGCTCAAATGTCCCATTCATGAGCTCCCCAACAATATTATTATCAATAACTTTTATGCAAGGCTCCCTCTACATGACAAGGATTTATTGGATGCTTCTTGTGCTGGATCATTCACTCGTATGGAAGAAGAAGCTAAATGGGATCTTCTGGACCGTATTCAAGACAATGCTGAAGCTTGGGAGAATGACAAAGGTAGAAAGTCAGGTATAAATTATGATTATGAATGCATTGAATCTTTTATGGGAACCAATGACTTTCAAAATATTAAAAATGTTTATGGTCTTGATTTGCAAGTTATTACGAATTGCTTTAGAGCTTTTGTTTCCTATATCGAAATTCCAAAAAGGGGATGGAATAAATACCATGCACCTTACAAAGATATTGTTGACTATGTTCCTATTGGGAGTGCTGAGTATTGCATTATTGATCCCATCTTACCCAAACCTTATATCGAGAAGATTCCCTTCCCCGAAAAGGTAAAGGACCATCCTATGATAACTAATGTAATCACCAAAAGTGAAAAGAGAACTGTAAAACCTGATGAACAAATAAATGTTGAACCTATGGTAGCAATTGTGAAAGACCTTGTCACTAAAAGCATAGAAGAGGGACACATAGTCTTTTGTGAGGATGCTTCTAATACTATTTCACATCCTAATAGAACTAAAAAAGCTAGTGTTCCTGTGCTTTCTGTTAGAATTGGTGATCATTGCGATTATGGTTTATGTGATATTGGTGCAAGTTCCAGTGCTATTCCTTATGAGCTTTACAGAGAAATTATGCATGAAATCAGTCCCTGCGAATTGGAAGAGATTGATGTGGTTATTCACCTTGCTAATAGAGAGACCATCTCTCCAATTGGTATTGTACGAGACGTGGAAGTTCTTTGTGGTAAGATTAAGTACCCTGCTGATTTTCTAGTACTTGGTTCAGCTGCTAGTAAAACTTATCCTATCATTTTTGGTAGACCTTTCTTGAGTACTTGTGGAGCTATTATTGATTGCAAAAGGGAGAAAATCTTGACTAAGTTTGATGGGGAATCTTATGAGTTTAATTTTACGAAATTTGCTAAAGAACCTTGCGAAGAGGAAACCCATAATGAGGATTTTAGAGTTGAACAACTTGCTTCTATTTCTCTTGCTCCTAACAATGCTTTGCAGCAATTTATGGAAGATCATGAAAGTGAAATCTTCATGGAAGAAAGCAATGAGATTAACAGGATTCTCCGTGATCAACATAAGATGCTTAAGCATAACTTGCCTGTAGAAGACTTGGGTACCACGTTGCCACCTAAAAAGGATCCGGTTTTCGATATAAAACCTCTCCCTGATGATCTTAAATATGCTTATATTGATGATAAAAAGATATATCCTATTATTATTAGCGCTAAACTTTCAGGGCAGGAAGAAGAAAGGTTATTGGAGGTTTTGAGGAAACACCGAGGAGCTATGGGCTATACTCTGGATGATTTAAAAGGGATTTCACCTACTATATGTCAGCATTCTATCAACATAGAACCAGATGTGAAGCCAGTAGTGGAGCACCAACGACGTTTAAATCCTAGGATGAAGGAAGTGGTAAGGAATGAGGTATTGAAACTCCTTGATGCTGGTATTATTTACCCTATTGCTGATAGTGAATGGGTTAGTCATGTTCATTATGTTCCTAAAAAGGGAGGTATTACCGTTGTCCCTAATGATAATGATGAGCTTATTCCTCAAAGAATAGTGGTAGGCTATAGGATGTGCATCGATTTTAGGAAAGTTAATAAAGTTACTAAGAAAGATCACTACCCGCTTCCTTTTATTGATCAAATGTTGGAAAGGTTGTCTAAAAAGACCCATTTTTGTTTTCTTGATGGTTACTCTGGTTTCTCTCAAATTGTTGTTAAACAACAAGATCAAGAAAAAACTACTTTTACTTGCCCTTATGGAACTTATGCTTATAGACGTATGCCTTTTGGTTTATGTAATGCTCCTACTACTTTTTAGAGGTGCATGTCTGCTATCTTTCATGGTTTTTGTGAGGAAATTGTAGAAGTGTTCATGGATGACTTTTCTGTCTATGGAACTTCTTTTGATAATTGTCTGCACAACCTTGAGAAAGTTTTGCAGAGATGTGAAGAAACTAATATTGTTCTTAATTAGGAGAAATGCCACTTCATGGTTAATGAAGGGATTGTTCTTGGGCATAAAGTTTCTGAAAGAGGCATAGAAGTTGATAGAGCTAAGGTTGAGGCAATTGAGAATATGCCATGTCCAAGAGACATCAAAGGTATTCGTAGTATCCTTGGTCATGCTGGTTTCTATAGGAGGTCTATTAAAGACTTTTCTAGGATATCAAAACCCCTCACTAATCTTCTTCAAAAAGATGTACCCTTCGTTTTTGATGATGATTGTAAGGAGGCTTTTGAAACTCTTAAGAAGGCTTTAACTACAACCCCTATTATTCAACCACCTGATTGGAGTTTACCCTTTGAAATAATGTGTGATGCTAGTGATTTTGCTGTAGGTGCTGTCCTTGGGCAACGTATTGATAAAAAGTCAAACGTTATCCATTATGCTAGTAAGACTCTAGACGCTGCTCAAAGGAATTATGCTACTACTGAAAAGGAATTTCTAGCTGTTGTTTTTTCTTGTGATAAGTTTAGGCCCTATATTGTAGACTCAAAAGTCACCATTCATACTGATCATGCTGCTATTAAATACCTTATGACGAAGAAGGACGCTAAGCCTAGGCTTATTAGAAGGTGCTGCTTTTACAAGAGTTTGATCTACATATAGTAGATAGGAAGGGTGTTGAAAACCCTGTAGCTGATAATTTATCTCATTTGGAAAACATCTCTTTTGACCCTATGCCTGTTAATGATAGTTTCCCAAATGAGCAGGTTAGTCAAGTAGGGGTGAGCTCGCGAGGGAGCCCTTGGTACGCTGATTATGCTAACTTTATTGTCTCCAAGTATATGCCTCCAACTTTTACAGCTCAGCAAAGAAGGAAGTTCTTCTATGATTTGAGGCATTATTTTTGGGATGACCCACACTTATACAAAGAAGGAGTGGATGGTATTATGCGAAGATGTGTTCCAGAATATGAACAAAAGGAGATATTGCGTAAATGTCATGGTAGTGCTTATGGAGGACATCATGCAGGAGATAGAACTGCACAAAAGGTGCTACAATCAGGTTTCTACTGGCCTGCCCTTTTTAAAGATGCAAGAAAATTTGTTTTATCTTGTGATGAATGTCAGCGTGTTGGTAATATTTCTAGACGGAATGAAATGCCTATGAACTACTCTCTAGTTATTGAACCTTTTGATTGCCGGGGATTCGACTTTATGGGTCCTTTCCCTCCTTTGAAAGGTTACACTCATATTCTTGTTGCCATTGATTATGTTATAAGTGGGTAGAAGCCATTCCTACAAAGAGTGCTGAAGGAGAGACTTCTCTAAAAATGCTTAAGGATGTTATCTTTCCTAGGTTTGGGGTGCCTAGGTATCTCATGACTGATGGGGGTTGTCATTTCATTCATGGTGGTTTTAGGAAGACCCTTGCTAAATATGATGTTAATCATAGAATTGCTTCAGCTTATCACCCCCAAACTAGCAGGCAAGTAGAGTTATCAAATAGAGAAATTAAATCCATCTTGCAAAAGACTATTAATAGGTCTAGAAAAAACTGGGCTAAGAAGTGGAATGATGCTTTATGGGCTTATAGAACTTCTTACAAAAATCCTATGGGGATGTCTCCTTATAAAATGGTTTATGGGAAAGCTTGTCACCTACCCTTAGAATTAGAACACAAAGCTTACTGGGCAGTTAAAGAACTAAATAGAGATTGTAAGCTTGCTGGTGAGAAAAGATTACTTGACTTAAGTTCTTTAGATGAATGGAGGAGTGAAGCCTATGAAAATGCTAGGCTCTTTAAGGAAAAAGTTAAAAGATGGCATGACAAGCGAATACTTAAGAGAGAATTTCATGTTGGTGAGAAAGTTCTATTGTATAGGTCTCATCTCAGATTTTTTGCAGGAAAGCTACTATCAAAATGGGAAGGACCTTTCATTATAGAAAAACTACACCGTTCAGGAGCAATAAAAATTTCTTCTTTAAAAGATAATACTACACAAGTAGTGAATGGACAACGACTCAAACACTATATTGCTAGAGATTCTTACAATGAAGATGTTGATGCCTTTCAAGTTATAACTCCGGAGAAATTCATCGAGGACCAAATTTAGAGACCTGCAGAATCTGTTTTCAAATAGGTAACGGTTCTGCTAAGAAAAGTTCCACGAAAATACAATCCAACTATGTTTTTGCAGTTTTCGGTCAATAAGGAAAGCTATGAAGCGAAAGAGGGACGGAAATGGAGCCAGGGTGGCTCACACCACCCTGTGGCGCGGGCCCACCCCTAGCCGCGCCACCAGGTGGTGAGTCCACCCCGGACTCCACCTCTGACCCGTTTTCACCCATTACCTTCCTCTTGTTATGAAACTTCGTAATATATAACCCCCTCGGATCTTCTGAGGTTCGTATATTGTGTTTTCGTCTTGTTTTTGTTTCGATCTGTTTCTTCCAGGTAGAATACCAGATTTGTAGCCACAATGTCTTCCACTGGATCAGCCGAGGGAGATTCCTTAGAAGACATTATCAACCCATACAAGAGAGAGTTGAAGATTCATCCCAAGGAGTTGTTGCTCGAAGGAGGGGAGGTCCGGATTAAAGAGGTTCAAGGCCCTAAAGGTAAAGGAAGTCTGGAAGACAGGATGGAAGCACTAGAGCAAGAAGTCTTTAGGTACAAGAAGATGGCGGAGCGTGAAGTGGATATCATCCATAAGATTTGTTCCGAACTCATCATCGAGCACCAAAAGGAGACTGCTGAACTCAAAGACGAAGTCCTCTCACTCCGCCAAACAACCAACGAACTGCAAGCATAGTTCTATGACGTTCAAAATCAAAACTGTGAGTATGAGGCTAGGTTTAAACGCATAAGTGCTGCTACAGGTTTCAGGATGTTGGAAACCACGATGTCCTTTGTTTATGGGAAGCCCTTACCCTGGAAGATGGAGGAAGATGAGAGGATACCACCACCACCAAACGAGTAATTCGTCATCAGGTTTGGCATCCCCTTGGTTTGTTCCAAGCTTGGGGGAGTGTCGCGGTATCATATCACTATCTTCTATCTTTTTACCTTATTAGTAGATTCATATCATGAATAGAGGAGTTATTATGTAGGATGGTTTGCATTATGGAAGTGTCCCCTCTCTCGTTAGATATGTATCCCTTGGTGTGAGTTTCCGTTATGAAATATTAATGAGAAGTTCTATCATTTACTCTTTTTCATAGCTTATTTTAGTTTTCAATTCGTGGTTATATGATTGATCTTGTTGTTAGTATTGGTATCACTTTGGGCTCATTGAGTTAATTTAGTTGGTTTTGGCAAACCTGGCTCGGTCAGTAGCAACACTATTTTTGAGAGTTGAGAAAGATAAAAGTACTCTAAAGAAATATAATTTCATCATCTTTCTTTCTTGATTTGCTCATAAGTCTAGTATTCTCTAGTTAAGATCTTTTGTGCTTCCAAGGAAGATTGCATGTTTGTCTTTATCACTTGTATGCTTGTTTGTTTCCTTCAATTCTTATACTTGCTACCCAGCCTTGCTAGCCAAAAACCTGTACTGAGAGGGATTTCTTCTCGTGCATCCACCTCCTTTAAACCAAAACCTTTGCCATTTGTGTCCACCATACCTACCTAGTAGCATTATTGCTATTCCAAGTAAATTCTTGTTTTATCTACCTCCCAAATTAAACTTGTTATGTGAAAAGTAGTGATTAAAGCTCTCACGAACTTGACGGCACACTTTACTTTCTTGCATTTAATAACCTGAACCATTGGGTCCTTCTTTGTTGCGTATATGTTTGCGCTTTATGAGTTGAAGTTAGCAGAACCATGCATCACGGGGACCGCTTTCAACACTTCATTGGTACTTGTACCTAGTTGATATCATGTTCTTTTGCTTATGGATCCCGGCGGTGTGAAATAAGAGTGGAACTTGTAAGATCATGGAGTTTATATGTGTGTTAGAGAAACGCCTAGACCGCTAGCCTAAGCCATGCCTAATCATGGTGGAAACTTGCAGCATAACTATAGTGAGCATTCTATGAAGCATCCTCAATAAAAACCTATGCAAATAGCAAATAAAAAGATCGCTGAGTTGCTCACTGTCTGCTTGCCTTGTCATTTTGATTATGGGATAGCTCCTGTGTCATGTGCAAGGGGTACCCCGTTGGCAGTTCTCAATGATACGCATGTATTTACAATGACAAGAGCTTGCTCGTGACTGAAGTTGAGTAGCATGAGGTTCGGTACTCATAATTAAGGGGCATGGGACTTCAATTTATAACTTGCCAAGCATATCCTCTTAGTTGTGTCACTTTAACCTTAATCACCAAAAGATGCCTATGATAGGGGCAATGAGAGATGAAAGCTAGTAAGTATCATAATTTTTGGGAGCTCTTTATGAGACTTGCAATCCCTGCTTCCCTCTTTGAAGGGCCTTTCTTTTACTTTGTAGTTGAGTCAGTAAACCTACTCCCTTCTACCTCAGCAAGTATTTTGAGTTGTTGTGTTTCATTCATTCATATGATGATTTATTAAATCATGTTTCTTATGTTCCATGTTTTGCACTTTGCTCCTATCTTGATGTTTACTACTTTGAAAGCTATCATTGAAAACCAGCTATTTGTGAACTCCAGCAAATTATCAACTATTCTTCGACCAAGAGCTAAGTTTGCCATTACCAATTATGATTCACTTTATGTATCTTTATTGTGTTTCCTTTACTCATTACAAGTTGAGTTATATAATAGTGAGTTGTCTTCTATTATGATCTATGTATTTGATGAATGTGATGCTTCTTGTCCGTATTCTTTTATCGACTCTTCACTCCATAAACCTGAGGTCATGTTTATTGAGCTCGCCGCTTAAACGAGGACAAGCGAAGTCTAAGCTTGGGGGGAGTTGATACGTCCATTTTGCATCACTATTCTATGTATTAATTCACCATTATTCATTGATATATTTCGTATTGAGAGGTGATACTTATGCTATTTCATCTGTTTTTGCATGGTTGATGACTTTTGGAGCATGGACCGCTGCAGTCAGGATTCTGATGGAAAAGGTGTTGTTTGGAGGCAAAATTCGTGAAGATCAGAAAATCCGGGAAAATATACGGAAAATCTTATTTTTCCAGAAGACTAAGGATGCCAGAAGACGGAGTGGAGATGGGCCATAGGGGGCCCACACCACCCCCTAGCACGGGCAGCCCTAGGCCGCGCCAGTAGGTGGTGTGGCCACCCTGGCCCACTCTAGCCTCTCCCCTCCGGCGTATATCATCCTCCCGAAACCCTAGGACTCGGGGAGCAACCACAGAAAGATTCCGCCACCTCTGCGGGGCGGAAAACACCGAGAGAGAAAGATCTCTCCGGCAGACAAATTTTTGCATGGGGAATTCCTTCCCGGAGAGGGAAGATCGTCGCCATCAACACCACCATCAAGCTAGACTTCATCGGGATCATCATCATCATCACCACCACCATCAGCACCATCATCACCATCTCCATATTGCTATAACAATTGAGTTGAATCTTGCATTAGATCATAGGGGAAACTTTCCCGGTGTTGATTACTCTTTGTAGTTGATGCTATTGAGTGAACCATTGAATTATTGTTTATGTTCAGATTGTTATACATCATTATTACATCTCTAATCATGATCCATATGATGTCTTGTGAGTAGTTTGTTTTGTTCTTGAGGACATGGGAGAAGTCATGTTGTTAGTAGTGGAGTTGTGTTGAGAAAGATTCAATAGTTTGATATTTAAGTTGTGGTGTACTTCTTCTAGTGGTGTCATGTGAACATCGACTACATGACACTTCACCTATATGGGCCTAGGGGAATGCATTGTGTATTTGTCTACTAATCGTAGGGGTTGCCGGAGTGATAGAAACCTGAACCCCCGTTAAGAAACCATTGCACAAGGGACGTAAGGGTCTTAGAGTTTAAAGTTGTGGTTAGGTTTCTACCTTAATTACTTCCTTGTACTTATGGATGTTTGCAAGGGGTATAATCACAAGTATGTATTAGTCCTTTTCATAAACCACCACCAGAGTCACTGTATGTGTGTGTGTGTGTGTCAGTGTGCATCACTATGGTTTTTGAAAAGAACACATGCAATGATGCTACTCCAGCATGTGGTGTTCTTTTCATAAACCACATGGATCCACTAGAGTCATTGCATATGTGTCCTTCTCATAAACCACAACTAGGGTCATTGCATGTTTATTCTTTTCATAAACCACCACATGGATCCACTGAGAATATCATTTTGCGGCCCGAAAGTTGGGGTGGCCAGGCAACGCGGTACCCGAGTTCCCTGATATCATCCGTGATGACTATAGTTGGCGTGCCAAATACTCAGAGGGTCCTTTTCGTCCCGAATTCAACTTTATGTTTCAATACAAAAAATCAGGCTAACGGCCGTCAAGTTGGGTCCCCCCTGTAAGCTTTCGCCGTTATGTCGCTGCCGTCATCGCTGCCATGTAGGCTTGCAACGTTGGCACATGCATCCTTTACGCCTCTGCTTCTTCCTCCGGGGCGGCAATCTATGGTCGCGGCCATGGCACGGAGCTAGGACTTGGACAAACCTGCTCGGCCTGTTCTCCTCCCCATCCCGAATCAGAGCTCGCCCTTACCATGACCGCACCATTGGCACGATGCGGGGACGGGAATTCATTCCCGGGTGAGATCTGTACCCATGCCGACCATGCTCGGTTATGTTGGTCTCCTCCAGAATCCGAGCTTGCCGTCGCCGTGGTCGCACATGCACCAGCCATGGCGCCTTCCTCTCTGAACCCCAAAGCCACATCCACCCAGTCCGACACAACGCCAACAAGGTGAAAATGCATCAAGTTTTCTTCTTGTGATTGTAGAAAAACATGTATGTACCGTGGCCATAGTATACTCTAACAATGTACACATATATTGTTTACTAGATTTTCATTTGAAATTAGTAGCTCCGTGATGACGAAACATAGAGAACCAAAATGGAATGACGATGACGACCATGTTTTGTACTTTGCATTGCATCAACAAGTGCTTGCTGACAAAGCAAGTTACCAAGAGAGTGGAGTTCATCAGCCATTGCCAAAAAATATGTGAATAAATCAATGAGCGATTCAATGCAAATAAGCGCAGAAAAGCTAGATCCATGTCATCAATCATCAATAGGTGGCACATTCTAGTGATGCGTTCAAATGCGTACACGATGTATCATTTGCTTGAAGTGGTTGTTATCCTAAGCAAAAATGCGTGGTATGCACATTACATTTGTATGTTCTATGGTGCAATTCTGTTGTTATGGGCGTGGAAAGAAAAGCTGGGCTTCACTGAATATTACGCAGTTAGGCCTCACTTAGTCTTACACAAATAAGCACAGCTTAGTCTTTACACACATAAGCGTAACTAATGATAAAGATAAAGACAAATGGTTCATCGGATCTGCCAGTATGAGCACTAGGTCCCTCGAGCTGGTGGTATCGTCGGAATGAACCAGAATGCTGCGTTTGGCCGTCTTTCATTCTCCTTCAAATAGTACGACCCCACTGATGAGCCAATTGTAGGCTAGCTCCCCCCGACGTGGATTCGGCTCCAGGTCGGCTCTGGAGTGTCAACATGATAGGTGCGTGAGTGTGCAGCAAACGCACAGTCTGCTATCAACACTGGAAGTGCTGGCACCTCAGCAAAAACACCAGCATGTTCTTCCTAGACTCTGGCAGCAGCCTCAGCAGGTATTTCGTGAGCTTCACCAGCAACAGCATTAGCAAGTATTTCGTCAGCTTCACCTGCAGCAGCATCACCAAGTATTTCGTCAGCTTCACCAGGAGCAGAAACAGCTAGTTCTTCGTCAGCTCCACCACCACCAACACCACCACCACCACCAGCAGCAGCAACAACAGCAGGGGCCAGGGCTGCCTGAGCAATTATAGGTTCAAGCCTGTGGGATCCGACAAAGAAAGGGTAGTTGATCCCAAGAAACACAAATTGTCCCTTCAGATTATTGACTCTGCTCTAGACTTGCTCTACTGGGTCTTCGGATGGGCATGCGGACCTCGAGAAAACGTGACACCGCAGCGATGGGTATGAAGAAAGTTGTGTCCCCATATGTTCTATTGTATCACCAACGCTGTTTAGTGCTCCCCTGATATGAATCCACAAGAGTTCATCATGTTGTTCCGTGTTGCCTCCGAGAGGTGCCAGGAACCAGCGCCGTGTCCCAAGTTCAAGATTCACATCGCATCTTCGGCGACCGGAGCTGGAATTATGTGGGCTGCGTGGGTACTGCGTGTTACTAATAACAAGCAGAATTTTGAATGGGATTTTACATGCTATATGACACCATGAATCACCCCAAATGGACGGCTCCCAAACACGCACGTCGTCGCTAGGTTTAGTGACCGCATAAATGCGTTGCGGTCTATATGAAGAGTAGCCGTAGGTGAAGACGGTGTCGACATACTTCTCCGACGCAGGAAGTCGTCGCGCAAGACTATCCATTCCTTGTCTTCTAGGCATCTAATGAATGCGATTGCCTTGTCGAACACCGCTAAGAGGTTGTACTCCCAGTTCTTCCATGCCCCCTCCCGCGGTCTATGTGGGAGCTGTACCTTCACGAGCTCATGTTCTGCCATGTTGAACCTATAAGAGAATTTGGAAATGGGCGATGGCCACCCGCTGTTGAATGCAGTAATGCCGACACCCTTCAAAGATGGCACTTCAAGTCTCTTTGATCTGTAGCAATTTTTTAGAGTCCAAGTACTCCCATCCTGGGATAAAAGGACCAGCCACTCGCCGTTGCCACCCACCCAGTTCTGGTCATCTCTCATTTTCGTCTCTTCTTCTTCCTTGATATTCACCACTACTGCTTCCGACCACTTATCCAGCAGCATCAGTTTTGCATGAATATTCTGCAGAGTTTGTTGTCATTTGGTACAATCACCTAGCATGGATTCCATTGCAAATACAATTTGAAAACTAGACCTTTAGATTAAAGTACACAAAATATCGCCTAAATACGAGTGTCTCCTCAGATATCGCCTAAATTGTGTCACTTACTGAAGATACTCAATATATGGAGTAGGAGCAGAGCCCCCCAGAACAAACTCCTGACGATGATCATAATTAAACAGCTCGGGGCATAACAGCCTTAAATCGTCTAATCTGTTTGTTTTTATTTTAGGAAACAAAATATCACCTAGCATGCATTCCATTGCAAAATCGAAATTGACAACTCGTCTATCACCTAAAGTAAGACTGTGTCACTATGAAAATACCAGAATATCAGGTACGAGCAGAGCTTCCATGCGAATAGTCTTAAATGGTTCGATTTGTTCAAACCGCGCGTGCACACAACACGTTCGACGAAAGGAACATAGGATTCCGATGAGAGTTCAGCACATATGAATCAATGATATGACTGAACGAATAAGCTAGATACTAGAACTTACGTGGTCATTGCGGTCGTCTAGCCATTTGCTGTTATCGGGGTAAAGAAGGCCTGGCGTTCCAAACGGTTGGTCGTCCATGTTCCGCATCGTCACGCGGTAGCCAGGGATGCAGCGAGCGAGGCGGCCGGCTGAGATGATGTCCAACTCCGAGGCGATCCTGTGCACGTTCGCGGTGCTGAGGTTCGGCCATCCCCAATCCTCGCGGTAGCGGTCGCCCTGGCCATCCGCGTCGTCGTCGCATGCCTTTTGCTTCAGCCTGCTACTACCCCAAGCTCTACCCATATCGGCAAATGGAGTCTGGAATCCGGTAGATTAATGGAGGCGTTGTGATAAGGAGGCGGATGGATTCGAGAGGGTGGAATGCAGACGGGCGCTTGTTCGAGTGGGGAGCGAATCTGCAAGGAACCGCCGCCGCCGGTTCTCGTCCGCGTGGAAGAAAAGAAGGGGGCGTAATTATTGAGGGCGGGCACCGGAACCATCTAGAGGAAGTGAAAAAATAAATCGTAAAAGGGAAATGTGCGGCCCGCCTGTCAGTGAGTGAAGGTCGACACGCATAAATGTGCCTATGTTTGAATTGATTCCACCGCATGCAAGTGGCACAGAACAAATTTTAGGAAGTGCTAGCATCGACGTATAAAACCGCCGTTTTTCGCCACCTTCACCCTACTACGAACGGTCGTGCACCATTCCAGATATTGGTAAGGGTGGTTCCAATCTTTCACTTCTCCGTCTCATTTCCTCCTCCACGGCCTCATCGTCTTTCTCCTCCACGGCCTCATCCATTTCCTCCACCACCGCATCACCCTCTTCCTCCGTATCCTTTCCCTCTTACCTGTAGTCATGGACGCTCCGGACGTCCGAAACGACAGCAGGCTAGAAACTGTGCACTTCGACATCGAAGTACATGGCGGGAAGAAGATCGATGTCGTCTACACCACCGACCCTCAGACGGTGAGGAACACTCTGAATAATTTCACGAGTTGGCTGCAGTTCGAAGAAAACAAGTTCGTAGGTCTTGACCTCGAGTACAACCGCGATTGCCGTAGGATCGCCATGGTGAAACTCTCCATGAAGGGGCACGTCCTCGTATACCAGCCTTTTTGCGAGAAGGGGGCTGACGAGATCTGGTAGACTTTGCTATCTTTTTGTTCCTGAACCGTCTGTTTGCAAAAGTTATTGCTATATTATTTGTCTGAATTCATTTTCATGTAGGTGAGGCGAAAGCATTAGGGATCTGTTTCATGACTTTCTCGTGAACCAGCACATAACATTTACCAATGTTGACATCATGAATGACAGTAAACTGCTTGAAAGCCCGACTGTCAACATTAAATCCCAAAGGAGTGCAGAGTGGACATCCAGGAAATTTACTGGATCCCAGGGACGAAGGGCAGCAAGACCGGGATGGCCACTCTTGCCTCTGAACTCATAGACCCATGGTACGCTGACATGAAGGACAGATTGCCGAGATGTTCGTGGAGGCGTTTAGGGCACGATTACTAGGAGGATAAGCCACTTTTTAAACCTAATCTGAAGTATGTTGCAATTGACGGGTATGTTAGCCAGGAGCTGTACCGCCAGATTGTAAAATCTCGTTCCAAGCATCGCATCATTGAACCACCACCAAGGCAGGTTGTTTGTTCCAGATGCCGGATCGTAGATGAATCTACAAACCGGGGCAAGCGACCGAAGGCATCCTGGGATCGGTTGCCTTCTCCAACAGGCTGGGATGTAGACTATTAGTGCATGATTGTTGTGTTTATGAAAACATGTTATTTCATAAGTACACTATGCGAGCAATTACGAACTGCTGTGTATTACCTTTGTCAAACTATAATCTGGTTTATGACTATATCCTTCTCTATAATCTGGGTTTGGTTATGACTTATGACTGTATCACACCTTATGCATGTCAGTCCTGGATTCTGCCGCATGCAAATGGCACAGACAGAATTTGTAAGAATGAATGTTGAGCATACAAAAGGGGGAATGTAATTCATACAGGTTAAGTAGTTAATAGCACAGGGATCATACGAGCTTGGTTCTTACACATAGAATGCTTAGAAAATACAGGCGAGATAAAATACAGGCGAGATAAAACTAGGAACGAAATGCGAAACTAGTAGTGGTAAACAACACACTCACCCACCCGCCAGATCTTGTTGAGCATCTCGTAGCAGACATACGCGTCCCTGGCTGCGTACTTGATCGCATCATAATCCAGGTGCCTCCACTCCCATCGCTCGTGCAGGTGCTTCGGGAACTCGATTTTCATGCCGGCGTACTCGTGGTCGATGATGTCAAAAGCGAGTCTAGCCATGCCGGCTTTCCCCGTACTGCCATCCGGGTACCTCCACAAACGTTGGAGATCGACGTGATTGACGACATGAACAAGGAGATCCTGTTCTAGCTTCGGAGTGTCGTTCTTGATGTCGACGCTGGCGAAGTAGATCTCCCACCTATGTAGGAACTCGCGAAGCTCCGGGCATACAGATTTGGCCCTACATACGTGATATAGTAGGCAGTGGTTGCACATGGACAGCTGCAAAAGCACCGTCCTCTTCCTATCTCTGGTATTCTCGATGTCAAGGCCGACGATCTTGTACCTGTCCATCGGATCTTGTAGCCACCGCTCGTACATTGCGATGACCTTGGCCACCTCCGTTGACGCATTTGTGTGGACGATCGTCAGCTTGGTGGTGCCATGGGAGGTGACGGTGTACTTGTCGGTGTAGTCGCTCCCGTCGCCGAACACGCCGTACTCTGCGTCCATGGCAACAGCTAATTCGGCGGCGGTGGCCTAGTTTTGGTAGCGGTGGCTGGGACTGGGCGTGGAGGTGGAGTGATCTGTTGCAGTGGTATGGCCAAGCGGAGGCGGTGCCTGCGGCAGCGTCGATGGTTCTTGCGGTGGCGGTGCCGACGAAAGGAATGAGTTTGGGATTTTTGCACAGTGATGTGCTGAGGAGACAGAAGGCGATGCTTAAATTCCGTTTACCAATATTTCGGTCATACCCATGCGGAAGCAAGTTTGACCGGGCGAGCACCGATGGTTTCCAACCCTAGCGATTAAATTCGGCGTCCATCCCGGTAGGCGATGGGACGGGTGTGCGACGTGGCTTTGGCGTGGCAGAGACCGGTCACGTAGACCACCGCGTCCCATTGCCGATCCGTAGCGGGTGCGCGGTGCTGAGACGACGTAACGTGACAGGACAGAAGGAAGTGTACAATTATTATTAATTCCTAACAACTTTAAGAAGTGTAAGCATAGACATGGACCTAGCATCCCTACACCCCGGGGCAGCCGATCAGGCCTGCCGATTGCGCAAAGCTTGTCCCGAATTTGCCAAAATGAAGCTCGTTTGCCCATGATTTTATAAGTTTCTTTGTAGGCCACTTGTGTAAGCATGCATGATCAAGCAACTTTGCAACACACGTGTCATTGGAAAAGCATTAGGTTTCAACGCACCACATAGTTTAGGGATTTAGAATAACTACATTGTGGAGCTCTAGCCAAATTGCATGGTAAATCCAAATTCAGCTTTTTTGTCAGATTTAGCTATAGCAACATTGTGTCTCGTTTGTCCTCACTTTTGCCCTCCCGATATTCCGAAGCCCTCACATGCGCTCGAAGGGGGCGTGCCGTCTGGTCAAAGGCTTGGCCGTTACGTGCGCCATGACGCCTAAAGTGGCCTTTTTAAAGAGCGCCTTTTCCACTCTCTCTCTAACAGTTGTGTTTTTTTTGCCCAAAAAGGTAGGGAATCTAGAGCAGCTTCTCTCTTTATTCATTGTTCCTTTTGCGATCGTTTTACCCCAATCTGGTAGCAAATCTAGTGCAGCAAAACAAACCAGCACCATAAATAAAATCAGTAAACAGAGCAAATGTAGATAAAGCAGCTAATATAGGTTATATAGTACGGTAATTAACGAGGTTTGACAATTAGGCTGCTTAGCAGCAGCAGCAGCGGACTGCTTCAACAAAGACAAGACAAAAGAAGCTGCTTTATAGCAGCAGCAGCAGTAGCTGATTAGTGTCCCCTCGTGGCCTCTGCTAGGATGGCATCCGCCTCCTCCCTCTGGTGCCTCCTCCACTTCTTGCTGCCCAGCCCCTTGACCTTGGGCACCTTGGGTCTGATCGGGGGCATGCGACCCTCCTCGATAGCCACCTTCTGGAGGTTGCGGAGGTGAAGACCGAGCGCCTGGTGCTTGGCCCTGAAGCTGTGGACGTTCACGGACTCGCCGCAGGTCCTCACGTCCTCGGCATGCTTCACGAGGGAGTTGAAGTCCGTGCCGCGGAGCCTCCTGGTGGGGCAGAAGGGACACCTGTACACGTCGCCGGCGAAGAAGTTGTTGTACTGACCAGACTTTAGCCTCCTCAGCACATGACGAGTCTTGGTGTCCTGCGACTCGTCGTCGCCGTGGAGGTCGCTGCTATCCTCCTGTTGGAAAAAACAGAAGAGTGAAAAAGGACATGATTGAGATACTTTGATTATCAGGATTTATTTTTTGCATAAATTAACCGAATGAGATCTCCCGATTATTCCCCAAATCTCAAACCAAATCGAATACTGATCCCAACTACGAACAGGGGGATTCATCGAAAATCGAGATCTAACACAATAGGATTAGCTACTGTAAAAAATATGAACAACCGAGCCCTAATAACATACGATCTAGCATCCAACGATGGGAACCAGGGAAGAACAAGGGAAGGGGAGAAAACCCTGGTTACCTCAGACCACGGGTCGGCGATGCTGGTGTCGTAGGGGTTCCAGCCGAGCGGGATCTGTCCGAGACCGGCGGGGGCCTCCTCACCGGAGGTTACGGCGGATGCAGGGACGAGGACGGGGGGTTCCTCGCCGGCTGCCTTGGAGGCGCCGATGGCCACCGTGCCGATCTTCTCCATCGCCGGCATGGTTGGGGTTTTGGTAGGTGTTTGCAGAAGGTGATGGGACAGTGGAAACGGTTGAGTGAGCGAGTGCGTGATGAGTGGGAGTGGGAGCGGGGAGGCCTCTATTAAAGGAGAAGGGAAGTGGAGTTTCGTTGCACTACTGTGCACCGCGTAGGCTAATGCACCGTGCACGGCCACACGTGTCCGCTACCGCCCCGTGCACCACACACGCGTACCGTGAGTCATGTTTTTTTCCCTCGTGTCTAACCATGGCGATTCAGTTGTACTCAGTTTTGCCCACCAACCGTTGATCCTCTGTGATCTAGCAGACAGGATAACCCTTATATCTGTCGGGGGCACCCCTCTATCCATGCAAAATAACGAGTATGCCGCCGGAACTTTAACAACATAAATAGATGAAATTGAATATATTTAGAAGGGTAAGAAATTAGACATCCACATAGATTAAGGGTCTAGATACGTTAAGAGAACTAAATATTATTAGTGGCGGGCCAACATGTGACGGGGTTGGTCGGCTAGGAGTTGCTGATTCCTAAGTAAGGGGACACTAGGCCGTTCTTGACATACTCCCTCAGGAACTTGCCATAAGCAGCGTGCTTAGCCTTGGTCGCCGACTTGTGTTTACTAGCCAGGCTTTTACCGATGCCAACCGCATGCGGAATCAAGCTGGCAATCCTCGGGTTGACTCCTTTCTTACAGAAAGGGCACATGAGCTCCCCAAGTCGAGTGCGGAAAGGGATTATCCCGCTCTTGAGCTTCTTCATGACATGGTGGCTCTTGTTGTCCCTGGTCTCCTTGTCAGAATCCATCTCACTTGAATACACTTGTAATGTATGGAATACAAACCGAAATGAGCAAAATAATAAATATATATTCCTTCCACCATTCTAAGTTACTTTCGATGCAATAACATGTCTATACAGGTTCAGCAGTTCATTACGGCCGTCTCCCTAGCTCGGTCCTAAATTAATGTGGTTTGTGTTTTTGGTAACTTATTAATAAATAAATAATGTGGATTCATTCAGAACATACTAGATCTCTCCATGTACCGGTTCGTACGTTGCATCTAATCATTAGGACTATATTTTTTTATGACGCCTGGATAGATTAAGCTCGAGCAGAAAATATGAAACATGTAGAAATAGATGTACCTCCGGGTACACGAGCGGGGCATGTTCGTCGAACTCCACGCCCTCATCGGCGCCTCCGAAGTCGTCAGCACCGGCGTGCACATGGTCCCCCAAGGGGTTGAACTGCACGTCCTCCTCGGCTTTGCAAGCGTGATGCTCCTCCAGATCTGCCGCGTGAAGCACCACCCCGGCGGCGATGCCCGGACACTCACCCCCACGCACTGGTTTCATGGAGAAGGTTCGTGCAAGTACGTTCAAGATTGTGGTGTTTTGCTGGATAGGGAAGAGAGAGTAGTGGATGAGTGCGAATGGAGGACCCGATAGGCTGGGTTTTTAATGCAGGGACGTTTAGGCCTCCTCGAGGGCCCCGGTTGACAGCTTTTTTTCCGGTACGCTGCCGTGGAAGGTTCGTGTGGTGGGGGCCTGACGGAAGTGAGAGTGCAGGCGCGCTGCATAGTAAAAATGATATAGCCGGTGGTCCGTGGATGACCAGTTGTCGTGTAGTAGACTTCTAGCCTTTGCAGACTAGATTAAACATGACATGACCACTTGACCACTTTTTCCATGGACGGCATCGTGTTCCTTCTTGTAGAAGTCTCGTTGAGGGAGACGTCCATGTTGTCTCGCGCTATCCTGTGAAGGGCAAGATGTGTCCAACGAGCCTCGTTGGATCACACAAGATCAATAGTTGGTGCGCACGATCCGCGTGACAGCTGTGACAACCAATCAGGGCGTAGCAGACAGAGTGGGCACAGGTTTGGGCTTCTACGAGAGAGAGAGAGAGAGAGAGAGAGAGAGGATGTTTGTTCTTATACTAAAACCACAAACAAACAGGGATCAACCACTAGGGTCATTGCATGTGTGTTCTTATACTAAAACCAACATGGATCCACTAGTGGTCATTGCATGTGTGTTCTTTCCACAAACCACACATGGATCAACCACTAGAGTCATTGCATGTGTGTTATTTCCACAAACCACACATGGATCAACCACAAGAGTCATTGCATGTGTGTTCTTATACTAAAACCACAAACCAGTACTAGAGTCATTGCATGTGTGTTCTTTTCCACAAACCACACATGGATCCACCAGTGGTCATTGCATGTGTGTTCTTTCCACAAACCACATATGGATCAACCAGTGGTCATTGCATGTGTGTTCTTTTTCACAAACCACACATGGATCCAGCAGTGGTCATTGCATGTGTGTTATTTCCACAAACCACACATGGATCAACCACTAGAGTCATTGCATGTGTGTTCTTATACTAAAACCACAAACCAGTACTAGAGTCATTGCATGTGTGTTCTTTTCCACAAACCACACATGGATCCACCAGTGGTCATTGCATGTGTGTTCTTTCCACAAACCACATATGGATCAACCAGTGGTCATTGCATTTGTGTTCTTTTCCACAAACCACACATGGATCCAGCAGTGGTCATTGCATGTGTGTTCTTTCCACAAACCACACATGGATCAACCACTAGAGTCACTGCATGTGTGTTATTTCCACAAACCACACATGGATCAAGCACTCGAGTCATTGCATGTGTGTTCTTATACTAAAACCACAAACCAATACTAGAGTCATTGCATGTGTGTTCTTTTCCACAAACCACACATGGATCCACCAGTGGTCATTGCATGTGTGTTCTTTCCACAAACCATACATGGATCAACCACTAGAGTCATTGCATGTGTGTTATTTCCACAAACCACACATGGATCAAGCACTCGAGTCATTGCATGTGTGTTCTTATACTAAAACCACAAACCAATACTAGAGTCATTGCATGTGTGTTTTTTCCACAAACCACACATGGATCCACCAGTGGTCATTGCATGTGTGTTCTTTCCACAAACCACACATGGATCAACCAGAGTCATTGCATGTGTGTTCTTTCCACAAACCACACATGGATCAACCACTAGAGTCATTGCATGTTGGTTCTTATACTGACATGGTTATACCCTACAGGCACTCGAGTTTGGTATATACGGTCCAAATACATACAGGCCCACGGTGTCGCCAAGGCCCGGATGGAAGGACTCGAGTAACCTACGGACTCTCGATTGCTTGAAGAACAAGAAGAAGCTAAAGATAGAAAGATTAAAGGGAAAACCCTAACTTGTAACCAACTCGACCTGCTACCCGAGACCTAGCCTATCTATATAAAGGCTAGGAGGGGGCGGCGAGGAGGACACACGCAACCCTAGTTTCCACAACCTTCGCCAGATTACATCTGTGCACCATTGTAACTTTCGACTCCTTCAATAATTCCATGAGCAGACAAGCAGGAGTAGGGACCTCTACGAGGGCTGAACCTGGGTAAATCCTTTGTCCCCTGTGTGCTTGTTTGCTAGCCGATATATGTCTCCAGCGCTCCCTCCTTCTCCAAAACCCAAGTCCATAACAATGGGCATTGATGAGTTAAACCCTCGTCAATTGGCGCCGTCTGTGGGAAGTGGGAGTGCTGATGTTGCGGCTTCTTCGGCCCCATCAACCGTGATCTACAACTCCGCAACAACGGAGATTCGCCAGCTCTTCGGCGCCTTCGACTTCACCGTCCACACGCCGGACACCCGCCCGGCCTTCGAGCTCGTGGGCGACGGAATCAGTCTGGCGATTGGAAGCTTCCGCTTCCAAGTTGGTCAGATGGGCACGCTTCGCATGCCTGACCAGCCGGCAACACCGGCGATTGCCCCGGCATCATGGTTCCCTCCATCGATTGGCACCCTCAGCGAGCTCAACGCTCCGGTCAGTGACAGTAGTCGCGACTCCGATGCTAAGCGATCTGGCCACTGAAGATGGAACCTACGGTTCCGGCTCTGAAATTTGTGGAAGCAACAACTTCCCTAATCACTTCATGTGCATCGTCATCAACACGGGCGACACCTCCGCCAATCGCGGTAACGGTGGCAACACCAGCAACGGCACCGATCCAACCAATCGCGGCAACGGTGGTAACACCGACAACGGTACCGACCCACCCAACACCGGCAACGGTGGAAACGGCGGCAACGCCGGTAATGGTGGCAACAGAGGAGCAGTCGAACCTCCTAGCATGATCAACAAGCAAACCGGTTAACGCGTCGTGATCAGGCTCAACGAGCAAGAGTGGGATCGCTGCCGCGAAGCCCTACGAGGTGCACCTCTACCCTTCGGGTCCCCACAGGAACTGCTGATGGGCTACCACTGGCTCCTAAAAGAGGAATTCAAGCACCAAAAACAAGCAATCATGCAACTTGAGGCGCGTAAAAATGAAGCGGATGAATCAAGCCTTTGTCTTGCTGGGCTCTCCTCCTACGGAGGATCCTCCTCAAGAGGCAACGAGTACCTTGCCAAGAAGAGGCAGTCGTGGATGGCTCACCTCACCGAACAAGAGCGCATAGATGCCGCGAAAGTCCTCGACTTTGGTTCTATGATGGTCGACACGAGAGGCAACGTGGTTTCCAAGACACCGCAGGCCGCGGTGACAGCAGCCACCATGTACCTCCTCAATAACCAGCCGCCAGCTGGAGATCCCCGAATGGCCATGCACCGATCTACGATCGCGGGCCTGGGGCTAATCGAGGCCGCCCTCGACAAGGAACCAGTACCAGACCCAAAAAAGGGCAAAGTGCTACTCCTCGCCCGGTCCAATGATGACAACACGACTGTCTCGACGCTGCCGCTCACGGCGACACGATCGCGACTACGATGCACGCGACGAACTCACGCAGCGCAAGATCGACAAGTGAAGGGCACAACGTGCTCGGTCGACTGATTCGGAAGAGGAAGATGGGGAGCTCTGCGGCGCTAGATGCTTCAGCAGATCAATCAGGCAAAAGCGAATGCCTAAAGGGTTTAAACTTCCATCGGAGAACCCGAAATTTGACGATCTCCAGGACCCCAAGATCTGGCTGGAGGATCACATCTCCTCCGTCAGGCTACATGGAGGCAGTCGAAGTACTGCCATGCAATGCTTATAGCTATAGCTGCAGGGCGCCGCCCGGGCATGGCTCAATAACCTCCCACGTGGATCCATTCGCAGTTGGGATGAGTTAGTCTACAGCTTCGTGCACAACTTTAAGGGCACCTACAAATGCCTCGCCTCAATCGAAGAACTGAGATGCTGCCAAGAAGATCTGGGAATCGCCGCGCCTTACATCCAAAGGTGGTCCATCATCAAGAACTCACGGAGAACATCTCGGAAGACCGCGCGATTGATGCATTCAATGGTGGTGTCCGCCAGATGGAACTCGTGGAGGAGCTAGGCCAAAGCCCTGCACCATCGACCACCTGATGGAGATCGCGAATCGGTGGGCCGATGGAGAAGATTCGGTGAAGAATCATGTTCACTCTGACGAGGAGGCGGAACTCGAACGAAGACGCGACCGCCGGGGTAAGCGTCGCATGCGCGTCTACGACGATCGAGATGACATCAACATGGTTGCAGCTGGCTATGCCAATAGACGCGACGATAACCGCAATAGCGGATACCGCAGCGGCGGATACCGCGACTCCGTGAAAACCATGCAAGTGTGGCAACACCGCACTCGTGATGAAGCACCCGCGACCTCCATCGAGGACAAACTGTCCGGGCCATGCACGGTACACTTCTACATCGACAAGCATGATGGCAAGAGAAAGTCCAGCCACCTCCTCAAGGACTGCCGCGAGTTCCTCAAGCTACATAAGGGATTGGTTCGGATGAACCAAAATGCAGTTGAAAGAGGATACGGAGCCGCTCCAGGCGTCGTGGCACATGGCGCACCACCACCACCACCTGGGCCACCCTCGAACGGAGCTGCACCGGACCAGCACCACGGAGGCGAACCGTACCCACGGGCCATGGGTACCATGATGATCCAAAAGGGGCGCCCCTCCAATAGGGTGCAAAAGGCCATCACTCGCCAAGTCAACTTGGCCATGCACTCGCCACCATCCACCACTGAGTACCTCAGTGGCAGTGAGTCGTGCATTACCTTTGATAAACACGACCACCCGCCCCAAATACCTCGCCTAGGTCATTGCCTCCTCGTACTCGAGGCGCAAATTGGAGGCTTCGACATGAGTCGCGTCTTCATGGACAGCGGAAGCGGCATCAACCTCATATTCGCGAGTACCTTGCGAGCAATGAGGATCCCTCTAACCTGCTTGGAGGCATCGGACACAATGTTCCACGGCATCATCCCAGGGAAAGGCGTATACCCCCTAGCCAAAATCAACCTGGACGTCATCTTTGGCACGCCGAAGAACTTCCGGCGCGAGCGCATCGACGTTGAGGTCGTCGACTGGCCCTCACAATACCATTGCATCCTTGGGCGCATCGCATTCGCCAGGTTCATGGCAGTACCCCACTACGCCTACCTGGAGATGAAAATGCCAGGTCCCAACAGCGTCAAAACGATCAACGGGAACTTCGAGCGATCTGACGCTTGCGACAGGGAATTCAATAGAATCTCCCAGTCCTTCGGCATGCAGGAGGAACACGCAAGACTGAAAGAGACGACAGACAATAGTCTGCCTCCCCTAAGTAGGCCAAGCTCACCTGATCTCTCCTTCGAATCATCTGTGCACACAAAGAAGGTGCAGGTCCATCCATCAGATCCGGCCAAAACGGCCCTCATCGCCAACAACTTGAGTCCCGCATAGGAACTCGCGCTCGTCGAATTCCTCCGTGAGCACTGGGAAATTTTTTCCTGGTGTCCTGCGGACATGCCAGGAGTTCCCAGAGAATTCGCCGAGCACGCACTCAACGTCAACCCCGACGCAAGGCCAGTCAAGCAAACAATCAGCGATCGCTCGAGCCACGGCGCAGTAAATGAATGGAGATCAACAGACTCCTCGAGGCCAAATTCATACGCTAGATCAAGGAAAGCACTTGGCTCGCCAATACGGTGCTGGTGCCAAAAAAGGACACGGATATCCTACGGATGTGCGTGGACTTCACTTCTTTAAACAAGAACTGCCCAAAAGATCACTTCCCGCTACCACGGATCGATCAAATCATCGACTCCATCGTTGGATGCGAGCGCCTCTGCTTCCTCGATGCCTACTCAGGCTATAACTAAATTCGAATGGAGGAGGAAGACCAGGAGAAGAACGCGTTCACAACGCCCTTCGGTGTGTTTTGCTACAACACAATGCCCTCCGGGCTAAAAAACACGGGAGCCACCTACCAGCGGTGCATGCAGGCTTGCCTCAAGGAGCAACTGGGTCGCAACATCCAAGTCTATGTCGATGACATAGTAATCAAAACCAAGGAGGAAGCCTCTCTAATCGACGACTTGCACGAAACCTTCGCCAATCTCGATCGTTACCGGATTAAGCTCAAGCCGGACAAATGCGCCTTCGGCGTACCATCTGGGCAACTGCTCGGATATCTCATCTCCGCGAGGGGGATTGAGGCAAACCCGAAAAAGATAAAGGCCATACTGGCCATGGAGAAGCCAAAGAACATAAGAGGCGTCCAGCAACTAGCCAACGAATCGCGCCCCGGCGCCTCCTCGAATGGGAGAAAAGGCACTGCCCTTCTATCAGCTCCTCAGCAAAGCTGGCAAATTCGAGTGGACTAATGAAGCGCAAGAAGCATTCGAAGATCTCGTTACCGCTATCCACCTCGCCAAGATCGGTGACTCCACGAAAAGGGAACCACTACGCAGACATCTCCGCTAATAACCAAGTGGTTAGTACAGTGCTCGTCATCGAGCGGGCCGAGGAAAACAAGGTCCATGGTGTACAACGCCCGGTATACTACCTCAGCGAGGTCCTCACGCCAATAAAACAGCAGTACCCGCACTACCAGAAGCTGGCATACGGCGTCTTCATGACCACCCGGCGACTGCGCCATTACTTCCAAGAACACCCAATCGTGGTAGTCAGCGACGCCCCATTGGGACATATCCTCAACAACCCCGACGCCACGGGGCGAGTCGCGCTTTGGGGAATCGAACTGTCTCCACGAGACATCACATACGAAAAGCGCGACACAATCAAGTCGCAAGTTCTCCCTGACTTCCTCATGCATTGGATGGAAAACCAACTCCCGGATAAGCCAGATATGTCCTACCTCTAGACAATGCACTTTGATGGATCCAAGCGGAAAGATGGAACAGGAGCAGGTGTCATACTGACATCACCTCAAGGAGACAAACTGAAATATATCCTGCGAATGCAGTTCACAGCCTCAAACAACGAGGCTGAATACGAGGCCCTGTTGCACGGGATGAGTATGGCAAAAGCCTGCGGCGCAAAGAGGCTCATCATATATGGCGACTCCAAGCTGGTCGTCAACCAAACAATGCACGAGTGCGACACACTGAACGACAACATGATCGCGTACCGCGACCTCTACGATACACTCGAAGGAGACTTCGACGGTTGCGAGTTGCGACACGTAGGTCGCGAAAGCAACGAGGAGGCGGACGCACTCGCCAACATAGGCTCTACATGCGCCCCCATACCACCTGGGGTATTTCTCGAGCGCATCTGTGAACGCTCCATCAAGCCAAAGACCATAGAGAAGGAAACAAGCGCAGCAACGGACTCGGGGGCTACGCCACCAAATGAGCCAATGGCACTCGATGACTTGGAGCTAGACAATGGACTCGAGGGACCAATGAGCGTCATGATGATCGAACAATCCTGGACGCAGCCGTACATTATGTACCTCCTCAGCAAGCGCCTACCAGACGACCCGACATACGCACGGCACATCGCGCGACGCTCCAAGGCATTCGCCGTTATCAACGGTGAATTGTATAAACGCAGCATCACAGGCGTGTTACAACGATGCGTCTCCCTGGCCGATGGAAGAGCAGTCCTCCTCGACATCGATGAAGGGACCTGCGGGCACCTCGCCGGGCAACATACTCATTGCCAAAGCTCTACGAGCTAGATTTTACCGCCCACGCCATGCGCGACGCCAGGACATAGTACAAAGTGCAACGCTTGTCGCGATTCGCGGACAAGCCACACGCATCAGCGCAGAATCACGGCCTATTCCATTGGCCTGGCCCTTCGCACAATGGGGGCTCGACATGGTGGGCAAGCTCCCAAGGTCCTCGCAAGGAGGCTACGTCTACCTCTTGGTCGCAGTCGACAAGTTCACCAAGTGGATTGAGGCCATGCCAGTGACCAAACAATCAGGGCACAGCGCGGTCAAGTTCTTCGAGTCCATTGTGTACCGCTTCGGCGTGCCGCACAACATCATCACTGACAACGGGACGAACTTCACATCCATGGAGTCCAAGAATTCTGCGGAAACCTGGGGATCAACATCAGTTACGCCTCACAAGATCCACGCACTCAACAACGGTGTGGAAAAAGCAAATGGGCTCGTCTGCAGCGGCATCAAGAAGCGACTCCTTCGACCACTCGAACAAGCTGCGGGTTGCTGGCCAGATGAGCTCCAATCCGTACTCTGGAGCCTATGTACAACTCCAAATAGCACCACGGGTTACACGCCATTCTTTATGGTGCATGGAGCAGAAGCAGTACTACACGCCGAAGTAAGGTACAAGGCGCCGCTCGTAGTCGCTTAGAGCGAACAAGAGTCTTCTCTTGCACTCGAAGACCCCGTCGACCTCCTCGATGAGGCCAGACAAATCGCCACAGAAAGATCCGCGATCTACCAGCAGAACCTGCGCAACTACCACAGTAGAAGGCTTCGCCCCAGATCCTTTGTCGAAGGTGACCTTGTCCTGCGACTGAAGCAGCAGGGGCATCTCAAGCTCGAATCCCCCTGGGAAGGACCGTACGTGATTACAGAAGTAATCTCAGGTGGCGCCTATCGCCTTCAAGATTTAGAGACAGGAGTCGCATACTCCAACCCTTGGAACGTCGCACAACTGCGATGCTTCTACCCTTAGTTGTTTTACTTTTTACATCACAAATAAGGCTACTCAGCCAAGGCTACTTAGCCACACATTGTACCTCGTACTGCTCTTCAAATAAATAAAAGCTAAGTGCCCTCTGTGTTTTCTTTCACTTTTGTCAATTTTATACTCAGGGGCTACGCCACCCTACCTACATCTGTTCTTCGAACCAATAAACGCGATATCCTGAGTAGCTGGCACATCAATCAAACCCCTTAACGCAAACTCAACCCAGACGCAACGCGCCTGGCAGGTTGACAAAGGGATGGCTAGGCTAACGAAAAGGACTCGCATAGTGCAACGCACCTGACGCTGACAAAGCTGTTTATACACATTCGACAATAAATTATCTACAACATATATATGAACTTTACAATACAAATACACTTATGTGCAGGATACAAATCTAGCTACTGTTGCAACAGAAGAACATTGGTTTGTTCCTCGAAGAAGTCGACAATCTCCTGTGCTGGACGGTCCACCGCCTGATAGTGCGGCACCATATTCCAAGCAGATCCGGCTAGCGGCGCTGGCGGCCCGAAAGCAATGGCGGCGACATTCACGTCAGGCCTGTGCAATCGCACCATCGAGAGGGCAGCCTTGGCACTAGCCACCAACTGCTGCCTCACGCACTCGCAAACCGCGGACGTATCTTGAAATTTGGCCAGGAGAGCCAGTAGGCTTGATGGAGTGTCATCCAACGGGAACATCACCTGATAGATGTTATTCAAACATGACTGCGACTTCTTCAGGAAGAGCAGCACTCACGAAGCGTGATCCTGCAGGGTCGCCAATGCAGTCGCACGATCATGATCTACCCAGAAGTATCCACTCTCTTGAAGTTGCTCCTGGGTGAGATCATGAAGGCGGATGGCAATCCTATCCCTCTCCTCCTGCGGAGGGCGTGCGCTAACAACTACACAAAGCAGCACCAAAGATGAGTACAACGTACCATTGCGACTAACTACAAAGGAAAAGATGAGGACGAGCAAACTAACACTTAAACTGGTGGCCCAGCCGCGTCACCTCGCCAAGCAGATATTGCTCATGGGCGGCGGATTTTTCTGCCTTCGACTTCCACACGTCCGCATTACCACGGATCAGGGGCAGCTCACGCTCCAGCTGCTTCACGCGATCATGAAGTCACGACAGCAAGGATAGCTCCTCTACCCTGGAGCACAGTGGTGCCACTGTCTCATCAAGAGATGGCGAATCCTGGTTTTCCCCCACAGGACCACTCGATGTGCCCTACCACAAGTCAAGACAAAAGCAAATAAGACGACCAAATCAACACAAAGGCAAGGGGAACAGACGCATTCAAGATAAGCATAAGTGTTTACAAACACACTCGCCAGTAGGCACGTCCTTAGACTAAATGGACAACTGATCAATTATTACAACAAGTTAACTACGGAGCAGCTGGCTTCTTCAACTTCGACGCCTTCGGGGGCTTCATCAAGTCCGTGGCGATCGATGCCACAGACTTTTCCGCCGCCCCGAGGTCAAGCTTCACCGCCTTCTTCGCACGTTGGAGCTCCTCCAATACTTGGCAATAGTATTTATCAAGGAATGGCCATATTTGGCGCAGCGATGCAAAGGAGCAAAGACTACTCACGACCATCCGCCAACAGCATCGCTTTGACATGAGAGGGATCTATCTCGACTTCGTGGGCTTGCACCATGGCAAGTGACATCGTCGCACCAGCCGCGCGGAGGGAGTTCTTGTAAGTAGAAGGCACACCCTCGGCGAGTGACTCCACCAGCTTGTCCATATTATCGACCAGCTCTGCCTTCAGCATCAACTCCTCCCGGAGGCGACTAAGGGCGACCTTGGCCTTGGACAATGTATCCTGAATGGCGGCACTTCGGTCCTCGACCGCAGATATCGCGTACGAAGGCCATCATGACGAAGGGCCCTGGGTCAAAACTCAAGTTGCCAGCATCTACACCGAAAATACACACATGGATCAAACTTCTAGTGCCACCGGCAAAAGCTCTAGATACAGAGAGGAACATCAATAAAATATCTACTAGTAAAGGTACCTGAGAGGGCCTTGGCAACTGAGAACAGTTGCTCTTCGAACAACTTTTCCCTAGCCGCAAAGGAGGCGTGCAGATCCTCTTCGCGCTTCTGGGCATCATCACGAGCCGCGATTGCCTCATCGCGCCCCTTCACAGCTGCGGCTAATGTCTTCTCCAACGTGGCGACGTTGCGCAGTAAAGCGTTATGCTCAGCTACATGGCAGTTAATAATTGGCTATCAGTCGATTGTACCAAAATAGAGAGAAGACGAAAAGAATAAGTGTAGAGCACTCACTTTCGACCACGCGGTGACGCTGCCTCCAAAGATTGCGTCTTTGGCGACCCATCGCCATCACCTGCTCTGCCACCTGCGCAGATTCCTTTACAAGGAGCTGTCACACAAAACAAGGAGTCAGAAGAGGGCAGCAGAAGGCGTTGACTGCCACATTAAAAAAGAAGGAAAGATATACTTGCATGGTCCTCTAGCGACTTCGAAGAAGTTTGCTGAACCGTCATCCGAGCAACCATTCGATGCTCCCCTATGTGAGGAGAGCTCGAAGAATTGTGCCCGGAGTGGACCGCCGCCAGAGGAGAAGGAGCGCGCTCGACTTCTACTTTAGCCCTTGAGGTCGCGACTCCAGATTCCTTCAAAAACTCGACGTCGCCAGAAGATGACAACGCCTCTTGGCTACAAGACCAAATCCACATTGAGAAAAGGAAAACTCCAGGGCAAAGCTAACAAGAAGAAAACAGAAAAGAATTAGTGAACTCGCAAATTTACCAGTCAATATTAAACGTGGCCTCCACCGACTCTGACGAAGACTCCTTCGGCAATCGCATCTTCTTGTGAGAAGATGGTGCCACAGCCCTCACAGGGACGGTGGGAATTGGCGATTCCATGCCAGCAGTTGTGCCTTCTGGAGTCGAGGGAGTCGACGCATCGGAATCCTCGCTACGCGAACGCTTGCGAGTATCCGGGCTCTCGGACTCGGGGGCTTCCTCTTCCACATCAGAAGGGACAGTCGACTCAGACTCATCCTCTTCCAAAGCTTCACGAGGAATAATACCCTCAGGAAGAGGAGGCATACAAGGCGACACCGCCCAATCCTGCATAAAGACAGTAAAGATCAGCAAACAGAACACGTAAGCAACAGAAAAAGCCATCACGAAATAAGCCATCACAGAGCACACCGCATCGAGGAGGATTCGAAGCATCGAAAGGAGGAACGACTGACTCATTGGGAAGCACATCCTTGAAGGTGTACTTCATGACCAGTCGCACCCTCCTATCTACCCCACTCGCGGACATGCCATCGGCAGACACGTGAGTGGTATCATCAGCGCCACCCCATTGAAACATGGGATGGACTCTGGCCTGGAGAGGCCGGACGCGACGATGCAGCCAAGTCCTGACAAGGGCGCAGCCTCCCTTTTCTGCGCCTATGTGACTCTCGAGGTTGCAGACGCGTTGATATAGCACGTCTGTCTCCGCGAGTTCGGCAGGCATGACCACGTTCTTCCAAGAACGCATCTTCTTGCAGGGAGTCACGGGATCGAAAGGCGCGAGTCCAAAGTGCTCGTCCTTGGCCTTCTGGTCGCGAACATAGAACCATTTGTCCCTCCATCCCTGGACGGACTTCGAAAGCTTGATGTCGAAGTAGGTGGCGGACGGGTCGACATGGATTCCACAACCACGTACGTCGTAAACTAGAGAGCCAGAGGCGGACTGACGGTTCAGTTTAAATAAGCGTTTGAAAAGGCCAAAGTGCGTCTCGATTCCGAGCCAGCACTCGCAAAGAGTGATGAAACAGGTGATGTGGAGAATCGAGTTTGGGGACAGCTGATGGAGCTGGAGCTCGTAGAAACAAAGGAGACCCCTAAGAAAGGGATGGAGAGGCAAAGAAAGGATGCGAATGGCGAATGCAAAAAACATCACTCGAAAACCAGCGGGAGGCACAGGAATGGTCTCACCTGGGACGCGCGTGAATCGGCGATCACAGAGAAATAACTCCGTCTTGGTGAAGAAGACGGAGATCCGACGCCTTGATGATAGAAGGGCGCCATGCGCCATTGGTCACGCGGGTGCCCGCGACTTTCTTTTTCCCGCCGGCGGCAGCACTGGTGCCCGCAGCAGCAGGGCCACCCTTCTTCTTCGTCGTGGCAACGGTGGCCGCGGATTCAGTGGCAACGCCTCCTTTCTTATTTCCCATTGCGCGGCAGCGATGAGAGCGAAGAAAATAACTTGGAAACGAGCGGAGGTGGTCCAGAGTTGAGGAAGAGATGAGCGCAGGGAAAAGCAGATGAGCAGCAGCAATGGCGATGGCAGCGAGGAAGAAAAGAGTGCAGATGGAAAATTACCGCCATAGCGCCGCTACTTAACCCCTAGGAGATGCAATCCAACGGCTCACAAAAACCCTCTTTGGGCCGTGGCGCATCACGCCGACACATGGAGAAGAGGAAGCGCGAACCGTCCCTCCACCGCTCCCATTACGCAGGAAATCGAGGAGGCGATTAATAATAAGATTACGCGCGCAGTCAAATCAAAGTCGTAAAGTAGGACCCATCGTCACGTCCGTCAAAATCGCCAAAGTGACAACTGAGGTCATGCAAGTGTCAGCACAGACGTCATCAAAGGCTATTTTAGTCCTTGCTGGAGTCTTCAACTCCACCAAGCACTCGGGGGCTACTCCCATAGGGAGCACTGGCCGCGCACCCTATGATTTTTCTTTTCTTATTGCAGGGATATAGGCAATCACAATCAAACCCAACCACTCGAATCACGGTTCGACTATGGACATGGGTTACTCCCATAGGGAGCACCGGAAACAATTTCGACTAAAACAAGCAAGAAAAAGACAACAGCAGTCGCAAACGTGTTTTAATCCCTGCCTGAGTCTTCGACTGAAACAAACAAGCAAAGACAACAGAAGTCACAAAAATTCTTTAGTCCCTGCCTGAGTCTTCGACTCAACCAGGCACTCGGGGGCTACTCCCATAGGGAGCGCTGGCCACGCACCCTATGATTATTTGCACAAAAACTGTGTGTTGATAACATCCACACTCGCAGATCATGGCGACACTGCCTCATAATTTTCCCTGCAAAGAGACTACGTCTCCTGGGTCGCCCGAATCGTCTCCACGATGATAAAATTCAGATGCCGTGCTTACAGCGTGAAGGTAAGACCTGAATAAGGCCTGGCAACGCATTTAACTGCGCACTACCAGAAATATATCCGTGCCTACAGGCACGATGAACATTCCTTGATAGACGCGTCGAGTGCTCACACCCATATAACTGGAATTCGACTCCTGTAAGACCTCCGCGGCCTGAGTCGAATTACGCCAGCACTTTTCCGGATTCGAGTCCGGGGACTCGAGTTTGAGTAGATTGCGTTGTTTCACCCTAAGGTGGTTAACTGATACTGACACTTCGGCTATATCAGGCACGTATATCAGCAATCCATATGACATAAATAAAAGCAGTCGAAATGTACTCATTCAGGCACTCGAAGACTTCAAAAAGTCCCCAGTCGAATCTGCGATTCCACTGGACACTCGGGGGCTACTGACATGGGTATACCCTACAGGCACTCGAGTTTGGTATATACGGTCCAAATACATAAAGGCCCACGGTGTCGCCAAGGCCCGGATGGAAGGACTCGAGTAACCTACGGACTCTCGATTGCTTGAAGAACAAGAAGAAGCTAAAGATAGAAAGATTAAAGGGAAAACCCTAACTTGTAACCGACTCGACCTGCTACCCGAGACCTAGCCTATCTATATAAAGGCAAGGAGGGGCGAGGAGGACACCTAACCCTAGTTTCCACAACCTTGGCAGATTACATCTGCACCATTGTAACTTCGACTCCTTCAATAATTCCACGAGCAGACAAGCAGAGTAGGGACCTCTCGAGGCTGAACCTGGGTAAATCCTTTGTCCCCTGTGTGCTTGTTTGCTAGCCGATATATGTCTCCAGCGCTCCCTCCTTCTCCAAAACCCAAGTCCATAACAATGGGCATTGATGAGTTAAACCCTCGTCAATTGGCGCCGTCTGTGGGAAGTGGGAGTGCTGATGTTCGCTTCTTCGCCCCATCAACGTGATCTACAACTCGCAACAACGGAGATTCGCCAGCTCTTCGGCGCCTTCGACTTCACCGTCCACACGCCGGACACCCGCCCGGCCTTCGAGCTCGTGGGCGACGGAATCAGTCTGGCGATTGGAAGCTTCCGCTTCCAAGTTGGTCAGATGGGCACGCTTCGCATGCCTGACCAGCCGGCAACACCGGCGATTGCCCCGGCATCATGGTTCCCTCCATCGATTGGCACCCTCAGCGAGCTCAACGCTCCGGTCAGTGACAGTAGTCGCGACTCCGATGCTAAGCGATCTGGCCACTGAAGATGGAACCTACGGTTCCGGCTCTGAAATTTGTGGAAGCAACAACTTCCCTAATCACTTCATGTGCATCGTCATCAACACGGGCGACACCTCCGCCAATCGCGGTAACGGTGGCAACACCAGCAACGGCACCGATCCAACCAATCGCGGCAACGGTGGTAACACCGACAACGGTACCGACCCACCCAACACCGGCAACGGTGGAAACGGCGGCAACGCCGGGACTGGTGGCAACGGAGGAAGCGTCGAACCTCCTAGCATGATCAACAAGCAAACCGGTTAGCAGCGTGCGTGATCAGGCTCAACAAGCAAGTGGGATCATGCCGAAGCCCTCAGTGCACCTCTACCCTTGGTCCCCACAGAACTGCTGATGGGCTACCCGGCTCCTAAAGAGGAATTCAAGCACCAAAAACAAGCAATCATGCAACTTGAGGCGCGTAAAAAGGAAGCGGATGAATCAAGCCTTTGTCTTGCTGGGCTCTCCTCCTACGGAGGATCCTCCTCAAGAGGCAACGAGTACCTTGCCAAGAAGAGGCAGTCGTGGATGGCTCACCTCACCGAACAAGAGCGCATAGATGCCGCGAAAGTCCTCGACTTTGGTTCTATGATGGTCGACACGAGAGGCAACGTGGTTTCCAAGACACCGCAGGCCGCGGTGACAGCAGCCACCATGTACCTCCTCAATAACCAGCCGCCAGCTGGAGATCCCCGAATGGCCATGCACCGATCTACGATCGCGGGCCTGGGGCTAATCGAGGCCGCCCTCGACAAGGAACCAGTACCAGACCCAAAAAAGGGCAAAGTGCTAGCAAAGCGCTACTCCTCGCCCTCGTCCAGCGATGACAGTCACGACCTGTCTCGACGCTGCCGCTCACGGCGACACGATCGCGACTACGATGCACGCGACGAACTCACGCAGCGCAAGATCGACAAGTGAAGGGCACAACGTGCTCGGTCGACTGATTCGGAAGAGGAAGATGGGGAGCTCTGCGGCGCTAGATGCTTCAGCAGATCAATCAGGCAAAAGCGAATGCCTAAAGGGTTTAAACTTCCATCGGAGAACCCGAAATTTGACGATCTCCAGGACCCCAAGATCTGGCTGGAGGATCACATCTCCTCCGTCAGGCTACATGGAGGCAGTCGAAGTACTGCCATGCAATGCTTATAGCTATAGCTGCAGGGCGCCGCCCGGGCATGGCTCAATAACCTCCCACGTGGATCCATTCGCAGTTGGGATGAGTTAGTCTACAGCTTCGTGCACAACTTTAAGGGCACCTACAAATGCCTCGCCTCAATCGAAGAACTGAGATGCTGCCAGCAAAGATCTGGGGAATCGCTGCACTCTTACATCCAAAGGTGGTCCATCATCAAGAACTCCGCGGAGAACATCTCGGAAGACCGCGCGATTGATGCATTCAATGGTGGTGTCCGCCGCATGGAACTCAGGGAGGAGCTAGGCCGCTCAAAGCCCCAGACCATCGACCACCTGATGGAGATCGCGAATCGGTGGGCCGATGGAGAAGATTCGGTGAAGAATCATGTTCACTCTGACGAGGAGGCGGAACTCGAACGAAGACGCGACCGCCGGGGTAAGCGTCGCATGCGCGTCTACGACGATCGAGATGACATCAACATGGTTGCAGCTGGCTATGCCAATAGACGCGACGATAACCGCAATAGCGGATACGCGTGGCGGATACCGCGACTCCGGAAAACCATGCAAGTGTGGCAACACCGCTTTTCGTGATGAAGCACCCGCGACCTCCATCGAGGACAAACTGTCCGGGCCATGCACGGTACACTTCTACATCGACAAGCATGATGGCAAGAGAAAGTCCAGCCACCTCCTCAAGGACTGCCGCGAGTTCCTCAAGCTACATAAGGGATTGGTTCGGATGAACCAAAATGCAGTTGAAAGAGGCTACGGAGCCGCTCCAGGCGTCGTGGCACATGGCGCACCACCACCACCTGGGCCACCCTCGAACGGAGCTGCACCGGACCAGCACCACGGAGGCGAACCGTACCCACGGGCCATGGGTACCATGATGATCCAAAAGGGGCGCCCCTCCAATAGGGTGCAAAAGGCCATCACTCGCCAAGTCAACTTGGCCATGCACTCGCCACCATCCACCACTGAGTACCTCAGTGGCAGTGAGTCGTGCATTACCTTTGATAAACACGACCACCCGCCCCAAATACCTCGCCTAGGTCATTGCCTCCTCGTACTCGAGGCGCAAATTGGAGGCTTCGACATGAGTCGCGTCTTCATGGACAGCGGAAGCGGCATCAACCTCATATTCGCGAGTACCTTGCGAGCAATGAGGATCCCTCTAACCTGCTTGGAGGCATCGGACACAATGTTCCACGGCATCATCCAGGAAAGGCGTATACCTAGCCAAAATCAACACGGGCGTCATCTTTGTACGCGAAGAACTTCCGGCGGCGCATCGACGTTGAGGTCGTCGTGGCCCTCACAATACCATTGCATCCTTGGCGCATCGCATTCGCGAGTTCATGGCGATACCCCTCGCCTACGGAGATGAAAATGCCAGTCCCAACAGCGTCAAAGCGATCAGCAGGAACTTGACGTCGGCGCTTGCGGCGAAATTCAGCAGAATCTCCGGTCCTTCGGCATGCGGGAGGAACACGCAAGACTGAAAGGAGGCGACGGACAATAGTCCGCCTCCCTAAGTAGGCCAAGCTCACGATCTCTCCTTGAATCATCATGCACACAAAGAAGGTGCAGGTCCATCCATCGATCCGCCAAGCGGCCCTCGCCAACAACTTGAGTCCCGCATAGGAACTTCGCGCTCGTCGAATTCCTCCGTGAGCAGGAAATTTTTCTGGTGTCCTGCGGACATGCCAGAGTTCCCGGAGAATTCGCCGACACGCACTCAACGTCAACCCGGCGCAAGGCGATCAAGCAAACAATCGGCGTGCACGAGCCACAGCCTTGAGCGTCGAATGGAATCAGCAGACTCCTCGAGGCCAAATTCATACGCTAGATCAAGGAAAGCACTTGGCTGCCAATGTCTGTGCTGGTGCCAAAAAAGGACACGGATATCCTACGGATGTGCGTGGACTTCACTTCTTTAAACAAGAACTGCCCAAAAGATCACTTCCCGCTACCACGGATCGATCAAATCATCGACTCCATCGTTGGATGCGAGCGCCTCTGCTTCCTCGATGCCTACTCAGGCTATAACTAAATTCGAATGGAGGAGGAAGACCAGGAGAAGAACGCGTTCACAACGCCCTTCGGTGTGTTTTGCTACAACACAATGCCCTCCGGGCTAAAAAACACGGGAGCCACCTACCAGCGGTGCATGCAGGCTTGCCTCAAGGAGCAACTGGGTCGCAACATCCAAGTCTATGTCGATGACATAGTAATCAAAACCAAGGAGGAAGCCTCTCTAATCGACGACTTGCACGAAACCTTCGCCAATCTCGATCGTTACCGGATTAAGCTCAAGCCGGACAAATGCGCCTTCGGCGTACCATCTGGGCAACTGCTCGGATATCTCATCTCCGCGAGGGGGATTGAGGCAAACCCGAAAAAGATAAAGGCCATACTGGCCATGGAGAAGCCAAAGAACATAAGAGGCGTCCAGCAACTAGCCGGACGAATCGCGGCCCTCAGTCGAATGGGAGAAAAGGCACTGCCCTTCTATCAGCTCCTCAGCAAAGCTGGCAAATTCGAGTGGACTAATGAAGCGCAAGAAGCATTCGAAGATCTCAAGCGCCTGCTATCCACCTCGCCAGTACTGGTGACTCCACGAGAAAGGGAACCACTACTGCTGTACATCTCCGCTAATAACCAAGTGGTTAGTACAGTGCTCGTCATCGAGCGGGCCGAGGAAAACAAGGTCCATGGTGTACAACGCCCGGTATACTACCTCAGCGAGGTCCTCACGCCAATAAAACAGCAGTACCCACTACGGAAGCGGCATCTGGCGTCTTCATGACCACCCGGTATTGCGCCATTACTTCAAGAACACCCAATCGTGGTAGTCGTGCGCCCCATTGGGACATATCCTCAACAACCCGCGCCGCAGGCGAGTCGCGCTTTGGGGAATCGAACTGTCTCCACGAGACATCACATACGAAAAGCGCGACACAATCAAGTCGCAAGTTATCCCTGACTTCCTCATGCATTGGATGGAAAACCAACTCCCGGATAAGCCAGATATGTCCTACCTCTAGACAATGCACTTTGATGGATCCAAGCGGAAAGATGGAACAGGAAGCGGTGTCATCTGACATCACCTCAAGGAGACAAACTGAAATATATCCTGCGAATGCGATTCCGACCTCAAACAACGAGGCTGAATCGAAACCCTGTTGCGGGATGAGTATGGCAAAAACCTTGGCGCCAAAGAGGCTCATCATATATGGCGACTCCAAGCTGGTCGTCAACCAAACAATGCGAGTGCGACACAGCGAGCGACAACATGATCGTCGCGACCTCTCGATACACTCGAAGGAGACTTGACGGTTGCGGTTGCGACCGTGGGTCGCGAAAACAACGAGGCGGGCCTTTCGCCAACATAGGCTCTACATGCGCCCCCATACCACCTGGGTATTTCTCGAGCGCATCTGTGAACGCTCCATCAAGCCAAAGACCATAGAGAAGGAAACAAGCGCAGCAACGGACTCGGGGGCTACGCCACCAAATGAGCCAATGGCACTCGATGACTTGGAGCTAGACAATGGACTCGAGGGACCAATGAGCGTCATGATGATCGAACAATCCTGGACGCAGCCGTACATTATGTACCTCCTCGTGGCGCCTACCGGACGACCCGACATACGCCGCGGCACATCGCGCGGCGCTCCAAGGCATTCGCCGTTATCAACGGTGAATTGTATAAACGCAGCATCACAGGCGTGTTACAACGATGCGTCTCCCTGGCCGATGGAAGAGCAGTCCTCCTCGACATCGATGAAGGGACCTGCGGGCACCTCGCCGGCAGTCGCGCCCTCATTGCCAAAGCTCTACGAGCTAGATTTTACTGGCCCACGGCCATGCGCGACGCCAAGGACATAGTACAAAAGTGCAACGCTTGTCAGCGATTCGCGGACAAGCCACACGCACCAGGCGCAGAACTACGGCCTATTCCATTGGCCTGGCCCTTCGCACAATGGGGGCTCGACATGGTGGGCAAGCTCCCAAGGTCCTCGCAAGGAGGCTACGTCTACCTCTTGGTCGCAGTCGACAAGTTCACCAAGTGGATTGAGGCCATGCCAGTGACCAAACAATCAGGGCACAGCGCGGTCAAGTTCTTCGAGTCCATTGTGTACCGCTTCGGCGTGCCGCACAACATCATCACTGACAACGGGACGAACTTCACATCCATGGAGTCCAAGAATTCTGCGGAACACGGGGATCAACATCGATTCGCCTCGATTCGCGCATCCACGGACCAGCGATGCGGTGGAAAAAGCAAATGGGCTCGTCTGCGGCGGCATCAAGAAGCGACTCGCCGACCACTCGAACACGCTGCGGGTTGCTGGCCAGATGAGCTCCAATCCGTACTCTGGAGCCTATGTACAACTCCAAATAGCACCACGGGTTACACGCCATTCTTTATGGTGCATGGAGCAGAAGCAGTACTACACGCCGAAGTAAGGTACAAGGCGCCGCTCGTAGTCGCTTAGAGCGAACAAGAGTCTTCTCTTGCACTCGAAGACCCCGTCGACCTCCTCGATGAGGCAAGACAAATCGCCACAGAAAGATCCACGATCTACCAGCAGAACCTGCGCCTTACCTGCGATGAAGGCTTCGCCCCAGATCCTTTGTCGAAGGTGACCTTGTCCTGCGACTGAAGCAGCAGGGGCATCTCAAGCTCGAATCCCCCTGGGAAGGACCGTACGTGATTACAGAAGTAATCTCAGGTGGCGCCTATCGCCTTCAAGATTTAGAGACAGGAGTCGCATACTCCAACCCTTGGAACGTCGCACAACTGCGATGCTTCTACCCTTAGTTGTTTTACTTTTTACATCACAAATAAGGCTACTCAGCCAAGGCTACTTAGCCACACATTGTACCTCGTACTGCTCTTCAAATAAATAAAAGCTAAGTGCCCTCTGTGTTTTCTTTCACTTTTGTCAATTTTATACTCAGGGGCTACGCCACCCTACCTACATCTGTTCTTCGAACCAATAAGCGATATCTGAGTAGGCTGGCACATCAATCAAACCCCTTAGCATAAACTCAACCCAGACGCAACACTTTGGCGAGGTTGACAAAGGGATGGCTAGGCTAACGAAAAGGACTCGCATAGTACACCTTTTTGACGACAAAGCTGTTTATACACATTCGACAATAAATTATCTACAACATATATATGAACTTTACAATACAAATACACTTATGTGCAGGATACAAATCTAGCTACTGTTGCAACAGAAGAACATTGGTTTGTTCCTCGAAGAAGTCGACAATCTCTGTCTTTGGACGGTCCACCGCCTGATAGTGCGGCACCATATTCCAAGCAGATCCGGCTAGCGGCGCTGGCGGCCCGAAAGCAATGGCGGCGACATTCACGTCAGGCCTGTGCAATCGCACCATCGAGAGGGCAGCCTTGGCACTAGCCACCAACTGCTGCCTCACGCACTCGCAAACCGCGGACGTATCTTGAAATTTGGCGAGAGGCGGTGAAGCGATGGAGTGTCATCCAGGAACATCACACGATAGATGTTATTCAAACATGCTGCGACTTCTTCAGGAAGAGCAGCACTCCGCAGCGTGATCCTGCGAGTGCCGCCAATCGCCGCGATCATGATCTACCCAGAAGTATCCACTCTCTTGAAGTTGCTCCTGGGTGAGATCATGAAGGCGGATGGCAATCCTATCCCTCTCCTCCTGCGGAGGGCGTGCGCTAACAACTACACAAAGCAGCACCGACAGCATGAGTACAACGTACCATTGCGACTAACTACAAAGGAAAAGATGAGGACGAGCAAACTAACACTTAAACTGGTGGCCCAGCCGCGTCACCTCGCCAAGCAGATATTGCTCATGGGCGGCGGATTTTTCGCCCGACTTCCACCGTCGCATTACCACGGATCGAGGCGACTCACGCTCCGGCTGCTTCGCGATCATGAAGTCACGGCGACAGGATAGCTCCTCTACCACGGAGCAGTGGTGCCTTGTCTCATCAAGAGATGGCGAATCCTGGTTTTCCCCCACAGGACCACTCGATGTGCCCTACCACAAGTCAAGACAAAAGCAAATAAGACGACCAAATCAACACAAAGGCAAGGGAGCAGCGCATTCAAGATAAGCATAAGTGTTTACAAACACACTCGCCCGATGAAACGTCCTTAGACTAAATGGACAAGCGATCAATTATTACAACAAGTTAACTACGAGCGGTGGCTTCTTCGACTTCGACGCCTTCGGGGGCTTCATCAAGTCCGTGGCAGTATCAGATGCCACAGACTTTCCGCCGGCCCCTGAGGCCGAAGCTTTCGCCGCCTTCTTCGCACGTTGGAGCTCCTCTGAATACTTGGCAATAGTATTTATCAAGGAATGGCCATATTTGGCGCAAGCAGTCGCAAAGGGAGCAAAGACTACCTGCTGACCATCCGCGCCAACAGGCATCGCCTTTGACACAGCAGAGGGATCTATCTCGACTTCGTGGGCTTGCACCATGGCAAGTGACATCGTCGCACCAACCGCGCGGAGGGAGTTCTTGTAAGTAGAAGGCACACCCTCGGCGAGTGACTCCACCAGCTTGTCCATATTATCGACCAGCTCTGCCTTCAGCATCAACTCCTCCCGGAGGCGACTAAGGGCGACCTTGGCCTTGGACAATGTATCCTGAATGGCGGCACTTCGGTCCTCGACCGCAGATATCGCGTTGGCCAGAGCGTCATCATGACGAAGGGCCTGCGGGTCAAAACTCAAGTTGCCAGCATCTACACCGAAAATACACACATGGATCAAACTTCTAGTGCCACCGGCAAAAGCTCTAGATACAGAGAGGAACATCAATAAAATATCTACTAGTAAAGGTACCTGAGAGGGCCTTGGCAACTGAGAACAGTTGCTCTTCGAACAACTTTTCCTAACGCAAAGGGCGTGCAGATCCTCTTCGCTTCAGGCATCATCACGAGCCGCGATTGCCTCATCGCCCCTTCACTGCGGCTAATGTCTTCTCCAGCGTGGCGGCGTTGCGATGGCGTTATGCTCAGCTACATGGCGATTAATAATTGGCTATCGATCGATTGTACCAAAATAGAGAGAAGGCGAAAAGAATAAGTGTAGAGCACTCACTTTCGACCAGCGGTGGCGCGTCTCGAGCATGCGTCTTTGGCGACCCATCGCCATCACCTGCTCACACCTGCGGATTCCTTTACAAGGAGCTGTCACACAAAACAAAGGAGTCGGAAGAGGGCAGCGAAGGCGTTGGCCACATTAAAAAGAAGGAAAGATCTCCGTGCATGGTCCTCTAGCGACTTCGAAGAAGTTTGCTGAACCGTCATCCGAGCAACCATTCGATGCTCCCCTATGTGAGGAGAGCTCGAAGAATTGTGCCCGGAGTGGACCGCCGCCAGAGGAGAAGGAGCGCGCTCGACTTCTACTTTAGCCCTTGAGGTCGCGACTCCAGATTCCTTCAAAAACTCGACGTCGCCCGGAAGATGACAACGCCTCTTGGCTACAAGACCAAATCCACATTGAGAAAAGGAAAACTCGAGGCAAAGCTAACAAGAAGAAAACAGAAAAGAATTAGTGAACTCGCAAATTTACCAGTCAATATTAAACGTGGCCTCCACCGACTCTGACGAAGACTCCTTCGGCAATCGCATCTTCTTGTGAGAAGATGGTGCCACAGCCCTCACGAGGGCGGTGGGGTGGCGATTCCATGCCAGCGGTTGTGCCTTACAGGTCGAGGTCGGCGCGCCGGAATCCTCGCTTCTGTGAGCAGCTTGCAGTATCCGGGCTCTCGGACTCGGGGGCTTCCTCTTCCACATCAGAAGGGACAGTCGACTCAGACTCATCCTCTTCCAAAGCTTCACGAGGAATAATACCCTCAGGAAGAGGAGGCATACAAGGCGACACCGCCCAATCCTGCATAAAGACAGTAAAGATCAGCAAACAGAACACGTAAGCAATGAAAAGCCATCACGAAAATAAGCTCTTTGCGTACTTCATACCTCGGGAGGAGGATTCGAAGCATCGAAAGGAGGAACGACTGACTCATTGGGAAGCACATCCTTGAAGGTGTACTTCATGACCAGTCGCACCCTCCTATCTACCCCACTCGCGGACATGCCATCGGCAGACACGTGAGTGGTATCATCAGCGCCACCCCATTGAAACATGGGATGGACTACGGCTGGAGAGGCGGACGGCGATGCAGCCAAGTCGACAAGGCGCGACCTCCCTTTTCGCGCCTATGTGACTCTCGAGGTTGCGAGCGTTGATATAGCACGTCTGTCTCCGCGAGTTCGGCGAGCATGACCACGTTCTTCCAAGCGCATCTTCTTCTGCGAGTCACGGATCGAAAAGGCGCGAGTCCAAAGTGCTCGTCCTTGGCCTTACGGTCGCGAACATAGAACCATTTGTCCCTCCATCCACTGGGCCGGACTTGAAAGCTTGATGTCGAAGTAGGTGGCGGACGGTCGACATGGATTCCACAACCACGTGCGTCGTAAACTAGAGAGCGAGGGTGGCCTTGATTTAAATAAGCGTTTGAAAAGGCCAAAGTGCGTCTCGATTCGAGCCAGCACTGCAAAGTGATAAACGGTGATGTGGAGAATCGAGTTTGGGGACAGCTGATGGAGCTAGAGCTCGTAGAAACAAAGGAGACCCCTAAGAAAGGGATGGAGAGGCAAAGAAAGGATGCGAATGGCGAATGCAAAAAACATCACTCGAAAACCAGCGGGAGGCACAGGAATGGTCTCACCACTGGGGACGCGTGAATCGGCGACTGCTGCAGAAATAACTCCGTCTTGGTGAAGAAGACGGAGATCCGACGCCTTGATGATAGAAGGGCGCCATGCGCCATTAGTCCTGTGGTGCCGCGACTTTCTTTTTCGCGTGGCGCTTTGGTGCCGCGGCGAGGCCACCCTTCTTCTTCGTCGTGGCAACGGTGGCCGCGGATTCAGTGGCAACGCCTCCTTTCTTATTTCCCATTGCGCGGCAGCGATGAGAGCGAAGAAAATAACTTGGAAACGAGCGGAGGTGGTCCAGAGTTGAGGAAGAGATGAGCGCAGGGAAAAGCAGATGAGCAGCAGCAATGGCGATGGCAGCGAGGAAGAAAAGAGTGCAGATGGAAAATTACCGCCATAGCGCCGCTACTTAACCCCTAGGAGATGCAATCCAACGGCTCACAAAAACCCTACTGGACGCGTGGCGCGCATCACGCTCGACACATGGAGAAGAGGAAGCGCGAACCGTCCCTCCACTGCTCCCATTACGCGCAGAAATCGAGGAGGCACAGTTAATAATAAGATTACGCACGCACAGTCAAATCAAAGTCAGAAAGTAGGACCCACTGCTCGTCACGTCCCGTCAAAATCGCTCAGGCGGACAACTGAGGTCATGCAAGTGTCAGCACAGACGTCATCAAAGGCTATTTTAGTCCTTGCTGGAGTCTTCAACTCCACCAAGCACTCGGGGGCTACTCCCATAGGGAGCACTGGCCGCGCACCCTATGATTTTTCTTTTCTTATTGCAGGGATATAGGCAATCACAATCAAACCCAACCACTCGAATCACGGTTCGACTATGGACATGGGTTACTCCCATAGGGAGCACCGGAAACAATTTCGACTAAAACAAGCAAGAAAAAGACAACAGCAGTCGCAAACGTGTTTTAATCCCTGCCTGAGTCTTCGACTGAAACAAACAAGCAAAGACAACAGAAGTCACAAAAATTCTTTAGTCCACACGAGTCTTGACTCAACCAGGCACTCGAGGCTACTCCCATAGGGGCGCCACACGCACCCTATGATTATTTGCACAAAAACTGTGTGTTGATAACATCCACACTCGCAGATCATGGCGACACTGCCTCATAATTTTCCCTGCAAAGAGACTACGTCTCCTGGGTCGCCCGAATCGTCTCCACGATGATAAAATTCAGATGCCGTGCTTACAGCGTGAAGGTAAGACCTGAATAAGGCCTGGCAACGCATTTAACTGCGCACTACCAGAAATATATCCGTGCCTACAGGCACGATGAACATGCCTTGATAGACGCGTCGAGTGCTCACACCCATATAACTGGAATTCGACTCTGTAAGACCTCCATGACGCCAATTTTTTCGGATTCGAGTCCGGGGACTCGAGTTTGAGTAGATGCGTTGTTTCACCCTAAGGTGGTTAATCGTCGACACTTGGCTATATCGAGCACGTATATCAGCAATCCATATGACATAAATAAAGCGATCGAAATGTACTCATTCGGGCACTCGAAGACTTCAAAAGTCCCGGTCGAATCTGCGATTCCACTGGACACTTTCGAGAGCTCTTGACATGGGTATACCCTCTGAGCACTCGAGTTTGGTATATACGGTCCAAATACATAAAGGCCCACGGTGTCGCCAAGGCCCGGATGGAAGGACTCGAGTAACCTACGGACTCTCGATTGCTTGAAGAACAAGAAGAAGCTAAATATAGAAAGATTAAAGGGAAAACCCTAACTTGTAACCGACTCGACCTGCTACCCGAGACCTAGCCTATCTATATAAAGGCAAGGAGGGGGCGGCGAGGAGGACACACGCAACCCTAGTTTCCACAACCTTCGCCAGATTACATCTCTGCACCATTGTAACTTTCGACTCCTTCAATAATTCCACGAGCAGACAAGCAGGAGTAGGGACCTCTACGAGGCCTGAACCTAGGTAAATCCTTTGTCCCCTGTGTGCTTGTTTGCTAGCCGATAGATGTCTCCAGCGCTCCCTCCTTCTCCAAAACCCAAGTCCATAACAATGGGCATTGATGAGTTAAACCCTCGTCATATAGTAAAACCACAAACCAACACTAGAGTCATTGCATGTGTGTTCTTTCCACAAACCACACATGGATCCAGCAGTGGTCATTGCATGTGCGTTCTTTCCACAAACCACATATGGATCAACTAGAGTCATTGCATGTGTGTTCTTTCCACAAACCACACATGGATCAACCACTAGAGTCATTGCATGTTTGTTCTTATACTAAAACCACAAACCAGCACTAGAGTCATCGCATGTGTGTTCTTTTCCACAAACCACACATGGATCCACTAGTGGTGATTGCATGTGTGTTCTTTCGACAAACCACATATGGATCAACCAGAGTCATTGCATGTGTGTTCTTTCCACAAACCACATGTGGACCCATTATAGTCATGGCATGTGTGTTATTTCCACAAACCACACATGGATCAACCACTAGAGTCATTGCATATGTGTTATTTCCACAAACCACACATGGATCAACCACTAGAGTCATTGCATGTGTGTTCTTATACTAAAACCAACACTAGAGTCATTGCATGTGTGTTCTTTTCACAAACCACACATGGATCAACCACTAGAGTCATTGCATGTGTGTCATTTCCACAAACCACACATGGATCAACTAGTGGTCATTACATGTGTGTTCTTTTCCACAAACCACACATGGATCCACCAGTGGTCATTGCATGTGTGTTCTTTCCACAAACCACATATGGATCAACCAGAGTCATTGCATGTGTGGTATTTCCACAAACCACACATGGATCAACCACTAGAGTCATTGCATGTTTGTTCTTATACTAAAACCACAAACCAGCACTATAGTCATTGCATGTGTGTTCCTTTCCACAAACCACACATGGATCCACCAGTGGTATTGCATGCGTGTTCTTTCCACAAACCACATATGGATCAACCAGAGTTATTGCATGTGTGTTCTTTCCACAAACCACACATGGATCAACCACTAGAGTCATTGCATGTTTGTTCTTATACTAAAACCACAAACCAGCACTAGAGTCATTGCATGTGTGTTCTTTTCCACAAACTACACATGGATCCACCAGTAGTCATTGCATGTGTGTTCTTTCCACAAACCACATATGGATCAACCAGAGTCATTGCATGTGTGTTCTTTCCACAATCCGCACATGGATCAACAACTAGAGTCATTGCATGTTTGTTCTTATACTAAAACCACAAACCAGCACTAGAGTTATTTCAGGTGTGTTCTTTTCCACAAACCACACATGGATCCACTAGACTCATTGCATGTGTGTTCTTTTCCACAAACAACTTATGGATCAACCAGTGGTCATTGCATGTGTGTTCTTTTCACAAACCACATGTGGACCCACTAGAGTCATTGCATGTGTGTTCTTATACTAAAACCAACACTAGAGTCATTGCATGTGTGTTATTTCCACAAACGACACATGGATCAACCACTAGAGTCATTGCATGTGTGTGTTCTTTTCCACAAACCACACATGGATCCACCACTAGAGTCGGTTCATGTGTGTTCTTATACTAAAACCAACCATAGAGTCATTGCATGTGTGTTATTTCCACAAACCACACATGTATCAACTAGTGGTCATTGCATGTGTGTTCTTTTACACAAACCACACATGGATCCACCAGTGGTCATTGCATGAGAGTTCTTTCCTCAAACCACATATGGATCAACCAGAGTCATTGCATGTGTGTTCTTTCCACAAACCACACATGGATCAACCACTAGAGTCGTTGCATATTTGTTCTTATACTAAAACCACAAACCAGCACTAGAGTCATTTCATGTGTGTTCTTTTCCACAAACCACACATGGATCCACTAGACTCATTGCATGTGTGCTCTTTTCAACAAACAACTTATGGATCAACCAGTGGTCATTGCATGTGTGTTGTTTTCACAAACCACATGTGGACCCACTAGAGTCATTGCATGTGTATTCTTATACTAAAACTAGCACTAGAGTCATTGCATGTGTGTTCTATCCACAAACCACACATGGATCCGCCATTGTCATTGCATGTGTGTTCTTTCCACAAACCACACATGGATCAACCACTAGAGTTATTACATGTGTGTTCTTTCCACAAACCACATATGGATCAACTGTGGTCATTGCATCTGTATTCTTTTCCATAAACCACTTATGGATCCATTACAGTCATTGCATGTGTGTTATTTCCACAAAAAACACATGGATCAACCACTAGCGTCATTGCATGTGTGTTCTTTCCACAAACGACACATGGATCCACCAGTGGTCATTGCATGTGTGTTCTTTCCACAAACAACATATGGATCAACTAGAGTCATTGAATGTGTGTTCTTTCCACAAACCACACATGGATCAACCACTAGAGTCATTGCATGTTTGTTCTTATACTAAAAACACAAACCAGCACTAGAGTCATTGCATGTGTGTTCTTTTCCACAAACCACACATGGATCCACCAGTGGTCATTGCATGTGTGTTCTTTCCACAAACCACATATGGATCAACCAGTGGTCATTGCATGTGTGTTCTTTTTCACAAACCACACATGGATCCAGCAGTGGTCATTGCATGTGTGTTATTTCCACAAACCACACATGGATCAACCACTAGAGTCATTGCATGTGTGTTCTTATACTAAAACCACAAACCAGTACTAGAGTCATTGCATGTGTGTTCTTTTCCACAAACCACACATGGATCCACCAGTGGCCATTGCATGTGTGTTCTTTCCAAAAACCACATATGGATCAACCAAAGTCATTGCATGTGTGTTCTTTCCACAAACCACACATGGATCAACCACTGGAGTCATTGCATGTTTGTTCTTATACTAAAATCACCAACCAGCACTAGAGTCATTGTATGTGTGTTCTTTTCGACAAACCACACAAGGATCCACCAGTGGTCATTGCATGTGTGTTCTTTCCAAAAACCACATATGGATGAACCAGAGTCATTGCATGTGTGTTCTTTCCACAAACCACACATGGATCAACCACTAGAGTCATTGCATGTTTGTTCTTATAGTAAAACTACAAACCAGCACTAGAGTCATTGCATGTGTGTTCTTTTCCACAAACCATACATGGATCCACCAGTGGTCATTGCATGTGTGTTCTTTCCACAAACCACATATGGATCAACCAGAGTCATTGCATGTGTGTCCTTTCCACAAACCACATGTGGACCCATTACAGTCATTGCATGTGTGTTATTTCCACATACCACACATGGATCAACCACTAGAGTCATTGCATATGTGTTATTTCCACAAACCTCACATGGATCAACCACTAGAGTCATTGCATGTGTGTTCTTATACTAAAACCAACACTAGAGTCATTGCATGTGTGTTCTTTTCGCAAGCCACACATGGACCAACCACTAGAGTCATTGCATGTGTGTTATTTCCACAAACCACACATGGATCAACCAGTGGTCATTGCATGGGTGTTCTTTTCCACAAACCTCACATGGATCCACCAGTGGTCATTGCATGCGTGTTCTTTCCACAAACCACATATGGATCAACCAGAGTCATTGCATGCGTGTTCTTTCCACAAACCACACATGGATCAACCACTAGAGTCATTGCATGTTTGTTCTTATACTAAAACCACAAACCAGCACTAGAGTCATTGCATGTGTGTTCTTTTCCACAAACCACACATGGATCCACTAGTGGTCATTGCATGTTTGTTCTTCCCACAAACCACATATGGATGAACCAGAGTCATTGCATGTGTGTTCTTTCAACAAATCACACATGGATCAACCACTAGAGTCATTGCATGTTTGTTCTTATACTAAAACCACAAACCAACACTAGAGTCATTTCGTGTGTGTTCTTTTCCCCAAACCACACATGGATCCACTAGACTCATCGCATGTGTGTTCTTCTCCACAAACAACTTATGGATCAACCAGTGGTCATTGCATGTGTGTTATTTTTACAAACCACATGTGGACCCACTAGAGTCATTGCATGTATGTTCTTACACTAAAACCAACACTAGAGTCATTGCATGTGTGTTATTTCCACAAACCACACATGGATAAACCACTAGATTCATTGCATGTGTTTGTTCTTTTCCACAAACCACACATGGATCCACCACTAGAGTCGTTGCATGTGTGTTCTTATACTAAAACCAACACTAGAGTCATTGCATGTGTGTTCTTTTCCAGAAACCACACATGGATCCACCAGTGGTCATTGCATGTGTGTTCTTTCCACAAACCACATATGGATCAACCAGAGTCATTGCATGTGTGTTCTTTCCACAAACCAAACATAGATCAACCACTAGAGTCTTTGCATGTTTGTTCTTATACTAAAACCACAAACCAGCATTAGAGTCATTGCATGTGTGTTCTTTTCGACAAACCACACATGGATCCACCAGTGGTCATTGCATGTGTGCTCTTTCCACAAACCACATATGGATCAACCAGAGTCATTGCATGTGTGTTCTTTCCACAAACCACACATGGATCAACCACTAGAGTCATTGCATGTTTGTTCTTATACTAAAACCACAAACCAGCACTAGAGTCATTGCATGTGTGTTCTTTTCCACAAACCACACATGGATCCACCAGTGGTCATTGCATGTGTGTTCTTTCCACAAACCACATATGGATCAACCAGAGTCATTGCATGTGTGTTCTTTCCACAAACCACATCTGGACCCATTACAGTCATTGCATGTGTGTTATTTCCACAAACCACACATGGATCAACCACTAGAGTCATTGCATATGTGTTATTTCCACAAACCACACATGGATAAACCACTAGAGTCATTGCATGTGTGTTCTTATACTAAAACCAACACTAGAGTCATTGCATGTGTGTTCTTTTTGCAAACCACACACGGATCAACCACTAGAGTCATTGCATGTGTGTTATTTCCACAAGCCACACATGGATCAACTAGTGGTCATTGCATGTGTGTTCTTTCCACAAACCACACATGGATCCACCAGTGGTCATTGCATGTGTGTTCTTTCCACAAACAACATATGGATCAACCAGAGTCATTACATGTGTGTTCTTTCGACAAACCACACATGGATCAACCACTAGAGTTATTGCATGTGTGTTATTTCCACAAACCACACATGGATCAACTAGTGGTCATTGCATGTGTGTTCTTTTCCACAAACCACACATGGATCCACCAGTGGTCATTGCATCTGTGTTCTTTCCACAAACCACATATGGATCAACCAGAGTCATTGCATGTGTGTTATTTCCACAAACCACACATGGATCAACCACTAGAGTCATTCCATGTTTGTTCTTATACTAAAACCACAAACCAACACTAGAGTCATTGCATGTGTGTTCTTTTCCACAAACCACACATGGATAAACCACTAGATTCATTGCATGTGTTGGTTCTTTTCCACAAACCACACATGGATCCACCACTAGAGTCGTTGCATGTGTGTTCTTATATTAAAACCAACACTAGAGTCATTGCATGTGTGTTCTTTTCCAGAGACCACACATGGATCCACCAGTGGTCATTGCCTGTGTGTTCTTTGCACAAACCACATATGGATCAACCAGAGTCATTGCATGTGTGTTCTTTCCACAAACCACATATGGATCCATTTGAGTAATTACATGTTTGTTCTTATACTAAAACCACAAACCAGCACTAGAGTCATTGCATGTGTGTTCTTTTTGACAAACCACACATGGATCCACCAGTGGTCATTGCATGTGTGTTCTTTCCACAAACCACATATGGATCAACCAGAGTCATTGCATGTGTGTTCTTTCCACAAACCACACATGGATCAACCACTAGAGTCATTGCATGTTTGTTCTTATACTAAAACCACAAACCAGCACTAGAGTCATTGCATGTGTGTTCTTTTCCAAACCACACATGGATATACCAATGGTCATTGCATGTGTGTTCTTTCCACAAACCACATATGGATCAACCAGAGTCATTGCATGTGTGTTCTTTCCACAAACCACATGTGGACCCATTACAGTCATTGCATGTGTGTTATTTCCACAAACCACACATGGATCAACCACTAGAGTCATTGCACCTATGTTATTTCCACAAACCACACATGGATCAACCACTAGAGTCATTGCATGTGTGTTCTTATACTAAAACCAAAACTAGAGTCATTGCATGTGTGTTCTTTTACATAAACCACACGGATCAACCACTAGAGTCATTGCATGTGTGTTATTTCCACAAACCACACATGGATCAACTAGTTGTCATTGCATGTGTGTTCTTTCCACAAACCACACATGGATCCACCAGTGGTCAGTGCAAGTGTGTTCTTTCCACAAACATATGGATCAACCACTAGAGTTATTGCATGTGTGTTCTTTCCACAAACCACACATGGATCAACCACTAGAGTCATTGCATGTTTGTTCTTATACTAAAACCACAAACCAGCACTAGAGTCATTGCATGTGTGTTCTTTTCCACAAACCACACATGGATCCACCTATGGTCATTGCATGTGTGTTCTTTCCACAAACAACATATGGATCAACGAGTCATTACATGTGTGTTCTTTCGACAAACCACACATGGATCAACCACTAGAGTCATTGCATGTTTGTTCTTATACTAAAACCACAAACCAACACTAGAGTCATTTCATGTGTGTTCTTTTCCACAAACCACACATGGATCCACTAGACTCATCGCATGTGTGTTCTTTTCCACAAACAACTTATGGATCAACCAGTGGTCATTGTGTATTATTTTTACAAACAACATGTGGACCCACTAGTGTCATTGCATGTGTGTTCTTATACTAAAACCAACACTAGAGTCATTGCATGTGTGTTATTTCCACAAACCACACATGGATAAACCACTAGATTCATTGCATGTGTTTTTTCTTTTCCACAAACCACACATGGATCCACCACTAGAGTCGTTGCATGTTTGTTCTTATACTAAAACCAACACTAGAGTCATTGCATGTTTGTTCTTATACTAAAACCACAAACCAGCACTAGAGTCATTGCATGTGTGTTCTTTTCACAAACCACACATGGATAAACCACTAGATTCATTGCATGTGTTTGTTCTTTCCTAAACCATACATGGATCCACCACTAGAGTCGGTGCATGTGTGTTCTTATACTAAAACCAACACTAGAGTCATTGCATGTGTGTTCTTTTCCGACCACACATGGATCCACCAGTGGTCATTGCATGTGTGTTCTTTCCACAAACCACATATGGATCAACCAGAGTCATTGCGTGTGTGTTCTTTCCACAAACCACATATAGATCAACCACTAGAGTCATTGCATGTTTGTTCTTATACTAAAACCACAAACCAGCACTAGAGTCATTGCATGTGTGTTCTTTTAGACAAACCACACATGGATCCACCAGTGGTCATTGCATGTGTGTTCTTTCCACAAACCACATATGGATCAACCAGAGTCATTGCATGTGTGTTCTTTCCACAAACCACACATGGATCAACCACTAGAGTCATTCCATGTTTGTTCTAATACTAAAACCACAAACCAGCACTAGAGTCATTGCATGTGTGTTCTTTTCCACAAACCACACATGGATAAACCACTAGATTCATTGCATGTGTTTGTTCTTTTCCTAAACCACACATTGATCCACCACTAGAGTCGTTTCATGTGTGTTCTTATACTAAAACCAACACTAGAGTCATTGCATGTGTGTTCTTTTCCAGAGACCACACATGGATCCACCAGTGGTCATTGCCTGTGTGTTCTTTCCACAAACCACATATGGATCAACCAGAGTCATTGCATGTGTGTTCTTTCCACAAACCACATATGGATCCATTTGAGTAATTACATGTTTGTTCTTATACTAAAACCACAAACCAGCACTAGAGTCATTGCATGTGTGTGTTCTTTTAACAAACCACACATGGATCCACCAGTGGTCATTGCATGTGTGTTCTTTCCACAAACCACATATGGATCAACCAGAGTCATTGCATGTGTGTTCTTTCCACAAACCACACATGGATCAACCACTAGAGTCATTGCATGTTTGTTCTTATACTAAAACCACAAACCAGCACTAGAGTCATTGCATGTGTGTTCTTTTCCACAAACCACACATGGATCCACCAGTGGTCATTGCATGTGTGTTCTTTCCACAAACCACATATGGATCAACGAGTCATTGCATGTGTGTTCTTTCCACAAACCACATGTGGACCCATTACAGTCATTGCATGTGTGTTATTTCCACAAACCACACATGGATCAACCACTAGAGTCATTGCACCTGTGTTATTTCCACAAACCACACATGGATCAACCACTAGAGTCATTGCATGTGTGTTCTTATACTAAAACCAACACTAGAGTCATTATATGTGTGTTCTTTTCACAAACCACACACGGATCAACCACTAGAGTCATTGCATGTGTGTTATTTCCACAAGCCACACATGGATCAACTAGTGGTCATTGCATGTGTGTTCTTTCCACAAACCACACATGGATCCACCAGTGGTCATTGCATGTGTGTTCTTTCCACAAACAACATATGGATCAACCAGAGTCATTACATGTGTGTTCTTTCGACAAACCACACATGGATCAACCACTAGAGTCATTGCATGTTTGTTCTTATACTAAAACCACAAACCAACACTAGAGTCATTTCATGTGTGTTCTTTTCCACAAACCACACATGGATCCACTAGACTCATCGCATGTGTGTTCTTTTCCACAAACAACTTATGGATCAACCAGTGGTCATTGTGTATTATTTTTACAAACAACATGTGGACCCACTAGTGTCATTGCATGTGTGTTCTTATACTAAAACCAACACTAGAGTCATTGCATGTGTGTTATTTCCACAAACCACACATGGATAAGCCACTAGATTCATTGCATGTGTTTTTTCTTTTCCACAAACCACACATGGATCCACCACTAGAGTCGTTGCATGTTTGTTCTTATACTAAAACCAACACTAGAGTCATTGCATGTTTGTTCTTATACTAAAACCACAAACCAGCACTAGAGTCATTGCATGTGTGTTCTTTTCCACAAACCACACATGGATAAACCACTAGATTCATTGCATGTGTTTGTTCTTTTCCACAAACCATACATGGATCCACCACTAGAGTCGGTGCATGTGTGTTCTTATACTAAAACCAACACTAGAGTCATTGCATGTGTGTTCTTTTCCAGAGACCACACATGGATCCACCAGTGGTCATTGCATGTGTGTTCTTTCCACAAACCACATATGGATCAACCAGAGTCATTGCGTGTGTGTTCTTTCCACAAACCACATATAGATCAACCACTAGAGTCATTGCATGTTTGTTCTTATACTAAAACCACAAACCAGCACTAGAGTCATTGCATGTGTATTCTTTTCGACAAACCACACATGGATCCACCAGTGGTCATTGCATGTGTGTTCTTTCCACAAACCACATATGGATCAACCAGAGTCATTGCATGTGTGTTCTTTCCACAAACCACACATGGATCAACCACTAGAGTCATTCCATGTTTGTTCTTATACTAAAACCACAAACCAGCACTAGAGTCATTGCATGTGTGTTCTTTTCCACAAACCACACATGGATAAACCACTAGATTCATTGCATGTGTTTGTTCTTTTCCACAAACCACACATGGATCCACCACTAGAGTCGTTGCATGTGTGTTCTTATACTAAAACCAACACTAGAGTCATTGCATGTGTGTTCTTTTCCAGAGACCACACATGGATCCACCAGTGGTCATTGCCTGTGTGTTCTTTCCACAAACCACATATGGATCAACCAGAGTCATTGCATGTGTGTTCTTTCCACAAACCACATATGGATCCATTTGAGTAATTACATGTTTGTTCTTATACTAAAACCACAAACCAGCACTAGAGTCATTGCATGTGTGTTCTTTTTGACAAACCACACATGGATCCACCAGTGGTCATTGCATGTGTGTTCTTTCCACAAACCACATATGGATCAACCAGAGTCATTGCATGTGTGTTCTTTCCACAAACCACACATGGATCAACCACTAGAGTCATTGCATGTTTGTTCTTATACTAAAACCACAAACCAGCACTAGAGTCATTGCATGTGTGTTCTTTCCACAAACCACACATGGATCCACCAGTGGTCATTGCATGTGTGTTCTTTCCACAAACCACATATGGATCAACCAGAGTCATTGCATGTGTGTTCTTTCCACAAACCACATGTGGACCCATTACAGTCATTGCATGTGTGTTATTTCCACAAACCACACATGGATCAACCACTAGAGTCATTGCATATGTGTTATTTCCACAAACCACACATGGATCAACCACTAGAGTCATTGCATGTGTGTTCTTATACTAAAACCAACACTAGAGTCATTGCATGTGTGTTCTTTTCGCAAACCACACACGGATCAACCACTAGAGTCATTGCATGTGTGTTATTTCCACAAGCCACACATGGATCAACTAGTGGTCATTGCATGTGTGTTCTTTCCACAAACCACACATGGATCCACCAGTGGTCATTGCATGTGTGTTCTTTCCACAAACAACATATGGATCAACCACTAGAGTTATTGCATGTGTGTTCTTTCCACAAACCACACATGGATCAACCACTAGAGTCATTGCATGTTTGTTCTTATACTAAAACCACAAACCAGCACTAGAGTCATTGCATGTGTGTTCTTTTCCACAAACCACACATGGATCCACCAGTGGTCATTGCATGTGTTCTTTCCACAAACAACATATGGATCAACCAGAGTCATTACATGTGTGTTCTTTCGACAAACCACACATGGATCAACCACTAGAGTCATTGCATGTTTGTTCTTATACTAAAACCACAAACCAACACTAGAGTCATTTCATGTGTGTTCTTTTCCACAAACCACACATGGATCCACTAGACTCATCGCATGTGTGTTCTTTTCCACAAACAACTTATGGATCAACCAGTGGTCATTGTGTATTATTTTTACAAACAACATGTGGACCCACTAGTGTCATTGCATGTGTGTTCTTATACTAAAACCAACACTAGAGTCATTGCATGTGTGTTATTTCCACAAACCACACATGGATAAACCACTAGATTCATTGCATGTGTTTTTTCTTTTCCACAAACCACACATGGATCCACCACTAGAGTCGTTGCATGTTTGTTCTTATACTAAAACCAACACTAGAGTCATTGCATGTTTGTTCTTATACTAAAACCACAAACCAGCACTAGAGTCATTGCATGTGTGTTATTTCCAAAAACCACACATGGATAAACCACTAGATACATTGCATGTGTTTGTTCTTTTCCACAAACCATACATGGATCCACCACTAGAGTCGGTGCATGTGTGTTCTTATACTAAAACCAACACTAGAGTCATTGCATGTGTGTTCTTTCCAGAGACCACATGGATCCACCAGTGGTCATTGCATTTGTTTTCTTTCCACAAACCACATATGGATCAACGAGAGTCAGTGCGTTTGTGTTCTTTCCACAAACCACATATAGATCAACCACTAGAGTCATTGCAAGTTTGTTCTTATACTAAAACCACAAACCAGCACTAGAGTCATTGCATGTGTATTCTTTTCGACAAACCACACATGGATCCACTAGTGGTCATTGCATGTGTGTTCTTTCCACAAACCACATATGGATCAACCAGAGTCATTGCATGTGTGTTCTTTCCACAAACCACACATGGATCAACCACTAGAGTCATTCCATGTTTGTTCTTATACTAAAACCACAAACCAGCACTAGAGTCATTGCATGTGTGTTCTTTTCCACAAACCACACATGGATAAACCACTAGATTCATTGCATGTGTTTGTTCTTTTCCACAAACCACACATGGATCCACCACTAGAGTCGTTGCATGTGTGTTCTTATACTAAAACCAACACGAGAGTCATTGCATGTGTGTTCTTTTCCAGAGACCACACCAGGATCCACCATGGTCATTGCATGTGTTCTTTCCACAAACCACATATGGATCAACCAGAGTCATTGCATGTGTGTTCTTTCCACAAACCACATATGGATCCATTTGAGTAATTACATGTTTGTTCTTATACTAAAACCACAAACCAGCACTAGAGTCATTGCATGTGTGTTCTTTTTGACAAACCACACATGGATCCACCAGTGGTCATTGCATGTGTGTTCTTTCCACAAACCACATATGGATCAACCAGAGTCATTGCATGTGTGTTCTTTCCACAAACCACACATGGATCAACCACTAGAGTCATTGCATGTTTGCTCTTATACTAAAACCACAAACCAGCACTAGAGTCATTGCATGTGTGTTCTTTCCACAAACCACACATGGATCCACCAGTGGTCATTGCATGTGTGTTCTTTCCACAAACCACATATGGATCAACCAGAGTCATTGCATGTGTGTTCTTTCCACAAACCACATGTGGACCCATTACAGTCATTGCATGTGTGTTATTTCCACAAACCACACATGGATCAACCACTAGAGTCATTGCATATGTGTTATTTCCACAAACCACACATGGATCAACCACTAGAGTCATTGCATGTGTGTTCTTATACTAAAACCAACACTAGAGTCATTGCATGTGTGTTCTTTTCGCAAACCACACACGGATCAACCACTAGAGTCATTGCATGTGTGTTATTTCCACAAGCCACACATGGATCAACTAGTGGTCATTGCATGTGTGTTCTTTCCACAAACCACACATGGATCCACCAGTGGTCATTGCATGTGTGTTCTTTCCACAAACAACATATGGATCAACCACTAGAGTTATTGCATGTGTGTTCTTTCCACAAACCACACATGGATCAACCACTAGAGTCATTGCATGTTTGTTCTTATACTAAAACCACAAACCAGCACTAGAGTCATTGCATGTGTGTTCTTTTCCACAAACCACACATGGATCCACCAGTGGTCATTGCATGTGTGTTCTTTCCACAAACAACATATGGATCAACCAGAGTCATTACATGTGTGTTCTTTCGACAAACCACACATGGATCAACCACTAGAGTCATTGCATGTTTGTTCTTATACTAAAACCACAAACCAACACTAGAGTCATTTCATGTGTGTTCTTTTCCACAAACCACACATGGATCCACTAGACTCATCGCATGTGTGTTCTTTTCCACAAACAACTTATGGATCAACCAGTGGTCATTGTGTATTATTTTTACAAACAACATGTGGACCCACTAGTGTCATTGCATGTGTGTTCTTATACTAAAACCAACACTAGAGTCACTGCATGTGTGTTATTTCCACAAACCACACATGGATAAACCACTAGATTCATTGCATGTGTTTTTTCTTTTCCACAAACCACACATGGATCCACCACTAGAGTCGTTGCATGTTTGTTCTTATACTAAAACCAACACTAGAGTCATTGCATGTTTGTTCTTATACTAAAACCACAAACCAGCACAAGAGTCATTGCATGTGTGTTCTTTCCACAAACCACAAATGGATCAACCACTAGATTCATTGCATGTGTTTGTTCTTTTCCACAAACCATACATGGATCCACCACTAGAGTCGGTGCATGTGTGTTCTTATACTAAAACCAACACTAGAGTCATTGCATGTGTGTTCTTTTCCAGAGACCACACATGGATCCACCAGTGGTCATTGCATGTGTGTTCTTTCCACAAACCACATATGGATCAACCAGAGTCATTGCGTGTGTGTTCTTTCCACAAACCACATATAGATCAACCACTAGAGTCATTGCATGTTTGTTCTTATACTAAAACCACAAACCAGCACTAGAGTCATTGCATATGTATTCTTTCGACAAACCACACATGGATCCACCAGTGGTCATTGCATGTGTGTTCTTTCCACAAACCACATATGGATCAACCAGAGTCATTGCATGTGTGTTCTTTCCACAAACCACACATGGATCAACCACTAGAGTCATTCCATGTTTGTTCTTATACTAAAACCACAAACCAGCACTAGAGTCATTGCATGTGTGTTCTTTTCCACAAACCACACATGGATAAACCACTAGATTCATTGCATGTGTTTGTTCTTTTCCACAAACCACACATGGATCCACCACTAGAGTCGTTGCATGTGTGTTCTTATACTAAAACCAACACTAGAGTCATTGCATGTGTGTTCTTTTCCAGAGACCACACATGGATCCACCGATGGTCATTGCCTGTGTGTTCTTTCCACAAACCACATATGGATCAACCAGTCAATGCTTGTGTGTTCTTTCCAAAAACCACATATGGATCCATTTGAGTAATTACATGTTTGTTCTTATACTAAAACCACAAACCAGCACTAGAGTCATTGCATGTGTGTTCTTTTTGACAAACCACTCATGGATCCACCAGTGGTCATTGCATGTGTGTTCTTTCCACAAACCACATATGGATCAAACAGAGTCATTGCATGTGTGTTCTTTCCACAAACCACACATGGATCAACCACTAGAGTCATTGCATGTTTGTTCTTATACTAAAACCACAAACCAGCACTAGAGTCATTGCATGTGTGTTCTTTTCCACAAACCACACATGGATCCACCAGTGGTCATTGCATGTGTGTTCTTTCCACAAACCACATATGGATCAACCAGAGTCATTGCATATGTGTTCTTTCCACAAACCACATGTGGACCCATTACAGTCATTGCATGTGTGTTATTTCCACAAACCACACATGGATCAACCACTAGAGTCATTGAATATGTGTTATTTCCACAAACCACACATGGATCAACCACTAGAGTCATTGCATGTGTGTTCTTATACTAAAACCAACGCTAGAGTCATTGCATGTGTGTTCTTTGCACAAACCACACGGATCAACCACGAGAGTCATTGCATGTGTGTTATTTCCACAAGCCACACATGGATCAACTAGTGGTCATTGCATGTGTGTTCTTTCCACAAACCACACATGGATCCACCAGTGGTCATTGCATGTGTGTTCTTTCCACAAACAACATATGGATCAACCACTAGAGTTATTGCATGTGTGTTCTTTCCACAAACCACACATGGATCAACCACTAGAGTCATTGCATGTTTGTTCTTATACTAAAACCACAAACCAGCACTAGAGTCATTGCATGTGTGTTCTTTTCCACAAACCACATGGATACACAAGTGGTCATTGCATGTGTGTTCTTTCCACAAACAACATATGGATCAACCAGAGTCATTACATGTGTGTTCTTTCGACAAACCACACATGGATCAACCACTAGAGTCATTGCATGTTTGTTCTTATACTAAAACCACAAACCAACACTAGAGTCATTTCATGTGTGTTCTTTTCATAAACCACATGGATCCACTAGATGTCATTGCATGTGTGTTCTTTTCCACAAACAACTTATGGATCAACCAGTGGTCATTGTGTATTATTTTTACAAACAACATGTGGACCCACTAGTGTCATTGCATGTGTGTTCTTATACTAAAACCAACACTAGAGTCACTGCATGTGTGTTATTTCCACAAACCACACATGGATAAACCACTAGATTCATTGCATGTGTTTTTTCTTTCCAAACCACACATGGATCCACCACTAGAGTCGTTGGATGTTTGTTCTTATACTAAAACCAACACTAGACTCATTGCAATTTTGGTATTATTATAAAACCACAAACCAGCACTAGAGTCATTGCATGTGTGTTCTTTCCACAAACCACATGGATAAACCACTAGATTCATTGCATGTGTTTGTTCTTTTCCACAAACCATACATGGATCCACCACTAGAGTCGGTGCATGTGTGTTCTTATACTAAAACCAACACTAGAGTCATTGCATGTGTGTTCTTTTCCAGAGACCACACATGGATCCACCAGTGGTCATTGCATGTGTGTTCTTTCCACAAACCACATATGGATCTACCAGAGTCATTGCGTGTGTTCTTTCCACAAACCACATATAGATCAACCACTAGAGTCATTGCATGTTTGTTCTTATACTAAAACCACAAACCAGCACTAGAGTCATTGCATGTGTATTCTTTTCGACAAACCACACATGGATCCACCAGTGGTCATTGCATGTGTGTTCTTTCCACAAACCACATATGGATCAACCAGAGTCATTGCATGTGTGTTCTTTCCACAAACCACACATGGATCAACCACTAGAGTCATTCCATGTTTGTTCTTATACTAAAACCACAAACCAGCACTAGAGTCATTGCATGTGTGTTCTTTTCCACAAACCACACATGGATAAACCACTAGATTCATTGCATGTGTTTGTTCTTTTCCAAACCACACATGGATCCACCACTAGAGTCGTTGCATGTGTGTTCTTATACTAAAACCAACACTAGAGTCATTGCATGTGTGTTCTTTTCCAGAGACCACACATGGATCCACCAGTGGTCATTGCCTGTGTGTTCTTTCCACAAACCACATATGGATCAACCAGAGTCATTGCATGTGTGTTCTTTCCACAAACCACATATGGATCCATTTGAGTAATTACATGTTTGTTCTTATACTAAAACAACAAACCAGCACTAGAGTCATTGCATGTGTGTTCTTTTTGACAAACCACACATGGATCCACCAGTGGTCATTGCATGTGTGTTCTTTCCACAAACCACATATGGATCAACCAGAGTCATTGCATGTGTGTTCTTTCCACAAACCACACATGGATCAACCACTAGAGTCATTGCATGTTTGTTCTTATACTAAAACCACAAACCAGCACTAGAGTCATTGCATGTGTGTTCTTTCCACAAACCACACATGGATCCACCAGTGGTCATTGCATGTGTGTTCTTTCCACAAACCACATATGGATCAACCAGAGTCATTGCATGTGTGTTCTTTCCACAAACCACATGTGGACCCATTACAGTCATTGCATGTGTGTTATTTCCACAAACCACACATGGATCAACCACTAGAGTCATTGCATATGTGTTATTTCCACAAACCACACATGGATCAACCACTAGAGTCATTGCATGTGTGTTCTTATACTAAAACCAACACTAGAGTCATTGCATGTGTGTTCTTTTCGCAAACCACACATGGATCAACCACTAGAGTCATTGCATGTGTGTTATTTCCACAAGCCACACATGGATCAACTAGTGGTCATTGCATGTGTGTTCTTTCCACAAACCACACATGGATCCACAAGTGGTGATTTCATGTGTGTTCTTTCCACAAACAACATATGGATCAACCACTAGAGTTATTGCATGTGTGTTCTTTCCACAAACCACACATGGATCAACCACTAGAGTCATTGCATGTTTGTTCTTATACTAAAACCACAAACCAGCACTAGAGTCATTGCATGTGTGTTCTTTTCCACAAACCACACATGGATCCACCAGTGGTCATTGCATGTGTGTTCTTTCCACAAACAACATATGGATCAACCAGAGTCATTACATGTGTGTTCTTTCGACAAACCACACATGGATCAACCACTAGAGTCATTGCATGTTTGTTCTTATACTAAAACCACAAACCAACACTAGAGTCATTTCATGTGTGTTCTTTTCCACAAACCACACATGGATCCACTAGACTCATCGCATGTGTGTTCTTTTCCACAAACAACTTATGGATCAACCAGTGGTCATTGTGTATTATTTTTACAAACAACATGTGGACCCACTAGTGTCATTGCATGTGTGTTCTTATACTAAAACCAACACTAGAGTCATTGCATGTGTGTTATTTCCACAAACCACACATGGATAAACCACTAGATTCATTGCATGTGTTTTTTCTTTTCCACAAACCACACATGGATCCACCACTAGAGTCGTTGCATGTTTGTTCTTATACTAAAACCAACACTAGAGTCATTGCATGTTTGTTCTTATACTAAAACCACAAACCAGCACTAGAGTCATTGCATGTGTGTTCTTTTCCACAAACCACACATGGATAAACCACTAGATTCATTGCATGTGTTTGTTCTTTTCCACAAACCATACATGGATCCACCACTAGAGTCGGTGCATGTGTGTTCTTATACTAAAACCAACACTAGAGTCATTGCATGTGTGTTCTTTTCCAGAGACCACACATGGATCCACCAGTGGTCATTGCATGTGTGTTCTTTCCACAAACCACATATGGATCTACCAGAGTCATTGCGTGTGTGTTCTTTCCACAAACCACATATAGATCAACCACTAGAGTCATTGCATGTTTGTTCTTATACTAAAACCACAAACCAGCACTAGAGTCATTGCATGTGTATTCTTTTCGACAAACCACACATGGATCCACCAGTGGTCATTGCATGTGTGTTCTTTCCACAAACCACATATGGATCAACCAGAGTCATTGCATGTGTGTTCTTTCCACAAACCACACATGGATCAACCACTAGAGTCATTCCATGTTTGTTCTTATACTAAAACCACAAACCAGCACTAGAGTCATTGCATGTGTGTTCTTTTCCACAAACCACACATGGATAAACCACTAGATTCATTGCATGTGTTTGTTCTTTTCCACAAACCACACATGGATCCACCACTAGAGTCGTTGCATGTGTGTTCTTATACTAAAACCAACACTAGAGTCATTGCATGTGTGTTCTTTTCCAGAGACCACACATGGATCCACCAGTGGTCATTGCCTGTGTGTTCTTTCCACAAACCACATATGGATCAACCAGAGTCATTGCATGTGTGTTCTTTCCACAAACCACATATGGATCCATTTGAGTAATTACATGTTTGTTCTTATACTAAAACCACAAACCAGCACTAGAGTCATTGCATGTGTGTTCTTTTTGACAAACCACACATGGATCCACCAGTGGTCATTGCATGTGTGTTCTTTCCACAAACCACATATGGATCAACCAGAGTCATTGCATGTGTGTTCTTTCCACAAACCACACATGGATCAACCACTAGAGTCATTGCATGTTTGTTCTTATACTAAAACCACAAACCAGCACTAGAGTCATTGCATGTGTGTTCTTTTCCACAAACCACACATGGATCCACCAGTGGTCATTGCATGTGTGTTCTTTCCACAAACCACATATGGATCAACCAGAGTCATTGCATGTGTGTTCTTTCCACAAACCACATGTGGACCCATTACAGTCATTGCATGTGTGTTATTTCCACAAACCACACATGGATCAACCACTAGAGTCATTGCATATGTCTTATTTCCACAAACCACACATGGATCAACCACTAGAGTCATTGCATGTGTGTTCTTATACTAAAACCAACACTAGAGTCATTGCATGTGTGTTCTTTTCACAAACCACACGGATCAACCACTAGAGTCATTGCATGTGTGTTATTTCCACAAGCCACACATGGATCAACTAGTGGTCATTGCATGTGTGTTCTTTCCACAAACCACACATGGATCCACCAGTGGTCATTGCATGTGTGTTCTTTCCACAAACAACATATGGATCAACCACTAGAGTTATTGCATGTGTGTTCTTTCCACAAACCACACATGGATCAACCACTAGAGTCATTGCATGTTTGTTCTTATACTAAAACCACAAACCAGCACTAGAGTCATTGCATGTGTGTTCTTTTCCACAAACCACACATGGATCCACCAGTGGTCATTGCATGTGTGTTCTTTCCACAAACAACATATGGATCAACCAGAGTCATTACATGTGTGTTCTTTCGACAAACCACACATGGATCAACCACTAGAGTCATTGCATGTTTGTTCTTATACTAAAACCACAAACCAACACTAGAGTCATTTCATGTGTGTTCTTTTCCACAAACCACACATGGATCCACTAGACTCATCGCATGTGTGTTCTTTTCCACAAACAACTTATGGATCAACCAGTGGTCATTGTGTATTATATTTACAAACAACATGTGGACCCACTAGTGTCATTGCATGTGTGTTCTTATACTAAAACCAACACTAGAGTCATTGCATGTGTGTTATTTCCACAAACCACACATGGATAAACCACTAGATTCATTGCATGTGTTTTTTCTTTTCCACAAACCACACATGGATCCACCACTAGAGTCGTTGCATGTTTGTTCTTATACTAAAACCAACACTAGAGTCATTGCATGTTTGTTCTTATACTAAAACCACAAACCAGCACTAGAGTCATTGCATGTGTGTTCTTTTCCACAAACCACACATGGATAAACCACTAGATTCATTGCATGTGTTTGTTCTTTTCCACAAACCATACATGGATCCACCACTAGAGTCGGTGCATGTGTGTTCTTATACTAAAACCAACACTAGAGTCATTGCATGTGTGTTCTTTCCAGACCACACATGGTTCCACCTCTGGTCATTGCATGTGTGTTCTTTCCACAAACCACATATGGATCAACCAGAGTCATTGCGTGTGTGTTCTTTCCACAAACCACATATAGATCAACCACTAGAGTCATTGCATGTTTGTTCTTATACTAAAACCACAAACCAGCACTAGAGTCATTGCATGTGTATTCTTTTCGACAAACCACACATGGATCCACCAGTGGTCATTGCATGTGTGTTCTTTCCACAAACCACATATGGATCAACCAGAGTCATTGCATGTGTGTTCTTTCCACAAACCACACATGGATCAACCACTAGAGTCATTCCATGTTTGTTCTTATACTAAAACCACAAACCAGCACTAGAGTCATTGCATGTGTGTTCTTTTCCACAAACCACACATGGATAAACCACTAGATTCATTGCATGTGTTTGTTCTTTTCCACAAACCACACATGGATCCACCACTAGAGTCGTTGCATGTGTGTTCTTATACTAAAACCAACACTAGAGTCATTGCATGTGTGTTCTTTTCCAGAGACCACACATGGATCCACCAGTGGTCATTGCACGTGTGTTCTTTCCACAAACCACATATGGATCAACCAGAGTCATTGCATGTGTGTTCTTTCCACAAACCACATATGGATCCATTTGAGTAATTACATGTTTGTTCTTATACTAAAACCACAAACCAGCACTAGAGTCATTGCATGTGTGTTCTTTTTGACAAACCACACATGGATCCACCAGTGGTCATTGCATGTGTGTTCTTTCCACAAACCACATATGGATCAACCAGAGTCATTGCATGTGTGTTCTTTCCACAAACCACACATGGATCAACCACTAGAGTCATTGCATGTTTGTTCTTATACTAAAACCACAAACCAGCACTAGAGTCATTGCATGTGTGTTCTTTTCCACTTACCACACATGGATCCACCAGTGGTCATTGCATGTGTGTTCTTTCCACAAACCACATATGGATCAACCAGAGTCATTGCATGTGTGTTCTTTCCACAAACCACATGTGGACCCATTACAGTCATTGCATGTGTGTTATTTCCACAAACCACACATGGATCAACCACTAGAGTCATTGCATATGTCTTATTTCCACAAACCACACATGGATCAACCACTAGAGTCATTGCATGTGTGTTCTTATACTAAAACCAACACTAGAGTCATTGCATGTGTGTTCTTTTCGCAAACCACACACGGATCAACCACTAGAGTCATTGCATGTGTGTTATTTCCACAAGCCACACATGGATCAACTAGTGGTCATTGCATGTGTGTTCTTTCCACAAACCACACATGGATCCACCAGTGGTCATTGCATGTGTGTTCTTTCCACAAACAACATATGGATCAACCACTAGAGTTATTGCATGTGTGTTCTTTCCACAAACCACACATGGATCAACCACTAGAGTCATTGCATGTTTGTTCTTATACTAAAACCACAAACCAGCACTAGAGTCATTGCATGTGTGTTCTTTTCCACAAACCACACATGGATCCACCAGTGGTCATTGCATGTGTGTTCTTTCCACAAACAACATATGGATCAACCAGAGTCATTACATGTGTGTTCTTTCGACAAACCACACATGGATCAACCACTAGAGTCATTGCATGTTTGTTCTTATACTAAAACCACAAACCAACACTAGAGTCATTTCATGTGTGTTCTTTTCCACAAACCACACATGGATCCACTAGACTCATCGCATGTGTGTTCTTTTCCACAAACAACTTATGGATCAACCAGTGGTCATTGTGTATTATTTTTACAAACAACATGTGGACCCACTAGTGTCATTGCATGTGTGTTCTTATACTAAAACCAACACTAGAGTCATTGCATGTGTGTTATTTCCACAAACCACACATGGATAAACCAATAGATTCATTGCATGTGTTTTTTCTTTTCCACAAACCACACATGGATCCACCACTAGAGTCGTTGCATGTTTGTTCTTATACTAAAACCAGCACTAGAGTCATTGCATGTTTGTTCTTATACTAAAACCACAAACCAGCACTAGAGTCATTGCATGTGTGTTCTTTTCCACAAACCACACATGGATAAACCACTAGATTCATTGCATGTGTTTGTTCTTTTCCACAAACCATACATGGATCCACCACTAGAGTCGGTGCATGTGTGTTCTTATACTAAAACCAACACTAGAGTCATTGCATGTGTGTTCTTTTCCAGAGACCACACATGGATCCACCAGTGGTCATTGCATGTGTGTTCTTTCCACAAACCACATATGGATCAACTAGAGTCATTGCGTGTGTGTTCTTTCCACAAACCACATATAGATCAACCACTAGAGTCATTGCATGTTTGTTCTTATACTAAAACCACAAACCAGCACTAGAGTCATTGCATGTGTATTCTTTTCGACAAACCACATGGATCCACCAGTGGTCATTGCATGTGTGTTCTTTCCAAAACCACATATGGATCAACCAGAGTCATTGCATGTGTGTTCTTTCCACAAACCACACATGGATCAACCACTAGAGTCATTCCATGTTTGTTCTTATACTAAAACCACAAACCAGCACTAGAGTCATTGCATGTGTGTTCTTTTCCACAAACCACACATGGATAAACCACTAGATTCATTGCATGTGTTTGTTCTTTTCCACAAACCACATGGATCCACCACTAGAGTCGTTGCATGTGTGTTCTTATACTAAAACCAACACTAGAGTCATTGCATGTGTGTTCTTTTCCAGAGACAACACATGGATCCACCAGTGGTCATTGCCATTGTGTTCTTTCCACAAACCACATATGGATCAACCAGAGTCATTGCATGTGTGTTCTTTCCACAAACCACATATGGATCCATTTGAGTAATTACATGTTTGTTCTTATACTAAAACCACAAACCAGCACTAGAGTCATTGCATGTGTGTTCTTTTTGACAAACCACACATGGATCCACCAGTGGTCATTGCATGTGTGTTCTTTCCACAAACCACATATGGATCAACCAGAGTCATTGCATGTGTGTTCTTTCCACAAACCACACATGGATCAACCACTAGAGTCATTGCATGTTTGTTCTTATACTAAAACCACAAACCAGCACTAGAGTCATTGCATGTGTGTTCTTTTCCACAAACCACACATGGATCCACCAGTGGTCATTGCATGTGTGTTCTTTCCACAAACCACATATGGATCAACCAGAGTCATTGCATGTGTGTTCTTTCCACAAACCACATGTGGACCCATTATAGTCATTGCATGTGTGTTATTTCCACAAACCACACATGGATCAACCACTAGAGTCATTGCATATTTGTTATTTACACAAACCAAACATGGATCAACCACTAGAGTCATTGCATGTGTGTTCTTATACTAAAACCAACACTAGAGTCATTGCATGTGTGTTCTTTTTGCAAACCACACACGGATCAACCACTAGAGTCATTGCATGTGTGTTATTTCCACAAGCCACACATGGATCAACTAGTGGTCATTGCATGTGTGTTCTTTCCACAAACCACACATGGATCCACCAGTGGTCATTGCATGTGTGTTCTTTCCACAAACAACATATGGATCAACCACTAGAGTTATTGCATGTGTGTTCTTTCCACAAACCACACATGGATCAACCACTAGAGTCATTGCATGTTTGTTCTTATACTAAAACCACAAACCAGCACTAGAGTCATTGCATGTGTGTTCTTTTCCACAAACCACACATGGATCCACCAGTGGTCATTGCATGTGTGTTCTTTCCACAAACAACATATGGATCAACCAGAGTCATTACATGTGTGTTCTTTCGACAAACCACACATGGATCAACCACTAGAGTCATTGCATGTTTGTTCTTATACTAAAACCACAAACCAACACTAGAGTCATTTCATGTGTGTTCTTTTCCACAAACCACACATGGATCCACTAGACTCATCGCATGTGTGTTCTTTTCCACAAACAACTTATGGATCAACCAGTGGTCATTGTGTATTATTTTTACAAACAACATGTGGACCCACTAGTGTCATTGCATGTGTGTTCTTATACTAAAACCAACACTAGAGTCATTGCATGTGTGTTATTTCCACACCAAACCACATGGATAAACCAATAGATTCATTGCATGTGTTTTTTCTTTTCCACAAACCACACATGGATCCACCACTAGAGTCGTTGCATGTTTGTTCTTATACTAAAACCAACACTAGAGTCATTGCATGTTTGTTCTTATACTAAAACCACAAACCAGCACTAGAGTCATTGCATGTGTGTTCTTTTCCACAAACCACATGGATAAACCACTAGATTCATTGCATGTGTTTGTTCTTTCCACAAACCACACATGGATCCACCACTAGAGTCGGTGCATGTTTGTTCTTATACTAAAACCAACACTAGAGTCATTGCATGTGTGTTCTTTTCCAGAGACCACACATGGATCCACCAGTGGTCATTGCATGTGTGTTCTTTCCACAAACCACATATGGATCAACCAGAGTCATTGCGTGTGTGTTCTTTCCACAAACCACATATAGATCAACCACTAGAGTCATTGCATGTTTGTTCTTATACTAAAACCACAAACCAGCACTAGAGTCATTGCATGTGTATTCTTTTCGACAAACCACACATGGATCCACCAGTGGACATTGCATGTGTGTTCTTTCCACAAACCACATATGGATCAACCAGAGTCATTGCATGTGTGTTCTTTCCACAAACCACACATGGATCAACCACTAGAGTCATTCCATGTTTGTTCTTATACTAAAACCACAAACCAGCACTAGAGTCATTGCATGTGTGTTCTTTTCCACAAACCACACATGGATAAACCACTAGATTCATTGCATGTGTTTGTTCTTTTCCACAAACCACACATGGATCCACCACTAGAGTCGGTGCATGTTTGTTCTTATACTAAAACCAACACTAGAGTCATTGCATGTGTGTTCTTTTCCAGAGACCACACATGGATCCACCAGTGGTCATTGCATGTGTGTTCTTTCCACAAACCACATATGGATCAACCAGAGTCATTGCGTGTGTGTTCTTTCCACAAACCACATATAGATCAACCACTAGAGTCATTGCATGTTTGTTCTTATACTAAAACCACAAACCAGCACTAGAGTCATTGCATGTGTATTCTTTTCGACAAACCACACATGGATCCACCAGTGGTCATTGCATGTGTGTTCTTTCCAAAAACCACATATGGATCAACCAGAGTCATTGCATGTGTGTTCTTTCCACAAACCACACATGGATCAACCACTAGAGTCATTCCATGTTTGTTCTTATACTAAAACCACAAACCAGCACTAGAGTCATTGCATGTGTGTTCTTTTCCACAAACCACACATGGATAAACCACTAGATTCATTGCATGTGTTTGTTCTTTTCCTAAACCACACATGGATCCACCACTAGAGTCGTTGCATGTGTGTTCTTATACTAAAACCAACACTAGAGTCATTGCATGTGTGTTCTTTTCCAGAGACCACACATGGATCCACCAGTGGTCATTGCCTGTGTGTTCTTTCCACAAACCACATATGGATCAACCAGAGTCATTGCATATGTGTTCTTTCCACAAACCACATATGGATCCATTTGAGTAATTACATGTTTGTTCTTATACTAAAACCACAAACCAGCACTAGAGTCATTGCATGTGTGTTCTTTTTGACAAACCACACATGGATCCACCAGTGGTCATTGCATGTGTGTTCTTTCCACAAACCACATATGGATCAACCAGAGTCATTGCATGTGTGTTCTTTCCACAAACCACACATGGATCAACCACTAGAGTCATTGCATGTTTGTTCTTATACTAAAACCACAAACCAGCACTAGAGTAATTGCATGTGTGTTCTTTTCCACAAACCACACATGGATCCACCAGTGGTCATTGCATGTGTGTTCTTTCCACAAACCACATATGGATCAACCAGAGTCATTGCATGTGTGTTCTTTCCACAAACCACATGTGGACCCATTACAGTCATTGCATGTGTGTTATTTCCACAAACCACACATGGATCAACCACTAGAGTCATTGCATATGTGTTATTTCCACAAACCACACATGGATCAACCACTAGAGTCATTGCATGTGTGTTCTTATACTAAAACCAACACTAGAGTCATTGCATGTGTGTTCTTTTCGCAAACCACACACGGATCAACCACTAGAGTCATTGGATGTGTGTTATTTCCACAAGCCACACATGGATCAACTAGTGGTCATTGCATGTGTGTTCTTTCCACAAACCACACATGGATCCACCAGTGGTCATTGCATGTGTGTTCTTTCCACAAACAACATATGGATCAACCACTAGAGTCATTGCATGTGTGTTCTTTTCCACAAACCACACATGGATCCACCAGTGGTCATTGCATGTGTGTTCTTTCCACAAACCACAAATGGATCAACTAGAGTCATTGCATGTGTGTTATTTCCACAAACCACACATGGATCAACCACTAGAGTCATTGCATGTTTGTTCTTATACTAAAACCACAAACCAGCACTAGAGTCATTGCATGTGTGTTCTTTTCCACAAACCACACATGGATAAACCACTAGATTCATTGCATGTGTTTGTTCTTTTCGACAAACCACACATGGATCAACCACTAGAGTCATTGCATGTGTGTTATTTCCACAAACCACACATGGATCAACTAGTTGTCATTGCATGTGTGTTCTTTCCACAAACCACACATGGATCCACCAGTGGTCATTGCATGTGTGTTCTTTCCACAAACCACATATGGATCAACCACTAGAGTTATTGCATGTGTGTTCTTTCCACAAAACACACATGGATCAACCACTAGAGTCATTGCATGTTTGTTCTTATACTAAAACCACAAACCAGCACTAGAGTCATTGCATGTGTGTCCTTTTCCACAAACCACACATGGATCCACCAGTGGCCATTGCATGTGTGTTCTTTCCACAAACCACATATGGATCAACCAGAGTCATTACATGTGTGTTCTTTCGACAAACCACACATGGATCAACCACTAGAGTCATTGCATGTTTGTTCTTATACTAAAACCAGAAACCAACACTAGAGTCATTTCATGTGTGCTCTTTTCCACAAACCACACATGGATCCACTAGACTCATCGCATGTGTGTTCTTTTCCACAAACAACTTATGGATCAACCAGTGGTCATTGCATGTGTGTTATTTTTACAAACCACATGTGGACCCACTAGAGTCATTGCATGTGTGTTCTTATACTAAAACCAACACAAGAGTCATTGCATGTGTGTTATTTCCACAAACCACACATGGATAAACCACTAGATTCATTGCATGTGTTTGTTCTTTTCCACAAACCACACATGGATCCACCACTAGAGTTGTTGCATGTTTGTTCTTATACTAAAACCAACACTAGAGTCATTGCATGTGTGTTCTTTTCCAGAAACCACACTTGGATCCACCAGTGGTCATTGCATGTGTGTTCTTTCCACAAACCACATATGGATCAACCAGAGTCATTGCATGTGTGTTCTTTCCACAAACCACACATAGATCAACCACCAGAGTCATTGCATGTTTGTTGTTATACTAAAACCACAAACCAGCACTAGAGTCATTGCATGTGTGTTCTTTTCGACAAACCACACATGGATCCACCAGTGGTCGTTGCATGTGTGTTCTTTCCACAAACCACATATGGATCAACCAGAGTCATTGCATGTGTGTTCTTTCCACAAACCACACATGGATCAACCACTAGAGTCATTGCATGTTTGCTCTTATACTAAAACCACAAACCAGCACTAGAGTCATTGCATGTGTGTTCTTTTCCACAAACCACACATGGATCCACCAGTGGTCATTGCATGTGTGTTCTTTCCACAAACCACATATGGATCAACCAGAGTCATTGCATGTGTGTTCTTTCCACAAACCACATGCGGACCCATTACAGTGATTGCATGTGTGTTATTTCCACAAACCACCCATGGATCAACCACTAGAGTCATTGCATATGTGTTATTTCCACAAACCATACATGGATCAACCACTAGAGTCATTGCATGTGTGTTCTTATACTAAAACCAACACTAGAGTCATTGCATGTGTGTTCTTTTCGCAAACCACACATGGATCAACCACTAGAGTCATTGCATGTGTGTTATTTCCACAAACCACATATGGATCAACTAGTGGTCATTGCATGTGTGTTCTTTTCCACAAACTACATATGGATCCACCAGTGGTCATTGCATGTGTGTTCTTTCCACAAACCACATATGGATCAACCAGAGTCATTGCATGTGTGTTCTTTCCACAAGACACACATGCATCACCCACTAGAGTCATTGCATGTTTGTTCTTATACTAAAACCATAAACCAGCACTAGAGTCATTGCATGTGTGTTCTTTTCCACAAACCACACATGGATCCACCAGTGGTCATTGCATGTGTGTTCTTTCCACAAACAACATATGGATCAACCAGAGTCATTACATGTGTGTTCTTTCAACAAACCACACATGGATCAACCACTAGAGTCATTGCATGTTTGTTCTTATACTAAAACCACAAACCAACACTAGAGTCATTTCATGTGTGTTCTTTTCCACAAACCACACATGGATCCACTAGACTCATCGCATGTGTGTTCTTTTCCACAAACAACTTATGGATCAACCAGTGGTCATTGTGTATTATTTTTACAAACAACATGTGGACCCACTAGTGTCATTGCATGTGTGTTCTTATACTAAAACCAACACTAGAGTCATTGCATGTGTGTTATTTCCACAAACCACACATGGATAAACCACTAGATTCATTGCATGTGTTTTTTCTTTTCCACAAACCACACATGGATCCACCACTAGAGTCGTTGCATGTTTGTTCTTATACTAAAACCAACACTAGAGTCATTGCATGTTTGTTCTTATACTAAAACCACAAACCAGCACTAGAGTCATTGCATGTGTGTTCTTTTCCACAAACCACACATGGATAAACCACTAGATTCATTGCATGTGTTTGTTCTTTTCCACAAACCACACATGGATCCACCACTAGAGTCGGTGCATGTGTGTTCTTATACTAAAACCAACACTAGAGTCATTGCATGTGTGTTCTTTTCCAGAGACCACACATGGATCCACCAGTGGTCATTGTATGTGTGTTCTTTCCACAAACCACATATGGATCAACCAGAGTCATTGCGTGTGTGTTCTTTCCACAAACCACATATAGATCAACCACTAGAGTCATTGCATGTTTGTTCTTATACTAAAACCACAAACCAGCACTAGAGTCATTGCATGTGTATTCTTTTCGACAAACCACACATGGATCCACTAGTGGTCATTGCATGTGTGTTCTTTCCACAAACCACATATGGATCAACCAGAGTCATTGCATGTGTGTTCTTTCCACAAACCACACATGGATCAACCACTAGAGTCATTCCATGTTTGTTCTTATACTAAAACCACAAACCAGCACTAGAGTCATTGCATGTGTGTTCTTTTCCACAAACCACACATGGATAAACCACTAGATTCATTGCATGTGTTTGTTCTTTTCCACAAAACCACATGGATCCACCACTAGAGTCGTTGCATGTGTGTTCTTATACAAAAACCAACACTAGAGTCATTGCATGTGTGTTCTTTTCCAGAGACCACACATGGATCCACCAGTGGTCATTGCCTGTGTGTTCTTTCCACAAACCACATATGGATCAACCAGAGTCATTGCATGTGTGTTCTTTCCACAAACCACATATGGATCCATTTGAGTAATTACATGTTTGTTCTTATACTAAAACCACAAACCAGCACAAGAGTCATTGCATGTGTGTTCTTTTTGACAAACCACACATGGATCCACCAGTGGTCATTGCATGTGTGTTCTTTCCACAAACCACATATGGATCAACCAGAGTCATTGCATGTGTGTTCTTTCCACAAACCACACATGGATCAACCACTAGAGTCATTGCATGTTTGTTCTTATACTAAAACCACAAACCAGCACTAGAGTCATTGCATGTGTGTTCTTTTCCACAAACCACACATGGATCCACCAGTGGTCATTGCATGTGTGTTCTTTCCACAAACCACATATGGATCAACCAGAGTCATTGCATGTGTGTTCTTTCCACAAACCACATGTGGACCCATTACAGTCATTGCATGTGTGTTATTTCCACAAACCACACATGGATCAACCACTAGAGTCATTGCATATGTGTTATTTCCACAAACCACACATGGATCAACCACTAGAGTCATTGCATGTGTGTTCTTATACTAAAACCAACACTAGAGTCATTGCATGTGTGTTCTTTTCGCAAACCACACACGGATCAACCACTAGAGTCATTGCATGTGTGTTATTTCCACAAGCCACACATGGATCAACTAGTGGTCATTGCATGTGTGTTCTTTCCACAAACCACACATGGATCCACCAGTGGTCATTGCATGTGTGTTCTTTCCACAAACAACATATGGATCAACCACTAGAGTCATTGCATGCGTGTTCTTTTCCACAAACCACACATGGATCCACCAGTGGTCATTGCATGTGTGTTCTTTCCACAAACCACATATGGATCAACCAGAGTCATTGCATGTGTGTTCTTTCCACAAACCACACATGGATCAACCACTAGAGTCATTGCATGTTTGTTCTTATACTAAAACCACAAACCAGCACTAGAGTCATTGCATGTGTGTTCTTTTCCACAAACCACACATGGATAAACCACTAGATTCATTGCATGTGTTTGTTCTTTTCGACAAACCACACATGGATCAACCACTAGAGTCATTGCATGTGTGTTATTTCCACAAACCACACATGGATCAACTAGTTGTCATTGCATGTGTGTTCTTTCCACAAACCACACATGGATCCACCAGTGGTCATTGCATGTGTGTTCTTTCCACAAACCACATATGGATCAACCACTAGAGTTATTGCATGTGTGTTCTTTCCACAAAACACACATGGATCAACCACTAGAGTCATTGCATGTTTGTTCTTATACTAAAACCACAAACCAGCACTAGAGTCATTGCATGTGTGTCCTTTTCCACAAACCACACATGGATCCACCAGTGGCCATTGCATGTGTGTTCTTTCCACAAACCACATATGGATCAACCAGAGTCATTACATGTGTGTTCTTTCGACAAACCACACATGGATCAACCACTAGAGTCATTGCATGTTTGTTCTTATACTAAAACCACAAACCAACACTAGAGTCATTTCATGTGTGTTCTTTTCCACAAACCACACATGGATCCACTAGACTCATCGCATGTGTGTTCTTTTCCACAAACAACTTATGGATCAACCAGTGGTCATTGCATGTGTGTTATTTTTACAAACCACATGTGGACCCACTAGAGTCATTGCATGTGTGTTCTTATACTAAAACCAACACAAGAGTCATTGCATGTGTGTTATTTCCACAAACCACACATGGATAAACCACTAGATTCATTGCATGTGTTTGTTCTTTTCCACAAACCACACATGGATCCACCACTAGAGTTGTTGCATGTTTGTTCTTATACTAAAACCAACACTAGAGTCATTGCATGTGTGTTCTTTTCCAGAAACCACACTTGGATCCACCAGTGGTCATTGCATGTGTGTTCTTTCCACAAACCACATATGGATCAACCAGAGTCATTGCATGTGTGTTCTTTCCACAAAACACACATAGATCAACCACCAGAGTCATTGCATGTTTGTTGTTATACTAAAACCACAAACCAGCACTAGAGTCATTGCATGTGTGTTCTTTTCGACAAACCACACATGGATCCACCAGTGGTCATTGCATGTGTGTTCTTTCCACAAACCACATATGGATCAACCAGAGTCATTGCATGTGTGTTCTTTCCACAAACCACACATGGATCAACCACTAGAGTCATTGCATGTTTGTTCTTATACTAAAACCACAAACCAGCACTAGAGTCATTGCATGTGTGTTATTTTCCACAAACCACACATGGATCCACCAGTGGTCATTGCATGTGTGTTCTTTCCACAAACCACATATGGATCAACCAGAGTCATTGCATGTGTGTTCTTTCCACAAACCACATCTGGACCCATTACAGTGATTGCATGTGTGTTATTCCCACGAACCACACATGGATCAACCACTAGAGTCATTTCATATGTGTTATTTCCACAAACCACACATGGATCAACCACTAGAGTCATTGCATGTGTGTTCTTATACTAAAACCAACACTAGAGTCATTGCATGTGTGTTCTTTTCGCAAACCACACATGGATCAACCACTAGAGTCATTGCATGTGTGTTATTTCCACAAACCACACATGGATCAACCAGTGGTCATTGCATGTGTGTTCTTTTCCACAAACCACACATGGATCCACCAGTGGTCATTGCATGTGTGTTCTTTCCACAAACCACATATGGATCAACCAGAGTCATTGCATGTGTGTTCTTTCCACAAACTACACATGGAACAACCACTAGAGTCATTGCATGTTTGTTCTTATACTAAAACCACAAACCAGCACTAGAGTAATTGCATGTGTGTTCTTTTCCACAAACCACACATGGATCCACCAGTGGTCATTGTATGTGTGTTCTTTCCACAAACCACATACGGATCAACCTGAGTCATTGCATGTGTGTTCTTTTCCACAAACCACACATGGATCCACCAGTGGTCATTGCATGTGTGTTCTTTCCACAAACCACATATGGATCAACCAGAGTCATTGCATGTGTGTTCTTTCCACAAACCACATATGGATCAACCAGTGGTCATTGCATGTGTGTTCTTTTCCATAAACCACTTATGGATCCATTACAGTCATTGCATGTGTGTTATTTCCACAAACCACACATGGATCAACAACTAGAGTCATTGCATGTGTGTTCTTTTCCACAAACGACACATGGATCCACCAGTGGTCATTGCATGTGTGTTCTTTCCACAAACCACATATGGATCAACCAGAGTCATTGCATGTGTGTTCTTTCCACAAACCACACATGGATCAACCACTATAGTCATTGCATGTTTGTTCTTATACTAAAACCACAAACCAGCACTAGAGTCATTGCATGTGTGTTCTTTTCCACAAACCACACATGGATCCACCAGTGGTCATTGCATGTGTGTTCTTTCCACAAACCACATATGGATCAACCAGAGTCATTGCATGTGTCTTCTTTCCACAAAACACACATGGATCAACCACTAGAGTCATTGCATGTTTGTTCTTATACTAAAACCACAAACCAGCACTAGAGTCATTGCATGTGTGTTCTTTTCGACAAACCACACATGGATCCACCAGTGGTCATTGCATGTGTCTTCTTTCCAAAAACCACATATGGATGAACCAGAGTCATTGCATGTGTGTTCTTTCCACAAACCACACATGGATCAACCACTAGAGTCATTGCATGTTTGTTCTTATACTAAAACCACAAACCAGCACTAGATTCATTGCATGTGTGTTCTTTTCCACAAACCACACATGGATCCACCAGTGGTCATTGCATGTGTGTTCTTTCCACAAACCACATATGGATCAACCAGAGTCATTGCATGTGTGTTCTTTCCACAAACCACATATGGATCAACCAGAGACATTGCATGTGTGTTCTTTCCACAAACCACATGTGGACCCATTACAGTCATTGCATGTGTGTTATTTCCACAAACCACACATGGATCAACCACTAAAGTCATTGCATATGTGTTATTTCCACAAACCACACATGGATCAACCACTAGAGTCATTGCATGTGTGTTCTTATACTAAAACCAACACTAGAGTCATTGCATGTGTGTTCTTTTCGCAAACCACACATGGATTAACCACTAGAGTCATTACATGTGTGTTATTTCCACAAACCACACATGGATCAACCAGTGGTCATTGCATGTGTGTTCTGTCCACAAACCACACATGGATCCACCAGTGGTCATTGCATGTGTGTTCTTTCCACAAACCACATATGGATCAACCAGAGTCATTGCATGCGTGTTCTTTCCACAAACCACACATGGATCAACCACTAGAGTCATTGCATGTTTGTTCTTATACTAAAATCACAAACCAGCACTAGAGTCATTGCATGTGTGTTCTTTTCCACAAACCACACATGGATCCACTAGTGGTCATTGCATGTGTGTTCTTCCTACAAACCACATATGGATCAATCAGAGTCATTGCATGTGTGTTCTTTCGACAAACCAGACATGGATCAACCACTAGAGTCATTGCATGTTTGTTCTTATACTAAAACCACAAACTAGCACTAGAGTCATTTCATGTGTGTTCTTTTCCACAAACCACACATGGATCCACTAGACTCATTGCATTTGTGTTCTTTTCCAGAAACAACTTATGGATCAACCAGTGGTCATTGCATGTGTGTTCTTTTCACAAACCACATGTGGACCCACTAGAGTCATTGCATGTGTGTTCTTATACAAAAACTAGCAGTAGAGTCATTGCATGTGTGTTCTATCCACAAACCACACATGGATCCACCACTGTCATTGCATGTGTGTTCTTTCCACAAACCACATATGGATCAACCACTAGAGTTATTGCATGTGTGTTCTTTCCACAAACCACATATGGATCAACCAGTGGTCATTACATGTGTGTTCTTTTCCATAAACCACTTATGGATCCATTACAGTCATTGCATATGTGTTATTTCCACAAACCACACATGGATCAACGACTAGAGTCATTGCATGTGTGTTATTTCCACAAACCACACATGGATCAACCACTAGAGTCATTGCATGTGTGTTCTTTTCCACAAACGACACATGGATCCACCAGTGGCCATTGCATGTGTGTTCTTTCCAAAAACCACATATGGATCAACCAAATTCATTGCATGTGTGTTCTTTCCACAAACCACACATGGATCAACCACTAGAGTCATTGCATGTTTGTTCTTATACTAAAACAACAAACCAGCACTAGAGTCATTGCATGTGTGTTCTTTTCCACAAACCACACATGGATCCACCAGTGGTCGTTGCATGTGTGTTCTTTCCACAAACCACTTATGGATCAACCAGAGTCATTGCATGTGTGTTCTTTCCACAAACCACACATGGATCAACAACTAGAGTCATTGCATGTTTGTTCTTATACTAAAACCACAAACCAGCACTAGAGTCATTGCATGTGTGTTCTTTTCCACAAACCACACATGGATCCACTAGTGGTCATTGCATGTGTGTTCTTTCCACAAACCACACATGGATCAACCACTAGAGTTATTGCATGTGTGTTCTTTCCACAAACCACATATGGATCAACTAGTGGTCATTGCATGTGTGTTCTTTTCCATAAACCACTTATGGATCTATTACAGTCATTGCATGTGTGTTATTTACATAAACCACACATAGATCAACCACTAGAGTCATTGCATGTGTGTTATTTCCACAAACCACACATGGATCAACCACTAGAGTCATTGCATGTGTGTTCTTTTCCACAAACGACACATGGATCCACCAGTGGCCATTGCATGTGTGTTCTTTCCACAAACCACATATGGATCAACCAGAGTCATTGCATGTGTGTTATTTCCACAAACCACACATGGATCAACCACTAGAGTCATTGCATGTTTGTTCTTATACTAAAACAACTAACCAGCACTAGAGTCATTGCATATGTGTTCTTTTCCACAAACCACACATGGATCCACCAGTGGTCATTGCATGTGTGTTCTTCACACAAACCACATATGGAATAACCAGAGTCATTGCATGTGTGTTCTTTCCACAAACCACACATGGATCAACCACTAGAGTCATTTCATGTTTGTTCTTATATTAAAACCGCAAACCAGCACTAGAGTCATTGCATGTGTTTTCTTTTCCACAAACCACACATGGTTCCACCAGTGGTCATTGCATGTGTGTTCTTTCCACAAACCACATATGGATCATCCAGAGTCATTGCATGTGTGTTCTTTCCACAAACCACACATGGATCAACCACTAGAGTCATTGTATGTTTGTTCTTATACTAAAACCACAAACTAGCACTAGAGTCATTGCATGTGTGTTCTTTTCCACAAACCACACATGGATCCACAAGTGGTCATTTCATGTGTGTTCTTTCCGCAAACCACATATGCATCAACCAGAGTCATTGCATGTGTGTTCTTTCGCCAAACCACACATGGATCAACCACTAGAGTCATTGCATGTTTGTTCTTATACTAAAACCACAAACCAGCACTAGAGTCATTGCATGTGTGTTCTTTTCCACAAACCCCACATAGATCGACCAGTGGTCATTGCATGTGTGTTCTTTCCACAAACCACATATGGATCAACCAGAGTCATTGCATGTGTGTTCTTTTCACAAACCACACATGGATCAAACACTAGAGTCATTGCATGTTTGTTCTTACACTAAAACCACAAACCAGCACTAGAGTCATTGCATGTGTGTTCTTTTCGTCAAACCACACATGGATCCACTAGTGGTCATTGCACGTGTGTTCTTTCCACGAACCACATATGGATCAACCAGAGTCATCGCATGTGTGTTCTTTCCACAAATGACACATGGATCAACCACTAGATTCATTGCATGTGTGTTATTTCCACAAACCACACATGGATCAACCACTAGAGTCATTGCATGTGTGTTCTTTTCCACAAATGACACATGGATCCACCAGTGGTCATTGCATGTGTGTTCTTTCCACAAACCACATATGGATCAACCACTAGAGTCATTGCATGTTTGTTCTTATACTAAAACCGCAAACAAGCACTAGAGTCATTGCATGTGTGTTCTTTTCCACAAACCACACATGGTTCCACCAGTGGTCATTGCATGTGTGTTCTTTCCACAAACCACATATGGATCAACCAGAGTCATTGCATGCGTGTTCTTTGCACAAACCACACATGGATCAACCACTAGAGTCATTGCATGTTTCTTCTTATAATAAAACCACAAACCAGCACTAGAGTCATTGCATGTGTGTACTTTTCCACAAAACACACATGGATCCACCAGTGGTCATTGCATGTGTGTTCTTTCCACAAACCACATATGTATCAACCAGAGTCATTGCATGTGTGTTCTTTCCACAAACCACACATGGATCAACCACTAGAGTCATTGCATGTTTGTTCTTATACTAAAACCACAAACCAACACTAGAGTCATTGCATGTGTGTTCTTTTCCACAAACCACACATGGATCCAGTGTTCTTTCCACAAACCACATATGGATCAACCAGAGTCATTGCATGTGTGTTCTTTCCACAAACCACACATGGATCAACCACTAGATTCATTGCATGTTTGTTCTTATACTAAAACCACAAACCAGCACTAGAGTCATTGCATGTGTGTTCTTTTCGACAAACCACACATGGATCCACTAGTGGTCATTGCATGTGTGTTCTTTCCACAAACCACATATGGATCAACCAGAGTCATTGCATGTGTGTTCTTTCCACAAACCACACATGGATCAACCACTAGAGTCATTGCATGTTTGTTCTTATACTAAAACAACAAACCAGCACTAGAGTCATTGCATGTGTGTTCTTTTCCACAAACCACACATGGATCCACCAGTGGCCATTGCATGTGTGTTCTTTCCACAAACCACATATGGATCAACCAGAGTCATTGCATGTGTGTTATTTCCACAAACCACACATGGATCAACCACTAGAGTCATTGCATGTGTGTTCTTTCCACATACCACATATGGATCAACTAGTGGTCATTGCATGTGGGTTCTTTTCCATAAACCACTTATGGATCCATTATAGTCATTGCATGTGTGTTATTTCTACAAACCACACATGGATCAACCACTAGAGTCATTGCATGTGTGTTATTTCCACAAACCACACATGGATCGACCACTAGAGTCATTGCATGTGTGTGTTCTTTTCCACAAACCACACATGGATCGACCACTAGAGTCATTGCATGTGTGTTCTTATACTAAAACCAACACTAGAGTCATTGCATGTGTGTTATTTCCACAAACCACACATGGATCAACCAGTGGTCATTGCATGTGTGTTCTTTTCCACAAACCACACATGGATCCACCAGTGGTCATTGCATGTGTGTTCTTTCCACAAACCACATATGGATCAACCAGAGTCATTGCATGTGTGTTCTTTCCACAAACCACACATGGATCAACCACTAGAGTCATTGCATGTTTGTTCTTATACTAAAACCACAAACTAGCACTAGAGTCATTGCATGTGTGTTCTTTTCCACAAACCACACATGGATCCACTAGACTCATTGCATGTGTGTTCTTTTCCACAAACAACTTATGGATCAACCAGTGGTCATTGCATGTGTGTTCTTTTCACAAACCACATGTTGACCCACTAGAGTCATTGCATGTGTGTTCTTATACTAAAAATAGCACTAGAGTCATTGCATGTGTGTTCTATCCACAAACCACACATGGATCCACCACTGTCATTGCATGTGTGTTCTTTCCACAAACCACACATGGATCAACCACTAGAGTCATTGCATGTGTGTTCTTTCCACAAACCGCATATGGATCAACTAGTGCTCATTGCATGTGGGTTCTTTTCAATAAACAACTTATGGATCCATTACAGTCATTGCATGTGTGCTATTTCCACAAACCACACATGGATCAACCACTAGAGTCATTGCATGTGTGTTCTTTCCACATACCACACATGGATCAACTAGTGGTCATTGCATGTGGGTTCTTTTCCATAAACCACTTATGGATCCATTATAGTCATTGCATGTGTGTTATTTCTAAAAACCACACATGGATCAACCACTAGAGTCATTGCATGTGTGTTCTTCACATGGATTGCATGTGTTCTTTCCACAAACCACACATGGATCAACCAGAGTCATTGCATGTGTGTTCTTTCCACAAACCACACATGGATCAACCACTAGAGTCATTGCATGTTTGTTCTTATACTAAAACCACAAACCAACACTAGAGTCATTGCATGTGTGTTCTTTTCCACAAACCACACATGGATCCACCAGTAGAGTCATTGCATGTGTGTTCTTTCCACAAACCACATATGGATCAACCAGAGTCATTGCATGTGTGTTCTTTCCACAAACCACACATGGATCAACCAGAGTCATTGCATGTGTGTTCTTTCCACAAACCACACATGGATCCACCACTAGAGTCATTGCATGTTTGTTCTTGTCAAAAAACCACAAACCAACACTAGAGTCATTGCATGTGTGTTCTTTCCACAAACCACACATGGATCAACCACTAGAGTCATTGCATGTGTGTTCTTTTACAAACAACCACAGTGGTCGTCATTGCATGTGTGTTCTTTTCAAACCACATGGACCCACTAGAGTCATTGCATGTGTGTTCTTATACTAAAAATAGCACTAGAGTCATTGCATGTGTGTTCTATCCACAAACCACACATGGATCCACCACTGTCATTGCATGTGTGTTCTTTCCAGAAACCACACATGGATAAACCACTAGAGTCATTGCATGTGTGTTCCTTCCACAAACCACATATGGATCAACCACTAGAGTCATTGCATGTTTGTTCTTATACTAAAACCACAAACTAGCACTAGAGTCATTGCATGTTTGTTCTTTTCCACAAACCACACATGGATCCACCAGTGGTCATTGCATGTGTGTTCTTTCCACAAACCACATATGGATCAACCAGAGTCATTGCATGTGTGTTGTTTCCACAAACCACACATGGATCAACCACTAGAGTCATTGCATGTTTGTTCTTATACTAAAACAACAAACCAGCACTAGAGTCATTGCATGTGTGTTCTTTTCCACAAACCACACATGGATCCACCAGTGGCCATTGCATGTGTGTTCTTTCCACAAACCACATATGGATCAACCAGAGTCATTGCATGTGTCTTCTTTCCACAAATCACACATGGATCAACCACTAGAGTCATTGCATGTGTGTTCTTTTCCACAAACCACACATGGATCCACCAGTGGTCATTGCATGTGTGTTCTTTCCACAAACCACACATGGATCAACCAGAGTCATTGCATGTGTGTTCTTTCCACAAACCACACATGGATCAACCACTAGAGTCTTGTGTCGTTCTTTCTTATACTAAAAAGCACTGGGGTCATTGCATGTGTGTTCTTTTGCACAAACCACACATGGATCCACTAGTGGTCATTGCATGTGTGTTCTTTCCACAAACCACATATGGATCAACCAGTCATTGCATGTGTGTTCTTTCCACAAACCACACATGGATCAACCACTAGAGTCATTGCATGTTTGTTCTTATACTAAAACAACAAACCAGCACTAGAGTCATTGCATGTGTGTTCTTTTCCACAAACCACACATGGATCCACCAGTGGTCATTGCATGTGTGTTCTTTCCACAAACCACATATGGATCAACCAGAGTCATTGCATGTGTGTTCTTTCCACAAACCACACATGGATCAACCACTAGAGTCATTGCATGTGTGTTCTTATACTAAAACCAACACGGATCGACCAGTGGTCATTGCATGTGTGTTCTTTCCACAAACCACATATGGATCAACTAGAGTCATTGCATGTGTGTTATTTCCACAAACCACACATGGATCAACCACTAGAGTCATTGCATGTGTGTGTTCTTTCCACAAACCACACATGGATCAACCACTAGAGTCATTGCATGTGTGTTCTTATACTAAAACCACAAACCAGCACTAGAGTCATTGCATGTGTGTTCTTTTCCACAAACCACACATGGATCCACCAGTGGTCATTGCATGTGTGTTCTTTCCACAAACCACATATGGATCAACCAGAGTCATTGCATGTGTGTTCTTTCCACAAACCACACATGGATCAACCACTAGAGTCATTGCATGTTTGTTCTTATACTAAAACCACAAACCAGCACTAGAGTCATTGCATGTGTGTTCTTTTCCACAAACCACACATGGATCCACTAGACTCATTGCATGTGTGTTCTTTTCCACAAACAACTTATGGATCAACCAGTGGTCATTGCATGTGTGTTCTTTTCACAAACCACATGTGGACCCACTAGAGTCATTGCATGTGTGTTCTTATACTAAAACCAACACTAGAGTCATTGCATGTGTGTTCTTTCCACAAACCACATATGGATCAACCACTAGACATTGCATGTGTGTTATTTCCACAAACCACATATGAATCAACCACTAGAGTCATTGCATGTGTGTTCTTATACTAAAACCAACACTAGAGTCATTGCATGTGTGTTCTTTTCCACAAACAACACATGGATCCACCAGTGGTCATTGCATGTGTGTTCTTTCCACAAACCACATATGGATCAACCAGAGTCATTGCATGTGTGTTCTTTCCACAAACCACACATGGATCAACCACTAGAGTCATTGCATGTTTGTTCTTATACTAAAACCACCACTAGAGTCATTGCATGTGTGTTCTTTTCCACAAACCACACATGGATCCACCAGTGGTCATTGCATGTGTGTTCTTTCCACAAACCACACATGGATCAACCAGAGTCATTGCATGTGTGTTCTTTCGACAAACCACACATGGATCAACCACTAGAGTCATTGCATGTGTGTTCTTATACTAAAACCACAAACCAACACTAGAGTCATTGCATGTGTGTTCTTTTCCACAAACCACACATGGATCCACCAGTGGTCATTGCATGTGTGTTCTTTCCACAAACCACACATGGATCAACCACTAGAGTCATTGCATGTGTGTTCTTTCCACAAACCACACATGGATCAACCACTAGAGTCATTGCATGTTTGTTCTTATACTAAAACCAACACTAGAGTCATTGCATGTGTGTTCTTTTCCACAAACCACACATGGATCCACCAGTGGTCATTAAATGTGTGTTCTTTTCACAAACCACATATGGATCAAACAGAGTCATTGCTTGTGTGTTCTTTCCACAAACCACACATGGATCAACCACTAGAGTCATTGCATGTGTGTTCTTATACTAAAAGCAACACTAGAGTCACTGCATGTGTGTTCTTTTCACAAACCACACATGGATCCACTAGTGGTCATTGCATGTGTGTTCTTTCCACAAACCACACATGGATAAACCACTAGAGTCATTGCATGTGTGTTCTTTCCACAAACCACACATGGATCAACCACTAGAGTCATTGCATGTTTGTTCTTATACTAAAACCACAAACTAGCACTAGAGTCATTGCATGTGTGTTCTTTTCCACAAACCACACATGGATCCACCAGTGGTCATTGCATGTGTGTTCTTTCCACAAACCACATATGGATCAACCAGAGTCATTGCATGTGTGTTGTTTCCACAAACCACACATGGATCAACCACTAGAGTCATTGCATGTGTGTTCTTTCCACAAACCACATATGGATCAACTAGTGGTCATTGCATGTGTGTTCTTTTCCACAAACCACACATGGATCCACTAGACTCATTGCATGTGTGTTCTTTCCACAAACCACATATGGATCAACCACTAGAGTCATTGCATGTGTGTTCTTTCCACAAACCACACATGGATCAACCACTAGAGTCATTGCATGTGTGTTCTTTTCCACAAACCACACATGGATCCACCACTAGAGTCATTGCATGTGTGTTCTTTTCCACAAACCACACATGGATCAACCAGTGGTCATTGCATGTGTGTTCTTTTCCACAAACCACACATGGATCCACCAGTGGTCATTGCATGTGTGTTCTTTCCACAAACCACATATGGATCAACTAGAGTCATTGCATGTGTGTTCTTTCCACAAACCACACATGGATCAACCACTAGAGTCATTGCATGTTTGTTCTTATACTAAAACCACAAACCAGCACTAGAGTCATTGCATGTGTGTTCTTTTCCACAAACCACACATGGATCCACTAGTGGTCATTGCATGTGTGTTCTTTTCCATAAACCACTTTTGGATCAACCAGAGTCATTGCATGTGTGTTCTTTCCACAAACCACACATGGATCAACCACTAGAGTCATTGCATGTTTGTTCTTATACTAAAAACAACAAGCACTAGAGTCATTGCATGTGTGTTCTTTCCACAAACCACACATGGATCCACCAGTGTCATTGCATGTGTGTTCTTTCCACAAACCACACATGGATCAACCACTAGAGTCATTGCATGTGTGTTCTTTCCACATACCACATATGGATCAACTAGTGGTCATTGCATGTGGGTTCTTTTCCATAAACCACTTATGGATCAATTATAGTCATTGCATGTGTGTTATTTCCTCAAACCACACATGGATCAACCACTAGAGTCATTGCATGTGTGTTATTTCCACAAACCACACATGGATCAACCACTAGAGTCATTGCATGTGTGTTCTTTCCACAAACCACACATGGATCAACCACTAGAGTCATTGCATGTGTGTTCTTATACTAAAACCAACACTAGAGTCATTGCATGTGTGTTATTTCCACAAACCACACATGGATCAACCAGTGGTCATTGCATGTGTGTTCTTTCCACAAACCACACATGGATCCACCAGAGTCATTGCATGTGTGTTCTTTCCACAAACCACACATGGATCAACCACTAGAGTCATTGCATGTTTGTTCTTATACTAAAACCACAAACCAGCACTAGAGTCATTGCATGTGTGTTCTTTTCCACAAACCACACATGGATCCACTAGACTCATTGCATGTGTGTTCTTTTCCACAAACAACTTATGGATCAACCAGTGCTCATTTCATGTGTGTTCTTTTTACAAACCACATGTGAACCCACTACAGTCATTGCATGTGTGTTCTTATACTAAAACAAACACTAGAGTCATTGCATGTGTGTTATTTCCACAAACCACACATGGATCAACCACTAGATTCATTGCATGTGTGTTCTTTCCACAAACCACACATGGATCAACCACTAGAGTCATTGCATGTGTGTTCTTATACTAAAACCAACACTAGAGTCATTGCATGTGTGTTCTTTTCCACAAACCACACATGGATCCACCAGTGGTCATTGCATGTGTGTTCTTTCCACAAACCACATATGGATCAACCAGAGTCATTGCATGTGTGTTCTTTCCACAAACCACACATGGATCAACCACTAGAGTCATTGCATGTTTGTTCTTATACTAAAACAACAAACCGACACTAGAGTCATTGCATGTGTGTTCTTTTCCACAAACCACACATGGATCCACCAGTGGTCATTGCATGTGTGTTCTTTCCACAAACCACATATGGATCAACCAGAGTCATTGCATGTGTCTTCTTTCCACAAACCACACATGGATCAACCACTAGAGTCATTGCATGTTTGTTCTTATACTAAAAACTAGAGTCATTGCATGTTTGTTCTTTCCAGAAACCACACATGGATCCACCAGTGGTCATTGCATGTGTGTTCTTTCCACAAACCACATATGGATCAACCAGAGTCATTGCATGTGTGTTGTTTCCACAAACCACACATGGATCAACCACTAGAGTCATTGCATGTTTGTTCTTATACTAAAACCACAAACCAGCACTAGAGTCATTGCATGTGTGGTCTTTTCGACAAACCACACATGGATCCACTAGTGGTCATTGCATGTGTGTTCTTTCCATCAAACCACATATGGATCAACCAGAGTCATTGCATGTGTGTTCTTTCCACAAACCACACATGGATCAACCACTAGAGTCATTGCATGTTTGTTCTTATACTAAAACAACAAACCAGCACTAGAGTCATTGCATGTGTGTTCTTTTCCACAAACCACACATGGATCCACCAGTGGTCATTGCATGTGTGTTCTTTCCACAAACCACATATGGATCAACCAGAGTCATTGCATGTGTGTTATTTCCACAAACCACACATGGATCAACCACTAGAGTCATTGCATGTGTGTTCTTATACTAAAACACAAACCAACTAGAGTCATTGAATATGTGTTCTTTTCCACAAACCACACATGGATCCACTAGTGGTCATTGCATGTGTGTTCTTTCCACAAACCACATATGGATCAACCACTAGAGTCATTGCATGTGTGTTCTTTCCACAAACCACACATGGATCAACCACTAGAGTCATTGCATGTGTGTTCTTATACTAAAACCAACACTAGAGTCATTGCATGTGTGTTCTTTTCCACAAACCACACATGGATCAACCAGTGGTCATTGCATGTGTGTTCTTTTCCACAAACCACACATGGATCCACCAGTAGTCATTGCATGTGTGTTCTTTCCACAAACCACACATGGATCAACCACTAGAGTCATTGCATGTTTGTTCTTATACTAAAACCACAAACCAGCACTAGAGTCATTGCATGTGTGTTCTTTTCCACAAACCACACATGGATCCACCAGACTCATTGCATGTGTGTTCTTTCCACAAACCACTTATGGATCAACCAGAGTCATTGCATGTGTGTTCTTTCCACAAACCACACATGGATCAACCACTAGAGTCATTGCATGTGTGTTCTTATACTAAAAGAAACACTAGAGTCATTGCATGTGTGTTCTTTTCCACAAACCACACATGGATCCACCAGTGGTCATTGCATGTGTGTTCTTTCCACAAACCACATATGGATCAACCAGAGTCATTGCATGTGTGTTCTTTCCACAAACCACACATGGATCAACCACTAGAGTCATTGCATGTGTTTTCTTATACTAAAACCACAAACCAGCACTAGTGTCATTGCATGTGTGTTCTTTTCCACAAACCACTCATGGATCCACTAGACTCATTGCATGTGTGTTCCTTTCCACAAACCACATATGGACCAACCAGTGGTCATTGCATGTCTGTTCTTTCCACAAACCACATATGGATCCATTTGAGTCATTGCACGTGTGTTCTTATACTAAAACCACAAATAGCACTAGAGTCATTGCATGTGTGTTATTTCCACAACCCACACATGGAACCACCACTAGAGTCATTGGATGTGTGTTCTTTCCACAAACCACACATGGATCAACCACAAGAGTAATTGCATGTGTGTTCTTTACACAAACCACATATGGATCAACACTAGAGTCATTGCGTCATTGCATGTGTGTTCTTTTCATAAACCACACATGGATCCACCACGATCATTGCATGTGCGTTCTTTCCACAAACCACATATGGTTCACCCCCACGAGTCATTGCATGTGTGTTCTTTCCACAAACCACACATGGATCAACCACTAGAGTCATTGCATGTTTGTTCTTATACTAAAACCACAAACCAGCACTAGAGTCATTGCATGTGTGTTCTTTTCCACAAACAAACATGGATCAACCACTAGAGTCATTGCATGTGTGTTCTTTTCCACAAACCACACATGGATCCACCAGTGGTCATTGCATGTGTGTTCTTTCCACAAACCACATTTGGATCAACCAGAGTCATTGCATGTGTGTTCTTTCCACAAACCACACATGGATCAACCACTAGAGTCATTGCATGTTTGTTCTTATACTAAAACCACATGGAACCAGCACTAGAGTTATTTGATTTGTTTTCTTTTCCACAAACCACACATGGATCCACTAGACTCATTGCATGTGTGTTCTTTCCACAAACAACTTATGGATCAACCAGTGCTCATTGCATGTGTGTTCTTTCCACAAACCACATGTGGATCCATTACAGTCATTGCATGTGTGTTCTTTGCACAAACCACACATGGATCAACACTAGAGTCATTGCATGTGTGTTATTTCCACAAACCACACATGGATCAACCACTAGATTCATTGCATGTGTGTGTTCTTTTCCACAAACCACACATGGATCAACCACTAGAGTCATTGCATGTGTGTTCTTATACTAAAACCAACACTAGAGTCATTGCATGTGTGTTCTTTTCACAAACCACACATGGATCCACCAGTGGTCATTGCATGTGTGTTCTTTCCACAAACCACATATGGATCAACCAGTGGTCATTGCATGTGTGTTCTTTCCACAAACCACACATGGATCAACCACTAGAGTCATTGCATGTTTGTTCTTATACTAAAACCACAAACCAGCACTAGAGTCATTGCATGTGTGTTCTTTTCCACAAACCACACATGGATCCACTAGACTCATTGCACGTGTGTTCTTTCCACAAACCACATATGGATCAACTAGAGTCATTGCATGTGTGTTCTTTTATAAACCACACATGGATCAACCACTAGAGTCATTGCATGTTTGTTCTTATACTAAAACCAACACTAGAGTCATTGCATGTGTGTTCTTTTCCACAAACCACACATGGATCCACCAGTGGTCATTGCATGTGTGTTCTTTCCGCAAACCACATATGGATCAACCAGAGTCATTGCATGTGTGTTCTTTCCACAAACCACACATGGATCAACCACTAGAGTCATTGCATGTTTGTTCTTATACTAAAACCACAAACCAGCACTAGAGTCATTGCATGTGTGTTCTTTTCCACAAACCACACATGGATCCACCAGTGGTCATTGCATGTGTGTTCTTTCCACAAACCACATATGGATCAACCACTCGAGTCATTGCATGTGTGTTCTTTCCACAAACCACACATGGATCAACCACTAGAGTCATTGCATGTTTGTTCTTATACTAAAACAACAAACCAGCACTAGAGTCATTGCATGTGTGTTCTTTTCCACAAACCACACATGGATCCACCAGTGGTCATTGCATGTGTGTTCTTTCCACAAACCACATATGGATCAACCAGAGTCATTGCATGTGTGTTGTTTCCACAAACCACACATAGATCAACCACTAGAGTCATTGCATGTTTGTTCTTATACTAAAACCACAAACCAGCACTAGAGTCATTGCATGTGTGGTCTTTTCGACAAACCACACATGGATCCACTAGTGGTCATTGCATGTGTGTTCTTTCCACAAACCACATATGGATCAACCAGAGTCATTGCATGTGTGTTCTTTCCACAAACCACACATGGATCAACCACTAGAGTCATTGCATGTTTGTTCTTATACTAAAACAACAAACCAGCACTAGAGTCATTGCATGTGTGTTCTTTCCACAAACCACATATGGATCAACCAGAGTCATTTCATGTGTGTTCTTTCCACAAACCACATATGGATCAACCACTAGAGTCATTGCATGTTTGTTCTTATACTAAAACCGCAAACCAGCACTAGAGTCATTGCATGTGTGTTCTTTTCCACAAACCACACATGGTTCCACCAGTGGTCATTGCATGTGTGTTCTTTCCACAAACCACATATGGATCAACCAGAGTCATTGCATGTGTGTTCTTTCCACAAACCACACATGGATCAACCACTAGAGTCATTGCATGTTTGTTCTTATAATAAAACCACAAACCAGCACTATAGTCATTGCATGTGTGTTCCTTTCCTCAAAACACACATGGATCCACCAGTGGTCATTGCATGTGTGTTCTTTCCACAAACCACATATGGATCAACCAGAGTCATTACATGTGTGTTCTTTCCACAAACCACACATGGATCAACCACTAGAGTCATTGCATGTTTGTTCTTATACTAAAACGACTAACTAGCACTAGAGTCATTGCATGTGTGTTCTTTTCCACAAGCCACACATGGATCCACCAGTGGTCATTGCATGTGTGTTCTTTCCACAAACCACATATGGATCAACCAGAGTCATTGCATGTGTGTTCTTTCGACAAACCAGACATGGATCAACCACTAGAGTCATTACATGTTTGTTCTTATACTAAAACCACAAACCAGCACTAGAGTCATTGCATGTGTGCTGTTTTCCACAAATCACACATGGATCCACCAGTGGTCATTGGATGTGTGTTCTTTCCATAAACCACATATGGATCAACCAGAGTCATTGCATGTGTGTTCTTTCCACAAGCCACACATGGATCAACCACTAGAGTCATTGCATGTTTGTTCTTATACTAAAACCACAAACCAGCACTAGAGTCATTGCATGTGTGTTCTTTTCGACAAACCACACATGGATCCACTAGTGGTCATTGCATGTGTGTTCTATCCACAAACCACATATGGATCAACCAGAGTCATTGCATGTGTGTTCTTTCCACAAACCACACATGGATCAACCACTAGAGTCATTGCATGCTTGTTCTTATACTAAAACCACAACCAGCACTAGAGTCATTGCATGTGTGTTCTTTTCCACAAACCACACATGGATCCACCAGTGGTCATTGCATGTGTGTTCTTTCCACAAACCACATATGGATCAACCAAAGTCATTGCATGTGTGTTCTTTCTACAAACCACACATGGATCAACCACTAGAGTCATTGCATGTTTGTTCTTATACTAAAACCACAAACCAACACTAGAGTCATTGCATGTGTGTTCTTTTCCACAAACCACACATGGATCCACCAGTGGTCATTTCATGTTTGTTCTTTGCACAAACCACATATGGATCAACCAGAGTCATTGCATGTGTGTTCTTTCCACAAACCACACATGGATCAACCAGTAGAGTCATTGCATGTGTGTTATTTCCACAAACCACACATGGATCAACCACTAGAGTCATTGCATGTGTGTTATTTCCACAAACCACACATGGATCAACCACTAGAGTCATTGCATCTATGTTATTTCCACAAATCACACATGGATCAACCACTAGAGTCATTGCATGTGTGTTCTTATACTAAAACCAACACTAGAGTCATTGCATGTGTGTTCTTTTCACAAACCACACATGGATCCACCAGTGGTCATTGCATGTGTGTTCTTTCCACAAACCACATATGGATCAACCAGCGTTATTGCATGTGTGTTCTTTCCACAAACCACATATGGATCCATTTGAGTAATTACATGTTTGTTCTTATACTAAAACCACAAACCAGCACTAGAGTCATTGCATGTGTGTTCTTTTCCACAAACCACACATGGATCCACTAGACTCATCGCATGTGTGTTCTTTTCCACAAACAACTTATGGATCAACCAGTGGTCATTGCATGTGTGTTCTTTCACAAACCACATGTGGACCCACTAGAGTCATTGCATGTGTGTTCTTATACTAAAAATAGCACTAGAGTCATTGCATGTGTGTTCTATCCACAAACCACACATGGATCCACCACTGTCATTGCATGTGTGTTTTTTCCACGAACCACACATGGATCAACCACTAGAGTCATTGCATGTGTGTTCTTTCCACAAACCGCATATGGATCAACCAGTGATCATTGCATGTGGGTTCTTTTCCATAAACCACTTATGGATCCATTATAGTCATTGCATGTGTGTTATTTCTACAAACCACACATGGATCAACCACTAGAGTCATTGCATGTGTGTTATTTCCACAAACCACACATGGATCGACCACTAGAGTCATTGCAAGTGTGTGTTCTTTTCCACAAACCACACATGGATCAACCACTAGAGTCATTGCATGTGTGTTCTTATACTAAAACCAACACTAGAGCCATTGCATGTGTGTTCTTTCCACAAACCACACATGGATCAACCAGTGGTCATTGCATGTGTGTTCTTTTCCACAAACCACACATGGATCCACCAGTGGTCATTGCATGTGTGTTCTTTCCACAAACCACATTTGGATCAACCAGAGTCATTGCATGTGTGTTATTTCCACAAACCACACATGGATCAACAACTAGAGTCATTGCATGTTTGTTCTTATACTAAAACCACAAACCAGCACTAGAGTCATTGCATGTGTGTTCTACTCCACAAACCACACATGGATCCACTAGACTCATTGCATGTGTGTTCTTTTCCACAAACAACTTATGGATCAACCAGTGCTCATTGCATGTGTGTTCTTTTTACAAACCACATGTGAACCCACTACAGTCATTGCATGTGTGTTCTTATACTAAAACCAACACTAGAGTCATTGCATGTGTGTTATTTCCACAAACCACACATGGATCAACCACTAGATTCATTGCATGTGTGTGTTCTTTTCCACAAACCACACATGGATGCACCACTAGAGTCGTTGCATGTGTGTTCTTATACTAAAACCAACACTAGAGTCATTGCATGTGTGTTCTTTTCCACAAACCACACATGGATCCACCAGTGGTCATTGCATGTGTGTTCTTTCCGCAAACCACATATGGATCAACCAGAGTCATTGCATGTGTGTTCTTTCCACAAATCACACATGGATCAACCACTAGAGTAATTGCATGTTTGTCCTTATACTAAAACCACAAACTAGCTCTAGATTCATTGCATGTGTGCTCTTTTCCACAAACCTCACATGGATCCACCAGTGGTCATTGCATGTGTGTTCTTTCCACAAACCACATATGGATCAACCAGAGTCATTGCATGTGTGTTCTTTCCACAAACCACACATGGATCAACCACTAGAGTCATTGCATGTTTGTTCTTATACTAAAACCACAAACCAGCACTAGAGTCATTGCATGTGTGTTCTTTTCCACAAACCACACATGGAACCACCAGTGGTCATTGCATGTGTGTTCTTTCCACAAACCACATATGGATCAACCAGAGTCATTGCATGTGTCTTCTTTCCACAAATCACACATGGATCAACCACTAGAGTCATTGCATGTTTGTTCTTATACTAAAACCACAAACCAGCACTAGAGTCATTGCATGTGTGTTCTTTCCACAAACCACATATGGATCAACCAGAGTCATTGCATGTGTGTTCTTTCCACAAACCACACATGGATCAACCACTAGAGTCATTGCATGTTTATTCTTATACTAAAACAACAAACCAGCACTAGAGTCATTGCATGTGTGTTCTTTTCCACAAACCACACATGGATCCACCAGTGGTCATTGCATGTGTGTTCTTTCCACAAACCACATATGGATCAACCAGAGTCATTGCATGTGTGTTCTTTCCACAAACCACATATGGATCAACCACTAGAGTCATTGCATGTTTGTTCTTATACTAAAACCATAAACCAGCACTAGAGTCATTGCATGCGTGTTCTTTTCCACAAACCACACATGGTTCCACCAGTGGTCATTGCATGTGTGTTCTTTCCACAAACCACATATGGATCAACCAGAGTCATTGCATGTGTGTTCTTTCGACAAACCACACATGGATCAACCACTAGAGTCATTGCATGTTTGTTCTTATAATAAAACCACAAACCAACACTAGAGTCATTGCATGTGTGTTCTTTTCCACAAACCACACATGGATCCACCAGTGGTCATTGCATGTGTGTTCTTTCCACAAACCACATATGGATCAACAAGAGTCATTGCATGTGTGTTCTTTCCACAAACCACACATTGATCAACCACTAGAGTCATTGCATATTTGTTCTTATACTAAACCACAAACTAGCACTACAGTCATTTCATGTGTGTTCTTTTCCACAAACCACACATGGATCCACCAGTGGTCATTGCATGTGTGTTCTTTCCACAAACCACATATGGATCAACCAGAGTCATTGCATGTGTGTTCTTTCGACAAACCACACATGGATCAACCACTAGAGTCATTGCATGTGTGTTATTTCCACAAACCACACATGGATCCACTAGACTCATTGCATGTGTGTTCTTTTCCACAAACAACTTATGGATCAACCAGTGGTCATTGCATGTGTGTTCTTTTCACAAACCACATTTGGACCCACAAGAGTCATTGCATGTGTGTTCTTATACTAAAAATAGCACTAGAGTCATTGCATGTGTGTTCTATCCACAAACCACACATGGATCCACCACTGTCATTGCATGTGTGTTCTTTCCACAAACCACACATGGATCAACCACTAGAGTCATTGCATGTCTGTTCTTTCCACAAACCACATATGGATCAACCAGTGGTCATTGCATGTGGGTTCTTTTCCATAAACCACTTATGGATCTATTATAGTCATTGCATGTGTGTTATTTCCACAAACCACACCTGGATCAACCACTAGATTCATTGCATGTGTGTTCTTTCCACAAACCACATATGGATCAACCAGTGGTCATTGCATGTGGGTTCTTTTCCATAAACCACTTATGGATCCATTACAGTCATTGCATGCATGTTATTTCCACAAACCGCACATGGATCAACCACTAGAGTCATTGCATGTGTGTTATTTCCACAAACCACACATGGATCAACCACTAGAGTCATTAAATGTGTGTGTTCTTTTCCACAAACCACACATGGATCAACCACTAGAGTCATTGCATGTGTGTTCTTATAGTAAAACCAACACTAGAGTCATTGCATGTGTGTTCTTTCCACAAACAACACATGGATCAACGAGTGGTCATTGCATGTGTGTTCTTTTCCACAAACAACACATGGATCCACCAGTGGTCATTGCATGTGTGTTCTTTCCACAAACCACATTTGGATCAACCAGAGTCATTGCATGTGTGTTCTTTCCACAAACCACACATGGATCAACCACTAGAGTCATTGCATGTTTGTTCTTATACTAAAACCACAAACCAGCACTAGAGTCATTGCATGTGTGTTCTTTTCCACAAACCACACATGGATCCTCTAGACTCATTGTATGTTTGTTCTTTTCCACAAACAACTTATGGATCAACCAGTGGTCATTGCATGTGTGTTCTTTTCAGAAACCACATATGGACCCACTAGTCATTGCATGTGTGTTCTCATACTAAAACTAGCACTAGAGTCATTGCATGTGTGTGTTCTATCAAACTAGCACTAGAGTCATTGCATGTGTGTTCTATCCATAAACCACACATGGATCCACCACTGTCATTTCATGTGTGTTCTTTTCCACAAACCACACATGGATCAACCACTAGAGTCATTGCATGTGTGTTCTTTCCACAAATCACATATGGATCAACCAGTGGTCATTGCATGTGGGTTCTTTTCCATAAACCACTTATGGATCCATTACAGTCATTGCATGTGTGTTATTTCCACAAACCACACATGGATCAACCACTAGAGTCATTGCATGTGTGTTATTTCCACAAACCACACATGGATCCATTTGAGTCATTTCATGCTTGTTCTTATACTAAAACTAGCACTGCCCCCCAATGGATCCACCGTTAGACCGAGTCTTCTAGAAGGCACGCGATAACACAGTTGTTCTGCTTGATGATTGTTACATACCGTTCGATTGGGGCGCTTGGACGATTGGGATGGTCTTCGTGAGAGCAATCCTCGAGTAGGCTGTTTTGCGGCATGATTGGCCACGCTTGCTCTGGACAAACTGGCATGTTGCGAGTGTTACGACTCACGAGTTTAGTGGGCCATATCCTAGTGTGACGTCCCCGTTACTTCTCTTCCTCCCCTTACTTCTCTTCCTTCCCCTCGAATCCACTTTCCCCACTTCACTTCCATCCTGCTGTATCCGCAAGCCGACGACATCCGCCAATTCTCCGGTCACTACCTTCATGGTAAGAAATCGTTTTACAAGCTTTTGAACTTATCCTACACATTCCTGCTATTCACCAATCTAACTGCTGATCTTTTTTCCGATTTCTCAACGAACTTCAGTTGTGGCAGATGTGGGAGCCCAAGAATCTGGAGATCCTCGCGCGCAACTTCACCGCGGCGTTCCCGCTCGTGTGCTCCCACCCAGGATGCTTTCGTCGTTACTCCTACCGCGAGCTCCCGCTCCACGAGGTCGCGTGCCCGCACGGCATGTGCGCCTACCGAGGCGGCTGCACCGGCTTCCACGAGAGCTCGTCGTCCACCTTGCAGATGGGAATTTGATCAAAGTGATTAGGATCTCGTACAGGCAAGCCCAACTTTTCCAATAGCAGGTGTTGTTCATTAACTTCGCCGCTCCGCTAATTTTCCGGGGGGGCTTTTCGTTTTCCTGACCATCGCCCATGTTCGGGAACCAGATCCGGGCCCACCGTCATGGGTGCCGTATGCGTCAGGTCGGTCTCGTGCGCCTGGCCCGTATACACAGTGCGCATGTGGGCGAATGCCTAGCCGCTGTTGTCGGATAGCATTCTTGTGCTAGCCGAGGCGCTGAGCTTCCCGACGCCGCGGGAGGTGGAGTATGTGGACCTAAGGTCGATACAATGCGTGCCATCTCAGAACCTTGTCGGTGCTGAACCGAACAGGCAGATGCATTTCTACATTTGTATCGAGAAGACCGACAGACAAATGTAGTACCTGTGCTGTCGTTACTGTTAGACTTAAGCGATGCTTCCCATGTCCTTAGAGCATACGTGTTGTGCGAATGTACCCCAATTGTAGTTTTCAGTACTCCTTAATACTTCGACGAGTTATTATATTGGTCCAATCAGCTTGCTGTTGTCACGTTGCAAAGTCCGCTTGCTTTGGACAGACTGGCAATACCGTGTGCTCCTGCTCCCGCATGTCAGTGTCACGTGTTCCGAGGGCCCACCTGCCAGTGTCCTTGCCATCGAAGCCACTGTCCCAACTTCTCTTCCATCCTGCCACTCCCGTCCGATGGTTGTAATCTGATGATTTTCGTTGGATTGTTTACAAGTAATCTACGTTGATAATGCAACATGCAAATGGCACAGACACAATTTATAAAGTGGAAGCACTCACAGGCTGCTATTGCACATATTTCTTAATATAGCTCGATAAACACATGACAATAATTGTACTCGCATTAAACACAACCGAAATTGCAACCATCCTAAACAACATCTAAACCCACATCACACAGCTGTCGTCGGAGTCCACCTCGATTGGTGACACCGCCATGCCCTTCCCGGTGACATCCACTCCCGCCCGTGGCTTGCCCTTCGCCAAGGAGGCAACAATGGTGTTCTGCACAGCTTCGTCCCCATCGCCCTCCACATCGGAATCGACAATGATGAAGGTGACGGGGTTGGCATGGACCATGCACCGTCGCGCCTGGCGGCTCCTGCTCGAGCTCGACGCTGCATCAGTCCTTCTACAGGTAGGAGGGGCCGAGCTCGCATACGTAGCGTCATCACTCCTCTCAAGAAACCATGGCCATTTGATACTGCGACGGTTGGATCTTGGGGTGGATCCGTCGCAGCGAGCCCTACCGGAAGCGGTGGAGCGGATGGATCTGCCGGCGCAAGCCATGACAAGTTCCTACGAGGGAGTAAGATTGTGGGCCAGGCGTGTATGGTTCCTGAGCAAGACCTCCCAGTGATATGTACGCGGGCAAGGTACCAAAAAATTTCATCCAATGCACGCGACAGGGCTTTTGAACCACGAAGGCGCGAGTCTTTTTTGACAAGTCCACACGCTAGGTCCCCCACCTGTCAGCCGAATGTGGACGGTAGGATTCTGCCCGAGTTATTAAGTAGGGATAAATCACGCTTCACCACTACCCTAACATCTAAAGGCTCCTCTTTCCTCTGCCCTCGCTCCCCTCGCTCATGGTTCGCAGCTCGTGCAGTTCCTCTCGGGCGGAATCAGGGTCGGCTCAACACCGTCAGGCGGGTGCCCCCATCAGGTACCGGAGGGCGCCCTATGATTTCTACCCTGATATGCTGTGTTTGTGTGGTGAGAAGATGCCAAGATGGATTTCGTGGACAGATGAAAATACTGCAGGAAAATTCAGCAACTGCAGCATCAGAGCGGTAAGTTCCTACTGTAGGTACAATGGTAACCCGAATCCGGAAAGTGTAATGTAATTCTTTTTTTTCCTTCGATCAACTACGCAGGAAGGGAGGGGGACTGGCTGTGACAAGTTTGTGTGGATCGAAAAGCCACTGACAGGTTTCCACAGAGAGCTTGTTCAGGATCTGCGTGATGCTGTGTGGGACAAGAAAGAGGAGATTCATGCGATGGAGCGAGAGATCCGGGAGCTTCGCCAGGTGCAAGGGAGGAAGGGGCAGGGAGGTGGTGAGACAGACGGGCTCAAGATTAGGCCAGATAGTGGACACAATTTCCTCATTATCTGGACATTATCTATTGCATTTGCAGTTTATGTTGCCATGTCGTTGTCCAGCAGCTGAAATAAGTTGCTGCTTCGTGGAGTGTAGCGGCTAGCTTAAGAAATTGTTTTCCAGCCCAGAAACTTATCATAAGTGTAATGCCAACAACAGGGGTTTATTAAGCGCTTATAATAAATCAGGTCTGTGCCACTAACACCCATCGATTTTGGAGAGGATTTAACCGCTCAGCTATCGCGATTATTCAGATAGTAGTGGCACAGTCACAGTTTTGGATTCAACTAGTGGCCTCGGCCGTATCAAATCCTAAAGTCGCGATACATTTTACTCCGAGTATGAGAGGCAGATTGTTTCGCCCGACAAGTTCCACGCACACAGCTCCAGAGTTTAACCGAACTACATATATAGGTTCAAGTTCAATACATCATTAGGCTGCTACACTGCTAGCCCTCTTTCTCTGCTTGGGTGCCAACTTTCTTCCTCTTTCCTTCACGTCCACTGGCTTCTTCATCTCCTGCCTCCTTCCTCTTCCTGGGTGCCAATTTTCTTACCTTCATGTACCCTGCATCTTCGGGCCGAGGGAAGTCAGGCCAATCAGCACCAAAATCTTGTCCGACATCATCACTCCACTCGTTTTGGTTTTCTTCCCGCAGCAAAATCACCGAGTCGGCTGTCTTGTTTCTTACCTTGCGCTTCCTGTAAAAAAACAGTACATGGATTACTACCTTATATCTACAGACTATAAACAATTTTTTTGTGTGAATGTACCATCTCATACCTAGGTTTGGGAGCATTAACGGGACATCCAGCTGCTCTATGGCCTATAAGATGGCAGGTCTTGCATCTGTTTTTGCCCTTCTTTGTAGCACAGAAAGCCGAACCCTTCTTCTCGAGAAAATTCTTAAACCTATTCACTTGGGGTCTTCCTCTGCCCCGTTTTGAAACTGGCTGGCAAAGCTCGAAAGGCAGTTGGACTTGAGGCCACGGAGATGGGTCTGTACATGGCTCGACGGATCCAGCGTACGCAGCTCTGAACTTTTCCATAGAGTAGTAGTCTAACAAATACTGATCCAAATATGGTAGAGTTCTTTTCTTCACCAAGAAGGCCAAGGCGTGGTCGCAAGGTTTCCCGGTATGCTGCCACTCTAAGCAGGTACATTCTCGCAGCTGGATGTTCACAACATCCTGTTTGCCACTCTTGGACATATCGACCACCTCACAGCTTCTGTTGGTTGACGGGAAAACCTTAAGATGAGCAAGTCCTCAGCTTCTCTTGTGTAGTTTCTGTACATCTAGCGGTAGCATATGTCCTCTAAGTCTCCTACCGATCTCTCTCCTTATATTTTTAACAGCTTCATGATCATACCACGTATGCTATCCATCAAGATATGAACAGGACGCACTTTTATGTCCTTCACCTAGTTATTCAGGCATTCTGCAAGGTTGTTGTTTATGTAATCAACTTTGATGTCAGGGTTGAATTGACTCCTCTTCCATAGCTGCGAATGATGGATGGCTAAGTACTCTGGAAGTTCAGGGGCTTCAGCAAAAATCTTGCTCATGAAATAATTGCTTCTACTAGGTTTGTAAACTCTAGCAATGGAAACATGTAGCAATCTGTTGCTGCGTAGTGTGAGTACAAGTTGAGCATCATATGGGCATGGCATTCTCTACCTTCAGCTTGCGGGAACACCTCCTTCACTACATTCGTCGGCCCTTTGCATGCATCCGTTGATATAGCCAATGGATCCATGTGGCCTATTGATCTCCTGAGCTGCCTCATAAACCAGACCCAGTTTTCCTCCGTTTCTGTTTCAAACAGCCCAAATGCCACTGGGAACATCCAGTTGTGACCATCAAGTGCTATGGAAGATGGCGAAACCTCTCCATTTCCGATTAGGACGATGATGTCTACACTCGATATCTGACCTACTAGCCCTTGAATCCATCGATGCAAGGTTTAAGCGCCATGAAAAATCTTTTGAAATATATTTTACCACCTTCTGATTCGGTGTCAATCTCCACAACACTCCCCGGACACCTAGCTTGTACCTCCGCCTTGAAGTTGTACAACATCCTAAAGATATTGGTCCAATCCCCGTGCAAGAACCCCAGAGCTTTCTCTTTACCTTTCCAAACCGTGTAATGCGGAAGGACAATGTTGTATTTAGAATCAAGGCTAGTCTGAATATTCTTCGTGGTCTCCATAGGGTTATCCTTTAGTATGGACATAGATTGCATAGCCACCCACTCCGTATCAGCCATTGAGGATTTCAGTTTGCTGCCTATCGGACACATGTGTGGAGGGCCCATTCTGTTCACCTGCAACACAGATTCATTTAAAAGATAAGCGGAATCGACTAGTTGCCAGAAAGATATCACACATCAATTGTAGTTATAGAGTGAAAAGAGAGAGAGAGAGAGTTCTAATGGTTTGTTGCATTCATTGCCCCAATACCCTAATTGCAGTCGACACAGGTAAGGATCTTGTTGTGATCCTCCATGGACAATGTACCTCAGCCCGTCCATTCATCCACGTTAACTTGCAAACGGCCTCATACCTCTCGGCAGAGTTCTTCAGTCGATAAATGTCGAACTCCCCCTTGATACAAAAATGCCGGAACGACATCCTGAACTCATGCATGCTCCTGAACTCGGTGCCGACCGAAATTATAGGATACTCGTGGTCATGTTTCATTTCTTCTACTTCAACACCCAAATCATCGACTGGAATACCAGCCTCATCGTTAAGTTCCTCGTCTATTTCATCATCACCAGATTCTTGATCCTCTACAGTGCCTGCTTCTTCATCTGATTCAGAATCTTCGCCATCGTCTCTAATGCCTATTACTGCACACATCATATTGACTCCCATGGGTGGGGCTGCACCATCGTCTCCACCCGAATGGATAGGAACATTGCCCCAGTCCACCTCACTGGAAACTCTGTTTTCTCCAAGACACTCGGTTGGTTCTGCTGCAACCACATGGGGTGGTCTTACGTTTGCACGCACCCCAGGTACTTTAGTGGACAAACAGCAGTCAGAATCAATTTCATCTTGAGTGTACAGAACCCTCTTGCTCTTCCTATGTACATCCTCCTTCCTGATGTAATGTTTCCTGATGGTATCAGTAGGGCTTGACATCCGCGTTCCATTCCCCATCGAACTAGGCCTTTTGCTGCCGCTCTTGGGTGTGATCTCCTTACTGCCTCCCCTCATGGGTGTTGGCTCCAGGGTGTTGGCTCTAGGGTGCTGGCATTATTGCCTGACCTCTGCGGCGTGTTCTTCTTCGAATTAGCCCTTTTGCTGCTACTATTGGGCGTGTTCTCTTTTGTGCTGGCATTATTGCCTAACCCCAGCGGCATGTTCTGCTCCAAATTAGCCCTTTTGCTGCTACTATTGGGCGTCTTCTCCTTCGTGCTAGCATTATTGCCTGACCTCAGCGGCGTGTTCCGCTCCAAATTAGCCCTTTTGCTACTACTATTGGGCGTGTTCTCCTTCGTGCTGGCATAATTCCCTCACAGCGGCGTGTTCCGCTCCAAATTAGTGTTTTTTCTGCTACCACTAGGTGTGGTAGCCACCGTGCTGGCCATCTTCACCTCTTTGCTACCACTCCTGGGAGTGTTCACCACCGTGCTAGCCCTCTTAGTGTTTTTGCTGCTACCGTTCAGTGTGGCATTTTGACTAGATCTCAGGGGTGTACTCTGTGGCATGGTGCCTTTTGTCGTGCGACTCTTGGGCGTCCTCTTCTCTGGCGTGGTCTCCTTGGTGATGTTCTTCTTCTGGGTGCCCTTTCTGGGGATGCCCTTCCTGCTCCTCTTTATGACGCTCCTCTGTAAGACTCTCCTCTGTTCGAAGCCACCCTCAGTTGCACCAGCCCCAGTGATGCCATGGATCAGGTCATGCATGCCTTCTAAAAGTCCATCATCTCTATTGTCGAGTTCCAATTCCTCTCCAACCGTGAGCATTACCAAGTGGAAGTAAACTTCACCTCTATAATGTTTCCTTGTAAACGGTACAACTAAATCCCTGGTATCTTTCACTTCGATAGCCTTTTTGCTCTTGTAACCATAATATAACAAACGTGCTTCCTGGGAGGACCCCCGCAACACCTTCACACGTAATGATGCCATCATGTTAGATAAATCTACCACTTCAGGGTCGTATCTGCCAAGGATTACATCAAACTCGTCATAGATTTTTTCTGTGCCATCATCTAATTTTGCAGTATAATCCGCAACACCGATACAAACGATTACTTTGCCATCATCAGGTTCTTTAGGATAGAAACCTCCGAGAGGTTCGAGCGATGGAGCGGCACCATCAGACCCAGCCCCAATGCCACCGCCGCCATCACCAGCGTCATCGTTAGCTGGATCAACCTCGGTGGAAGTACCAGGACCAGGAGCAAGGCGAGGGCCCTTAGCAGCGGGAGCTACATTACATGGTGGACAGGCAGGGCCCCTTCTAACGGCAGCCGCAATAGGATCAGCTGCTGCCATGCCACCTCGACGATCAGGAGCAGTTCCCACAACAGCAGTGTTTCGAGTGCTAGCAGAGTCTAGACCATGAGCTAGCTTCAGACCAGCAGCTCGCTAAACCCGAGCACGGGTTCGAGGAGAAGGGAAGGCATCAGTCTTTGCAACAACAGTGGGGCAGCCTCCGGAAGCCTTAGTTTGCTCAACAGCGGCAGGGATTGGGTCAACAGCGTCCAGATCATCAACAACACGAGGACGACCAGTACCAGCAGATTCCAGAGCACGGGTTCGTACAACTTGAGGACGGTTTCAAGGAGGAGAAGCACACAAGGCGGCGGTCTTGGCAACAACAGCGGGGCAGCCTCCGGATGCCTTAGTTTGCTCAACAGTGGCATGAATTGGGTGAGCAGCAGCCACAAAAACATGGGCACGGGGACGGGGACGACCAATACCAGCAGATTCCAGAGCAGAGTTTTCCACAACGGTAATACGGGGACTCCTACGAGGAGGTCGCCTGACAGAAGCATGTCGCGGACGAGGAAACACATCTGGCTCAACAACAGCAGGGGTTCGAGTTAGACCTCCCTGTCCAATAATAGCTAGGCGACTCCCAGTAGCAGGAGCTTCCTCATCCACTATGTTACACATCAGCGTAACCACGCGAAGCCTAACATGCTGTTTCATCAACCCAATTAGCCGACTATCACACTCTATAGGAACCCTGAAGCCTCGTTCATGAACGATGCTGAACCGTGCAGTCTGCTCTGGCCTCATTTCAGCAAGTTCACGCACAGCAGCAACCAAACCAGGGACAGTGCATAACTGCACAAGCGCTACTTCCATCTTCATACTCTGAGCCTGTTTCCATGTGCTCTTCCCATGTGCTAGTTTAACGAGGTAGCCGCAGATGCTCACTAGAACCGTGTATTTGGGTTCAGTGGAGATCCTAGTTGACAAAAAATTGGAGACAAAAGATAAGAATTGTTTGTCAGCGTCGTGCTAGCAAACAATTCTATGTTCGATATATCTCTGTAATGCCAATAGCTAGCTAGCAGTTATAGGTAGTGCGAATAGTAAAGAGAAGAGTAGCTCACCCAAAATTAGCCAGAAGTACTTCTTCCTCGGCAAATGGATCTGCCATCCTTCGGGCTGCTCAGCTCATCGGCGGTAGAGGCAGGCTTGATCGTCGCAACGGCTGGCACGACATTCGGCATTAGAGCTCGGTAGCAGCGAGTAGGCGCAGCAACTTGGCACCGGAAGTCAAATGCCCGAAGAGATCATTCTGGTTGGAGAGGGGATTTCGACGCCGCCGGTGCTAGGGTTCGTGCGAAAGGAGGAAGGGAGTGGATTTGTGAATTTGGTCAACGCACGATGCTCCTTTAGTATCTCATTTCGCCTACGTGGTTGCCACGTTGGCGCTCACGTCACGGAAATATTACTGACATGAGGGTCCCGACCGTCTACTTCACAGGGCAGTTTCACGGCATGTTTGGATTTGGTAGGGGTGAGACGAGTTTGCATTGAAATGGTCCCTCTCGGTAGTTGGCGGCCCAACTTTTCGAAACGCGGTAATTTCAGGCAACTTAGGTACCGCCATGCGCTGGCCTGCCAACTTTGGTACCGCAGGCGAACAAGCCCGGATCCACTAGTGTCATTGCATGTGTGTCCTTTTCATAAACCACCACCAGAGTCACTGCATGTGATGTTATTTTCATAAACCACCAATTGGATCCACCAGAGTCATTGCATGTGGTGTCCTTCTCATAAACCACATGGATCCACCAGTGTCATTGATGTCTTTGCATGTGTGTTCTTTTCATAAACAACCAGTAGTGTCATTGCATGTGTGTCCTTTTCATAAACCACAACCAGAGTCATTGCATGTTTGTTATTTTCATAAACCACCACTTGGATCCAATGCATGTGATTGCATGTGTGTCCCTTTCATAAACCACAACTAGGGTCATTGCATGTTTGTGTTTTCATAAACCACCACTTGGATCCAATGCATGTCATTGCATGTGTGTCCTTTTCATAAACCACAACTAGGGTCACTGCATGTGTTGTCCTTTTCATAAACCACCACTTGGATCCAATGCATGTCATTGCATGTGTGTCCTTTTCATAAACCACAGCCAAGGTCACCGCATTGGGTGTACTTTTTATAAACCACCACTTGGATCCACTAGAGTCACTTAATGTGGTGTCCTTTTCATAAACCACCACCAGAGTCATTGCATGTGTTATTCTTTTCATAAACCACCACTTGGATCCACCAGAGTCACTTCATGTGGTGTCCTTTTCATAAACCACCACTAGAGTCATTGCATGTGTGTGTGTGTCAGTGTGCATCACTATGATTTTTTAAAAGAGCACATGCAATGATGCCACTCCAGCATGTGGTGTTCTTTTCATAGACCACATGGATCCACCAGTTGACATTATATGTGTGTCCTTTTCATAAACCACAACCAGAGTCATTACATGTTTGTTCTTTTCATAAACCACCACTTGGATCCAATGCATGTCATTGCATGTGTGTCCTTTTCATAAACCACAACCAGGGTCATTGCATGTTTGTTCTTTTAATAAACCACCACTTGGATCAACCAGTGTCATTGCATGTGTGTCCTTTTCATAAACTACCACCAGAGTCACTGCATGTGGTGTCCTTTTCATAAACTACCACTTGGATCCACCAGAGTCACAACATGTGGTGTCCTTTTCATAAACCACCACTAGAGTCATTGCATGTGTTGTTCTTTTCATAAACCACCTGGATCCACCAGTGTCATTGCATGTGGTGTCCTTTTCATAAAACACTACTAGAGGCATTACATGTGTGTGTGTGTCAGTGTGCATCGTTGTGGTTTTTGAAAAGAACACATGCAATGATGCCACTCCAGCATGTGGTGTTCTTTTCATAAACCACCTGGATCAACCAGAGTCATTGCATGTGGTGTTCTTTTCATAAACCACCTGGATCAACCAGAGTCATTGCATGTGGTGTTCTTTTCATAAACCACCACTAGAGTCATTGAAAAGAACACATGCAATGATGCCACTCCAGCATGCGGTGTTCTTTTCATAAACCACATGGATCAACCATATTCATTGCATGTGGTGTTCTTTTCATAAACCACCATTAGAGTCATTGCATGTGTGTGTGTGTGTGTGGTCAATCTGTATCACCGTTATTTTTGAAAAGCACACATGCAATGATGCCACTCTAGCATGTGGTGTTCTTTTCATAAACCACCTGGATCCACCAGAGTCATTATATGTGGTGTTCTTTTCATAAACCACCGCTAGAGTCATTGAAAAGAACACATGCAATGATTCCACTCTAGCATGTGGTATTCTTTTCATAAACCACATGGATCCACCAGAGTCATTGCATGTGGTGTTATTTTCATAAACTACCACTAGAGTCATTGCATGTGTGTGTGTGAGTGTGCATCACTGTGGTTTCACAAAACTTTACATCTGTGCCAATCCTAGCTCTGCCACTCTGTCATTGAATGTGTGTTCTTTTCCTAAACCACCACTAGTGTCATTGCATGTGTGTTCTTTCCATAAACCACATGGATCCACCAGAGTCATTTGCACATGTGTTCTTTTCAATGACAGACGTTGGCCACAAACAATCGGGACACAGACCTAACCAGTAACCGCTCCGGGCTTCTAGAAGACCCGATCCCTGATTGTTAAGCATCGTTGGATCGGGGTGCGTGGACAATAAGGATGTCCTTTGTGAGGGCGATCCGCGAGAAGTATGTTCTCCGAACTGATTGACAGTGGCATCCACGACTGGGCCTACGTCCTTGCCCTTATCCCCTACACCTCGGGGCCGAAGCTCAGATCATGTTCCTTCATCGCCATGGAGAGGGGGAGGCCCAAACTCAACTTACACAAGGGTCACATGTTCGCCCACTACGACATACTCGCGCCGCTGTCCGCGAGGCTGCCGGCCGGCTTCGAGCTCAACTACACTGGGTTGCCTATCGCACCGTTGTTGCGCGACAACGCATTGGCGAGGCAGATCGAGGAGCGTTGCCGCCAGCTACCGAAGCGGAAGAGGGCAAAGGCACGGTACTCGCGCACGAGCGCGTACTGGCGAAAGTTGTTCAAGAAGGAGCGGTTGGCATTGATTAAGGCATGCGAGAACCCACCGTGGAGATCCACCGGATCTGTAACCGAAGGAGGCAGCGTTTACGGGCGGTGCACGGGCATACGACCTCCACCGTTATTGATGCGGCGCGCCATGAAGAATCCATGAGGAGGAGGAACGCTATCGCAAACATCTGCATCGATTCTGACACGGAGGAGGCTGACGACGACATGGACAACATCGTCGATGATGGAGACTGTGGGAGCATCATAGTCAATTAGGGCGACTTAAGCATAAATTAAATCTATGTACGGTATCTTAATGCCCTCTTTGGATGGGGTTCACTTGTGTCATAGTCGATTAGCGTCATAATCTATATATGTTGGTCATGTTTTAGGTGTCTTTGTCTTTGAAACTAGTCGAAACTCGTCTGATCCTGAAAATAAAGTTTGCGCGTTACTGGCATATCGGATGGGACAATACGTTGACTCTGTTCCTAGCACTTGATGGCATAGCCATAATTTGGAGTGCGCCAGAGGAGAAGTGGTCGAGCGTGTTGTGACAAATAGTGTACTACTTTTGTCCAGATATAATCGACTTAGCTTTTTTGAGATATTTAAATGTATCTATACCCAAAACATGTCTAGATACATGATACGTTGCTAACGTATCCATAATTTTTGATGTTCCATGCTTGGTTTTATCTACTTTCTTGTGTTTTGTTCCAACTTCGGAGTACTTTCTATACACTTTCTTGGACTAACCTATTAACAAGTGTCACAGTGTCAGTTGCCTGTTTTCTGCTGTTTTTGGTTCTAGGAAAGTCAGAAAATCAATATTCTTGGAATTGGACAGGACAAAAGCCAAAGTCGATGTTTTACCGGAAGACTCACGGAGCCAGAAGACGAGACGGAGAGGGGCCACAGGGCGGCCACACCATATGGTGGCGCGGGCTAGCCCTGGCCGCGCCACCAGGTGGTGTGGGCCCCCTGGGCGCCCACCGACCTTGTCTCTTCACCTATAAGATGCCTCCCGATAAAAAAACCCTAAATCGTCAAGCCTCCAGCCACGAAAAGTTACAGCGCCGCCGCCACCGAAGGGGAGATTCGGGGGACAGAAAGTCTCTGTTCCGGCACCCTGATAGGACGGGGAAGTGCCCCCGGAGCCATCTCCATCGATCTCCACCACCATCTCCATCACCGTTGCTGATTCCCATGATGAGGAGGGAGTAGTTCTCTCTCGAGGCTAAGGGTTCTACCGGTAGCTATGTGTTCATCTCTCTCTCTCTATGCATAGTCTTATTGAGATCATGAGCTTGTAATCTATAGATCTACCTTGCTACTCAAGTGCTTTAATAGATCTTTGCTCTCCCCATGTGTGTGAAGTTGACAGTGTGCACACCATGGTGGCACTTAGGCTAGAGATTTCAAATACTTGTTATGAGTTATATTTAGAGTTGGATGTCTCTATGAAATTGTGGTATTTGTTGGAACCATCTAGCACTCAAGGTGACAGTGTGGGGTTATCTAGATGGGAAAAGCGAACTTTGAGGAGTGCTGTTATAGCCCTACAATGATTAGAGTGTCCAACAGGACAGTAGTTCAGAGTAGTATCATAAAGAGAAGATATTTATATGAGAGTGTTCACTAGGGAAAGTATGATCCCTAAGCCTTGTTTCTAAGCATTGAAACACCGTTTGCAACTAGATCTGTTACATGTTTGCTTGCTTCCATCTTTATTTCAGTTTTACTTTAGTCTTTTCCACGCCATCAAGCTATTTTCTATCACTGTTACCACTTATAATTATCTATACCACTTGAATTTCACTATCTCTTCGCCGAACTAGTGCACCTATACACCTGACAAGTGTATTGGGTGTGTTGGGGACACAAGAGACTTTTTGTATCTTGATTGCAGGGTTGCTTGAGAGGGGATACCTTTCACCACTTCCTCCCTGAGTTCGATAAACCTTGGGTGATCCACTTAAGGGAAAACTTGCTGCTGTTCTACAAACCTCTGCACTTGGAGGCCCAACAACTGTCTACATGAATAGAAGTGCGTAGACATCAATACATACGAATCTACACAAATTCAAGTCACTTAGTTCTAGACGGAGGAGGGAGTAATAATATTTTTTGAGGAATAGTTTCCGATGGCATATATTGGCCATGTTTTAGGTTTCTCTGTTTTTCAAACTAATCAAAAGTCGTCCAATTCTGAACAAACAAAGTCATTGCGTTCACATCTGATGGGACAATACGCCGACTCTGCTACCAGCACTTGATGGCACAACCATAATTCTGGAGTGCCCCGGAGGAGATGGGAATCCAAGGGAGATGGCAACTAGTATCTACGTCCATACGCAGGTAAAAAATTAATGTAATAATATTTAAAAAATTGTAATCTGGTCCACATGACCCCATCACAGACACGTTGCACGCGCTAGATATAAGCAAAGACGACACGACTAGTTTAGTTTCAATGATAATTCAACATACGGCGTTACTGTGCCCGCTTCTTTTTGCTCCTATTATTAGTCTGCTAGCCCACGCTGCATTAAGCAACAGTTGATGAGGGTGGAAAAATGATAAAATGGCAAATAAAACAATTTTTAAGCTTACCTTTCATCTGGAGAATCGTACAAAGGTGAAATTTGTAGGGATTTATTATTTCTCCTGCAGTTAGCCAAAAGATCCTCAAGAACATCCTCAATCACTCCTGCAACTTCTTCATATTCTAATAGACCTCCATTATTTTCCATTTCCTCCCTGTTCCACTTATCCTTTTGTTTATTTAGACACCATTTTCTCACCGGCACCTCCACTTCTTCATAAATTTGCTGCTTACCTACGTTTTCCTCCGAGTGCTCATCACCGTTTTCCTCCACCTGCTACACTTCCTCAAGTTCTTCGTCTTCGCACTGCTCTTCCTCTAGTTCTGGCTGAGAAGCCTCATTTTCTGCCACCGGGGTGTGAACAGGTACAAGATCATGTGTAACTGGGTTTTTGCACAACCTCTCGATATGGCTGAATCCTCCACAACGTTTGCATTTCCTTTTCTTAACTCCCAGCCTTGAACCTTTATCGGTGGAGGCTTCGATCCTTAGCTTTCTAGGCCTCCTAGGTGGCCTCCTAAAAACTGGTGGTTGAAGTTTGAACCCTGGATCGACAATCTCCCAATTATTTTCATCAGCCATAGGTGGTATGTTTTCTGCATAAGTTGCAGTAAACTTGTCCACGGAGAAATAGTTGTCAACATAGTTCTCTATTTCAGCTCTGCTACCTCTAAGCTTTAAGATGAAGTACAGTGCATGGTGACATGGCAGACCAGTAATCTACCACTGCCAGCATGAACAAGTCCTATTGCCAATGTCTACAGTGTACCTCCGTTCAGTTCCACGCTTGTATTCTGCATAAACCTTAGCCAATGTTCTGGACCTTCTGACCATCCTCATCTTTATCGTTCTCATTGCCCTGGTTCTTGCATTCAGTAACATAACCACCTTTGGAACTATTTTATGGCCTAAAAAATTTCTTGCACAAATTCTTTGCCTTAAATCTATCTTCACCATTATGCATTGTCTTATTGCATCCAACAAAATAACAATTCCAAGTTTCTTCATGCCCGAAATCTTAGCATTGAAACTCTCTGCCAAATTATTGCAAACAAAATCCACCTTGCTTAACTCAACAAACTTGCTTCTGGCCCATAGCTTTGTGTGAGGTTCTTCAAGGTATTTTTTCACCTTTGGCACTACATACATGTTCTGCAAGTAAGTAGCATGCGTGCTTGGGGTGTATGTGTATACTGATCGCCACAAGTCCTCTTCAAAGATCTTTCCTTTGAACTTATTCATGAAGTTAGTAGCGAGGTGCCGCATGCATTCCCTATGCTCAACCCCAGGAAACGCAGTATCCACAGCATTCTCAAGACCCTTGCATGCACCAGTGTGTATTGCCAAGCCTTTAGGGTGACCAATTACTGCCCGTAGTCTCTGAATGAACCATGTCCAGGCTTTCATTTGATTCACCCTCAAGAACAACATAAGCTACTGGTAGAACCCAATTATGCACGTCCAAAGCACAAGTAGAAGCAACATAACCCCTGAACTTCCATGTTAAAGAAGTTGCGCCTATTGCCAAGTATGGCCTGTAGCTGTCTAGGAACCCATTCCAGCATGCCTTCAGGTAGACAAAACATCTCTAGAAGCATTTCTTATCTTCCTTCTTATACCTGACCCCCCTTGAGACCTTTTCTCTTCCTTTCACAACCTCATAATCAATGTCAACAACACTACCAGGTGATGTTTTCTCTACCTGAGGTTTGAAACTATACAACATGTGAAAACTATCATTCCACTTGCCTTGAATGAAGTCTAGAGCCATCTCCTTCCCATCAAAGACTCTGTGGTAAGGAATCAGAATCTTAAACTTTTTGCTAATCTTTGCTCTGAGTTCAGCAGGTCCAACGTTATGATCCTACCTCACCTAGTCAAGTACAGTAGCAGCAATCCACTTGGTAGTCGCTGGTCTAATTTTATCACTAAAAGAAGTATTAGGGAAGTTGTGTTTCTTCATGTTTACTTTGATCTGCATTCGATAAGAATCCAAATAAGTCAGAGCTAATTATCAGCAGAATAAATATGAGAAAGACTGAAACTAAATGTAGTATTGCAACCTAAAATGGGTGTCCACCCCGCATTGGAGATGCATGTCATCTCCATTTACACACATTACTTTCCCTACGATGCACCCTAAATCTCTTTTCTCGCTCTTTTCAATTATAAATTTGAACCCAACTCTAATTGCATAGGTTGCAACTGCATATCTGCAGTCCTCCACATTCTCAAAGACAGTCCCCTCATCAATTGTAGGATTGTCCATGTCAAAGTGTATCACTGGCCTGTCCTCGTCTTCGTCGTCGTATCTACATCCCATTTCCACATCTTCACATTCCTCTTCCTCATCTGTCCCATAGTCAGGCTCAAAGTTCGAATCAACCAAATATTCCCTACTCTCCATCCTATCAGGGTCAGTAGCCATGTCTGGATATGCTTTCTCATCATCATCCGCACCGCCACACATTTTAGTGTATTCATGCTCGCTTGACAAAGCATCATGCTCAAGGACAAGCTGTACAGACGTCCTGCGGTTACCAGCACATATCCTTGCCATCACCACGTGACTAGAAAAGCTAATTGGGGTATGTAGAAAAGGAATCATAGTTCTTACCCTTTAATGGGGACATACGGCACCTTCTCCGGGCTCCATACCTCCAAAGCTCTGCACCCCACTTCCTCTTCCCCTGTTTTGTTCTCCTATGTGCTCTCCAGACTTGAAGGAGATTTCGTGCTCTCTAGCCGCGCAGGACCCATCTCCGTGTTCTCAAGCCTCGCAGGATCCATCTCCGAGCGGGATTCGGATCACCAGTGTCATTGGGCGCCTAACCCAACGGCCGACTTTTGGTTTTTGTTTCCAGACACGCCTTGGCGGTGGACGGCAGCAAGGAGACAGGGCAGGAAAGGAGGGGAGGGGACGTGAGGGTATGGCAGGGAGGGGAGGGCGGGAGGACGATAGCCCAAGGGGAGGACGAGAGCGGTGCACGGCTGAACGGAGTGGCGGCGGCAGGAGCAGAGGAGTGGAGCGGAGCGGAGCTGGTTGTGACAGAACATGGAAAATTGCACAATAATGTGTTGGTGGGCGGCACTAGCCCTCGAACCCGGGATGCGCGTCGTTGAAAGTGGAGGAGGCGGGCCCGCCAGTCAGAAAACATACCACGTCGTCATCCCCTGTTTCTGATGCCCTTTTAAAAATACAAAACATGCCACGTCGTCATCCCCTATTTCTGATGGTGTTGCTACAATTCGACGGTTCATAGTGTCATAGAAATAATATCGTATAAACATAAGGGCACAGTCATCAAAATTTCTAAAATGGAACCCAGTCTCCTACCTGTCCTGGTAAATTGCCCGATGAGGTGGATAGCCATGACCGATCTTTTTAATACGTTCGCACTCTTATGCTGAGAAGGGAAATAAAGATTGAGCGGTTAATGCAACGACTGTCAAATTATTACCCTCTCAGGAAATAGGAGATGATTATTTTCACGCGTGCCCGTAGTCTAAACCTACTGTCAGTCTATCACTCCCCTTCTCCGGCAAACCATAGTTCACCTTGCGCAGCTCCACCACGCTGCACCACCTAGGGTAACATGGCCCCGCCTAAGCAGCCGCCGCCACCACCGCGACATCTGCCAAAACTGGGATATTTAGCCCCTCTAAGGCAGGCCATGAAGCTTTACTTCAAGGCTGGTCTCCCATTGCCTTGCCAAGCGGATGATTTCGCCGAATGTGCCAAATCGGCTGCGGCGGTGGCGGCGGCATCGTTGGTGCCGGATGCGGCGAGTAGGGCCAAGAGAGTGCTGTGGAGAAATCGTGCGGCGGCATTACGGCGTGCTCTAGGCAGGGGGAACAAGGTACGTATCAAATGGTTCATGAGAGCATGTCGTCAAGGGTACACACCCTCGAACAGGGAAACGCCAAGGTCTAGGAACTCTCGCGTCCATGCTTCAGCGGGGGCTACCTTACCGCAGTGGGGGAGGCTGGGAACACGCCGTATGCAGCAAAGATGCTCCATCCAACGCACTGCCGGAGGCCGTATCGCGGCGGCGACCAAGCGTCTACACTCAGCATGTTGCATGTTCGACAGCTGGAGCCAGCGGCGGGCATCAGCTCAGCACTGGAATTCAGGTTCCAATTCACACAGACCTACGATCCCAAAAAGAAGATGCCGAATTTCAGTTTTGAAGAAATTGTTGAGGCGGCGCGGATGGTCCAACTGAACCGGGACTGGCGCACGCAAAGTGGTCATGCATGAACGATGCAGATTTCTTGAAGTTTGGTAGGAAGGCAATGGATCAGTTTGGGTTAAATGATCAAAGAACTTACGTCCTCTCAAGGCAATTGGCCAGCCAACTTTTCTGGTAGAGATCTGTAGTTTCTTCAGTGTAGAATAGTTAAGTTCAGACTGAAGAATGGCTTTTGTATATGAAATGCTGACACATTGTTCTATAAACTAGTAGGAAGTTTATCCCACTTTTGTGCAGATATAAGACCCTTTTGTATGGAAGTACTACTATTGTAAACAAATACTATCAAGTATCTATTTCCTTCAATTACTACTCGTGGTTAAATCCAGTTAACTGCCATTTTTTATCCCAGACAAATAAAATTCAGACGACAGTTTATGTACAGATTTTGCATCTGTTGTCTGTGTCGTAAACCATTTCTCATTTGTCTTGTGCTGTTTGCAAAATGGTCCTACAGTTCAACATGTTACAAGTCTAGCTACCTTGTACTTGAAAAGGAGATGGACTACATTTTCATGGCATCCACATAATTGACATTGCTCATTGCCAGTCCACCCTCTTTTCATGAGGCTGTCCTTGGTTATTCACAGAATTTATAAAGCACGGTGTTCAACTACATCAATTCAAACTATTACACACACATACTACATCAAATTCATTACCCACACATACTACATCAATTCAAACTATTACACACACACTACTTCAAATTCATTACCCACACATACTACATCCATTCAAACTATTACACATTTTTAGTCGATGCTAACTTCCTGCTACGCTCTCCATACTACAAATTCATTAGCCTCACATACCACGGCAATTCACTAGAGCTCTGTCTTCACTCGATGGAAATCAGAACCACCATTTGTCCAAGCCTACTTCCCCCCCACCGAAACTGTGTGCGCTGTTGCGAAACGGTGGTGGGCATGTGCCATTGATCCTTCCAGGCCAATACTGCAGGCAATGAGGATGCTTTCTAGCCGCCTCTTCAGGGCCCTGAATGCCATGTACCGATTCCAGAACCTCCTCCAGGTGGATGATGATCGGGTGCTTCCAGCAAAGCTGTCGCCCTGCCCTGCTTGGAATCTGCACCTCGTACATCTTAGGAACAGTGTCAGGATCTTTCAGCCAAGCCTTTACCTTGATGACCCATTTGTCACTCGGTGGCACGATTTCCACCAGCTCGCCGCCAAGGCTACTGACGACCTTCTTGAGGGCCTCCGGCTCCCAAGCATCCAATGGGAGGTCGTCAAAGCCGAGTTTGGAGAAGAAATGAAGCTGCCCTAAGCGATTGTCCCACCCACAGGCGTGATGCCAACGCATGAAGCTCATATTCTCCCCGTAGCACTCAAAAGAACAGGAAGAATGCAGAACACGCTCGGTGTCTGAGATGTGCTCATATCGGATGAAAAAATCAAATGGCAGCACGCATACCTCAATCTTGACCTCATTTCGTCTGATCACAAAATGAGACCTGAAAGCCGACAGCAACTCTGCCGGTGACACGGCAGGACGGATGCCCAACACGGTGGCCATGAGAGTGTGGTTGTCGAACTGCTGTGCCAGGGCTACCATGCCTGGGGTCGCGGTAGCACGCAACTGCCCGACGCCGGTCGCCGGCCAGGATCACCCGACGGGACGCGCTCCACCGTGTGAGAAGGACTAGCCAGAGGCGAGATATTAGTCCGGGGACGCGAAGCTCCGATACTGCGGACGATGCAACGGCGACGGCTGTGAGCTTCGATTAGAGGCATGGGAGAAAGTGTGAGCTCCGATCTGAGACGAGCAGCCGAAGCTGAGCAAAGGTTATGGGGAGGGGAGTAGGGGAGAAGAGCAGAGAAGAGCAAAGAAATAGATCTGGTCCATGCAGGGGTAAACTAGTCCACGACCACAAAAGATAACGGGGAATACTGACAGGGCGGGCCAAGAAGAGTTGACCTAACGACGGTATTTGAGTTCAACCGTTTGGCCATTAGATTTGTACTCACCCCCATTTGGCCCTTCTGGACAATTGGCGATTCTACTATGGCCCCTCCGTGAGATTGATGACAACTCGGGTACCGGGATGCACTCGTCCAGGAACTTTGGTACCGCAAACCAACAATCCCCATGACCGTGGTCCCAAGTTCGGACTGCGCGAACGAGAGACATCTTCATCACGGAGCGCCGTCGCGCTGCGGGATTCGAATCCAGGAGCTCTACTTCCGCAATTGCTACTGGATCGGGGAAGCGGGAGTCATCGTCAGGCACAGGATGCATGTAACTCCCCGCGAGGTGTCACACTTGAGGAACTCAAGTCGTTGGAGCCACAGGAGCGCAAGGACTTCATCACGACCTTGAGGTCGACTTCGGCTCGTCTACATCAACCATGCTCTCCTGAGCATTGACAACGCATTTCGGTCTTCAAGGGTAAGTTCGTGAAAAGCCCCTCCTGTTACTGCATTACTAATAGATAGGTCCTGGCAGCATCAGGGGTTCAGGGGCGTAGGGTAAGATTTTATTGTTTTCATACGTGAACCCCTACACATGGTGGGGGTGATAGTGTTATAATATGTTTGTACATGGATGATAGTCTGATCTTTGGTACAAACATGAATGTGATAAATGAATTCAAGTATTTCCTGTCAAAGAGTTTTGACATGAAAGATCTGGGAGAGCCGATGTGATTCTGAACATCAAGCTTATTACGAACGAGAATGGGATTACTTTAACGCAATCTCATTATGTTGAGAATATCTTGAGCTTTTTTGGCTTTATTGATGGCAAGACTTGAACAACACCTTATGATCCCAGTTTGATATTACGAAAGAATAGGAATGAACCAACAAACCAGTTGAAATATTCACAAATTGTTGGTTCTCTCATGTACTTAGCAAGCTCTACAAAACCGGATACATCTTTTTCTGTGAGCAAATTGAGTAGGTGTATGGCTAACCTGGGTATTGATAATTGGCATGCACTTGAAAGGTGAAGGGAATATGCCCTAAGAAGCAATAATAAAGTTATTATTATCGTATTCCAAGTATATGATAGATGTTTATATTGCATGCTACAATTGTATTGATTGGAAACGTTAATACATGTGTGTTTAATAAACAAATAAAGGGTTCCTAGTTATGCCTCTCTTATAAACTAGCTCGTTGATTAACAAGATGATCAATATTTCCTGATCATGGACATTCGATGTTTTTAATAACGAGGTTATAGCATTCGTGGAATGATGTGATGAACATTCGTCCGACGTATAGCATTACGATCAAAGTCATTGGGTTTAAATTGCTATAACATCATACGAAGTAATCTTAGTCCTTAGACCATGATTCATGTCAATCACTAACACTAGAAGTGATGGGGATATACCGAATGGGGTATGTCTAGCAGGATGTTTCGACTAGGCCAAGGGCCTTGCGAGTGAGCATGCAGGACAGAGACTGGAATGCGACTGAGAATAAGCCTAGCGACTGGAAGCTGGAGGCCCAGAAGTGTAGCTGAAGCCCAGATGGATTAGGTTAAATCCTTCGAATCCTTGATTAGTTTGGTTGTATATCTGTAAACCCTAGCAAGGTACCCCCTATATAAACCTCCCTAGGGTTCCCTTTGTACTCACGTTCCATCATACAACCGTACAAGCGACTCACTGCCTAGCCACCGAGCTGGCACCCCTGTAACTCGCTCGCTACCAATAAAATCTAGCAGGAGTAGGTCTTTACCCTTCGGGGGGAAAACCTAGGTAAACTCATGTGTCTCCGCCCCCATCTCGCTTCGTAGATGGCCACCAACTCTTTCCCTCAATCCTATCAATCGCTACACCTAGTAGCGACTACCATGGTCATTCCCACGACAGTGGTGCCCACCATGGGGCATGGCCAGCCTGGCCTGAGTTCTGCGGCGAGACCCTATACGCCAACCGATCGGCCGATCGCCACCGGCCGCATGATCACCAGTGGAGGGATCCTGCAGATCCTGCCTAGCAGCTACATCCCGGCGTCGTGCCCGATCACACACAGAGCAGTGATGCCGGTCGGCACCATCAACCTATTCGTCGGCTTCACCGACACAGTCGACCCGGCGGGAACGGTGACCGTCGGTGGATCGGCACCATGCCGTGATCTGCACTCGGAGAACCAGATCCGCTCCATCAACCGCCTCACCACCGAGTATGACTCGGCCGCCAGCAACGCAGCTGGGACTGATGCCGCTGCGGACGACACGGCTCTCCACGATGATGTCGACTTGGCGACCCCTGCCTCGGTCGCCGGATCCATCATGGCTGCACACGGTAGGACTCCATCACACGGGTCTCCTACCCTGAGGACTTCGAGGACCTGTCCATCCTCGAGATCTTTGACTCTGACTCCAGATCGGATTCCTCTGAGGACTTCCGTGCTAGATCCAATCGCTTCAACGCGATCTACATGGTGGGCAGCCCGAGCGCCCCGCCAGATCCATTATCCACGCCGATCCCGCCGACCACAATGGCGATGGAGGTGAAAGAAGCCCGCCTGCGACTGGAGGAGGCATCGCGCAGGGAGCTGGTCGAGCGCAAGAAA